>CM070774.1:105912161-107112161 GCA_036346955.1 Dipus sagitta
TTATAGGCTATAGATTTATTATAATTGTTAGTTATTTTATGGAAGAAGTTAATTTAATTTGCAGTTTACCAAAGTGGTAACTATTAACACAATTATATGAAATTTGTCTTGAACTGAATTCATGTCAAGAGTTCTGTTGGCTTAGTTTTGAATGTTGACCCAACTTTACATCCAAAGTGAGACATACCTTAGTCATACATTTTATGTACAGAAATTTGATGTGATATTTGCATCAAATACAGGATGTTGTGCATGCTAAGCAAGCACTCAACCACTGAGCTACAACTCAACCTCTAGTGTCAATCTTTACTCAATTATTTGTATTGATATATTTGTCTGTAGCATTTCGTTAAGTTGTTACATGTTTCCCTTTTCAAATTCTTCTAATAGTTAATATGTTTCTTTGTAATATTTTATATAATTTAGCATTGATAAACAAGTCTTCTAGAAATCATATTTTAGTGAAATTTATTGAATAAAATTTTATCATACAGATTTTGATGGTTGATCTTGGCTGTTAACTTGAATGGATTTAGAGTCACCATGAAGAAAGAAAATCTTTGACACGACTGTGAAGAATTTTCTAGGTTAGGTTAATTGAGGAGGGAAGATTCTCATAAATTTGACTGGTTTCATCCTGTGGCGTGAGCATCTTGGACAGCATAAAAAGGAGAGAGCGCTGACTGAGCATGGGCATTCACTGTGCTCTGCTTTATTGCAGTGGAATGAATGTAACCAGCTGTTTCATGCTTTGACTGCATGCTATCCTCACCATTGTGGACTGTACCCTCTCAAACTCTAAGCAGATATAAATCCTTCCTCCTTAAATTTTGTTCTTGATGGGTATTTTGTCATACCAAAGATAAATTTAAGTAGTGCCTTTCAAAATTCGTACAATTTCTTTTTTCAGTTTTTTTAGATTCATATTTAGTTATTTATTAGAGAGAGAGAAGGAGAGAGAGAGAGAGAATGTGTGGACCAGGGCCTCTAGCCACTGCAAACAAACTCCAGACACATGTGCTACCATGTGCATCTGGCTTACGTGGGACCTGGAGAATCAAACCTGGGTTCTTAGGCTTCACAGGTATGCGCCTTAACCACTTAGCCATCCCTCCAGCCCCTTTTGTCAGTTTTATGACATTATTTTTTAAGGGCTTTGTTCATTTTTACTGTTCTAAACTTTCTGTATTTAGAATTCTTTGTGAAATATTTACTTATTATCTTTTGAAACCTATAGCATCATTAAAATTTATTGCTTGATATATGTTGTGTTTTATTCCTTTTTTTAATTATTTATTTTTATTTTTATTTTTTACAGTCAGTTTGGTACCATTATTAGGCTCATCCGTGACCTACCCCCTCCCCTTGGCCCCTCCTTGTTGAGGTATACGGGTCATGCATTGTGGAGTTAGCCCACAGTTATGGGTAAGCTAAATGTCTCTGCATATCATGACCCAACATGTGGCTCTGACATTCTTTCTGCTCCCTCTTCCGCAAAATTTCCCTGAGCCATGCTGGAAGTTGGAAGAGAGTTTTATTCCTTTTTATTGTTTGACTATATTTATTAATCCTTTCAAAGAACTGCTTTAGATAATTTTGTTGTTTGCTAATTTGTTGGATTCTGTTCTTTATGTCATAAGGTCTATTGTACATGTTTTTGTCCACTGAAAAACTTGAAAGCATCCCCCAAATTTTGATATATTACATTTCATTATCATTTATTTCCTGGATGACTTATTTAATTCGATATTTAACTAGAAATCAATTTCTTAAATATTAGAATTGCTTTCCTTTTCTGTAAAAAAGAATATTTTGTAATAATTTAATAACTTAAAAAATTGAGATTTATTTGAATCTCCTAATGCATCTATGTAAGTTTGAAAAGAATGCACACTCTGCCCTTACTAGTTGTAGATTTCTGCAATAAAAAATGATGATGTCTAGGCTAGAGAGATGGCTTAGTGGTTAATTGCTTGCCTGTGAAGCCTAAGGATCCCGGTTTGAGGCTGAATTCCCAAGGACCCACATAAGCCAGGTGCACAAGGTGGCGCATGCATCTTGAGTTATTTTGCCATGGCAGAAGGCCCTGGCACGCCCATTCTCTCTCTATCTGCCTCTTTCTCTCTCTGTCTGTTGCTCTCAAATAAATAAAACTAAACAACAAAAATTTAAAAAGAAAAAAATGATGTCCATTGTTGCTAATTATGAGATCCTTTGTGTGTAGTGGAGCTCACCTGCCATAGCATGTATCTGGAGGTCAGTGGACAACTTGTGGCTGTTGGTTCTCTCCTCCATTATTGAGACAGAGTCTCCCTAGATATTGTTCTGCTACTGAGAAGACAAGGCTAGTTGGTCCATGTGGTGGTTTGAATAAGATGCACCCTGTAAACTCATGTATTCTGAATGTTTGGTTCTCAGCTGCTGGCAGTTCGTGAGATGGACCCTTGCTGGAGGAGATGTACTGCTGGGGGTGATCTTTGAGGGTTATTATCCCTAGCTTACTAGTGTTAGATAGGATCACTTTCTTGCTGCTGTTTCCACCTGCCATGGCAGAAGCGAAGTCCACCTTCTGCTTATGCCATGCTGTGCTGTGCCATCATGAAGCTTTCCCTTGAGACTGAAAGCCAAGATAAAAAATTTCCCCTATTAGCTGCTTTTGCTTGTATGCTTTATCCTGGCAAAGAAAAGGTAATTACCACAGCCTAGGCACTAGGATTATCTTGGCTCCGTTTCTCACTGCCATAGCTGCATTACAGATGAGTATGACACTTTGTGTCTGACTTTATGTGGGAACTGGAGTTTTACAGGCTTGTAAAGCAAATAATTTTAACCACTGAGAATACTCCTCATCCTTTCACATCTTCCAGTCACATATGAACTGCCTTCTCTTAAGTGTTCAACACATTACAGAAATTACCCAACTCATTGGAATTTCTATACATCCTATATATCTTGAGAATCTTTTACTATATGCATATAAAATTACTATTGTTATATCTTTCTTCTGAATTAGTCCTTCATAATTCTCAAATGTCTTACTTTATCTGAGGGAATGTTCCTTGCCTTAAAGTTAGCATTGTTCAATGTACTATCTTGCTTTCTCTTAACCTATGCATGATTCATTGTTTTACATTCCTTTACTTTCAGTATGTGTCTTCATAGTTACTGTCCACCTTTTATATATAACTCATTTTTGATGGTTTATATTGTCCACTTGACTGGATCTACAATTACATGTAAGAGATTATCTGAATAAGGTTAGCCTATGGGAATGATTATGACATGTTATTTTTATTGGGTTAATTGAGTTGGGAATACCCACCTTAACCCTAGGCAGCATCATTCCATGGGCTAGATGGAGACCTGGACACTACAGAGGAGACGACTGGTTGAGCACCAGCACTCCCTGCTTCCTTACTGTGGGCTGCATGTGAGACCATCTCTGCTTCAAGCCCCTACCACCATACCGTCCATGCCATGATTGACTACAATCTGGAACTCAAAGCTGAAATAAATTCTCTCTCTCTCTTGAACTAATATGTATCAGGTATTTGTCCCTGCATCAAGGAGGTAACTAATACACTATTAGTTAATGGATAATTGTTCTGTTTTTCTTCCATCAGATAGCACCTTTAAATTATAATGTGAAATCCCTTTATATTTAACACTATAGATAATTAATATGGTATAATTCTGTCATCTTGCTACTTGAAATTCATCTCATCTAATTTTTGTTTCTATCTTTGCCTTTGGTATCTTTGCTTCTTCTTCCCAGCCTTTTTATAGCTAATCAAAACAAAGTTTTGTTAGTCTATTGTATTTATTCTTTTGAAATTTTAGCTTCATCTTTCTTAAATAGTTTTAGATGTTACTATGTGAATTAAAATATATATTTTTAAGTTATCATTATCTACTTAGAATAAATTTTGTATACCTGAAACTTGCAAAATGTAATTATATTCATCTTTCTTATGTTAAATTTTGAAATATGTCTCTAAAATTTAAAATATTTCTATTATAATATTTAAATTTGAATTTCCTCTTGATCTTTTGCAAGACTTTTACATTGTTTACACACAACTTTTGGTGGTGGTTAAGGAAATTTGGTTGTATTCAAGTGCTCCTGGGAAAGGTGGTGCATGGGATTATATGCAGGGTCAGCCATACAAAGAGCAGATTCTGTACTGAAAAGAATACTTACAAAGATTGTTTCTCGTAACAAGTGAGAAGATGAAAATCTAAGGAGAAGAATAAGAAGAAAGCCTTGTTGCAGCTACTCCTCATAATTTTGACCATATTTATATTTTCTCTCCGTCATATTTAAATATAAGATTTTTTGTTTTTGATTTTTTCAAGGTAGAATCTTGTTCTAGCCCAAGCTGACCTGGAATTCATTATGTAATCTCAGGGTAGTCTCGAACTCATGATGATCCTCCTACCTCTGCCTCCAGAGTACTGGGATTAAAGGCGTGCACCACCACATCCAGCTTAATATAAGATTTTGAAAACTATTTAAGCATTATGATTGGACATTTTATGAGAAAATGTAGATTTTGAAGGACATAGTTTCTTTTTAAATTGAGCTACTGCTAATGAACTTTTCTAAAGTAGAAATAATCAAAACAAAAGGCAAATGCTTCATTGTTTTCTACTTGCTCTACCTGTGGTTCGCTCAATAGTTTCACAACCCATCTTTTTTTTTTTTTTTTTTTTTTTTTTTGGCAACTTTGGCATGCTTTACTTGAAAACATCAAAGAATATATTTATTTCAATGAAATTTCAAGCTTGGGGTGGGCCTTGGTGGCTTCTTGCCCTTCCTTCTCATCCCCCTGGGATGCTTTTTGGAAAAAATGACACAGTGAAATTTTTTTTTTCTTTATTAGTCAGTTCTGTATTCAGCAAATACAGTCAGTTTGGTACCATTATTAGGCTCATCCGTGAACTACCCCCTCCCCTTGGCCCCTCCTTGTTGAGGTATACGGGTCATGCATTGTGGAGTTAGCCCACAGTTATGGGTAAGCTAAATGTCTCTGCATATCATGACCCAGAGACACAGTGAAATTTGAGGAAAAATGGTTGAATCTAGAACAGATCGTTCTCAGTAAACTTACCCAATCACAGAAAAAAAATCACCACATAGTCTCACTCATCTACAGCACCTAACCTGTATCTACCCAAGATGCCTTACATACCCAGCAACCTTCTCCTGGACTAGACAATAGGATGGGTGGGGAGGGAGAGGAGGGAAAGGGGGGTGGGAAACACAACCCATCTTTATTTCTTGTGAAAACCACAGGCCAAAAAGCTTTAGGACAAGACACTGATGATTACATATTGTTATTGTGTAAAAATCCAGACATTAGTTTAGATTATGAATATTTCACATAAAAAGCCTCTAGTGAGCCACCTTAGGATGTTTATATATTTTCCCTTTATACACAGAGCTTTCTGCAGTATGAATAGAAGATCACTTCTCTACTGATCTATGCTGAGCAGATGTTTGTGGGATCATGGGCATTCCTGAAAACCAACATGAGATTGTGTTTCCATGGTGCTTAGAATGGACCCATAGCCTCCCACATACTAGTCTAATGCAGTGTCATTCTGCTCACTCCAGGAAGAGGCCTCTTTATTCCTTCATTAGAAATACCTGACTTAAATCATGATTTGTTCCACCAACGAATTCATGAAAATTGCAACTCAGGAACTACACTGAAATGTAGTGGAAAGCAGATAATAAACAGACCCTAACAACCATCAAACTGGGTGTCAGAAAAAATAACTAGAGTTTTGATGGTTCAATTGTTTCCAAACAATGACAGAATATTTGAGTCTTACAAAGAATCCAGATAGCACCTCTAGGAAAACCTCTGCAGGGTAAAGAACTTCTCTGAGTTCCTGTAGAGTGGGGCTCCATTGTGAACTACTAGTCATGGGAGAAGGTGTCTGAAATTCCCTCACTGAGATCCTTTCACCACTGCCACATCCCTAGACATTTTTACCCTCAGTTTCTGCCTCCTGGTACAATCAAATGGCAAGACAGATGCCAGAATTTGGAAAGAAATCTGTGGAGGAAATAAGGTTCTCTCCCTTCTCCCATCTCACTAACTTTACAGCTATAGAATGAGAAGCTTGTTTGTTCAAGCAGCACCCATTATGACCTTTGTCCTGGGAGCCAACAGGGTGAAGGCCCCAGTCATGATGGAGCACCTGTGAGGGAGGCCGCTGGAGAATAGCAGTGCCTCAGGAGAAACAGCCTGCTGGGCAAGGAAGATGGCTAGGAAGCTGGGCTTCATTTCAGTCTGTTTTACAGGTTTTATTGTAATCAGTACTTTCTTTGTTTTTCCTTCATGTGATTTGACTCAAGGAAGTAAGAGTTTCTCATAGAAATTCAGAAACTCTAATACAAAAAAAAAAATTCACCCTAAATGAAGTATCTCAGGAGCTGTCTCTGTCTTTCTATCTCTTTAAAGGGATTTTCTTCCTTCCCTTCTTCCCTCCCCTCTCATTCTGTAAAGGGACTCTGCATGTCTGCCAGGCTGTCCTTCAAATCAGGCTGCTCATGCCTCAGTAAGCCCCCCCCCCCCCACACACACACACAGTGCTACAGTTACAGTCCTACATCGCCATGCTAGTATCATATTTTCTTTTTTATTTTTTTATATGTTGCTTATTTAATTTAGAGAGAAAGAGAGAGAGAGAATGGGAAGATCTCGGACTCTAGCAAGTGAACTCAAATGAACTGCAAATGAATTACAGATGCATGTGTTACCTTGTGCATCTGACTTACATGGGTTCTGGGGAATTGAACTGGGGTTCTTTGACTTTGCAGGCAAGAAACTTAATCATTAAGCTATCTCTCCAGTGCTATTTTCTGTGTGGACAAATTTACTTTCAAATGTTTAAGGGCATGTTTTCATTAATCACTGGAAGTCAAGAACATAATCCAACTTGAATACATTTCCTTGTATGGCAATAAGCTGGGAACGGTTATACACAGTGGCAGGCATTGTATTGCCAATGCTAACCTATTAACATTTTAGTTTATTAGTAGTACTACTGACAGGCATTGTGTTGCCAGTGCTAGTCTATTATCATTTCTATTTGTTTGTAGCAATACTGGCAGCCTAGACTAGTGGACTTGACTGTATCATATCTTGATATATTGTGGGAAAAAAATCTCAAAACCTCCATCTCCAGGGGGGCATTTACTTAAAGCTAGTTGAAAATGGTTTGTAATAATGGTTTTCCTTAATTGACATACCTTTTGTGTCTGATTTAAAGCTTCCTAAATTTGAAAGACCATTGATGCAAACTCAATATTACAATAAATATGTAGAGAAACTCAATATTGCAATAGATAACTATAGAATTGGAACCAATGCATATTTGCTATGGTAACAGTGTTCTCTCATATGACTTACTCTTTTAAAGTATTTATTTTCCTAAATTTATTTTGTGTTCCTTTAGGGAGTCACTGATGTTCTATGCATGTTTAAGCACATCTCTCTTCTCTTCTCACCTTTCACCTTCATGGAAAGAAAATCAACCACCTTCCTTTACTCATCTGAAAAGATGCTTACTTCCTAGTAAGTCATTATGCAATCCCTTGGAATAATATTCATTTCCATTCTCTAGAATCAGATATAGATAACAATTAAGTGTATATAAATTTCAGTGCTGCCTAGGTACACAGGGGTATATTACAAACCAATTGCCTGCATGACAACACTAGTCAAACCACAATGTGGCTCCAAACTGAGCAGTGCCATTGGGTCTTCAGTAGACAGAAAGCACAGAGACACCAGGCAAGATGTCTGTGTCCTTGTTTGCAAGCACAGAGAATTGGGAGCAATGTCAATTTTCCTGCATGTAAAAGATAAGGCTTCTGAAAACAGATGTGGGTGAAGCCTGAGCACAAGGTACAGTCCAAAAGGACAAACAGCAAGAAGCCTAGAAAGTGATAACAAGGAATGGTTTGCCAAAACTTCTACAGAAGTGTCATATCTGCCTAGAGACATCTTAAGCATGTGCTCCTTTCCCAGAAATATTGACAAATGATGGCAAAACTTCACTCTGTCAATGGAGTGGAGATTATATTAGCTGTCAGCTTCAGACCAAATAGGGACACTGAGAGGATTAATGAGGATCTGGGTGCTGCATTGATTGCTGCTACAGAAATGCATAGCTAAGTAGGATGAGATGAAAGAGTGTCAGATGCAATATTTCTTAGTCCGTGGCTGACAATAATAGGAGACAGGACATCTCTTTTCATTAAGGAACTTGGTGGATTAGCATGTCCAGGACCACCTCTATAATACACTTCCACTTTCTGTGTGTGTGTGTGTGTGTGTGTGTGTGTGTGTGTGTGTGTGTGTATAAGAACTGTCAGCCTGAATCTATAAGGGCACCAGCATAACTGAATCTCTATAATATACTTCCACTTTCTGGAGTCTGAAGTAATGGGATTAGTGGTGGCTTTATAAGAAACAGAGACCAATGTGCCCTCACAAGGTGGAAGGATATGATTTCCCTTGGGTACTTTAGGACACTAATATTTTCCAAATTCTCCTCCAAAACTGCTACCTTTTAATTCTACAACTGTGGAGATTAGGATTTTAAACATATTAATTTTGCAGCAACAAAGGCATCCAGACCTTAACTAGAAGGAAATATACTAAATGGTTTGGCAACTTTGGAGTGCTGCTACGCTCAGGGTTTATACAGTATCCAACCTGAAAATAGTACACACCTGGAGTGGAGGCTATTGTTGCAACTGTTCACTGGATTTTGTGACAGGTGCTTGTGGGACAGAGCTGAAGTGTCAAGAGGAACTAGGACACCTTTTGCCATTAGTCAGCAACAGACAGGCTAAAGATATGTTACTAACATGACACATAGAAAGTCTATACTGGCAAGTATCTTCAAGGGCCTAAACCAACCCTTAGTAGGATCTGTCATATCTACTCATGTGGACATTTGGGAATACGGGTTAAGAACCCAGAATTAATTACTAGTGCTATTTCAGTTTTCTGCCACTAGTAACAACACAGATAAATTACAAAGAAGAGTGGTTTATTTAATCAGTAGTTCTGGTACAAGGTGGAGTAACACATCTGGTGGTAGTCTTTTTGCTAGCAGAGTCTTGAGGTAGTTCTACACATCACTTGCTGATTTTTGTCTCTGTCTCTTATAAAGCCACCATTGATCCTATCAGAAACTCCACCATGATCACTTCACTTAATCTTTTTTTTAATTTTTAATTTTTAATTTTTTTGGTTTTTCGAGGTAGGGTCTCACTCTAGCCCAGGCTGACCTGGAATTCACTATGGAGTCTCAGGGTGGCCTCGAACTCACGGCGATCCTCCTACCTCTGCCTCCCGAGTGCTGGGATTAAAGGCGTGCGCCACCACGCCTGGCTCACTTAATCTTAATGGTCTCTGTAGAACACTGTATTCAAACGAAGTTGCCACTCTCTTAACACCTCACAGTGGAGTAAACTTCCACACATAAACACCTGGGAAACATTGACACTGCACCCAAGCCACAGCAGCCACAGATAACACAACCTCTTCTTCAATGTTACATAGGAAAAATAAGAGTTTTAAAAGTAGTGAGATTATCATTTGTTACAGAGCATGGAGACTCCAGAGATATTGCCTTAATGGAGCTCAGTGTCTCTAAATCTTTTCCTCTCTATGTACGCTATCTCCTCCTAAGGTCATGAGATCTGGTGCATTACTGCATACAGCTGGCACAGTGGGTGCCTAACTCTCAGGTGGGTGATCATTCCCACACCATCCCTTGTGAGTTGACCCAGCTGCTTTTGATAAAGCCAGCAATAATTGTTTGCATCTTTCAATGCAGGGGGAATTTTCCATACAACATGTGCATAAATATTTTATAAATGAATATGTACAGAAGACTAAGCTTCCTCTAGATATTTTTGGCGTAGCTCAGGGAACAAGGAGAAGACAGTATGTGCCATGCATAGGCAGACCAGCACCATTGTGTCTTAACTACATTTTAAGGATGGAGTGAAAGCTGAAGCTTTCAGCATCTGGGCAGCAGGGGCAGTGTGCTGTGAATCTCATGCGTACATTTCTGAAATACAGTTCAAGAGTAACAGAATGGGTCCCGTCTGCCTAACCCTGCCGCACCTCCTGGGGAACAAAAGGTAAGATGTTTAGGGTTCATTGGGTCTTCTAGGGGTGAGCAGACTCTAATAGACCTCCAGTGGGAGAGCCGGGAAGAGCAAAGTAAAGGAATCCGCTCATTCCCACGCTCTCAGATAGCCAGCCAGTACCACAATCCCCTCAATCAGCCGTCCTAGCCATAGACCCAGCTGCAGGTTGCTCCCGCACTAAACCTCAGGCAAGAGGACCCAGGCCAGCAGGCTAGCATAGCTCCACGTGTACCTCCAAGCTCCGGAACGTGGTCCCACTTGCTCGCCGTCGCCGCACCCCCTGAAACTCTGAAACTTGTAGAGGGAAAAGTTAGGGAAACCCTTCAATACACTGGTCTTGGCAAAGACTTTCTGAATATAATCCCAGTAGCTCAGGAAATGAAACCATGGATAAACTGCTAGGACCTCATGAAATTACAAAGCTTTTGTACAGCAAAGGACACTGAATAGAACAAAGAGGCTACCTACAGAATGGAAGAAAATGTTTGCCAGCTATACATCTGACAGAGGATTAATATCCAAAATCTACAAAGAACTCAAAACTAAATAATAAGAAATCAAACAACCCAATTAAAATATGGGCTATGGAACTGCATAGGTAGTTCTTGAAAGAAGAAATACAGATGGCATATAAACATCTAAAAAATGTTCTACATCCCTAGCCATCAGGAAAATGCTATGTTGAGATTCCATCTCACTCCTGTCAGAATGGCTATGATCATGAAAACAAATGACCATAGATGCTGATGAGGATGAAGAAAAAGAACACTTCTACACTGTTGGTGGGAATGCAATCTGGTCCATCCATTGTGAAAATCAGTGTGGAGGTTCCTGAGACAGCTAAAAATAAATTTACCATGATACCTAGCTATAGCACTCCTAGGCGTATATCGTAAGGACTCATCTCACTACCTTAAAGATACTTGCTCAACTATGTTTATTTCTGCTTTATTCATAATACTTAGGAATTGGAACCAGCCTAGATTTCCCTCAACTGATGAGTATATAAAGAGTATGTGGCACATTTACACAATGGAGTTCTACTCAGTGGTAAAGACAAATGAAATTATGAAATGTGCAGGAAAATGGATGGGTCTGGAAAGGATTACTCTTAGTGAAATAACCCAGGCTCAGAAAGCCAAACTTAACATGTGGATCCTAGCTACAAATGACTGTACTTCAATGTGAGTAGGAATAAAACTCAGTAGCAGAGGCCAGTAAACTAGAAAGGGGATATAAAGGGAATAGAAAGGGATTAAGAGGGGATTTAATAGGATGGTATTGTATATATGTAAGTAGAAGAAGAGATTAACAGGGGTGAACTCCTTACAATGTGCTCCTCCAGACACAAAATGGCTTGGATATCCATAACCTCACAGTGCCTGACAATACCTACACAAGACCATCATAATAGGAGGAACAGATCATGACATCAAAATAAAAGAGAGACTAATTGAGAGAGGGAAGAGGTGTGATGGAGAGTGGACTTTCAAAGCGAAAGTGGGGGAAGAGAGGAAATTACCATGGGTTACTGTCTACAATTATGGAATCTGTTAATAAAAAAATAAATTAATTTAAAAAAGCAAGCACACACATACACATTATCAGTGAATATTTTAAAGTATACCCAAAGCCAGGAAAACTTAAGTGATTTTTTTTCATCTGTGCAATTGCAATAGTAGCAGTACATTATCAGAGCTCTGCTGGTGACAAATGAGTGAATTAACATAAGTGATGTTTCAGATGTGCCTACTGCAGAGTATGTTGTAGCTGTTACTAATAATTGTATTATTTTACTCATTTTAAATGTAAATCAAAAATTTCACTCCATAACTTTCTGCTTACATTAGCCTTCAAAATAAAAAAAAAAATTAGATGATTCCATTCACTTGAAAGTTGGCACCCATAAGGAGAAATGGAACAACAATGAAACTACCCATGCTCATTATTAAATCCATACAATCTAGATTGTCAGAATAATTATCTTGTCTCTAAATCAATATTTTCTACCAGTTACGAAACCATCTCACCCATATTGAAGTTTTAAATTCATTTTCACATTTTATCCCTCCGTTTTTGTGTTTCTTTTGTCATTGCATCATATGTCTTTGTCAGTTAAAATACACAATTAAATACCACCCACATTGTCATTTTCATTAGTTGAGAAATTCACTTAAAATACTTTTTCTGGAAGATTGCTCACTTTAATATTTTCAACACATTAGCATTCATGCTTCCTGTGACAAGCAATATTTTACAATCCACTGATGCTTTGAAAATTATAAAATGAACATTAGGTTGAGTTAACCACCAGCACCTAAAATTGGAGAAATAGGAGTGAGTGTTTATACGCTTTGGAGAACTTCCTAAATTGTTTTTAATCCATGGGGAGAGAAATATTATTATCCATCCAGGAAGAAACCATATTATTACGAACCAAAGATAAAATAGGGGTGAATAGTATGTGCCAGTTTATCTTAGATATTATCATCTAGAGCATTTCAGCCAGTTCCTCCCAAATCTAATCTGGGTTTATCTCAGTGAATACACTCTCAGCTTAATACTTAGATTCACTGCTACATGCAACAAGGCAGATCTGCTGTTAAAGGCCATAAATAAAATTGGAACTTTCGGATCTCTTAGAAAGCATTGGAGAAATTATTTTGAGATTATGTGTTTGGATAAATAACACATTTTAGTGTTCTCTTCTGGGTGTTTGCATAAGGAATCTGACTAATGTAAATAGATTATCTATAGAGGAGACAGATGCTTTTATTGTATTGCTATTTAAACAGTACTACAGAACAAGCCTACTAAAGATTTCTTTTAATTTTGTGTTCCTGTAAAATATCATAAATGACTGGGGGAAAATGACCAATATCTGTTGAAGCAACACATGGTCTAACCTACTTAGCAGCAAATAACTTGTTGTGATGCCCACACAAGTGCAGTGGTGGCACACAGCCATGGTGGGGAACCAACTGCTCTCAATTTGGCTAACTGATCCCCTCACTGGTATGGGACCCATAGCTGGAGCTGGGAAACAAGTCAGAACCATATCCAAACATAAGCCCACTCTCCAGTATCAAGCTACCATCAATTGTGGGCTACAAGAAGGCCTACACCTATTAAATTCTCTATATAAAAAAAAAGTAAGGGTTATCTCAATTGTCCTGGTGCTAACTTACTCTCCATTGGAGAATCTGCTTCTCATTTTCAGATAGATGTAGATCCTAAGGAGAGAGCCACCCCATCATACCTCAAAAGGGCCCCGGCTGAAACTAAGAAAAATTGGAGAAACAAGCAAGGGGGCTGTTTTCCTGATGAACCGGATACCAGCACAAGGGGGAAGGAGCTCAGCACAGAGAAATATCAACTCCTACCAAATCAGAGAGCCAGAGCCTCAGAGGCCCCCAACACCTCATCATTGAAGCAGACCAAAAATGAACCCAACATGGCTCAGGGAAATTTTACGGAAGAGGGGGCTGGAAAGAATGTCAGAGCCACATGTTGGGTCATGATATGCAGAGACATTTATCTTCCCCATAACTGTGGGCTAACTCCACAATGCATGACCCATATACCTCAACAAGGAGGGGCCAAGGGGAGGAGGTAGGTCATGGATGAGCCTAATAATGGTACCAAACTGACTGTATTTGCTGAATACAAAACTAACTAATAAAGAAAAAAAAATTCCAAAGAAACTGAAAAAAAAAAAAAGAAAAGTAAACTAAAAGAAATATAAAAAAGCGATCATAATGGCAAAAGTTATAGAAAATACATCTTATTTTTCTGTAAAAAAAATATCATAAATGTAATGTATGCTTAGAAAAATGATTAAGGAAAAAGAAAGAAGAAACAGAAAAGACATCATCTAATAGTAAAATGGCTTAAATGACTTGTAGTGCTCTTTTTTCCTTCTCTTGGAACTACAAGTAAAAGGCACTTGGTTGGCTCACTGGAGCCCAGATCAAGACAATCTTTCCAGGCCTTCTGAAGGTAGCTTTTGTCAACTATAAGATATGCATAGTACCCCCAATATATGCCATCCATTCTTTCACCTTCCCATGGACCACAACATGGAATGGCCAATAGTGGCCATTCCATGAACAAGTGGACAAGGATCCTCCCAAGGGAATGACAGAGAAACAAGGGGCTCTCAAGGGGCTTTAAGAGCCTTGTCTCCTCTGGCTCTGAGCTGTCTTACTGCATTCAGACCACTGAATGACAAATAAACAGATGTTTTCTTTGATCTATGATTTTATTTTTTTCTCAATTTTTATTAATATTGTCCATGATTATAAAAAATATCCCATGGTATTACCCTCCCCCCCCACTTTCCCCTTTGAAATTCCATTATCCATCATATCCCCTCCCCATCTCAATCTTTGTACTTACATATATACAATACCAACCTAATAAAATGATCTATGATTTTAATAGATTCTTTTGTATAGCAGCAGTGTTGCTAATACACCAACCTTCCTAATTTTTTAAAATTGCCACAGTCAATGCTTTTGGCATGTAACTACCCAGGTGATTTTTTTTTAAAGTCTTAGAAGTAAAGAAACTTGAACATTAAATTTCCATACAACCTTTCATGTTTTGTGTTAATTAAACATTTTATTTAGTGTATTTTCCATGTAATTGACTAATCATCCTGTTCATCAGTCTTTAAGGTCTTCATAAGAATGACATTATTCATTATTATTGCAAGAGTGCCACCATTATAAATATATTTCTTACTTCTGTATGATAATAATAAACAAGCATGAATTTAAAATTACTTTCAAAAATATATATTGTAAGAACCGATAAAAATACCTACTTTTTACTCCCACAGTTGCCCTACCCTTAGGTCATTATTTTATTGACCAGGATAAGTATCAATCAGTTTTTCAGCAATATTATGAGTAACATCCATGTTTATATTTCACTAAGGGAAGTGCTCACAGATATAAAATCATGTTGCCTAGGAACAAATTCTTGCATTGACACTTCAGGGGTCCCAAATTCTGTAGTGTTTTCTTCATCTTCTGATGTAATTTTCTGTACCAAAGTAGATTTCAAAGGTCACACATATTCTTTACGAATAACTTGCTTAGTATGCTTTTCCTTGTGTCTTGTTTGCTTTGTGCCAGCGTGCTCGCACAGATTAAACTGGAGAGTTTTGTTCCTTTTTCATTGAAATACAATCAATACTTGAAATTGATGTAAGCAAATCCTTTCAAGTTCAAACAGCTTATACTTTTATATACTTGATGATAATTTCTCTCATCTTCATTTAAGGTTGGAGTTTCATTCCTGTCTTCTAATCAATAATACTTTTCTCTTGCTCCTTTCTCTCTCTATCCCTCCCTCTTTCTCTCCCTTTCTCTGCTTCCTCTCTTATTCCTTCCCTCCCTCTTTTCCTGTCTCCGGTTTTAATATTACAACATTATCTCACAGTTTCTGTCACTCTTGTACTTAAGAAGAGCTAGCTGAACACTTTTGACTCATGAGATATCCAAAACTTGCTGTCATCAGCAGGCTTAACTAGGGTTCTAGTATCCATATCCAATATGACTCATGGCAGAAGGCCTCAGTTCCTGCCACATGGCACCTCCATAGGGCTGCTTGAGCATTCTATTAATGTCACCACTGGTTTTTCTCAGAGCAGTTGATCCTAGACTGGTAGCACAAGGAAACAGTAATGCTTCCCATGACCTCACTTCAGAAGTCACAAATTACTACCTCTGATATATAGGTGTGTGTGTGTGTGTGTGTGTGTGTGTTTGAATAAAGTTAGACTATACTCAGGGAGGTTGACATGGGGGACTAACTGTCACCTTTGGCAGAGAATCAAAGAATTTGGGGATAGACTGAGAAAGTTCTATAGTCAGTTATGAAACATTTATTTTTTTTCCTACCTGATAAGAAAAAAAAATGTGATTTTAATGTGTGAGGCCAAAAAACTATTTTTGAAAGAACTATTTATATTTTTCCTGTAAACTCTCAGTATGTGACCTTTACTGATTTATCTCCAGAGTTTTTGATCTTTATAAATGTGCATTGCAAATATTTTTAGGTAGACTTATTTTTAAAATTTAGATTGATGGAAAATTTGAGATTGAGAATTCTAATGTGTTTTCACCTAATATCTCCTGCTCACATACCTGATGTTAGTATGGTGCATTTACTATACTGAATAATTCAGTCCTGGTGCATTATGAGAGACTGGCATTTATTCTTTATTCAAATATCCTTAGAATTGATTTAATGTCATTTTCTGCTCTCTTCTGTTTATTTGCTTCATTTTCCTTATGTATTTTAGTATGAACTCATGAGTATTATTTCATCCATTGGTTTGTACCGTTATTACTTTATTCATTTACCACTCAGATTGTTCTAATTCAAGTCACTGAGAGCTCTTTAAGTTATGTGCTATGTGCCACTGACATAGTTGCATCATCATGGCAACTGTGAGGAGATAGGCCTTCACTTACTCTCTCATGCTGTGAGATGCTTCAGGCTCATCTTGTGTATTTTTTGCTTAGCTGTAGAACCAGTAATTTCTCTAAGGATCTATCAGATAATGGTATAAAAATCCAAGATCTAAATAATTATGTTATCTCATTGCTTCTGGAATTTGATTGATTTTACACCACCTGAGCTGGCAGACTAGCTATTTGTGTGAACAATAACACATATGTTTATATGTTAAGGAAACAAGAGTTTACTCTGTTGTATCTATCATTTATCTATTGTCACATTGCTCACCCAATCCATTGTCACATAATTCATACCAGCCTCTTCCCCTTTCTGTACTCTGCCAGTCCAACAGTGAGGAAGAAACATGGCATCTACCTTCAGCAACCTACTTACTTAGTTGTCCATTTCTTATGTACATGTATGGTAGAGTACAGTAGCATTCCATTTTACAGACACCACATATTACCAGTTATTTCTGTCAATGTATTTATGCCATACCCTTTCATAGTCTGTTTCTAATGGTTAGATTTCTTGTCATGTGTCTGCATTTCTCCAAGTTCCCCTCAGCTGATATATATATTTTACTTTTTTATATTAACAAGTGCTCTTTGTTCTTAATTATATGCATTTTGAAAAACACATAATGCAGTTTTCCTGACACTATAGTATCACATATCTTCCTAATTCCATTGCCCTAAAAGTTACCTACTTCAACTATGCATCCTTATGTCCTCCACTAAAATCCTCAGTAATATTCAACCTTATTTTCTCTACAATTCTGCCTTTTCACAAATGTCAGATACTCAAACATTTAGTCTATGAAGCATTTCATATTGGCTTCATTTATCATGTCTATCTGGAAGAGATGTTAAAATAATATTCATTTGTTTGAAAGTAACACAGTTTATTAATCTTATAATTGGTAATTATGAATATAAATATTACAAACATATGCATATACTTTGATATGTATTTCATTGAATTGAACAACTGCCATGGGTTCATATACTGGAGTGTAGTAAGGCTATGATTAACTTTTTGAGAAACAGCATATTTGTATTCCATAGTGTGCATACCATCTCATCATCTTACTTTACTTTTTCCTTTACTTTCTTTCTTTCTTTTTTGGAGTAAGAAGGTTATGTGTATGTTGTTTTTGGCTCACAGTTTTTGAGACTAGATATTGCGATTTTGTCTTTTCTCCTAAATTCCAAGATTATAGACATGCCTCTAGACATCTCACTATCATCTCTCTTTTTGTATCAGTCAGTGACATACTGTGTAGTATTGTTCTTCATGTGGGTTATACAATTTTCCATGTCATCATCTGTATTCCTTACTCTATGCAACCAATGTAAAACTTGGTCTATTCAAGTTTAAGTTTACATTTCATTTTTCTTTTTTAAGCTTATTTTTTTTTCTTAATTTATCTACCCAAGATACCTTACATACCCAGCAAGCATCTACTAGACTAGACACTAGGATGGAAGGGGAAGGAGGGGAGGGCATCAAAGGGGTGGGAAACACAAATCTAGACCCAAATGGCAATGGTACCATAATTTTCTACTTACTAAAAGAAAGACCAAATGGCTCATCCTTCACCAGGCCCTTACAGGGAACACTTGAACCACAAGACACTGGAGAGGGTAAGATCAAGACTAACCTTAATCTTCTACATCTTCCCTCCCTCACTTCCCCTCTCCCTCTCTCTCTCTCTCTTCTCTCTAACTCTTGTATATTAGTTATCTTTTTCCTCATTTTCTTAGTGGGCACTGACCTCTAACTCCCAGAACCAGCATGGGGCTATCATCCACAATGAGCTTTTGATCAGAGAGACATACAAGGTTTCCTAAAAGAAAGACAGATTTCTGTCAGAGTACTTGATGACCCACCAAAGATTAGTGGTAAGACCCTACTGCTGAAGACACCTTTGTGATTGACATGCAAATTAGAATGGCATGGCTGGAAGTTGGAAGAGAGTCAGTCCCCAGACAGTCAGCGCGTCTAGTGCCAGAAGGTGCTACATGGGCGACTGGGGGAAAATTACCAATATCTGTCGAAGCAACGCATGGTCTAACCTACTTAGCAGCAAATAATTTGTTGTGATGCCCACACAAGTGCAGTGGTGACACACAGCCATGGTGGGGAACCAACTGCTCTCAATTTGGCTAACTGATCACCTCACTGGTATAGGACCCATAGCTGGAGCTGGGAAACAAGTCAGAACCATATCCAAACATAAGCCCACTCTCCAATATCAAGCTACCATCAATTGTGGGCTACAAGAGGGCCTACACCTATTAAATTCTCTTTAAAAAAAAATGTAAGGGTTATCTCATTTGTCCTGGTGCTAACTTACTCTCATCTCCCTTTTTAACCATTTTAATTTTTTTAATTGACAACTTCCATGACTATAAACAGTATCCCATGGTAATTCCCTCTCTCTCCCCACTTTCCCCTTTGAAACTCCACTCTCCATCATATCCCCTCCCCCTCTCAATCAGTCTCTCTTTTATTTTGGTGTCATCATCTTTTCCTCCTATTATGATAGTCTTGTGTAGGTAGTGTCAGGCACTGTGCCATCATGAATATCCAGGCCATTTTGTGTCTGGAGGAGCACATTGTAAGGAGTTCTCCCCTTCCTTTGGCTCTTACATTCTTTCTGCCACCTTTTCTGCAATGGACTCTGAGTCTTGGAAGGTGTGATAGTGATATTTCAGTGCTGAGTACGCATAATATTCTGATCTATTTTGCTCAAGCTAGTTTTTTGGTCTCCTTATTAAAGGAACTAAATATCTTTGCAAAGTAATCTCTATTGGTCAGGATAAATTATTTTCATTAGTTTGTTCCTAATTTGAATCACCACAATGATAATTTCTCTGCATTCTTTTTCCTACTGATGGTGCAAAGGCTTATGAAGTCTTAGTGTTTTTTAACCAACAAAATGTCTTGATTTCCTTTGACCCACAATCTAGATCTGTAGCCAGGTTACAGGCAAATATGTCTAGTTTCTAGGCCAATCCACAAAATTAAGACTAAAATTTCTAGATATGCTCAGTTGAGATCAGAGGCTTTCCCTGCTGCTCTTATACAGGAAAAGTTATCCTAATGCCACAGCTACAAAATGCATACTCTAGGACTCTGTATTGCATTCACTTCTGATTCTTCTGTGTTTCAATGTTATTTCCCCCATATTACCATCCCATAGGCACAACCCAGATGTCTTTATGAATTGTGTTCAGAGAGCAGGTTAAGTAGGCAAACAGAAGGTGAAAAAAGTAATTTACTATAAGTAATTTACTCACATGTTTATGGAGATCTGCACCTGGAAAACTGGAGTCCAAGGAAAACTGTTGGTATATGTTCCAGTACAAAAGCAGGTGACCATATCCTACATTAACCAATCAGCCCAAAGTTTGTTTTGTTGTTTTACTACTTATTTGACTGACTCTATACCATCCTATCTTTATCTATCCAGCTTCCAAATATTAAATGTTAATCTCTTGAATAAATATTCTCAAATGCATACCCAGGAAAACGTTTGAGCAAAGAACTTAACAAGGTAACCAACAGGAACAACTACAGCAACAACGACAACAACAAAACTGAGTTAACACAGTCAAAGAAATTGGGTAAGAAACTGAGCAGGGAGTTCTCAATGGACAGAATACAACTGGCCATTTATGCAAATTAAACCTACTTTGAGCTTTCATGTCACTCAGAAGACACCACATGCTTTGGGTGCAGAGCATGGAAAACTCAAGCTGGGATTGAGCTGGGATCTTTCTGTAGCTGAAATATGCTATTCATGCCATGAAGAGAAAAGCCATCAACAAAATGGTGCAATAGTGGCATGACCTTTATGGAGATACAATCAACCACTTTCTGATTGGATTTAAGGTCTATTCCATAGGATGGAATTCATGCTTGCTACAATAAACCTGGTCCTGTCTGTGGCTAGGGAGGTCATAGGCCCTTAAGCTTGAAGTTACTTCTACTATTTTGTTAAATGGACATTCTGTGCCCATCAATCTGCTTTGAACATATTTATGTCTATACCCATAGTTATTCCTGCTCTCAGGTTTATTCAGAGAAGTTTCTGCTGCTGCTGCTGTGACTGCTTCTTCTTTTACTTTTTCTTCTTCTTCTTCTCCTTCTGCTTCTTCTTTTTCTTTTGTAAAGGGTGGCAGCTACTACAGAGACTCAACTAGTCAATGTGCTGAGAATAAGTGGTGAGTACTGAGCCTTAAATGGGGCACATGTAAAACCACCTTTAAGGTCACGGAATATCACAGAAGAGTGGGCAGAAGACTGGAAGAGGATGAGGAGGAATGCTGTGGAATGATGTCTTCTGGGAATGAATTGACTGGTGTTCTCATGCACTTACAGCAGCTGTCATTACTTGCATAGCTCTTGCACATGATTAGGCCTTTCAACACACTATGATGGATAGGAGAGGGGATCATAAAACCCCATGCCCTCCTGAGGTGCTATTGACACTTAATGATTGCTGTGGGAAAAGAAGACATTTTCTTCAGTACTATAGCCACTAGTAAGTTCCACATACTCCAGAAACTAAGATCCCATCCATGCTCATGCAAATGAACTCTAATTTAACTCAGTAATCCATACACAAAAAAATGACATGAAAATGGCAAGGGGATTAGTTAGGCTTGGGATGGGATAAAAGGAGGTAATAGAGGGATAAAAATAGTTTAATGAATGTATAAAATTGGCAAAAAATTAAAATTAATAAATTTTGAAATTTGAAGTTACACTTCATAATCTACATTTCTCAATTAAAATAATAACACTGACATCAAAGAGAACGAAAGGTAACAGATAAGCAAGATGAAAGGCACCTTGTACCCATTCACTTCCTCTAAAGCATGGCTCAAAACCACCCTTGGGAGTTTCCCTTAATAGTTCTCGATCTATCCTTTGAACTACACATCAACCCATTCTCTTCACTCCTATAATACTTAGTGTGAGGGCATTTTGTTGTCACTAGATTCTGTGATTGTTGTTTGCTATGTCACTAAGGAATGGGTCACACTTAAAGTTAGGCAACATTTCCTTGGTCTTTCTTTTTTTTCAAAAAAAATATTTATTTGTTTATTTATTTATTTATTTATTTGAGAGCAGCAGAGAGAAAGAGGGAGAGAGAGAGAGAGAATGGGGGGCGCACCAGGGCCTCCAGCCACTGCAAACGAACTCCAGACGCGTGCGCCCCCTTGTTCATCTGGCTAACGTGGGTCCTGGGGATTTGAGCCTCGAACCGGGGTCCTTAGGCTTCATAGTCAAGTGCTTAACCGCTAAGCCATCTTTCCAGCCCTCCTTGGTCTTTCTTGAGGCCCACACTGTGCACAGATACACACACATGGCAGAATGCCAAGAATTTTTTGATAATGACAAAGGTATTGATTTGTCTGTAAATAATAACTATAATACCCATAGCTTTCTTCACACCAGCAGTCTGAATGTTTATAGTCATACCAGCTTGTCACTGTTCTTCGAGGTCCCAGAAAAATCATAACATACTTACAGTTTTAAAATGTTTGTTAATAGCAAGCATTACAGCAGAGCACAAATCTGAATAAACAGTTCATTTCAGCTATAAAAAGTTGTTAGATATAAAAGGCAAAAACCTCCCCATTTACCATAAACTTCAAATATCAACTAAAATTTTAGTGTTTCCAGCAATTTTCTGAACTAGCTTTCTTAAAATATTAAATACAGCAATAGGGTTTTGCTATCTAGTTCTGGTGGATATCCAAGAACTTTGGCAATAACCTGTATTGTGTTTGGACCCCACAGACCTCCATAACCAAAAGTTCACTGGGAGGTATCCCATCCTTGGCTTCCACAAGCAGTATTATTGACTTTCATAGTACGTTTCTGTTCTAAGTAGAGTTTTTTTCTCTCTCTCCCTCTCTCTCTTTCTTAATATATTTTTAAATATATTAATATATTTTTAAATTAGTTAACAAAGAAGTGAGTTGCCCTAAGGCCATGAAAAGCATCCTAAGTTTTGGTTTACTCTAACTCCTACACTCTCTTCCATCCCCCTCCCCTAATTCCATTTTCACCTTTAATCTTTCCACACCTGGCATTATGCCCTTCTGCTTACATATCTAATGTTCTCTTCCCTTCATTAATATTTTACCCTCTTCATGACTACTTTCTAACTTTCTGCCATCTAACTCTTACTGCAGTCTCTGTAAAAATCCAAAAATTCTTTATTAGTATCCACATGAGAGAAAACATAGGGCATTTGTCTTTGTGAACCTGACTTACATCTGATAGTATATTTTTAGGATCAATCCTTTTTCCTGATAGATATATAGTTTCATTTTTAATTTATATCTGAATAAAATTCCAATACATATGTATAGCACACCTTCATTATCTATTCATCATTTCATTAGCATTTAGGCTGATTTCATTTCCTTGCTACTGTGAACAGAAAAGCAATAAAAATGGATGAGTATCTCTAGAGTAAAGTTTAGAGTCCTTAGTGTAGACAGAGTGGACCATTGTTAATCATAGATCCCATGCAGAATAAGGTGCAGTATGCTATGATGCTGGGTATAGGCCACTGTGCACTGTCATATACAGATTACTGCACACATTAATGAGAAATGCTGGAAAAGATGTCATCCCCATAAAAAAGAAAAATCTGTCCTTGGTACTCAAAGATTAGAACTTTAAAACTTTTAAAGTCTTTTTATTTATTTGAGAGAGAGAGATAGAGAGAGAGAGAAAGAAAGAAAGAAAGAAAGAAAGAAAGAAAGAAAGAAAGGAAGGAAGGAAGGAAGGAAGAAGAAGAAAGAAAGAAAGAAAGAAAGAAAGAAAGAAAGAAAGAAAGATAGTATGGATGCACCATGGCCCCATGTAGCTGCAGAGAAACTCCACATGGACACACCACTTTGTACATCTGCCTTTATGTGAGTACTGGAGAATAATAGCCAGGGTTTGCTAGCAAACACCTTCAACCACTGAGCTATTTCCCTATCTTCAAGATTAGGACTTAAACTAAGATAAAACTCTATGGTGTATTGTTTACCTGGCATAGCCACTTACACTGTTCTCGATATGAAAGTGTAAGGTGAAAGACTTCTTGACATCACTTGTTATACGGTTTGGGAAACACTGACATGCAGCCATGTTGCTAGGCTTATCTGTTTCAATGTGAGCTTCTTCACTTGCCTGAGAAAGAGCTTATAGTTTCCTATTTTCAGAACTAAAACCTTTCATTTATGATTCGACGATTGCAGCCAAACGTGTTTGTATTTTATCCTCTCATGGTCAAGGTCAGCACACTGCAAATGACTTTTCAGAATAAGCAACACACCACTGACTTGTTTTATCTGAGTCTAAAGTCATAATCTAGCAGATCACGGTCAGATGCTTCCTTTGTACAGGGGCAATGTATTTTCCAATGTTCATTTTGCCTCTGTGTCTATCCTGTATCATTGATAAGCTGGAGACTCAGAGGAGAGGTTTTCTGAGCCTCCTCCCAGTGTGCAGGCACCAAATAGAGCAAAGACTGCCAAGGAGAGATTTGCAATATGATGTAGGAATAAGATACCAACTCCAATGCTCCTGAAATCACTTACCTGAATACGTGATGAGGACTGAGGCATTATCTTCATTTGCAAAGTGATAAGTAAGGGCTGCAAGAACAGAGAGGAGATTAAGGATCTTCAGAGAGGTGAGTTTGGGTCGGTGTACTGCATGAAGGGAGGATAATGGAGGCTATGGTAATATTAAGCCTAAGAGATGCTTGGTTGAGCAAGACATGAGAGTTAGATGTTCATTTCCCTCAAGGACTGGTCAAACAACCAAATACACCACCATTTTTTGTGAAGTCCAACTCGGGGAGATTTTTAATTCTTCCCCAGAAGGAGTTTCTGAAATATGAATTGTAACTAATCATACCAGGTAAACCTTACCTCCACAAAGGTTTGAGTATCAGTAGATAATGATAGGAATTCACCCAGAGAACAGTATTAAAGATGGGTGAAGTAGCCATGCACTTGGTCATATTTGATGCTGTTCATGATGGGAGAGGAATGAAGGAATGAATGTTGTCTGAAAATTAGTATGATGATATTAAGAAAACCAAAGCAAAGAATGAAGAGAAATTATGAAACTGAATGCTAAGTCAGACTGAGAAGTCTTTCAGAACCCCTTTGGGCTTATTTTCCTCACTTTCCTGGAGAATGAGAGTGTTTAGCCCATGTCATATGGTCTGAGAATTTGTTTTCTCTGTCTCTGGGGCTTCATGAAACAGACAAGAAATGCCCCTACTTCTGAGGCATCAAGGAAACTTGTACCTACAAAGTTGATAATATCTCAGTGGATCTAAGCACATGATTTCAAAAATACAGGGTATTTATTGAGGATTCAGAGCTTATGGAATACCCCACAAATGTAGTTATTAATCCTTTGTCCCCCCCCATACCTGAAATCACTGTCTCCTACCTATTTTTACATTTATGGCAGACAACACCCTGGTATCCCTTTTCCTTTGCCCAGTGCTGTCCACTCAATCTTCTCCAACTGATGAAAGCAGCCATGCTTGATTCTTGCATTCATTTCTTAAATTCAGGCTCTCCATGAAGCTCTCCTCATGCTATATTATCCCTCTTGTCTTCAAGTCCTCATCACCCTTCATGAGAACTTATCACCTCACCTATTTCATCTGCTGATCTTTGTGTATACACTGATCATTTCCTCTGGATTGCAAGAACCTACATCTCTCACTATCATTGAATTATTTCCTAAAGACTTGTAGGGTAGTTTGCCTATAGCAGATGCTGTTTAACAAAACTGGATTTGGTAAATGTTTACTGGTTCAACAGATGAAAATTATGAAAAAAAAGTACTTATTAGGGACAGAACTGTCCAGCTTAGTGAAAGCATGAATTAAACATCAGAAATTTCATTAAAATCAGAGGAACTTTTACCACTTAATTTCTTTTATTATTTGAGAGTATTGTCCCAATTACATAGGATTTCCTCACAATTTCCAAGGCAGAACTAATTCATTCCCATCCACTCAATCTGATCCCTTCATTCAGCTGCTGACTACAATGGTCTGTAAATACCCAGAGAATCAGAATCTCTAGTCTGCAAGTCTGTTTGTCTGGACACAGGGCTATTCACAGAGACAACATGTTCAAGATACCAATAATTGTCAGTAGAGAGAGTAAACCCAATGATTGATTGCCCATTTTTGCACAGGAGCACAACTCATATCAAAAAGCCTGATTACTACTAAAATGGAATGAGCTGATGGTGTGAATATGAGCTGAAGATTTTCAGCTAACATCATCCTGAGTGCTTCCTTCTCAACACTGTGATTGCCCTTGGCTGATAAGCTTAGGACCAGGGATTGTCCTTCTACAAATTAGCTACACTGCTTCACTAGAAATAAACCTTTGAGAATGCAAGGGCTTGGACCACTAGTCTGGAGACAAATTATTCTATCAGCACTGTGCTGTCTACAGAAGCTTAACCAGGCTTTGGAGTGCTCCTAATACCTTTGATTGGCCTATCTTTTGATTGACTCAGAAATCATCTGCTGCCTCCAGCTGACCATTATTAAAGCTTCCAAATACTACAGCTTATTGAAACCATGAGTTGGAATCAGTGTGCTCAGGATAAAGACAGGACATATAAATCTTAATTCCTTTCATGAAGAACTTTGGGGCATTTTCTCAGCAGGCAAATAAATGAAGTATTGTAACATGGATACTAGTTGTGCCTTTTCCCTTAAAAAATTTTAGCACCCTTCAGCTGGAAACACACAGAAAGATAAAAATAATATGTCCAGACAATAAGGAAGGTCAATAGTTTTGTACATGATGTTTGCCCTTTCCATTGATGGAAACCCAGAAAAATGAGCAGTTTTATGAGACTCTGGGACAGAAACATTACTCTTTCTTCTGAGGAATAGGTCTAAATGTTACTTTTATATAGAGAGAGGAGATAAAATGCCTACAGTTAGAAGGAGTGAACTAGAGGATCAGAGAATAGTTCCATTCCAGATAAAGTGATGAACTCTTCTACTTTTGGAGCTTCTAACTGAGCAAAGACAAATCTCCAGGTCTGAATTGTGACCTGGCTTGATATCACCTTTGTACTGTCCATTAGAGTTTGTAATGTTCATGCCTAGTTTTGCTATGGTTCTTCACATTTCCTTGGAGAATACTCTCAACTTCAGAAACTCTTCACCACAATCAAGATGCATAAAGACAGGGGTCACTACCTGGAGGCTTAATCATGTCCAACCTTATGGAAAATGGCTTTTGACACACTCCTGACAAGGTCAGTCTGCTTCTGTGGGTCTAGTCATAGGATCAAATCAAAATGAGAACAGTGTTGACAAACTCTGTACGATGGTGGCAGCCCTATCATCCAAGAATTACCTAAGAAAGGGATTGGCTGTGGCTTGCCATAAAAAGCCTTTGTTATGTTGAGATATGTTCCTCCTATTCTCAGTCTCTGTAGGACTTTTATCATGAAGGGATGTTGGATTTTGTTGAATGCCTTTTCTGCATCTACTGAGATGATCATGTGATTTTTGTCCTTCAGTCCATTTATGTAATGTATTACATTTATCGATTTGTGTATGTTGAACCATCCCTGCATCTCCGGGGTAAAGCCTACGTGGTCGGGGTGAATGATCTTTCTGGTATCTTCTTGATTGTGTTTGTCAATATTTTATTGAGAATTTTTGCATCTATGTTTGTGAGGGAGATTTGTCTGTAATTTTCTTTTTTGTTCTATCTTTGTCTGGTTTTGGTATCAGGGTGATGTTTGCTTCATAGAAGGAGTTTGGTAGAATTCTTCTTTTTCTATTTTATGGAAATGTTTAAGAAGCATTGGTGTTATTCCTTCCATGAAGGTCTGGTAAAATTGAGCAGTGAATCCATCTGAGCTTGGACTTTTTTAGTTGGATCTCCATACTTCTTATAGGTCTACTTAAGAGGTTAATCTCATCTTGATTTAATTTATGTAGGTCATATGAATCAAGGAAATCATCAATTTCTTTCAGATTTTCAAATTTAGTGGAGTATATGTTCTTATGGTATGTTCCTATGATTTTTTTGAATTTCTCTGGTATCTGTTGTGATGGTGCCTTTTTCTTTTTCTTTAATTTTTGTTTGTTTATTTATTTATTTGAGAGTAACAGACAAAGTGAGAAAGAGACAGATAGAGAGAGAGAGAGAGAGAATGGGCGCGCCAGGGCTTCCAGCCACTGCAAACTCCAGATGCGTGTGCCCCCTTGTGCATCTGGCTAATGTGGGTCCTGGGGAATTCAGCCTCAAACCGGGGTCCTTAGGCTTCACAGGCAAGTGCTTAACTGCGAAGCCATCTCCCCAGCCGATGATGGTGTCTTTTTCATCTCTAATTTTATTAATCTGTGTCTCTTCTCTCTTTCTTTTGGTCAGATTTGCTAAAGACTTATCAATCTTGTTTTTTTAAGTTTAATTATTTATTTGAGAGTGACAGAGAGAGAAAGAGACAGATAGAGAATGGGTGTGCCAGGGCCTCCAGTAATTGCAAATGAACTCCAGATGCATGCATCTCTTGTACATCTGGCTTATGTGGGACCTGGGGAATTGAGCCTTGAACCAGCATCTTTAGGCTTCACAGGCAAGCACTTAACTGCTAAGCCATCTCTCTGCCTGCCTTCTTTTTAACTATTAAAGAATCCCTTTTAGCACACAGAACACGGTTGTATCTGGGTTGCTAGTTAAGACCCATTACTATAATGAACTATGATTTATCCCTCACCTCCTAGGTCCAGGATCCCTTGGAAAAGAGTGTTAAGAAGGCCAAGAGCTGGCTGGTATGCATAGCGTGCCACTTATGAGCCATATGAGGCCAATGATAGCCATGAATACAGCCCAGCATAAAATCATGCACTCAGTTAAAACATAGACTTTTTGTTATTTTTATGCATGTGGGTACATGTTCATGTGGCTTCACATGTGTGCACATGCATGTGGAGATCAGAGGAAAATATCAGGTGTCTTCCTTGGGAATGCCATCCACTTCCTTTAAAGCAGGGTTTCTCATTGGCCTGGGGCTTACTAAATAGGCTAGACTTGCTGGCAAGCAATTTCCAGGAATCCCCTTGTCTCCACCTTTCCAGTGCTGGGGAAACACGTTGCCACAACATCCTATATTTCATGTGGATTCTGTGGATCAAAGTGAGGTCTACATGCTTACAATGCAAGTATTTTACCTGAGTTATCTGCCCAACACTATTTGAATTTTGTCAACTCAATTATGCATTCTCAAGTATGAATTTTTCAGACAAAAATGCTATTTCACAATAGCCATATACTGGCCATGTCTGCATGAGAAAAGATATCATAATGCATCTGGTCTTCACTGTCCCAAGACATACTACACTGACATAAAAATGTTTCATCTGCTCGGCTCAATCAACATGACAGTCACCGGAATAGATTCATTTTCTTTTAGATGAGTGAGAATCAGGCAATATCTTTGAGTCATTATTTTCATGATGAATTAATTCATGAAACCTATTGAGACAGGCACTATACTTGGTGCTACTGCAATTATAGAGAGTGAATACTTCTCCCTGCCATTAAGGAGCTTGGGGTCCAAATCAGAAAAAAAGTTAAGTAGGTAATTCTAGTGACCTTGGGATTGGCTAGAATTTCAAGTGCCATTGGCATTACTATATGCTTTTTTTTTTTCCTTTGCTTAGAGCATTGGTCTCAATGTTGTCTTCTAAGGTATCACTTTCCTCAGGAGAGCAGAACACATCTGCCTATGTCACAATATGATATTTTGTCACTGGAGGATGATCATCCCTTCCCTATAAAGTGAATCATCTGAGAGCCGGGCGTGGTGGTGCATGCCTTTAATCCCAGCACTCGGGAGGCAGAGGTAGGAGGATCGCCGTGAGTTCGAGGCCACCCTGAGACTCCATAGTGAATTCCAGGTCAGCCTGGGCTAGAGTGAAACCCTACCTCGAAAAACCAAAAAAATAAAAAAATAAAAAAATAAAAAAAATAAAGTGAATCATCTGTTTGTTATACTTTCCAACCATGGTGTTCTGCCTCACCATAGGACTAGAATCAACAGAATCAAGACTACAGACTGAAATCGCTGAAACTGTAAGACAAAAACAATTTTGACTCACTTTTTTTTTTTCCTATTGGGAATCTTTTCATTGATGAAAAGATTGACTAAGATCCTCCCCAGTTTCTCATTCTCCCAGCTTTCCTGAGTAGGCACTGATGGATCAAAGAGACTGAGATGAGACTCCATCCATGTGTTCTGATGAGTACCAAATGTATTAGCTGTAAAAATTGTGAAATGACAATAAAAACATTCCTCTCCATGTCTGCCTGTTACTTCTCAGGGCAGTGCTGTTTTACCATGCAATCCACACAGCAATCTTCCTAAACTAAAGGATCCAAAAAGATGCTGTGAATGGCAAAGTGGATTAAATAGAAGCAATGTGTGTCTGGTGAGGCAAGAAGATGCAGACAGTGTGGGGACACCTTTTCAAGGAGTTATTTCTAGGGAGGGACTCTGCAATACCAGTCTGTGTGTCTATATGTGCATTTTTGAGAAGCATTCACAATGATTGGACATATAAAAGATGAAGGCAAGAGATATAGGTCCAAATATATTTCTTTTTGTATTTGTTTATTATTTTTATTAACAACTTCCATAATTGTTAACAGTATTACATGGTAATGCCCTACCTCCACCCACTTTCCCCTTTGAAACTCCATTGTCCAACATATCCCCTCCCCCTCTCAATCAGTCTCTCTTTTATTTTGATGCTATGATCTTTTCCTCCTATTATGTTGGTCTTACATAGGTAGTGTCAGGGATTGTGAGGTCATGGATATCCAGGCCATTTCGTGTCTGGAGGAGCATGTTTTAAGGAGTCCTACCCTTCTTTTGGCTCTTACATTCTTTCTGCCACCTCTTCCGCAATGGACCCTGATCCTTGGAAGGTGTGATAGAGATATTGTAGTGCTGAGCACTCCTCTGTAACTTCTTTCCAGCACCATGATGCCTTCTGAGTCAACCCAAGATCACTGCCATCTGGAAAGAGAAGGCTCTCTACCAAAAATGAGAATATCATTAATATATGGGTATGAACATTAAGAGAAGTGCTTACTGGGCAGTTTGATGAGCATAGTATATACCTTTAGCCAGACAGCAGCAGACATTTCACTCCTAGGGCTCATGGCTACCCCTGTTGTAGGTTTTCAGTATCAGGGATGTATTCCCTCCCATGGAGACAGCATCCAGTCCAATTAGATGGTAGTTGGTTTCCACCATGGCAGATGTGCCACTATTGCACCCATTGGCTCATTTGGCCTGGATGGCCAAATATAAGGCTTGCAGTGTCCACTGTTGAGTATCTTCACTGGTGATTTCTCTCTCTCCCATTGAACTGCATGCAGAATGGCTTCTTCCAGCTTTCTGTCAGCTGGTCTACATGGAGAAGGTTATCATCTCAGTTACAGCAGGATTTCTCAGTGGCCTTGCAGCCCAAGTATGTGGAGTCTTCAGCAATAGGGTCTTACCATCTATTTGTGTTGGGAAACCAAGGGCCATTGCAATGGCTTGTAATGTTTTGGGGGCATCAGGGACCTGCCTGGCCAGCAACTCACTGGAAGGTATCCCATCCCTGGCACTGAAAGTATTTTTAGTAACAATCTATGGCTCCTGAGTGTTCCATTGTCCAAAAAAGTAGGTTTCTATATGATTTATTTATATCCTCTTAGATTTTGATTAGCCCTCCCTCCACCTTTTCTTTACTCAATCTCTTTCCCAAACTTCACTTGGGGCTTTTCACCCCCATTAATCTATTCTTCTAATTGCATATATACATTACCATCCTATTAAGTACCTCCTCCCTTCCTTTCTTTTCCCTTTATATCTCTTTTCTAGCTTACTGGCCTTTACTACTGAGTTTTCTTCCTACTCACACAGAAGTCCAATCATCTGTAGCTCTGATCCACACATGAGAGAGAACATGCAACTATTTCTTGAATAAAGAGAGAATCATTATGCTGTATCTCTGCCAATTCAGCCTGTATGACCTGTAATATGACATTCCTCATGACTGTCTGACTTCCCTTCACTCAATACTGTCCCACCAGATGCAAAAGGCAGACATGAAGGGCTGTGTGTGGATAATGAAAGCATAAGCAGGAAGCAAGCTGAAGGGAGGGGACCAGCAGTATCCAAAGCCTCTCATATGTAGCATAGAACAGAAGAATGATAACGTGTTCATGTTTGCCAGCTGCAGAAATGTCAGACCTTGAATAGATTGTCAATAAGCAAGAATCCTCTGGGCATGGGAGTTAAAGGTGCTTTCTTGAAAGGCTGATGGTCTGGGTTTGGTTCCCCAACGTCCACATAAAGCCAGATGTACAAAGTAGTGCATGTATCTGGAGTTCATTTTCAGAGAAAAGAGACCTTGGTCCCATTGGTGACTGTTAACTCATTATATAGCCCAGGCAGACCTTGGTCTTGGCACTCTTTTTGATATGGCTTCCTGAGTGCTGGGATTATAGGCATGTGCCACTATGCCCAGCTCAGACAATTTTATGAAAACAAGGACTGGATTTGTATAACAGTATAGAAATAGAATTTATTTTTAGCATCTAAAACAGAAAATATGTGAAGTCTGGTTTTCATTTGCTGTCCCATTAAAGCAGATCATTTTGAGCTTGTTCTTGGGTCGATAATACTGTAAGTAATGAGCAGCTTGGACACGTGTGGGGCCTCCCCTTCCAACTGAAGCAATGACATGGCATAGGTTGTGGGTCAGCAGGAGCTCTGAGCTTGCTGGCAGAAGATGGCTATTTCATGTCTTTAATTGGGTCCAAGCTCAGAAGCATTAGCGATTCTTTTAAATACATGAAGATTTTTATACTTCACTAGTTGGAGGTTCTTTTGCTTTGCAAGTTTCTTAAAAGCTATGAAAAGGCAGATATCCTCTGGAAATGGTCAGAATTCACTAGGGAGGCTGGCCTGGTATAGAAGTCTGTTTTACCTAAGTGGAGTGAGAAATGATCATGTTTCTGGGAGGAGTGGCTGAAGAAGTGGGGGTACATACATCCTTTCTCTTTCAGGGGGGTAGGGACCAGGCATGGTAACATCAGCAATAGAAGTTTGTTTGAGGAAGATCCGGAATTTAAATTTACTGGTCTCTTAATTTGGTATTTTCTCTCTTCATAAAATATGTATTTACTGAAATCATGCACTGAATAATAGCATTTTGATTAACTAGAGAGAGCAAGTGGAATGGTGGTCCCATAAGATTACAGGGGAGCTAAAAAAGTATCATCCTCTAGTGATGTTGAGGCTACTCCACCATCATTGTGCCATGTATTCTTCATGTGTTGGTAAAGAATGCTCACCAAGGGAAAAAAAAAATGCTCACCCACTGAAACACATGCAAATATAGACAGTATATATGGAACTTGATCATGACAATTAGTGACTGTGTGGAATATGTCTTAAATGATGCTTGCATAATGGTTTATGGAGTTATTGTTTCATGCACTTTTTATAATAATATTTTATTTTCTATTTTTGACAATTTTCATACATGTACATAGATTATGTTGATCATAATCCCCTCCTGTTACCTTCTTCTGTCGCTCCCTCCCTTGTCCCCCTTCATTGAACTCTTCTTATTTCCAATCAGTGCCTTATCACTTTTTTGTCCTCCTTCATGGTAACATGTTGATGAGCTCAATACTGTGTATGTCTTGTGCAGATAAACTCACAGCCACTGTGAAATCTTAAACATAATGGCCACATTATATGGAAGAGACCATTCTAAAGCACTTCTCCCCATCCTTTGGCTCTTAACCATATTTTAACCTCTTTTATCCCTGCTGCCATTACCCTGAAGCACCCCTCAGTGGGGTTATGGTATTCACTGTGGCATCATGAAGGCCTCACTCAGTCCCTGTGGAGTAGTGACAGCAGGGGGACTGTGTCTCAGGGTATTCCTATTCACTCTGTAGCCCTTACAATATTTCCACCCTCTCTTCTGCAATATTAACTGAACATATGCACTTTCTATTTTACAGAGTACTTGTCCTATTTATAAAAATAGCTTTTCTTTAAAGCAGTGTTCTGTGTTATACAACCAGCAACCACAAATGTCTATTAATTGTATTTCTTGATTGCATGTGATTCACTTATGCCATCTATTCTTGTGTAAGTATGCCCTGTGATGACCACTTCAATTTCAATGATGAAATTACTTAAAAATGCATTTCACAGAAGATATCCCCATTGTTAGGCAACATATAACTATATTAATGTTTTACTAATTGTAGATATATTGCAAGCTTATTATTAAGAAAACTTAAAAGTACAAAACATAAAAATCCAGGTAAATTAACTTGTAGCTATGCAACCCAATGATCATAACAATTAACAATTTGTGGACAATTATTTTTAATTATTACACATTACTGTCAGAGTAGAGGTTTTGATCATTATTTCTTAATTTAACCCTTCATCATGAGTAACTTTCTATGCTTCCATATTTTTGCCCAATATCAATGTTAATGGCTATTTAACATTCAATCCATTCAGTGAAGTATCTGCTTCACTAAATGGATATGTTAACATGAGTTTGATCAATACTCCATAATGAGGAAATTAGGTTCATTTCTTGTTATTCTAAGAGATTTTCAATAAGCACTTGTATACATGAATTATTGCTCCATTTTCAGAATTATTTCCTAATAATATATTTCTAGAATTGGAATGGCAGGATCCACAACAAGGAGATTTCTAATTTTCCACTGTGGTGCTTCCTTGCAGATTGTGCTCTCTGCCTTCCCTGACGTAGGAACAAAAGTAGCAGAGCCCACTGGCTGGGAGCTGAAACCTCCAAAACTGTAAGTCTCTTTATACATTGGTGATGTTTATCATATATATTTTCATTGCTATCACCAACATTTGAGATAATCAGTTTAAAAAGAATAATGTTACCTTGGGTTCAGTTTTGGAAGTTTTTGTGCATGGTCTCTTAGCCCTGTTGATTTGAGCTTTGGTGAGACAAAACATTATAGCATTACATGAGAGAGAAACGTACTCACCTTGTGGAAACTTGAAAGCAGTGAGGGAGGCAGAAAGGGGCCAAGACCCAGTTTGTCCTTATGTGCTTGGATCCAGTGATGTAACTTCCTCCAGTTAACTCCCACTTTGGTTGCCACAATCTTCCAGTAGTATTATTTGCTGGGACCACACATACAACACATCAGCCTTTAGGTGATATTCAAGATCAAAATTATAGCATTAAGTATGCTAAGCATTTTGTTATGGTGATAGAAAGCTTAAGAGTTCAGGGCAATCAAACAAGTGCCCTGCCTGTTTTCCATATAGCAGCAGAATTTTATCACAATAAGGAATCAGAGTATTACATTCTCAAAATGGAAGATATATAAAGTTATAGAAGGAAAAAAAAAAAAACAAGACACACAGAAGATAGTATCTTCCCATGCCAATTTTGATAAGAGAGATGAGACACATACCTTCTCCATAAACAAATAATAGATTCCTAAGACTTAGTATGAACATCTTGTCTTGGTAAGAGTCTAAATTCTTAAACTGAAGGGGATGCTGCCAAATAAGTTAGATTAATGGAGACGATCTTTCTCTTCTTCATGAAGCCACATCAACCAAAGTGAGAGAAAATATTAGTAACAATAGTTACAAGACACTGGGTATCATGTATGACTCCTAACTGGTGAATAACTATGACTTTGGAGAAATGGAAAACAAATGAGCTAAACCTTGGTTTGGCCAAGGCTTACTAATAACAGAGCATTTGGTGTATCATAGCAAAGGGGCAAAACCATGAGGGACCCAGAAAACCTTTGCATATAAAAGACAAGGCTATGAGTTAGAGAAGAATGTAGCACTGAGGTTCAAAGAATAGCTTAGAAAAGAGAATGAACAGTAAGCTGCCCAGGATTCTGTAAAGTATCCACTAAGAACACAGCAGAATACCACTGATTTTATAAACCTATTTAAGACTAGGGAAACAATTACCTAAAAGGATTAAGGAGGGCTCGGGATCTGGCTCAGCAGTAAATGACCCTTGCCTGCAAATCCCGATGGCCTGGGTTCGGTTCCCCAGTACCCACATAAAGCCAGATGCATAAAATGGCACATGTATCTGGAGTTGATTAGCAGTGTCAGGAGGCCCTAGAGTGTCCATACTTACTCTCTGTCAGCATGTTTCTCTCTGTCTCTCTCTCCCCCTCTCTCAATAGAAAATTAAAGAAAAATATTTTTTAAAAAATATTAAGGAACTAACCCCAGAGTTTATCTAGTGATAGACAGAACCTGTTTCCAGAATCCAGAAGTAAAACATAATTCACAGACATATGGATACCATAAGCAAAGGGATTTGCCTCAAGTAATAATAAATAATTACCCATAACTAAAGGTTGCTCTAATAGGTAAAAATGTGCAAAAGCAAAAAGGGACTTCTGGTCAAGATGGCATCCGCCTAATTGTGCTGCACCTCCTGGGGAAGGAAAGGCAAGACATTAAGGGTTCACTGGGTCTTCTAGGGAGAGCAGTCTGTAGTAGACCTTCAGTGGGAGGGTGCAGAGGAGCACAAAAGGGAATTGGCTGATTCCCACACTCTCCGGTAGCCCGCTAGTCCTCATACCATCAAGCAGCCATCCTAGTTGTAGTCCCAGTCGCAGTTTCCTCTTGCAATATCTGCAGGCCAGGGGTACCAGGCCAGCATAGCTCCACCTGTGCAGTGGCAAGTGGGCGGCCATCCCACTCCCCTGTGCTGCACGACCTCCATCCCACTCCCCTGCCCCTACGACCACTGCCCCACTCCCCCTGCCCCACGCAAACCTTACATATTCCCTCTGACCCTGCAACTGCCGCCCCACTCCCCTGCAAAATGCGACCACTGCCCGACTCCCCTACCCCATGTGAACTCCATCCCATGAAAGCCATTCCACTTGCCAGAGACCACATCCCCTTGTGAACCCAGGAAAGCCAGATTAGCTCCACCTGCATTTCCAGTTTCCTGAACACCATCCCACTGGCCACTGGCCCCCATTCCCCTGTCCTCTTTGGGCCACCTGACCATGCACTCCCATACCTCCAATCACAGAACAACAAGCCTCTACATCAAGTCCTTGGGCCACCACCAGAGCCTCATGGGCTCCTTCCTTCTTAGCAGACAGACCCAATTGCCACCAGAAAAATAGTGGAAGCAAATATAAAGGGAATGACCACTGGACATACTTCAAGGGTAGACTACAGCTTCCTCCTAAATTAAATAAGGCTCATACACTGTGATGGGTAGACCACAATTCAGTGGGAATAACATGAAAAATCAAATGCAAATAAATCCTATAAGATCACCCAGCCTTATAATGAATGTCTCTAATCAAAACATAGAAGAGACATTATGATCAGAACCCCAAAATGAAGTTATAAGTTATAAAACCCTGACCAAGCAAATGGCACAATTTGCAGAAAAGCAACAAATGGCTGATAATCATATGATGCTGTAATTGCTAGACTAGACCTAATAGATAAGACCCTGGTAGGGGTCCAAAGATAGTTATATGATCTGAAGGAGAGAGAAAAAAGAGGACCTCAATAACCAGCTGGCTAAGTCCAATGAAGACATAAATAAATGCAAGGATGAAATCCAAGAAACAACAGAAAAATCAGAAAATGATGTGAAAAGGGAAATTGACAGAGGGATGGAAATATACTTAGAAATGTAGTAGAAAATGCAAACCAAATTGAACAAGCCCAAAATGCTACAGAAGCTCTCAAGAATAGATTCAGCTATATGGAGGATAGAAACTCAGATCTGGAAGACAAAAGAGAAGAAACAGTTCAAGAGTCCAAAAGTTTTAATAGGTTCAAAATTTTCTGTGAACAGGGCTGGCGAGATGGTTTAGCAGTTTAGCACTTGCCTGTGAAGCCCAATTCCCCAGGACCCATGTAAGCCAGATGCACAAGGTGATGAGTGCATCTGGAATTCTGTTTGCAGTGGCTTGAGGCACTGGAGTGCCCATTCTCTCCCTCTCTGTCTCTCTCTCTCTCTCTTCTCTGTCTCTCTCTTCTCCCTCTTCCTTTCTGTCTGTCTGTTGATCTAAAATAAATAAATAAAAATAAAACAAAAAATTTTAAAAATTTCTGTGAACAGAACATGAGGGAGCTGTGGGATACCCTTAAAGGTCCTAACATTTGGATCATGGGAATACCAGAAAGGGAAGAAATTCAGACCAAAGTCATGGAGAACTTATTCAACAAAATTTTTGAAGAAAACTTTCACACTCTCTCAAAAGAAAGGCCCACCAAGTTACAAGAAGCTAACAGAACTCCAAGCAGACTGGACCAAAGGAGAAACTATCCAAGATATATTGTCATGAAGACTCTAAACATTGATACCAAAGAAAAAATTCTTAAAAGCAGCTAAGGAAAAACAACACATGACTTTTAAAGGTAAGCCCATCAGAATTACTTCAGACTACTCAGTGGAAACCCTGAAAGCCAGAAGGCCTGGGGTGGAGCACTGTAAAGTCTAAGAAGCTATGGCTTTCAACCAAAACTACTCTACCAGCAAAAGTACCCATCATAATACATGGTGAAAGAAAAACTATTCATGATAAAACTCAGCTTTGCAAGTATATAAACACAAAGCCAAACCTACAGAGAGTACTTATGGAAATTCTCTACACAGAAGAATCAAATAATCAACCTCAATGCCTACAAGAAACAGATCACAATAAACAAACTCAGAGAAGGCACATAAAACTACAATGTCCAATAAAACACCAAACCACATAAACCAACATGATATGACAGGGATCAAATCACATCTCACAATCATTACCCTAAATATTAATGGCCTTAATTTACCCATCAAGAGACATAAACTAACAGGGTGGATCAGAAAATTAATCTCAATCTCAATTAATCTCACTCTGTTGAAATTAACCTCAATCTGTTGTCTTCAAGAAACCCACCTCACCACTAAAGACAGACAGCTCCTCAGGGTGCAAGGGTGGAAAATGATATTCCAAGCAAATGGGAATAAGAAACAAGCAGGTATAGCTATACTAATATCAGATAAAATAGACTTCAAACCAAAAGTAATCAAAAAAGACAAAGAAGGTCACTTCCTACTTATCAAGGGAATGATCCATCAAGGGGATATTACAATCATAAATCTTTATGCAACAACACAGGGGCATCGCAATTCATAAAACAAAATCTACTTGATGAAATAACAGAAATAACCACCAACACATCACAGTCAGGGACTTCAATACTCCATTATCAGTAATAGATAGATCATCCAAACAAAAAATCAACAGAGAAGTGAGAGAGCTCAACAAAGCCATAGAACAATTAGACCTAATGGACAGCTACAGAACATTCCACCCAAATCCACAGATTATACATTCTTCTCAGCAGCCCAAGGAACCTTCTCTAAAATAGATCATATACTGGGTCACAAAGTCTGCCTCCATATATTTAAGAAAATTGACATAATTTCCTGCATGATATCAGATCACAATGCTATATGCCTAGACATTAACAACAAGAAATTAACCTCAAGAAGAAATAGTTATATTTAATAGTTCTAGGTCTACTAAAAATAAAATATGTAATTAAAAAGCTTCAAAATAAAGCTAAGACTGGTGGCACATGCCAGCTACTTGTAAAGCTAAGACAAAAGAATCTTGAACTCTGACATGCAAGAAAACCTGAGCAACATATTGAGGCTATAGCTAAATAAATAAATAAAAACTATACTTACACAGATCATTTCTATAGTTCATTCATAGAGGAGTTTCTCTGACTGTGTGGAGTATCAGAACCCATGAGGAGGAGCCACAGCATTCTCTCCTGAACATGCAGCAGGCTCTTGGTGTTGCTTTGCAGCAATTGCAACTTGCTATTGATGACCATTCCTGCTCTCTTTGGGGGGAACAGGAGGGGAGGAGGCAGTCTAAGTAGCAAACAAACAAATAACAACAATGACAGCAAAATTATTCCAAATCGTGATGGTTTCACTGGAGAATACTACTTAAGGAAGAAATTATACTACTTCTGTACAATGGCTGATGATTTAAGAAAGGAAAATGCACTTCCTAGTTCACTTTATGAGGTGATCATTGTCATCCTACCAGCACCAGGAAAAGATGAAAACAGGAACACAGATCAATATTCCTCATGGATATAGTAGAAATTTAAGAAAAATAGGAAATTTATCTCAGAGCATATAAGCAAAGGATTCCTCTTTGGCCAACTGAGATGTATTTCAACACAAGGTTGATGTAATAGTTGAAAAATAATAAATTCAATGAAATATTTACAAACAAAAATAAACAGAAGGTTATACTAGTAGAGGAAGAAAAAAGAATTCGACAAGAAATTAGCAGAGTAAAGAAACTCAGTAGATGTAAGAAATGTCATCCATGTAAAAAAGATCTAAAGCCGGGTGTGGTGGTGCACACCTTTAATCCCAGCACTCAGGAGGCAGAAGTATGAGGGTTGGCATGAGTTCAAGGCCACCCTGAGACTACATAGTTAATTCCATGGCAGCCTGGGCTAGAGTGAAACCCTACCTAGAAACAAACAAACAAACAAAACAAAAAAGATCTCACTATGTGAGGTTGATGGAGGAAGCAATCATTTCCCCCCAATTTGGAAAAAGACAAAAATTTATACTTGTACATTTGCTATTCAATGCTATTTGGGAGATAGGTAGGTAGGTAATTATAGCCTCACTATATTGCTCAGACTTTCTTGCATGTCTAGGTTCAACAATGGACTGAAGATTTTAGCCAGCCCAATAAAGCCTAAAAAAGAAATGAGACATATCTATATACAAGAGAAGTCAAGGTCTTTGAAATAAATTATAGTGAAATCTTCAGAGAAGGAACTAGGAATAGCAAATGAATGTAGCAACATTGCAGGATGGGATTGGCTTTGTGAATGCTGGCAACAAGCTCAAATATGGAATTGAAATACCAAGTTAAAAGAGCATGCATGCCTTTAATCCCAGCACTTGGGAGGCATAGATATGAGGACTGCTTGAGTTCAAGGCCACCCTGAGACTACCAAGTGAATTTCAGGTCAGCCTAGGCTAGAGTGAGACCCTACCTTGATAAAACCCAACCTTCCCCCTGCAAAGGAGCATAAGCTGGGCCAGAGAGATTGACTTAGTGATTGAGGCACTTGCCTGCAAAGCCAAAGGATCCAGGTTCAATTCTCCAGAACCCACATAAAGCCAGATGCATAAAGTGGCACATGCATGTGGAGTTCATTTGCAGTGATTGGAGACCCTGGCCCTATTCTTTCTCTTTCCCCTCTCTGCCTCTCAAATATATAAATCAATAAATAAAATATTTAAAAAGAGCATTAGCTGTCAATATGCAGAGTTAAAACTAAAGACGTGGAAGAATGTACACTGAAAATAACAGAATGATATTCCAAAAAGGAATTAAAACATTTTAAACTTTGAAAAACATTTCCTGTTGGTTAGTCAGAGATGACAAGGCATTCTCTGTATTCACACATTCTGCATTAACTAACTGTGGATAAAAAATGCTTAGGAAATAAAATTATATCTGTACTGAATATGTACAGACTTTTTGTTCTTAATATTCCCTAAGCAATAAATATAATGATGAGCTACATTATTATTTAGTGTAATAAGTCACCTAGATGTCACTTAAATATACATGGGAAAATGTGTGTAAGTTATATGCACACTATTCCATTTTATGTAAAGTACTTGAATGTCCTAAGATTTGTAATATGCAGGTATGTGGGGATGGTCCTGGAACCAATCTTTTAATAACATTAAAAAATGTCTATTGTGAGCAATGCAACCCTGACCAACCTACCAGTAGAACTTGCAGGAAAGCAACAAAGGGCCGATAATCGTGTGGATTCTGCCATCACTAAACTAGAACTAATAGATAAGAAATTGGAAGGATTACATAAGAAATTGGAAGGATTTCAAAGAGAGTTAAGAGATTTGAGGGAGAGTGAAAAAAAAGAAGACCTTAAAAATCAGCTGGCCATGCTAAATGAAGACATAAAGAAATGCAAGGATGAACTCCAAGAATCATCAAGAAAATCAGAAAATGATGTGAAAAGGGAGCTTGACAGAGGGATGGAAATTATACATAGAAAAATAGTAGACAACGCAAACTTAATTGAACAAATTCAAAACTCGCTAGAAGATCTCAAGAATAGAGTCAGCCAAGTAGAGGATAGAAACTCTGATCTGGAAGACAAGATGGAAGAAACAGTTAGAGAGCTCAAAAATTTCAGTAAGTTCAACAACTCCTGTGAACAGAACATGAGGGAATTGTGGGATACACTTAAACGTCCTAATATCAGCATCATTGGAATACCAGATGGAGAAGAAATTCAGACCAAAGGCATGGAGAACTTATTTAACAAAATAATTGAAGAAAATTTCCCCAGTCTCTTAAAAGAAAGGCCCATCAAGATACAAGAAGCCAATAGAACTCCAAACAGACTGGACCAAAGGAGAAACTCTCCAAGACATATTATCATTAAGACTCTAAACATTGACACCAAAGAGAAAATCCTAAAAGCAGCTAGGGAAAAACAGCACACCACCTTCAAAGGTAACCCCATCAGAATTACTTCAGACTTCTCAATGGAAACCCTGAAAGCTAGAAGGGCCTGGAATGAAACACTGCAAAGTCTAAGAACCTATGGCTTCCAACCCAAACTACTCTACCCAGCAAAAGTATCCCTCATAATAGATGGTGAAAGAAAAACATTCCACCAGAAAATTCAGCTTTACAATTATATGAACACAAAACCAAACCTACAGAGAGTATTTCAGGTAATTCTCCACAGAGAAGAAAAAAATAATCAAACACAATTGCCTACAAGAAGCAGATCACAACAACCAAACTCAGAGTAGGCACAAAAAACATCAACGTCCATGAAAATGCCAACCCATATTCAACATCACAATATGACAGGGATCAAATCAAATCGCACAGTCATTATCCTAAATATTAATGGCCTTAATTCACCCATCAAGAGACACAAGCTAACAGGATGGATCAAAAAATCAGACCCTCAATCTGTTGCCTTCAAGAAACCCACCTCACCATTAAAGACAGATATCTCCTCAGGGTGAAAGGGTGGAAAAGAGTATTCCAAGCAAATGGGAATAAGAAACAAGCAGGTGTAGCTATATTAATATCAGATAAAATAGACTTCAAACCAAAAATAATCAAAAAAGACAAAGAAGGCTACTTCCTACTTATCAAGGGAACGATCCATCAAGAGGATATTACAATCATAAATCTGTATGCACCAAACACAGGGGCACCACAGTTCATAAAACAAAACCTACTTGTCAATAAAACAGAAATAACCACAAACACCATCATAGCTGGGGACTTCAATACACCGTTATCAGTAATAGACAGATCATCCAAACAGAAACTCAACAGGGAAGTAAGAGAGCTCAACAAAACCATAGATCACTTAGACCTAACGGACATCTACAGAATCTTCCATCCCAAATCCACAGACTACACATTCTTCTCAGCAGCCCATGGAACATTCTCTAAAATAGACCATATACTGGGTCACAAAGACTGCCTCCACGTATTTAGGAAGATTGACATAATTCCCTGCATGATATCAGATCACAATGCTATATTGCTAGAAATCAATAACAAAAGACTCAGCAAGAATCCCAAAGGCACCTGGAAGCTGAACAGCACACTTTTAAACAATAAATGGATAGTGGATCAAATAAAAAATGAAATTGCAAAATTTCTGGAATTGAACGAGAATGAGAACACATCGTACCAAAACTTATGGGACACAATGAAGGCGGTCCTCAGGGGAAAATTCATAGCACTCAATGCCTTTGTAAAAAAGACAGAAAGGTACCAAGTCAATGACCTAACCATCCACCTAAAGGCACTGGAAAAACAAGAAAAATCCATCCCAAAGAGCTCCAGAAGGAAAGAAATAATTAAAATCAGAGCAGGAATCAATGAACTGGAAATGAAGGAAACAATTAAGACAATTAACAAAACAAAGAGCTGGTTCTTTGAAAAAATAAACAAGATTAACAAACCCCTGGCCAATCTGATCAAGCAAAAAAAGGAGAAGCTTCAAACTAACAAAATTCAAAATGAAAAAGGAGAGATCACAACAGACATAAGTGAAATTGGGAGAATCATCAGGACTTATTTCAAAAACCTCTACTCCACAAAACTGCATAATGTGGAGGAGATGGATAAATTCTTGGATGCATACCATCTACCAAAGCTAAACACAGAGCAGATTAATCATCTCAATCAACCCATCACACTCATGGAGATTGAAAAAGTAATAAAAAAACCTCCCCAAAAAGAAGAGTCCAGGACCAGATGGCTTCTCAACTGAATTCTATCAAACCTTCATAGAAGAACTCAAACCAATCTTCCTCAAACTGTGCCACACAATTGCTGAACAGGGAAAGCTACCCAACACCTTTTATGAAGCTAGCATCACCCTAAATCCAAAACCAGGCAGAGATGGCACAAGAAAAGAAAACTACTGGCCTATTTCCCTGATGAATTTAGATGCAAAGATCCTAAACAAAATCCTGAATCCAACAACATATCAAAAGCATTATCCACCTTGACCAAGTGGGATTCATTCCAGGAACACAGGGGTGGTTCAACATACGGAAATCTGTCAATGTAATACACCACATAAACAAAGTTAAACATAAAAACCACATGATCATTTCGATAGATGCAGAAAAGGCCTTTGACAAGATTCAACATCACTTCATGTTCAAAACATGGAGATAATTGGCATGGTTGGTTCATATCTCAACCTAATAAAGACAATATACGAAGCTCCTAAGGCCCAAATAATACTTAATGGAGAGAGACTGGAGGAATTCCCATTAAGATCAGGAACAAGACAGGGTTGTCCACTCTCACCTCTGCTTTTCAATATAGTACTGGAAGTCCTAGCTCAAGCAATAAGACAAGAGAAGGAAATAAAAGGGATACAATTTGGAAAGGAAGAAGTTAAGTTAGCTTTATTCACTGATGACATGATTATATATGTAAGAGACCCGAGAGACTCCATCCCAAAACTCCTGAAGGTGATTAACTCCAATAGCAAAGTAGCAGGATACAAAATCAATGCACAAAAATCAGTAGCCTTCCTTTATGCAAAGGACAAAGATACAGAAAAAGAAATAAGGGACATAGTCCCATTTTCAATTGCAACAACAACAAAAAAATACCTTGGAATAACGTTAACCAAGGAAGTGAAAGATCTATACAATGAAAACATAAAAACACTCAAAAAAGAAATTGAGGCGGGCTTGAGAAAATGGAAAGACCTCCCATGTTCCTGGATAGGTAGAATTAACATTGTGAAGATGACAATCCTACCAAAGGCAATATACAGATTTAATGCAATTCCAATTAAAATCCCTACCTTGTTCTTCACAGAGATAGAAAAAATGATCTCAAATTTCATATGGAAAGGCAGAAGGCCTCGCATTTCCAAACATATCCTCAGCAAAAGAAATACATCTGGAGGCATCACCATACCTGCTCTAAAGCTATATTACAAAGCCATAGTAATAAAAACAGCATGGTACTGGCATAAAAACAGGAGGATAGATCTATGGAATAGACTTGAGGACCCGGACTTTGGTTCAAGCAACTATAGCTACTTGATATTCGATAAAGGCACAAACAATATAGGCTGGAAAAAAGACAGCATCTTCAACAAATGTTGCTGGACAATCTGCATAACCATATGCAGGAAACTGAAATTTGACCCACACATTTCACCATGCACTACACTCAAGTCCAAATGGATCAAAGATCTCAATATAAGACAAGAAACTCGTATACTACTGGAAGAAAATTTAGGAAGTACTTCCCATGATATAGGAATGGAAAAAGACTTCTTGAACAAAACCCCAGTAGCTCATGAATTTATACCGTCACTCAACCAATGGGATCACATGAAGCTGAAGAGTTTCTTTTCAGACGAGCATACAATAAGCAAAGCCAATAGATTACCCACAGAATGGGAGAAAATATTTGTGGGTTATTCAACTGATAGAGGCCCAATATCTAGAATCTACAAAGAACTCAAAAATCTAAACAGTAAGAAGTCAAACACCCCACTCACAAAATGCGGCAAACAGCTGAATAGGCAGTTTACAGAGGAAGAAATACAAATGGCAAACATACACTTAAGAAAATGTTCATCATCTCTAATCATCAGAGAAATGAAAATTAAAACAACTATGAGATTCCACCTTATCCCAATAAGGATAGCAAACATCAAAAAATCAAATAAAAATAAATGCTGGCGAAGATGTGGAGAGGTAGGAACACTCATCCACTGTTGGTGGGAATGTAGGATGGTACAACCAGTTTGGAAAGCAATATGGAGACTTCTGCAAAAGCTGAGTATAGAGATACCAACAGACCCATTTATTCCCTTACTAGGCATCGACCCTAAAACCTTCAGACTAAAGAGATTTGCTCAACCATGTTTATAGCAGCTCAATTTATAATAGCTAAGAGCTGGAATCAACCCAGATGTCCATCACTAGAAGAATGGATAACTAAATGTGGTATATCTACACAATGGAATTCTATACAGCAGTAAGAAAAACTGACACAATGAAATTTGAGGAAAAATGGTTGAACCTGGAACAGATCATTCTCAGTGAACTTACCCAATCACAGAAAAAAAATTGCCACATAGTCTCACTCATCTACCGCACCTAACCTGAATCTACCCAAGATACCTTTCATACCCAGCAAGCATCTCCTAGACTAGACACTAGGATGGAAGGGGAGGGAGGGGAGGGCATCAAAGGGGTGGGAAACACAAATCTAGACCCAAGCGGCAATGGTTCCATAACCTTCTACTTACTGAAAGACAGACCAAATGGCTGATCCTTCACCAGGCCCTTACAGGGAACACTTGAACCACAAGACACTAGAGAGGGTAAGATTAAGACTAACCTTAATCTCCTACAACTTCCCTCCCTCACTTCCCCTCTCCCACTCTCTCTCTATCTTATCTCTAACTCTTGTATATTAGTTAGCTTTTTCCTCATTTTTTTAGTGGGCACTGACATGTAACTCCCAGAACCAGCATGGGGTTATCGTCCACAATAGGCTTTTGATCAGAGAGACCTACAAGGTTTCCTAAAAGACAGACAGATTTCTGTCAGAGTACTTGATGACCCACCAAAGGCTAGTGGTACGACCCTACTGCTGAAGACACCTTATGTGATTGACATGCAAATTAGAATGGCATGGCTGGAAGTTGGAAGAGAGTCAGTCCCCAGACAGTCAGCGCGTCTAGTGCCAGAAGGTGCTACATGGGCGACTGGGGGAAAATGACCAATATCTGTCAAAGCAATGCATTGTCTAACCTACTTAGCAGCAAATAACTTGTTGTGATGCCCACACAAGTGCAGTGGTGGCACACAGCCATGGTGGGGAACCAACTGCTCTCAATTTGGCTAACTGATCCCCTCACTGGTATGGGACCCATAGCTGGAGCTGGGAAACAAGTCAGAACCTTATCCAAACATAAGCCCACTCTCCAATATCAAGCTACCATCAATTGTGGGCTACAAGAGGGCCTACAGCTATTAAATTCTTTATTAAAAAAAAAAAAAAGTAAGGGTTATCTCATTTGTCCTGGTGCTAACTTATTCTCCGTTGGAGGATCTGCTTCTCTTTTTCAGATAGATGTAGATCCTAAGGAGAGAGCCACCCCATCATACCTCAAAAGGGCCCCGGCTACAACTAAGAAAAATTGGAGAAACAAGCAAGGGGGCTGTTTTCCTGATGAACCGGATACCAGCACAAGGGGGAAGGAGATCAGCACAGAGAAAAATCAACTCCTACCAAATCAGAGAGCCAGAGCCTCAGAGGCCCCCAACACCTCATCACTGAAGCAGATCAAAAATGAACCCAACATGGCTCAGGGAAATTTTGCAGAAGAGGGGGCGGAAAGAATGTCAGAGCCACATGTTGGGTCATGATATGCAGAGACATTTAACTTACCCATAACTCTGGGCTAAGTCCAGAATGCATGACCCATATACCTCAACATGGAGGGGCCAAGGGGAGGGGGTAGGTCACGGATGAGCCTAATAAAGGTACCAAACTGACTGTATTTGCTGAATACAAAACGGACTAATAAAGAAAAAAAATGTCTATTGTTAAGATATTAATATTCAGAAAAAAAAAATATATATATATATTGACTTCAGCAAGAATTTTGGAGAAATTGAAAGTTGATTATAAAACTCATGCATTAATGCAAGGAACTCAAAGTGATAACAAACAATTTTCAAAAGGAATTGAGAAGGTCACTCTCTTTCTGAACCAGGACTCATCAAGGACAAAGCTATGAGCTGAAGTGTCAAGATTGTGAAGCCGAAAAGTGAGAACCCCAGTAGAATTGGGGTTGAGTATCTCCCAGGCACTGCTGAAGTTAGAGATGAAGTTGGACCTCAAGGCTCAGCTGCCAGAACTCAAAATCTCCCTGGTCAAGGAAACTGAAGTTGGTGGTGGTCTGAAAGTTATCATATTTTTTGTTCCAGTTCCTCAACTGAAATCTTTCCAGAAAATCCATGTTTGGCTAATGTATGAATTGGAGAAAAAAGTTCGGTGGGAAATAATGTATTCTTTATTGCTCAGAGGGAAATTCTGCCTAAGCCAAAAAGGAAAAGGTACACAAAAAATAAGCAAAAGAATCCCAGAATCCACACTCTGACTTCTGTGCAGGATGCCATCCTTGAGGACTTGGTTTTCCAAAATGAAATTATGGGCAAGAGGATCCGTGTGAAACTGGACAGCAGGTGGATCATAATGGTTCATTTAATGTTAATTTTGAATCACCAGAAGTTTAGTTGCAAACAAATGAATTAATAAAATATCATTCACAGTAAGAAAAAAAAAATTTTAAACTGAGGTTGACTAAAATGAACAGATTCCAAGACTTACCACAGATCTCTAGTAAGCAAGATAATGTGAGATTGAAAACTTGTAGATCTGTTGTCTTATGAAACATAAATCAGAATATAAGTAATCACTAAAATATAAACATAAATTGTTTAGAAAAATAAACAAATGACCAATGAAAGGATGATCCACATTGATGCTACTGTGGTGCCGCATCTCTGTAATTCCAGAACTTGGGAAGCTGAGGCAGGAAAAGCATTAGTTTTAGAATAGCCTCAACTATGCAGTGAGAGCCTGCATAGAAGGAGAAAAAGCTGAGGAAGAGATAGGGAGTAGGAGGAGGAGTGGGAGGAGCTTAAAATACCTGAAAATCTGTTTATACCAAATGTCAGTGAGGACACAAAGCTCACACTACTGCTAGTGAGAAGGTAAAAATTGCAAACCACTTTGAAAAACACTTTTACTGTTTCTTCCATAATTAAGCATCCTTTTATTATATGATCCACCTATTCCTCTCACAGCTATTTAACATGAGAAGAGGAGTAGCCACACAGACTTGGACCTCAAATTCCATACCTCACTTGTTACTGAATAGTACTTGTTTATGTGATTATTCACAATTATTTTAATAAGTTCACCTGTTTAAGGAGAATTCTGATTTCTAGTTGGAATCATCAACAAAGGTATACTTAAAGTAGTATTCTATAGTTCGTGAGAACTTAACACAGCTACTTGTGCCTAGGAACTGCCACAGGTATAAAGTGTACCATATGAAAAGTTTCAGCTTATTTACATAGCATGTCCTATGAAATTATCAACACTATAAAAATAGTAACTATATCTATCACATAAATGTTCTAAAAAACCTGGACATCAAAATAAATTCTCCATAGCAGTAAATTAAGTCTACCCAGTAACCTGCCCTTCCTCTTTAGATCAGCACAAATCAGCATTCTATCACATTAGATGAGTCTGACTTTTAAAAATTTTATACTATGAAGCCAAGCTCAAACTAATACACACAGTGACAAATTCAGCCTCATTCTGTCATAGAAGAGGGAAGAAATCATGATGTCCCACCCCTTCCTGAGGAGCCAATGGCGCTTAATGGTTGGTGGGGAAAGAGCAACATTTTCTTCAGTAGTGAAGTCATTGGCAATTGGCCCTGTAATAATAATCCTGTAAATAATCTCTTAGCTATGCTGTAAGCAATCCTATTTCAACTCATTGCGTCACTCACACATGAAAGAAGAAAGAAAGAAAGAATGAAGGAAAGAAAGAAGAAGAAGAAAGAAGGAAGGAAGGAAGAGGGAAATAAATAGGGAGGAAGGGAGGGAGGAAGGGCAAAGAGAAAGAAAAAAGGGAAGAGGAGGGAAAGAGAAAGAAAGAAAGAACCAAAGAAAAGAAAGTTAAAGGCATGAAAGTAGAAGGGGTTTAGGTGGGAAGAGGAAGGGCATTACCAGGACTGGGGTAGAGCCAGGAAAGAGTAAATGTGGGGGTGAATATGATCAAAATAGACACACACACACATGCACACATACATATATATGTATATATATGCATGAAAATGTCTCAAAATGATTATACTGAGTGAAAGAACCTAGAGTATAAATGGTATACAGTGCTTGTTTCATTATATGTAAATATCTAATTGTTGATAATTTCATGAATACACATTGATATTTCAAAATTTCACAAATGGTACACCTTAAATATGTGTGTATATTTGTGTTCAGTTGTACAAGAATATGGTTCAGCAATACCTACATAACCAGGAATAACTTAAAAATGGGAAATTGACACATCAGAAAGCGTAGATAAAAGTAACTTTTATCTTAACTTTGTTCAATTTGACAAAATACAAAAGAATGTAAGGGCATCTAGCCAGTTCCAAGTTGCTATGATGAACATCCAAACCAGACACAGCTTATGGGAGGAAGGAATTTATTTCAACCTTACAGATCCAGAGGAAATTCCATGTAAGGCAGAATAAGCTGCTTCGTAATCCAAACAGTGAGAAACAAACAGTACTTAGAAACCAAAAGCAACAAGCAAAAGGCATCAAACAGCAGAGACCCAGACAGAGCTCAAACCTCTCTGAATACCTTTAGGCTGGAAGCCATATCCATCTCCAGTGACACCTTAGGGCTGGACTTCAGGATCCACCTCAGCAACACCAGCTCCATCCAGGCACCTGGAGATCCAAGTTAAATTAACAAAACACCTGAGTATATTAGGGACATACATTTAAACAATAAAGGTGTCTACTTCAGAAGTCTTAAGGTCAGCAGGATATGTTATATAAAAAGGTAAAGTGCTTATTTTCCCTTCTTTTTCTCAATATAATCCATGTGACTTTGCTATATTTCACTAAGTAGCCATCACAAGATATCTTCTTACAAACCGTAAAATAATTTAAGCAGAATTTTACTGCATTTACAAATGTGAGAGACTCAATTTAGTTTTAAAAAAGAACACCATATCTGGATAGAATGAATCTTTAAACTGTGGTTAAACTTTTAATGTAACTTGAAGAGCTAACTAACCTTGGAAAGGCATATAAAGAAAATCAAGGGGCTGGAGAGTTGGCTTAGTAGTTAAGGCATTTGCCTGTGAAGCCAAAGGACCCAGGTTCGATTCCCCAGGACCCAAGTAAGCCAGATGCACAAGGTGGCACATGCATCTGGATTTTGTTTGCAGTGGCTGGAAGCCCTGGTGTGCCCATTCTCTCTCTAACTGCCTCTCTCTCTCTCAAAAAAAAAAAAAAAAAAAAAAGGAAATCAAAATCCTTCAAAATGTTATTTCATATGTTGATACCATATATATACATATATAAACTTTGGTTTTAAATCTGCCATTTACACTCTTTAGGTGAAAATCTATCACCACATTGAGAGTATTACATCTAATATGAGCCTGTGTGTCAGTACGTCTGAATGAGCTCATTGGTCCATCAACACAAGGACTGACTCCTCAGAACAGTGTTTGAATTCTTATTCACAAAGAAAATTCAGAAGATTGGAAATGATTTCTGAGCCTGAGAATTTTCAATAATTTGGAGATCTAAAATTTCCTTTTTATTGATTGGTGTGTTGCAATCTGTATAGATAGGAAAATTGATACAATGCCTAAATCACAAGTCATTTTTCATATATATGTTCAATCTTTAATAACCAGGACACCTGAGCAGTGAAGGACCACACTGGCATAAGTGGAGCAGGAAGTATATGTTGAACAGACAGCAAGAGGGAAGAAAAAAGTACCACAGGGCAGATGTGAATGATTATAAATACATCTTCAGTGTCTGAGGGGCTGAAGTCAAATTGAGAGGGAAATAGAGTTAGGGTGACTGGACCCCTGAAGGTGAAAAGCACAAGGTGACTTTTTGCCTTTTGTCGAGTTCCCTAGAGACCTGTTTTTCCACAAGCAATCAGGACCCCTTCAGAGGGGGAGGTCTTTCATAGGATTTAACATTGTGGTTGGTCAATTTCAGCCCCCAAGAACTTGTTGCCAGAGCTAATCTCTATCTGAGACAGCCCCTAGCCCTAACCAACCAGCTGGCCCTCTGGTTTTCCTGGGCCAAAAGACAGCCCACCACCCTAAGGTTACAAATGTCTCTGCAAGGAGAGGGCAGGCTCTCTCTAATCACTTGGGAACTTCCAGCTGTGGGTGAGTTTTTCCCTCAGCTGGGCCTGTGTTGGCTCTGCCCTAGGCCTTAGCCCAGGCCCAGCCAGGAGGTCCCATAGCCCTTACTCTGCACATGGATACTTTAACCACTCCCCCCACCCCCAGCTCCCCACATGGCAGGAGCTCCTTGAATTTTCTTTTCTCTTTTCTTTCCACCTTTTTTTTTCTCTAGGCCCTCCCCTTGGGATCTCTAGCCACATGGATGCCTTTCCTTGGCTCTACTTCAATAGATGTAATAATTTACAATAATTTTAAAATTATCCTTCTCAGTTTTCTTTTTTTATTCAATTCTTTGACTGAAAATAGAAAGAAACCCAGGGTTTGAAGTGCAAGGACTTCCCTGGACCATAGCACCCCATTACAAAATCTCTTAAGTGCTGACAGCAGCTCCCTTTTGAGATACTTGGGATTTTTCTTCTTTTTGCAAGACAGGTGATAGTTCATAGAAAAAAAGAATCTTCTGAATAGCAAACCTATGCCATATGCAACCAACATACAAGAGAGGAACATAGTGTTTAGAGTTTTAAAGAAACAGCTTTCTAACTTCCTGCAACATTTAAGAGTATGACTTTCTTGGGCTGGATAGATGGCAAAGGACCTAGGTTCAATTCCCCAGAACCCATGCAAGCCAAAAGTGCAAGGTGGTGCATGCACCTGGAGTTCATTTGCAGCAGGTGGAGGTCCAAGTGTACACATTCTCTATCTGCCTCTCTCTCTCTGAAATATATAAATATATAAAAATTTTAAAAAGAGTATGTCTTTCTTTACTAGCATAGGCTGGACAGAGAGTTTAAAGAGAGTATGTCTTTCTTTACTAGCATAGACTGGTTCAGCAGTTAGAGGTACATGCTTACAAAACTTGCCAGCCAAGGATTGATTCCCCAATACCCATGTACCAGTTGACCATGATGAGAGGATCAAATTTGCTCCAGTTTACAGCTAGGCCTAAGTTTCAGTTTCCTGGAGAGGCAAGCAAGACTTCTGGGAAAAACCACAAAGGGCTGTTAATCAACAGCAACCCTGACATGTGGCTGGGGAAGATAGCCACCCAGGAGCCTGAGTCAATTCCTACAAAGTCTCTAAAACATGTCTAAACATGCCCAAGGATGGTAAAATCTGGGCTACAGACAACCAAAGGTGTACAAATGTAACTGCTGTTTGCTTAGCCAATCACATTAAAAGATGACCTAACCCTCCTAAAATTCCCCTAGCTATGCTTAAAAAGGGGCCTGCATCTATTTACATGGTTCTAATATTTCAGAGGTTAAGTAATATTTACAGAGGCAAAAGTGAATAGTCATAAAACTGTATCTTTGGGAGAAAATAAGGAAAATGATATGTATGAGTCTACAGTCAGAATTTATAGAATGTGAAATTTATTTATATATATATATATATATATATATATATATATATATGTATATACACATACATATATATTCAAGAGATATAATAAATGAAATGTGATTAAATACTAACAAAATATTATAGGGTATAGATAATTAAATAAAATTTAAATGAGGACAGCATTTACTATAAAGTGGAATGATATTAGTATAGTTTAGATAGTCAAGGAAGAGATATTTTTATGTCTCAGAAAAAAAAAAAACATGATATAAATAAGAGTTGTAAGGCAACTGTGCTGAAAACTACTTTGTATGGAGAAACACAAAGCATTTTGAGTGGCTGTTTGGGTAATAGACATAAATCCAGGAATCAAAATGGATTAAAATCATAAGCAGAATACATTTGCTTTAGCTCCATCTCTTCTCTCACAGCAATATCTCTGGGAGACAGCACTGGCCTTTCCAATAAACTTATACCTTATCCACAGTCTGTAAAGAGGACTCTGGGTTGTTGAGGGAACACCCATTTTAATACATCACATGGTGTTCTTTGGGATTTTCACATCTTCTAATGTCGCCATCATCAGGTGTAAAAACACATCTGGAACTCAAAATCAAAGGAAAGACAAGGGCTACTAGACCACCCTGAACTTGTTTTCATGTTTCACAGAGAATATATAATTAAGAGAGGGTCATTAGGCTTTGCAGGTAACAGTCTTAACCACCGAGCTTTCTCTCCAGTCCTGTTCCCAGTTTTTAAATAGGAAAGAGATGTTTGTATTATGAAAGAACATCTAACTTGCCATAGCATATGAAGAAAGCAGTACTTCAGTTTACAAGTAATATTGATTATGATTATTCCAAGGGGGGTGGGATTTGGGAAGGACATAATAATTTCCTGTAGTTTATGTCTTTTTAAAGCAAATATCATATAGATATGTACACATTCATACACATATATTTCCTGAAGAGTTTTATCTTTATTTCTACTGTTTTATGTGTGTGGTACTGAGGATTGAACCCAGCACTTCCTGTGCATGCTAGGCTAGCATACTACCACAGAGCTATATCTCTAGCCCATGTTTAATCTTTATAGAAAGTTTTTGCTATACAATTTGCTTATTCTACAGAACCACAAAAATGTTAATGGCAGGCAATAAAAAAAAAACAAATTTCAGTTCTAAATGTGCTGTCTATATATAGGCAACTCTTGCCCAACTGTGACATCAAAAATCAACAGAAGGAAGTTCATAATTCACCTGCCACTTCTGGTTTTGCACTCTTTAAATTTCCCTTTCTTGCTGAGTTAAGCAGTGTGATAGAGCTTGGGGAGTCAGAGATCTACCTTGGAAGCTGCTGTGTGTAGAATATTTTTGCTGGTGGTGGCTTCCCAGTGTTACGATAATCAAATAGGTAATACAGTAAATGAGGGAGAAGTTATGTGCATTTGGTATTTATTACAACAACAATGAAATTAGTTTATTAACAGTAAATTTTGGCATCCAGTCTCTTACTAAATTAAAGAATAATTCTATCACTTGCTAAAGGCTATTTATGTTGATTACAGAATTCAGTAGGTAAAAGACCTGAAATAATTTAGGTATTTTATGACTATAACTACATGTTGTTAGATAGTCTAATTATTAATTCTATTTTCTGATTTTTATCTTGACTCAGTGAGCTTTATCAATAAGGTGATCCCTTGAAATGGGAGCTTCTTAGTCATTTGTTTTAAGGAAGCCAAGCATTATACTGATTTTAAGAACATCTCATCAGTTGCAGGAAGCTACCACTCAACTGCAAACTCACTGGTCCTGAGTCTGTGTCATAGAATACAAGTTCCTTTGAGAATAAGGTCATTTGTCCTTTGTCATTGGTTCTCCCCTCTGCCTCTATGTCACATGGATGCTGATGGTATACACATCTGCTAGGAAAGTAGGAGGGAGTGGGACACAGGGACATGCCAGCCAACTGACACGTCCAGTCCTGCACTGGATTTTCTGCTAGCTTTTGCACCTGTCAGGTGCCTCCTCCATTAGGCTAGTGTCTCTTCTCTTCTATAACCATCTTGTACACTAGCCCAGGGCATAGGTAGCCACTTCACAGCTTTGGAGGAATGGTATGAGCTAAAACAATAAGATTATTCATGCAAGATCACCCAGATGATTGGAGACCACCTTAGTGTTAGAAGTAATCCTAACAGCTGGATCTCCATTGTGATTAGATGGAATCCAACAGCACTCAGAGCAACAGGAGACATGTGCTTTCCCTCTTCTTTTTCCAGACCACTTTGAGGTGATCAGGTTTGCTCCATTATACCCTCCTTCTGGCCATGGTGTATCCACCTCACCATGGATCCAAAAGCCAAACTCAGCTATGGGATGAAACTTCCAAAACTGTAATTTAAAATATTATATACTCATTATAAATGAACGACATTGGGTATTTTGCTATAATGGCGGAAAAATGAATAACACAGACACTGTTTCCAATCTATAATTATTCTTAAGAAATGTGTTATATACATGAATTCTATTTGTTTTGGTGCTCCTTACATTTTTATTTGGGAATTTTTGTTTGTTTGTTTGTTTTGGAGGTAGGGTCTTAACTCTAGCTCAAGCAGACATGAAATTCACTATGTAGTCTCAGGCTGGCCTTGAACTCACAACAATTCTAGGACCTCAGTCTTCTGAGTGCTGGGATAAAAGGCATGTGCCATCATGCCTGGCCCTTGCATTTTTATAAAGTGCTGAGATACCATCTTGTTTTTTACTGGGAAGGGATCTTCTAGTCCCTTTTGACCAAGGAATTATCCTTCACATTATTCCTGGATTCATTTTTATTAATTTTTTTGTTTTATTTTTATTTATCTATTTGAGAGCAACAGACAGAGAGAGGAAGAGGCAGAGAGAGAGAGAGAGAGAGAGGGAGAGAGAGAGAAGAAAGAGAAAATGGGCATGCCAGGACCTCTAGCCACTGCAAATGAACTCCAGACACGTGCGCCCCCTTCTGCATCTGGCTAACGTGGGTCCTGGGGAGTCGGGCCTCGAACCGGTGTCCTTAGGATTCACAGGCAAGTGCTTAACCTCTAAGCCATCTCTCCAGTCCCCCTGGATGCATTTTTAAATAAATAATGAACAATAACTCTATTCATACTATGATAAAGATCAGAAAGTTAGTAAGTCACAACAGGTAGCTTGTTAGATGAGGAAGGTTTTGTTTTCAGGCCCCCACATATAATTTCCTAATTGGATTATATAAGCTTTTATGGAAATATTGATAGGTCTTTGCCCTTTCATCTTCAGTCTAGCCTTGTTCTCCAATATGTGCCTTTCTTTGTAGATAACCTTGACTCTAACTAATATTTGTTTCCCAGACACCTGAGGTTATGACTTGGCTTTTATTTCAAGACAATGTAAGCAGTATTCTAGAATTCTGACTGCTTTAATCAACTTTCACAAATAATGCCAATGCATGTCTTCTTTCAGCATTCTTTCTCTCCTGTGACAACCCTCAGTTAAATTCCTGTTTCATGTCTAATGGGAACTCTAGCCTTCATTTTATTACAGAGTAGAAGTAATGCACATTTTCTGAGTTCAATAAGATAAATTATGAAATTCAGGTTCAGGTTGTCAACTCAGCATTCTGGATTACCAGAAATTCCCCTCTCTCTACCCTGTGCTCTTTATTCAAAAAATCATTTGAAATATCCTCAGAGATTGATAAATACAGGATATGATAAATGAGCAGAAAATATGCTTAATATCCACTTGGAGGATAAATTCTATAAAGTATTTTCTATTTGTCATGAAGAATGTATGATTGTTCATAAATTTTAAGCCAAGCAATTATGATTATGAGAGCTCTATCGACCAATGATTGAAGAATGATTATAATAACAAATTATCACTTAGAAATAACTTTTTACTATAGTCATTACTCCCCTATCTTGAAAGTAAAATTACACATTTTAAGATGGAGCATAAATTCTGGAATTTTCAACATGATAACTTCTGTACAGTGAAGTACATCTCCAAATAGCGTAGAGCTCTTAGATATTTAGAGAAGTTTAGTTTTAGCCCTGTCCATAAATAGAGTAATTCACTGCTTAGAATTCTATGCTATATATACTAATTGGTTTGCAGCCATTGGATTTCAACTACTTGAGTACTTGATTTAACATTGCTGGGGTTTTAAGGATGGATTTGTAATTGCGTCATATAACTTGGTATTTTCTTCCCATTCAAACAAGTTACCTAGGCAGGGGTCATTTTTTCAACATGCTAAAGAGTAATATGACTCAACAAAAATTAATTGCTAATTAATGGGGACTCTGAAATGGATCAGGGTTATAAGCCACAGATATCTGACAAGGAAATATCAGTGAAGTAGTAGGGACATTAGTAAACCAGATGAAGGGCTACTTTTTTAAATATACTGCTGTTGTAATTGTGATGTGAAAGACTGACTACAGGTGTGCTTCCTTCTGTGTTGACAGACCTGGGTGCTTCTGAAAATGGTGGGTATCTGTATAAAGCTTGTACAACATGACCTCTATTAAAATCACTGTTGCTTAGTTTTTGTCTCTTCCAAACTGTTTATTCTTAGCTCACTTCTTTTATGTGGTGAGTTGGAGAAATGCCTCTAATTGCTTTTACTTGTTACTATATATTTGAGTGAAATTGTATCTACTTTTCCCTAATTGGCAATAGCAAGGAATGAAACAATATCCATTGTCTTTACCATATGTCTGAACACAAAATTAGCATGCTGTTTTCTCTCATCCCTCTTTCTCCTCCTCCCTGACAGTCTCTGGTTTCACTATCCTCATTTTGGAATTTAGGACAAATTGTTATATGAGATTATATAAGCAAAGTTTTTAATTTATCTTAAACTATTAGTAAATGTCAGTATTAATATATTTCCCGTCAAGAATGTTTGCATTTACACAAATTTAATAACATGTATTTATAATGTACTGTTTGTCCAACTGGTTTCATTTGTTCCTACTTTTTTCAACTTTATTTCCATACTCTTGAAATAGTTGACTATTAAGGTAATTGAATTATATATTTTGTCATGAAAGGTTCATTGAAGGTAGGCTTTGTACACTTTCCAGTGGGAAAATCTATTATTTTTATTTCCATATGAATAAAAATTTGGGTATCTTGCATTAGGATAGATAGACTGAGAATGACATGGATCCAAGTAACAAAAAAGCAATAGTATAGTTTATTTTTCATTTATTTATTGACTAAAATTAAAAAATTTCAGCCACGTGTGGTGGCGCACGCCTTTAATCCCAGCACTTGGGAGGCAGAGGTAGGAAGATTGCCATGAGTTCGAGGCCACCCTGAGACTTCATAGTGAATTCCAGGTCAGCCTGGGCTAGAGTGAGACCCTACCTCAAAAAAAACAAACAAAAAATAAAACCCAAGAAACAAACAACAACAACAAAAAAAATTCAGATTGAAACCTGCTATATTTAATTTACTTTTTAATTTGTACTTTTTTTTAGCTCTCATGCTGTGTACTTTATAGTTAGAATGTTTTCTTCTATTAATTGAAGAGCCTTTCAAATATTAAATGCCATTTCCACGATCTATCTGTCTGATTCTGACTTCCGCCCTGTTTTACCCTATTTGTCTGTCTCTCTCCTATTCTCTCCAAGTTATTCCAATGCTTTAAATTTTCATTATTTCCTAAAATTCATATTATTGTGAATTATAATTTCATAATTCATTGGTATAGAATTTATGCTTTTTATTTTCATCTTAACTTCTCTGATCTCAGATAGCTTTTTTATCCTCACAATCAATGATTCCACAATTTTCTTAGTTGAAGGACCAATCAGCAGTGTCATAAAATTTCCTGGTCTTAGGCAAATGTGTTTCAGGGAGAAAAGTTTACACTGGGGTTCAAGATGTTCCCCTCCAGTTGGATGGGCACACAGTGATGGTATACTTCTGTGTCCTTTCTCGTGCTATGGGAATCTGGGAATTCCTATAGAATGGAGACAGTGTGTGTGTGTGTGTGTGTGTGTGCATCTACAATTGGCTTCACATTCTCTCTAGGCTTCTTGCTCTAAGAGTCTGGCTTTTGTTAGAAGCCCATTGCATGAAGTGTTGATGTTTTGTCTGTTTTTCTCACTTGGCCTTCACAGAAGACAGAGCCAAAAAAGACAAAAATATATCGCTTGTTGTTTTATATTTTATTTATTTATTTTTAAGCAGGGACATTGTTACCAAAAGTGAACTCTTATAGATAATTTTAGAAAGCCTTTAGAAAGTTTCCCTGTGGCAAATAGTTCCTATCCTATCATATTTTCATGGTTGAAATTATATGAGGTGCTGGAACCTGTAAAGCAATATTTGTAGATGATGTTAAGTTAAGATAAGAACATACTTAAGGATGCTGGCAGTAATACAATGGCTGGTGTTGAATGGGGTCTCAGGAGACAATCATGTAAAGATGGAGGTAGAGAATGGAATGATGCCTCTAGAAGCTAAAGAATTCAAAGACTTACAAGAAACTAACAGAAGGTGGGCAGGGACATATTCATATCAAGTCCCCACTGAGAAAAGATAGCTAATCAGCATCTTGATGTCAGGCTTCTACCCTCCAGTACTATGAGTGAATACTTTTCTGTGATTTCATCCACCCAATTTTGCCCTGTTCCTTCTTTGATTACCTGACAGCAAAACCCAGCTACAATGTCATGAGGTGCTCTCATACAAGTTTTCTCAGGGAAAGGGCCTGGGGCCTAACAACAACTACTTGAGTGAGCTCAAAACTGTATGCCCAGGCTTCTGTAGAACCTTCAGATGAGAGGAACCAACCAGCAGCTTGAGTATAACCTTCCAGATAACACTGAGCCACTGTTGAAAGCCACTCTTGAACTACTGATATTCTAGAAACGAGGCAATAGCAATGTTTCATGCATGAAGCCATTAAGTTTGCAAGTGAGATTTGTCAAGGAGCTAAGAGACCTAGGCACATGACTGACTGCTTTCTTCATCTGTCCATTTCCACCCGCTTCCTTCATCTCATCTGTGACATAGCTTTGGAGTAAAATAGATGTTGAATCACTCTTCCATTTACTCATTTATCCAACATTATACCAGCCATCATATTTTTTATTATATCTATAGCAAAAGAAGAAAAAGAAACAACTCTTAACTTTTATTATATCAGAATCAAGTCATAACCTTTTCCATAAAACAGTACCTCTGCCAAGGAGCAGAAAATTAACAGACAAAAGGAAGAAATATGATATCTAAGTAACAATAGTACTAACTACTGCTCTAGGTATTTCCATGTATTTCCCTAAGTTCATATAAAAACTTTCAGATTTATCTTAACAATTATACATTATTTCCATATAAGAAAGTTCAGGCTTGCAGCTTTTTTGTTGCATATACCAGATTTTACCGCTAATGAATGATATGTCCATATTTTCATTGCTAAAAAGTGTATGCCCTTAAGCCAAGTTATTTCTATACTTTTTATTTTTATATCACCTATTCACATACATGTTAACAATTTAAATCTGAACTTTTAATTAACAATGTGAGCACTGACTGCCATTTTATGAGCATATACTTAACAATAGGCATTGAATGAAAATTTTTTCAGTAATTATTTTACTAATAGATTACTATTTAAAACTCCAGCATGGTTAGGCAGAGATAAGGGAAATTATTTGGTACATAGAAATAATTCTAGCAGAAATGTACCTGTGCCAAGTTGGCAAATGTTTTTAGAACAGACACTGCAGTCAAATCTCATTCATTTGTGTATAATATAGATATGTTGCAAAGTTGGTTATTTGTTAAAATGAGGAAATTGAAGAATAACCTATGTTACCCAGTACCAGAGAAGTCAAGAGGAAAACTAAAAATATTTATTAGGTAAAACCAAAAATAGCAACAAATTTTATTTTATGCAATTTTTTGAAAATCTCCCTTTGAGATAGTAGAGATGAAGTTGGTTTGATGGGGAATTATATATTTCCCTAGATCTTATTCCCAATAAAATGAGTTTCCATGGTGCCCAAGTACCCATGTGCATAATTTTGATTGCTTTCCTTATACTTTCCTGCATTTTCTATTATAAGCTATTACATTGATAATAAAAACTAAAGCTTTAAAAAAATGAAAATGGAATAATAGTGTCCTATGTTTTGACTTTTTCATTGCCAATTTTTCCAGTGAAAACTTTCTCAACAAATTGAATCATAGAAATGGGCCATTCTATACTACCTTTGGGTTACCATAGTTCACCAGGGAAAACAAGCACCTTTTGATACTTTCAAATCTCAATTTGAAATGTGTATTGAAATAAACTTTACATTGTAAAGTGGTCTCATTTATTTTCTTTCTCGATGCTGCATAAAATAGTGATGTCTTTAAATCGCTGGCATCTTAGAGCTAAGAAAAGAGAGTGCATGTTTCAGAAACTTATTTTAACTTACATTGTTAATGAAAATTCTACATGCATGTGGATTCTATTTACCATTCATTACATGGACTCCAACCAATGTAGAATTGGTAGACATCTGACCAGGTAGTTGGTATGACAATAAATTGATCCAGAACTTGCATGCCCTTACTCAAAATAGTGACCTGGGAAAATCATAATCTCTTTAACTGCATTAAAGGAAGGAGAGCTAATATTTAGTGGTCTTCATCATTATGCCTATCCCATTTATTCAGATCTAGTACTCATTTGGACCTGTTACAAAACAGCTGCTGGTTGTGGAATATTTAAAACAAGATGATCTGTGTGGTGCTGGGTGTTGCATGCTGTTTTCCTTACCTATATTTCACCTACTTGTGTGCTCCTTTCTCTAAAGGTCCCTTTTAAAATCTCCCCACCTTTTACAAAGTGAGACTGTTTCTACTCTTTAATCACTAATTCTAGAATTGAGGGGCTATGGCAACTCAGTCAAGAACTACCTGTAGTTTCAACACTTTTGATGACCTGGGTGCCTCCTCTAAAGTCTACACTGAAGCTTTGTTCATGACTTGTAGATACTAAGTTTTATAATGAATATCTTTTTTTCATTCCTTAATTACCTGTGCTAGTTTCTGTTGGCTGCTGTAGGACAGCACAAAACACCAGGTGAGCTCAGCAACACAAATGTATGCCCTGACAGTTCTTGAGGTCAGAAGGCCTAATTACGGTGTTGGAAGGTCTTTGCTTCTTCTTTATGCCTTAAAGGAACCCATTAATTGTTTCATCCATCCTCTAGAAGTTTCTTAGTCAGACTCTGTCTTTTAAGTATACCTGTCTCTTCACACTGCCTTCTCCCATGTATGCCAAATTCCTCTCTGCATCTCTTTTATAAGGCTACAAATGATGGCAGTTAGAACCCACCCTTATAACCCGGGATCATCTCTGAGGGAAGACTGTTAATAAGAAACCTGAAAATGGAGCCAAACCTCATTATTTGGTCCAGGAATCCCAAACTTCTGACCTTGGAATTTTGTAATGTCACACCACACAGCTGCAACCCAGAGCCCTGTGACCCCAAACCTTTTTACCAGGTCTGCCCTTATTTGCATGATTCTAATATGAATGACAGAGATAACACTACTGAGCGTTATAGTGACTCATGCTCACTTCCCAGAACTGTACACTAGCCAGGCAGAATCATACTTCTTTGCAGGATAGGAAATTACATATAGGAAACTGCACATAAACAAACTCATCTGAATGTATAATGCTGAAGGTGCTACTCTAGTTACTGCCCAGCCTGCAGTAGTCTTAAAATTTATTTCATAAACTATTTCTCTTGTTTAGGCCTAAAGGATAAATTCCTTCACTACCTTCTATTCTTCCATGCTATCATAGTGATTAGTTACACAGAGCATTACAATCTCAATATCTAAATATGTTTGCTTTAATAGATTTTGCAAAAATCTTTTTGTCCAGTAAAGATAATGTTTAGTTTCTAAGAGTTAGGATGTATACATTTTCTCAGGAGCCATCATTTGCCCATTACAGGTAGGATGTTTCTCTCAACCATTCCAACTGTTAATATTTGTATTCCTTTCCAGGGTTATGGTAACAAACAACCACAAACCAAGCAGTTTAAAATTTAAGAAATTTCTTCTCTTGCAGTTTGGAAGCTCAACATTAATAACCAAAGTGTTCCTGGGACCATGCCTCCCTCCAAAACTTTTGGGAGGAATCCTTCTCTGACTTTTCTAGCTCTGGTGATCACAGGAAATCCTTTGCGTCTCTTGGTTTGTCACAGCCTCATGCAAATCTGTTTCTGTCTCCACATGGAAAGGTTCCCTCTCTGTGCATTTGTCAAATTCACCTATTACTGGACACTAAGCATTGGATTAGTGGCTTCTTAATCCAGTATGGCTTTATTTCAGCTAGATTACATTTACAAAGATATTAACTCTAAACCATGTCACACTTACAAATTTAAGCATACATCAATTTTAGAGAAACACATAATTGTAAAAACCCATGTAGCCTTTGGACTTGAGACATATATTATATGTCATAGCAAATGGTAAGCAGAGACATGCATGTATAATTAATAAAAGAATAGCCTTTCTCATTTTTATTTGTCCTAAAGCCTAGTTGCACATTATTGTTTTCTTTATTAATTAGTTTTGTATTCAGCAAATACAGTCAGTTTGGTACCATTATTAGGCTCATCCGTGACCTACCCCCTCCCCTTGGCCCCTCCTTGTTGAGGTATATGGGTCATGAATTGTGGAGTTAGCCCACAGTTATGGGTAAGCTAAATGTCTCTGCATCTCATGACCCAACATGTGGCTCTGACATTCTTTCCGCCCCCTCTTCCGCAAAATTTCCCTGAGCCAAGTTGGGTTCATTTTTGGTCTGCTTCAGTGATGAGGTGTTGGGGGCCTCTGAGGCTCTGGCTCTCTGATTTGGTAGGAGTTGATTTTTCTCTGTGTTGATCTCCTTTCCCCTTCTGCTGGTATCTGGTTCATCAGGAAAACAGCCCCCTTGCTTGTTTCACAAATTTTTCTTAGTTTCAGCCAGGGCCCTTTCGAAGTATGATGGGGTGGCTCTTTCCTTAAGATCTACATCTATCTGAAAAAGAGAAGCAGATCCTCCAATGGAGAGTAAGTTAGCACCAGGACAAATGAGATAACCCTTACTTTTTTTTATAGAGAATTTAATAGGTGTAGGCTCTCTTGTAGCCCATGATTGATGGTAGCTTGATACTGGAGAGTGGGCTTAGGTTTGGATATGGTTTTTACTTGTTTCCCAGCTTCGAAGGGGTGGGAAACACAAATCTAGACCCAAACGGCAATGGTACCATAAACTTCTACTTCCTAAAAGGCAGACCAAATGGCTGAACCTTCACCAGGCCCATAGAGGGAACACCTGAACCACAAGACACTGGAGAGGGTAGGATCAAGACTAACCTTAATCTTCTGCATCTTCCCTCCCTCCCTCTCCCTCTCTCTGTTCTCTCTAACTCTTGTATATTAGTTATCTTTGTCCTCATTTTCTTAGTGGGCACTGTCCTGTAACTCCCAGTACCAGCATGGGGCTATCATCCACAATGAGCTTTTGATCAGAGAGACCTACAAGGTTTCCTAAAAGACAGACAGATTTCTGTCAGAGTACTTGATGACCCACCAATGGTTAGTGGTAAGACCTTACTGCTGAAGACACCTTATGTGGTTGACATGCAAAATGGAATGGCATGGCTGGAAGTTGAAAGAGAGTCAGTCCCCAGACAGTCAGCACGTCAAGTGCCAGAAGGTGCTACATGGGCGACTGGGGGAAAATGACCAATATCTGTCCAAGCAATTCATGGTCTAACCTACTTGGCAGCAAATAACTTGTTGTGATGCCCACACAAGTGCAATAGTGGCACACAGCCATGGTGGGGAACCAATTGCTCTCAATTTGGCTAACTGATCCCCTCAGTGGTACGGGACCCATAGCTGTAGTTGCACATTATTTTGGTTTGAATTCCTTTGCATTCCTTGGCTTGTGACAGTGTAGGGCAAGTGTGAGATTCAAAGACCCCTCAAATTCTGGCTGTGCCCCTTACTAGCTGGTGGAGTGGGTTGAGTTATTAATCAGTCATGTGTCAGCTGCTGCATCTTTGGGCACCACAATTTTGTCCTCATGGGGTCTTGCAGGGATTGGGTGGATGTGCATAGCACTGTTGTCCCAAAGTAAATGTGAGTAACAAGAACTCTCATTTTATCATCCTCCCTTTGCTTTCAAATTCAATACCTTCTTCTTTCTTTCTTATCATAAACTCAATCTAGACTAGATGTCTGTCAGAGATTACTGACACCCATAGTCATCTCAAAGCATATGACTTGGCATTTTCAGTCATAAATTATGCTCACTTTGTTGGTGAGTGATCACCTTATTTTTATGCTGAGTAGCAAAGGCTGTTCATATGTATTAAATATGCATATATGTGTGCCTGAGTCTGAAGCTCACTGTGTAGCTATTGAGCATTCTGCAATTTGTCAGAAAGTGTATGGATCAGTGAAGGCAGAAGAGTCAAAAGTTTGGAAGCATATCCTTAAGGATTTTTATACTGCCAATCATGTACCAACATTTTTTGATAGGACAACAGCTTCACTTCCTTTGGAAGCATCAATTAAACTATCATGAGCCTACCATCCTCATGTTGGTTTCAGCAGTGGTTTGGAAAAAATACACACACACACACACATACACACACACACACACACACACACACACACACACACACACACATATATATATATATATATATATATATATGGCAGCAGAGGAAAGAAAGAGAAATGGAAGGGAAAGGGAACGAAAAGGCAAGGAAAGTAGATTGAGTAATAACTTTCATATCTACAGGTTAGGTGAGGTAAAGAGGTACACTTCCTTTAGCTTTTCAAGAATTTAGCAAAACAAATAGAATCTGTGTGGTTAGTCCTCTTTCCACTCTTTGCTTTTGGGCTATTCGCCCTGGTGATATCTTCCCTCACATCCACTGTTCTCAAGTAGCAAATGTACTATGTAAGGCATTTACCAAGGCTCCCTGTAAACTCTGAGAGGCCATGTAGTCATTTTTGCTTTTCTGAAAGGAGGCAACAATATCTTCTGAGAGATAATCCCTTGAGAGATTACAAGTCTATCTGCCTGACTGGGTGGACAGGGTGAGACTATGTGTTCTCTACTCCCTAAAGTAGTCTTCCTTCTGGATTTGACTTTCAGATTGCCTGTGAGATAGTGCATCAATGTCATTAGAAATACAGGCTCTTCGTCAAGGTTCCTCCTTATCTATAAAAAATGATTTGGCCAAGCACCTTTAAGAATATAATTGATTTTTATTTTGGTATGGTATTGCATTTTTAAAATTAAGGTAGTTGGATTAAATATGTAAAGATTAGCAAAAAAATTAAAAGTCTTATAGGATCTATTTTAACAAATATATATACCCTCTTCCCTAGAAATATATGATTCCATGAATAAGAAAACATTACCTTGCCTTCCCTGTTTCCTCAATTAGTGGGAGACTCTGGATGTAGGGTCTTACTGCATTCCAATCCAGATTGCAGGAATAGTAGTTTGAATCAGATGTTCCGCCTAAACTCATGTGTTTTGAATGCTTGGTCCCTAGCTAGTGGAAATTTTGGAGAAGGTGTCTTGCTGGAGGAGCTGTGTTCTTAGAGACATGCTTTGGGGCATTATAGCCCAGATACCCCTTTCCAGAGCTCATCTGCTCTCTTCTACCTTCTGTGGTAAGGAGTGGTATCCAGCTCCTGTTCATGTAATGCTTTGTGCTGCCATCATGAAAGTCATCCAGCACAGCCTAGAACTTCCCTTACACTTAGAATTGCTGACCTTTACTATATGCTAAACTGTGTGCAGTTAAGTGCCCCATGTTATGCATCCCTACATTCCTGTTATTGTCCCATTTGGCATACTTTCCTCAGTGACTCATATCCTATTTTTCCCCTCCTTTCAAGACATTCCCAGCAAAATATAGAACACCTATTTCATGACTGAAAACAAAAATCACTCCCAGACAACCTCAAATTCTGCATTAACTGAGCCTGCTCTCTGCAAAGGTCGCCACATTCCTTTCACTCTCTCACTTGTAAATGTACTCTTTCTCCTTATCTATGGCTTGTCTACAACAATGCTTGACATAGTTCTTTATAAAACACATCTTTGATGCATAATAAATTCTTAGTATGTGAAGAAATACTTTCAATTCCATTTTGGAGGAAAGGAGATATTGCTTTGAAAAATGAGCTATTCTATATTCTTCTATGTCCCTTTTCATGGGATCTTTTTATGATTTTTCATTCCATAAAGAGCAAGCTCCAAATCAACTTTTCTAAGAGCTTCCATTAAAAGTGATAGAAAGAAGAGTTGGGGTGAGGGGGGCACGAGAGGGTAATTTGTGTGTGTTTGTGTGTGTGAGAGAGAGCGAGACACACACACACACACACACACACACACAGAGTGAGAGAAAATAAACTACATTATTTGCATTTTTGGAGATGTCATAATGAAAGCCATTATTTTGTATAGTTAATATATGTTGATAAAATGAATTTAGAATAAAAAATGAAATTCCAGGGGGGTAGGTCTCTAGGTATAATTGAATATGAATGGAATAGCAATGTGAGTAAACAAAAGCTACATTTTAAAGTCTGTAAATAAAAGAGTGATAGGTATCTGTGCCAATTTGGAAACTCCATCCTATATGTTGAATTCCTCTCTCCCAGGTCCTAGAATGCTTCACTTCTAATGATTTTGTCAATTGAAGCTTAACCATAACTTTCCCACATTGACCTCTAAGGTTAAGGAGACACAAGGTAACAGAGAAATGCTGAAAGTCTCCTTCTCCTGGAACAAAGAGAAGAACCACCAAAGTCAGACTCACTCTCTATTTTGTACAGATCAAGAGCCATTTTGAAAATTAATTCCAAGTGCCCATATATTAAATTCAAAAATTTCTTAGGAAAGCAGATAGGTTGCAGTTTGCAACTGAGAAATGCTTGTATATTTATTTAATTTCTACATTTTTTTAGAAGATGAGGAACAGGAAATAAACTGAGGGAGCCTCATGGGGGGAGCATGTGATATAAGACAGTAAACCTTATAAGCTGAGAACATAGAACTTAGAGCTAAACAGATGGGGCCAGGTGTGTGTGTGTGTGTGTGTGTGTGTGTGTGTGTGGTGATTGGAAACAGATGGGCAAAACCGCACCCATCCCATTCAAGTGCTAATCTGTGGGATGATTTTTTAACATTATCAGGTTCTCTAACATTTAGATTCCTACATATAAGGTAGAAATGGTGAAGTTATGGAATAAACATGATTTAATATATAAAAATCCCTGATAATTTCTGAAATACAGCAAGCCCTGGAGAGAAGGAAGAGGGGTGAGAACAATGATATATTCAGACCTCAGAAAACTCAGTGGTTGGGTAGGTCCTGTATCAGATAAGGATTCCAATCTCATCTTTGACACTAAGTATTTAAGTTATTGTCTCTGACTTTCATAGTCATCTAGTTTAAGCTACCGGCGGCACTGCCTCTATATGGAGTTGTATGTGGTTTAAATGCAATAATACAGCTAATACATGGCAGACCCGCTGCCCTGACTTCCTAAGCAGCATGCAGACTCTACCATGAATGTAACTCTGACATTTCAGAAAGCCAAGCAATGAGCCACTATTGATGAGACAAAAAAAAATAAGTAAACATATGATGTGGACACAAGTGTCAGGACACAAGTGAGCTGCTGAATAGAATGACTATTCACAGATTTCTCTAACCAGCACACATACCTAGTTTTCCATTCCACATTTTTAAAGTGATTAAATGGAGGGAGTACTGATCAAGCATCACAACACTAGTCAGTCATGAGTTTTCAATATTGCATTTTGCTAAATCAAATCTTACATGCAGCTCTTTGTGCAATAAACATGTTCAAAAATTTCTATATGCAAAGTCAAGCCACATTCTACTGGAATTTTAGTATGTACTATATAAATAAAGACTATTAAATTGGTGTTGAAGGTTTAAAAATCTTCCATTCACTTACTTTTCCTGCAATGCTCACTTTTTGTGTTTGAGTTTTCTTTAAAGTGAAATTTACTATAATGGATATTATTATCTTGCAGTTCGGATAAAGAAATTCCATACAAAAACTGGGACCCATTTTTCTTTAGAAATGTGGCTTCTTAGTATCATAAGGAGTACAAAGAAATCACAGAAAAGACTACCTTGCATCTATTGACAGGATTTTAATGCCTACTGAACTACTGGCTCTATTTCATCACAGTGATTTCTAATATTACACTGATATGCAAATATCAACCATGCTGTTGTTGATTCATGCAGGCAAAATAAATATAATGGGAAAACTGTGGCATTTATTTTTTTCCTTTATATTTAGCAGAGCTCGTTTTACATTTTAACCATCACCAAAACTAAAAGAGTAAAAATGACAGTAGGCTTGACATTTATTATTTTTATTTGACAATTTAAGGATTAATCCAGTCTCTCCCTGATAAATATGCAGAGAAGATTATGAAATGACATGATTTCTCATGCTTTGAATCAACTTATTTTCGTACTGAGTAAAATGCTGAAGAAACTTGGATTTTTTTAGATCAATCTTTATTCCCATGGTTTACTTTCTTGGCAAAGTTAAGCTGTACAGATTTCTTATTTACTATGTGTTCATCCCTGTACTGAGACTTACTTGTCCTTCATGGATAAAGAGTATTTATGCCCCTTTCTAGTATTTTCAGATCCATCATGCCCCAGTGTTCCTCTCTAAATGTGTGCTATCATTAATCATTTCTTACCATTTACAACTCTTTTAGAGCCATCTTGCCCTGGTAAACTTATACAATATTTGGTCTTCATTTTCTTTGAATTAATAATTCTCTCTTTACTTTCCTTCTCATCCTTTTTTGTACTATTTTTTACATTAAAGAATTCAGTAAGAACTAAAGAATGAAGGCTGGAGAGATGGCTTAGCAGTTAAGTTGCATTCCTGTGAAGCCTAAGGACCCAGGTTCGATTCTCCAGGTACCACATAAGCTAGATACATATGGTAGCACATGCAGCTGGAGTTTGTTTGCAGTGGCTATAGGCCCTGGCATGACCATTCTCTCTCTCTCTCCCTCTCTTTGTCTCAAATAAATAAATAAATAAATAAAAATAAAATCTTTAAAAAATAATTAAAGAATGAAGGATTGTTTACTCATATTTCATATAAGTTGTCATAATTGTATGACATACTTTATTGCCTCCCAAGCCATTCATGATATAATTCCTCCTTCCTCCTGCAACAAGCCTTTACAATTGGCCAGAAACTGAGTATATATATATATATAATATGCATATGTGTGTATAGTATGTATAGTATTTGTAGTATGGTGGTGGTGGTGGTGTGGATGTGGATGTGGATGTGATAGACATATGCACACAAGGGTATGTAGATGCATGTGCCCTTGAAGGCCAGAAGAGAATGTCAGGTATCCTACTACCTATCCATGTTTCCTTGAGACAGTGTCTATCATTTCCATTTTTAGTCAGACTGACCAGCAATTCTCCACTCTCTACTCCCCACAGGATTGGGTTTAGAGTCATGAATAGCCATACACAGCTATTTATATAGATGTTAGGGGATTGAACTCTTGGCATATTCAGCCTTCTCAGGCCCTCATGCTTGTGCATCACCATTCTTCTTTGCTAGGCCATCTGCCCAGACAAGAGATTATTTTTTTCATAAACCTAAGAGAAGCATGAATCATATATTCCTTGAGTTCTTGAAATTTAGCATGTTATTTAAATTATTAGCATAAGTTTGCTGTGCTCAAGAAACCTACAGCCAAACTTTTAGCTGCATTTTCTCATGATTTTATTCATTGACAAATGTTAACATGCCATACCGAATTTGTTCCCATAATAATCAAGGTTTATGATGCAACACTGCAGAGAAAAACTAAAAGGAATATCCTTCCACAGTGTATAGCCAATATACTATAACACTGAATGAGTACTGAAAGATAAAGCTATGCACTTATACTGTGTTTAATGTTTGAGTCCAAAGGGAAGTTTAGTGCCATGCACGCCTTTAATCCCAGCACTTGGGAGGCAGAGGTGGGAGGATTGCCATGAGTTTGAGGCCAGATTGAGACTACAGAGTAAATTCCAGGTCAGCCTGGGCTAGAGTGAATCCCTACCTTGAAGAGAGAGAGAGAGAAAGAGGAAGAGAGAGAGAGAGAGAGAGAGGGAGGGAAGTTTACAAAGAAGGTAATAATGGTAGTAACAACAATAAAGCTCATCATGTGTCAGGCACTACACAAAGTGCCTTACTTAGATAATTTGTCCTTACAATCTTTATGGAAAGTTCTATTGTTATTACTCTGAACTTCCAATACAAAAACACAATCCATTCCAGCAAGTGAGTCAAACATTAAGGTGGGAACTCCCACTCGAGAGCCCAGCTGGGACACCATGATATATAATTCAAATACTGTATGTAACTTAAATGACAGAAAATTTAATATGGCACAATTCGATGTAACCACTAAGAAGAGCTAATATTAAAATATACCACAGTATATTAGAGAATTAACATATCTAGTACAAAACTCTGAAGCCAGAAGTGTTCCAAAATCCAAATTTGTGAGTACCAACATTTTCTTCACCCACATGTGACCTAATGTTATGTCCAAAAGATGTGAAATATATGTACAATAAAACTATGTAGCATTACAGAAGGAAGTTGAAAGACCACCTATTTTGATGAATCATCAGAATAAATATTTTAAGTGGGCAATTTTAATATATATATATATATATATATATATATATATATATATATAAATAAATTTAATGCAATGCCCATAAAAGTTCTAGGTATTGAAAGTTCTAGGTATTGTTCACAGGAATAGAAAACATAACAGCAACAACAACAACAGCACACACACACACACACAAAATTCATACAGAAACACACAAAATAATCCAAATAGTCAAAGCAATCAAAGCAAAAGAACAAACCTGGAGGTATCACAATATCTGAGGTAGAATATAATGAAGAAGAAGAAACAAAAACTATAATGACAGGGGCACAAGCTTTGCCATTGCACAATGCACTGCTTTTACTACTAAAAAAGGGGGGAACTTCAGAATTCATACAACCTCATATACCATGGACAGAGGCCAAATAGTTCACCAAGAGAACACCTTTAATCTTTAAGACTTTAGGCTCATTCCTAGGCCCAGACAATATCCTCTATAAACTGTTTGCTAAAAGAAATTATTTAACTTTTAACTTGTTGCAAAGTGATACTCTTTTTTGTTTTATTATTTTTTTTATTAATTAGTTTTGTACTCAGTGAATACAATCAAGTTGGTGCCATTGTTAGCCTCCTCCCTGTCCTCCCTCTTCCACTCCCCCCGGCCCCTCCTTGTTATGGGAAGGAGGAAATGTCTCTGTATATCATGACCCAACTTGTGGCTCTGACATTCTTTCCATCCCCTCTTCCACAAATTTCCCTAAGTAATGTTGGGTTCATTTTAGATCTGCTTCAGTAATGAGGTCTTGGAAGCCTGTGTGTCTCTGGATATCTGATTTAGTAGGAGTTGATTGTTCTCTGTGTTGATCTCCTTCTCCCTTCTGCTGGTACCAGGTTCACCAAGAAAACAGCACCCTTGCTTGTTTCACCAATTATTCTGTTTCAGCTGGGGCCCTTCTGAGGTATGAGGGGGTGGTTCTCTCCTTAGGATCTGCATCTATCTGAAAAAGAAGCAGATTCTCCAATGGAGAGTAAAGTTAGCACCAGATAAATGGGATAACCCTTATATTTTTAGAGAGAATTTAATAGGTCTAGGCCTTCTTGTACCCAATGATTGGTGGCAGCTTGATAATGGAGAGTGGGCTCATGTTTGGATATGGTTCTGACTTGTTTCCCAGCTCCAGCTGTGAGTCCCATTCCACTGATGGGATCAGTTAGTCAAATCAAGATCAATTGGTTTCCCACCATGGCTGTGCACCCCTATTGCACTGTGTGTTTATCACGACAAGTTATTTGATGCTAAGTAGGTTACACCATGATTTTCTTGGACAGATATTGGTCATTTCCCTCCAGTCACCCACGTAGCACCTTCTGGCACTAGATGTGCTGACTGTCTGGGGACTGACTCTCTTCCTGCTTCCAGCAATGTCACTCCATGTTAAGTGTCAACCACAGATGGTGTCTTCAGCAGTAGGGTCTCATCACTAACCTTTGGTGGGTCATCAAGCACTCTGACAGAAATATGTCATTCTGTTTGGAAACCTTGTAGTTCTCTCTGATCAAAAGCTCATTGTAGATGATAGCCACCTGCTGGTAATGTTAGAGTGAAGAGTTAGTGGGATTTTACTGGAGAATGGTGAGCCACCAAATCTGTAGACATGGCTAATGCTAAGAGGTGGGAGCCCTCCTGTGAGGGGCCCATACCTATTGCTGTGCATCTTATTCTTTCCCTAGGTGATTCTAATTCTATAGAAAAAAATATCTGTGTTTTTTCTCCTTCCATTTCCTGGAACACATGTTCTTTCTACATTTTAAAAGAGTAACTAGTTGGTTCTTTTTAAAATTAACTGCAACATAGGTGCCAACCCTTAAGTTTCCCCTAGGTGCAAGTCTCTGAAAAAAGAATTCCCCAGCTTTCTTAAAGAGGGACTGACTGGGGGTTTAATTTCCAAGTCCTACTTACCACTGGAAATATTTGTATTATAGTGCCATAGTAGCAAAGTAGCATGATACTCATACAGAAATACACACATAGACTAAATAAATAGAAGATACAGAAATAAGCTCAAACAGCTACAGTGGTCAGATCCTGGACAAAGGTATCAAAAGCATTCTGTAGTGGTTTGATTCAGGTGTTCCCCATAAACTTAGGTGTTCTGAATGCTAGGTTCTCAGCTGATGGGGATTTGTGAATTAATGCTTCCTGGAGGCAGTGTATTGTTGGTGGCAGGCTTATGGGTATTATAGCCAGTTTCCCCTTGCCAGTGTTTGGCACACTCTCCTGTCCCTGTTGTCCATCTGATGTTGGCCAGGGGGTGATGTCTACCATCTGCTCATGCCATCATTTTCCCTGCCATCATGGAGCTTCCCCCTCCAGCCTGTAAGACAAAATAAACCTCTTATTCCCAAAAGCTACTGTTGGTTGAGTGATTTCTGCCAGCAATGCGAACCTGACTGCAACAGTAAAGTGGTACGGAGGAATGGGATTTCTATTAGACACACACCTAACTTTGTGGCTTTGGCCTTTTGGAGCTGATTTTCAAGAGGAATGTGGAAGGATTTGAAACCTTGGCCTAAGACAGACCTTACAGTGCTGTAAGTATACCTTAGTTGACTATTCTGGTCAGAGCTGCAAGACCTGAAGGTAGTAAGAACTGTTGACTGTGAGGCTTGGCTTATGAGGGTAAGAGAGCTTTGCTTGGATTGGGCTAACAGTTTGTATGAAAGCTTGCTCTTATGCCTGTGCCCTGAGAAGTTGTGCAGGGTTTCTTTGCATAGAAATAAACTGATGTGAGCAGAGGGATACAGCACATAAAGAAAAATCTTTGGATGAACTGTTGCCCATTCAGTTGCAATTGAGAGATTACAACCTTTAAGACTGGGCTAGCTTACCTGCACTGGGGCAACAGGAAGAATGTAGACTCTTTTGGAGGGGCCTGAGTGCTCAAGAAATATCCTGTTCTTCAGAGTTTGCTTTATTCCTCTCTGGATTAACAAATTGGCACCCTACTTGGTATTGTGGAGTATAAGAAATACAGGAAAGAGAGGGTCATTGAGTTTGCAACACGGTCTTGTGATTTGGAAATGGTCATGGGCAGTATGAAGCAGGTTTCCTGGATGCCTGCATGGAGACCCCATGGAGCCATGAGGATGAACCATGGATTGCAGTAGAGGCCCAGTGGAGATGCCAGGACCATGAGATGGCTGAAAAGGAGAGCTGCCTGCCCCAGATGAAGTTTTCTAGGACTGTGAGTAGCCTAGCAGGAGGGGCAGAATTGGAATGCCAGAGACTTGTTGCTGGTTAGAATTTTTGGACTTGGAGATTTGTCACTGGCTAGAGTTGTTGGACTTGAAGCTACAGAGTTTCATGTTTTCCCTGGTTATTTTAAATCTTGTATTGGTTGAATATTTCTTTGCGATGCCCAGTGCCATCTTTTGCAGTATAAAGGCTTATTCTGTGCCATTATGGGTTTTTTTTTGAGGTTATTATTTTTGGTATTATGGCTCAGTTAAAAGACCTTGAATTACGGGATGTATGCATTTCATTGGAATTGGTGGAAACTATGGGGACTATTAAAGTTGGATGAATGCATTGCATTTTACATCATGGATGGTTATCAGTTTATGGGGGCCAGGGGCAGAATGTGGTGGTTTGATCCAGGTGTCTCCCATAAACTTAGGTGTTCTGAATTCTAGGTCCCCAGCTGATGGAAATTTGGGAATTAACACTTCCTGGAGGCAGTGTATTTTGGGGGTGGGCTTATGGGTGTTATAGCCAGTTTCCCCATGCCAGTGTTTGGCACACTCTCCTGTTGCTATGGTCCACCTTATGTTGGCCAGGGGATGATGTCCACTCTCTACTCATGCCATTGTTTTCCGCTGCCATTGTGGAGCCTTCCCCCTCAAGTCTGTAAGCCAGATAAAACTCTTTTTCCCATAAGCTGCTCTTGGTTGGGTGATTTCTACCAGCAATGTGACCCGGGTTACAACACATTCATTGGAAAAAAAGTACAGCAAGTAGTGCTGGGAAAGGAAAACTGGTTCTTCTCCTGCTGAAGACTGAAATTACATTCCTGTCTCTTACCCGATACAAAAATCAATTCAAAATCAAACAAAGACCTTAATGTAAGACAGAAACTTTGAAACTATTACTAAAAGAAAACAGGGAAAACACCTAAAGATATAGGCATGAACACTTTATAAATAGGACTCCAGTAGCTCAGAAAACAATAGCAATAATTGACAAGTGAAATAGCACCACATTAAGAAGGTTCTGCACAGCAAAGTAAACAATGAGGAGAACACATAGACAGCCTACACAATGGAAACAAAATGAAGATATTCTTCTAATACCTCAAATCTGTACAGAACTTGTGAAATTAACTAAGATCAAATAATCCTATGAACGTATAGGATATGGGGAAAAGAAAGTTTTCAAAAACTACTTGAAATCCTATTTCACTCCTGTGAGAATGACTATCATCACATAAATAGCAACAAATGCTAGTTGGAATATACAAAAAAGGATCCCTTATTCACTTCTAGTGGAATGTTAATTAGTCCAGCAACTATAGAAATTGATATGGGCTTCATCAAAGAGTTAAAATAGACTGCTTTATGTGATGGAGCCATACCACTTCCTAATACATACCCAAAAGAATCACAGTGAGGTTCTACAGAGAGATACAAGAATACCACTGCTTACATAACCCTATTTATATTAGTCAAATTATGAACCAGTCTACATGTAATACATCAACACATACATTAAAAAATGTGGCATATATGCACAAAGCAGTTTTACTCAGTCATGAAAATACAGTATTATTTGTTGGAAAATTGATGGAACTATAGAATATCATATGAAGTAGCATAGGTTGGTCCCACAAAGACATGTACTGCAGGTTTTCTCTCATATGTGGAATGTAGGAAAAAATCCAAGGGATATGACACCAAATTGCTCTCTTAATATTTATGTTTATGTCCATATATTAGTGGTGTTATCACTTTTTGTTAGAGAAGCTTTTTTTTTTCAGATGACAGTGACTGGAGAGACACAAAACTGTTCAAAGTGATAGTTGAGTGTTCAGCACTAAATGAAACATCTCTATCAACTCTAAAAGTTTCTGAGAGCATTGCCAAAGAGATATCAGAAAGAATGTAAGAGCCATAGGATGAGTGCTTTGGGATGTGTCTTCAGACAAAAGTGGTGTTGTATTCATGACCTCATAGCAGCTGTCATTATTTGTATAAGACATGCTTATAAAAAAAAAAAAAAAGAAAACAAAACCTGTGTGATTCAATGAAAGCAGTCCTACAAAGGAACCGTACTAATTCACTTTTTTCTGTGACCAAAAGGATAAAAAGAAATGTAAGAAAGGGTTTATTTCAGTTTATAATTCAAGGTTCCAGTCAATAATGTGGTGGAAGGGATAGAGTCAGCAGCTTGAGGCAGCTGACCACATTTAGTCTATAGGGAAGCAGAGCACAGTCAATGCTGGTACTCAGACCACTTTCTTCTTTTTATACATTCCAGGATCTCAGCCTATGGAATACTGTCACTCAAAGTTAAGGTAAGTCTTCCTATTTCAGTTAACTTATTCAGACTAATCCTTCACAGGCATGCACAGGATTCCTTTCATGGGTGATTCCAGGTCCTGTCAAGTTGAATACAAGTGCCTACATTTAAAAAAAGTCAGAAAGATCTCAAATAAGTAACAATGAATATCAAAACAATGGAAAACAAGAACGAGTCAAATTGAAAATCAATAGGTGGAAAGAAATAGAAATAAAAAATAGAAATATAAATAAAAAAGAATTAATGAAACAAAGTTGGCTCTTTGAAAAGATAAAGAATACTGACAAATGCATAGCCAGCCTATCCATCCTAAATAACAAGAAATTTCAAATTACTAAAACATATGTCCTACTTAATTAGAATTCCTAAAAGAAATTGATAAATTACTAGATGCAAATTACTTACCAAAATAAAACCAATATAGCATAAAAATTTAAATGGATCCACTCTAAGCAAGGAGATTGAGGCAGTATTAAAAGAATCTCTCAGATTAGAAAAAGAAATATCCCAGCCTTGATGGATTACCTGCTAACTTCTACCAAACCTTTAACGAACTACTGGTATTATTTCTCAGACCAGTCCTTAAAATAGTAAAAGAAGGAAGGGTAAAAAATGCTTTTTGCACAGCCAGTATTACCTTGATACTATAGAAGATAAAGACACAACAGCAAAGCCAGGTGTGATAGTACACGCCTTTAATCCCAGCACTTGGGAGGCAGAGGTAGGAGGATCACCATGAGTTCAAGGCCAGCTTGAGTCTACATAGTGAATCCCAGACCAGCTTGGACTAAAGTGAAATCCTACCTCAAAAAAAAAAAAAAGATGCAACAACAAAAGAAAATTCCAGACCAATGACCCTCATGAACATACATGGAAAAAGTTCTCAATAAAATATTTGAAAAATGAATTTCAGAACACATCAGGAAAATATTTTATCATGATCAAGTTGGCTTCATTTGAGAGACTTGGGAATGGTTGAATGTATGCAAATAAATAAATGTAATATATCACAGAAATAAAGTTATTTCATTAGATGCTGTTGCAGTCATCTTTAACTTGCTGGCAGAAAACACCTAACCAAAAGCAGCTGACCTACATCAGGTAGACAACGGCAGCAGGAAAATATGCCAAACACTAGTAGCAGGTAGGCTACCAACTTGTTAATCCAGGGGAAAAGAAACTTGACTTGGAAGACCAGAAAAACTCTTTTAGCATCCAGGTCTCTTTGTTCAAAAGTGACTACATTCTTTCTATTGTCCAAATAGAGACCAGCTGGCCCAATCTCAAGGTTGTAATCTCAAACAATTGCAGCTGAATAGGCAGCAGTTTTGGCCCAAAGATTTCATTTCTTTCCTTTTCTTTTTTTAAATTTATTTATTTTCTGTAAGCACAGAGAGAAGGGAGACAGTGAAAGAGAAAATGGGCATGTCAGGACCCCCAGCTGCTGTAAACAAACTCCAGAAACATGCACCACTGTACATCTGGTTTTAGTTGGGTAATGAGGAATTGAACCCGGGTCATTAGACTTTGCAGGCAAGCATCTTAACAGCTGAGCCATCTCTCCAGCCCTCAATTATTATTATTATTATTATTATTATTATTATTATTTTAAATATATAGATTTCAAATTTATTTATTGTTGACAACTTCTGTAATTACAGATAATAACTCTTAGTTATTCCCTCCCTTCCCCCACTTTCCCCTTTGAAACCCCACCTCCATCATACCTCTTTCCCCTCTCAATCAGTCTCTCTTTTATTCTGATGTCATGATATTTTCCTCCTATTATGATGGTCTTGTGTAGGTAGTGTCAGGCACTATGAGGCCATGGATATCCAGGTCATTTTATATCTGGAGGAGCACATTGTAAAGAGTCCTACCCTTCCTTTGGCTCTTACATTTCTTCTGCCACCTCTTCTGCAATGGACCCTGAGCTTTGGGAGGTGTGATAGAGATGTATCAGTGCTGAGAATGCCTCTGTCACTTTTTCTCAGCAATATGTTGCTTTTTGAGTCATCCCAAGGTCACCCCTATTTGAAAAGACAAGCTTCTCTAACCAAAAGTGAGAGTGGCATTAATATATGGGTATGAACATTAAGAGATGTGCATACTGGGCAGTTTGATGAGCATGGTGTATACATTTAGCCAGACCCCAGCAGATGTTACACCCCTAAGGCTCATGACTGCCCCTGTTGAAGGTTTTCAGTATCAAGTATGTATTCCCTTCCATGGTGTGACCCTCTATTGCAATTAGAGAGTGGTTAGTTTCCCTGATAACAAACAATGCTACTATTGCACCTGTTGGCACATTTGCCCTGGCTGGCCAAATTTAAGGCTTACAATGTCAACTGTTGAGTATCTCCATAGGTGATTTCTCTCTCTTTCATTGAACTGCATGCAGCTTAGCTTTTCCAGGTTTTTGTCACCTGGTCTACATGGTGGAGGTATTCAGCACAGCTCCAGCAGGATTTCTCAATGACCTTGAAACCCAAGTATATGGAGTCTTCAGCAATAGGGTCTTACCATGTATTCATTGTGGGAAACCAAGATGTTCAACAATGACCTGTAATGTTTAGGGAGTATCAGGGACCTCCATGGCCAACAATTCACTGGAAGATATCCCATCCCTGGTACTGAAGTTTTTCTAGTATCAATATATGGTTTCTGGGTGTTCCATTGTCCAGAAAAGTACATTTCCATATGACTTATTCATACCCCTTTGGATTTTGATTAGCCCTCCCCCACCTTTTCTTTACTCAATCTCTTCCCTGTCCTCACTTAGTCCTTTAAACCCCTATTAATCTGTTATTCTACTTACATATATACAATGCCATCTTATCAGTTCCTCCCCCTTCCTTTCTATTCCCTTTTTATCCCCTTTCTAGCTTACTTGCCTCTGCTACAGAGTTTTATCCCAACTCATGTAGAAGTCCAATCATTTGTAGCTAGGATCCACATATGAGAGAGAACATGTGATGTTTGGCTTTCTGTGCCTGGGTTACCTCACTAAGTATAATCCTTTCCAGATCCATCCATTTTCCTGCAAATTTTATAATTTCATTTTCCTTTACCACTGAATAGAAGAACTCCATTGTATAAGTGTGCCACTTCTTTATTATCCACTCATTAGTCGAGGGACATCTAGGCTAGTTGCTTTTCCTAGGTATTGCGAATAGAGCAGCAATAAACATGGTTCAGCAAGTCTCTCTAAGGTAGTGAGATGAGTCCTTAGGATATATGCCTAGGAGTGTTATAGCTGGGTCATATGGTAAATCTAATTTTAGCTGTCTCAGGAACCTCCACACTGATTTGCACAATAGATTACCAGATAACATTCTCCCACACACAATGTAAAAGGGTTCCCTTTTATCCACAACTTCACCAGCATTTATTGTCATTTGTTTTCATGATGATAGCCATTCTGAGAGAAGTAATATGAAATCTCAAAGTAGTTTTAATTTTCATTACCCTTATGTCTATGGATGTAGAACATTTTTTAGATGTTTATATGGCATATAATCTCACTTGCTCAGGAAATGATACCACTTATCAACTGCTGGGACCTCTTCAAATTACAAAGCTTTTGTACAGCAAAGGACACTGTGAATAGAGCAAAGAGGCAACCTACAGTATGGGAGAAAAATCATTGCCAGCTATGCATCTGACAGAGGATTAATATCCAAGATATACAAAGAACTCAAAAAACTAAATAATAAGAAATCAAACAACCCAATTCAAAAATGGGCTATGGAACTAAATAGAGAGTTCTCAAAGCCATGCACAAGTTCTTAGGACATAGGTACAACAACAAGCCCCTCACACAAACTGCTTCTAGCTCAGTCCAAGAAAACCTTTTTCTTCTCCTTATAAGCCAAACCTCACAGTCCTTAGTTATGACTGTATTCAGATCTTTCATCTCTGACTAGAATATATCATTAATTGCCCAGGTTTAGGCCAAGGTTTCCAATCCTTCTACATTCCCATCACAAGTCTGTTCCAAAAGACCAAAATCCACACAGGTTCTAGGAGCAACAACCCCACTCCTCTGGTAAAATTTGCTGTTGCAGTCAGCTTCTGAACCAAAACAACTTATGGAAGGAAGGCTTTTATTTTGGCTTACAGACTCGAGGGGAAGCTCCAGGGTGGGAGGGAAAAACATGGCATGAGTAGAGGCCTCTTCAGGCCAACATCAGGTGGATGGCAGCAGCATGAGAGTGTGTCTAACACTGGCAAGAAGAAGCTGACTGTAATACTCATAAGTCCACACCCAACAATACACTGCCTCCAGGAAGCTCCAATTCCTAAATTTCTATCAGCTGGGCATTTAACTTTCAGAACACATTAAGTTTATGAGGACACCTGAATCAAGCCACCACAGATGCAGAAAAGTCGATGGAAAAAATCCAACAGGCTTTCATGATAAAAGATCTGACAGAGAATAGAAATTGAGGGCCATAACATAATAATGTCTACATAGGGAAAAAGCTATAGTCAACATTATATTAAATGGGAGGGGGAATGTCAATCATTTGCACTACAACCACAAATAAGCTAAAAGTATCCACTTTCTGAACTGTTATTTAATATAGTACTTGAAGTCTTATCTAGAGCAACAAGAGAAGGAAATAAAAGGGATTTAAACAGGAAAGGAATAAGTCAATATGTCCTTATTTCCAGATGATACAATTCTATATATAGAATTCTCTAAAGACTTTACTGGAAAACTCATAGCATGTTCAGCATTGTGGCTAGATACAGAATTAACATACGCAAACCTGTAACTGTCACACATGCCAATAGCAAACATGCTGAGAAAAAGATTGGGAAACTCATTATCTTCAAAATTGCCTAAAGAAAAATATCTTTTAATAATCTTCACCAAGAAAGAGAGAGGCCTCTTATAATAAAAAAAGTTCTTTAAGAAAAATATTGAAGGATATGCTAGAATTTGAAAGACTTCCCATGTTCATGAATTAGAATTAATATTATAAAAATGGATATACGATCTAAAGCAACCTACAGATTCAATGTAGTTTCCATCAAAATCCCAACTCCATTGTTCACAGAAATAGAAAAAAAATCTTAAAATTCATATGGAGACACAAAAATCCCTAATGGCCAAAGAAATCCTGATCAAGAAAAATATATGACATGAAGTAGAAGTGAAAGTGTCTGGAGGAACAAATGGGTCTAATGGAGACTGGTGTAAGAAAAAGGAGGGGAGGGGTGGGGCGAATTCTCAATGTATAGTATATACTTTTAGGAAAATGTCCTATGTCACAGTGCCATATGGAATTAACTTATATAATGAAAATTTCAGAAAGTGATACTAAAGACATTTGGGGGCTTAAGTTATAACTAAGTGGTATAGTGCTTGCTTAGCAAATAAAATGATGTTGGTTCTATCCCCAGAAACACCATTAAAATAATTCATACTAGAAGGTCATTATTCTTTTGGCAAATAATTGCAGAAATATACAGAACAAAATTTATAATTTCCTTTTGTCTACATCACTGATAATACAATATACCATTGCCAAAATTGCCACTATTTTAACTGGTTTTTTTATAAGTCTATTTTTTCCATGTATTAATGCATTTATACATACCCAGCCACAATGTGAAGAAGTTTTAGAAACTAATTGTACCAGTCAGGTATGGTGGCTAGAGGATTGCCACCGCTCAAGGTAGCCTAGGCTTCATGATGACTTCTAGGACAGCTTGGTATACATAGTGAGACTTTGTCTTAAGAAATAAATAAATAAAATAAGATAAAAATAGAAACAATTAGTCTGCACCCTTGAAAGGATATGGGATCAAAATATAATCATTTTTGGAATTTCTAACTGCTGAAACACCACCTGGAGTATCGATCTACTTATGGATGTAAAGCATACAGTCTTCCTAAACTGGATGTGAAGCTTCAGACACTTAAAAAGTCCTTAAAGGTGAATTTTATTTTTTAACAACATTGAATGAAATAATTTTGTAATAAAAGTAAACTCGCAGAAGGTTTTTTTTGGGCTATTCAATACAGGCCTTGAAAATCATTACTGAAGTCCTTACAGAAAGACAAAAGCCTTACAATCTAAGGAACAGTATCCATCAGACAAGCCACATCACAGAGCAGACAGCTTCCCCAAAGCTGACAAAGCAGGTACAGACACAGGTGGGTATCCCAGCTTTCCAGGGCAGAAGCCCCACTGTGGGCCTTCATGAGGGAACTGAGCATATGGGTTCACAAATTTGCAAGCTCAACTGATGAAAAGTTTGAAGGTTTTAAACATGGGGATGGACACTCTATTGTTCTCTCAAACTATGCATGTTACCTTCATAACCCCTCTTGAGGTCTCATAATACACATTATAGAAAAATTTTTCTCATGCTTTCAGCAACAAGAGTGGAAAGGCAGTCATGAGTGCAGATATATAGGATGTTCTGTTCCTCACAGGTACTGTCCTCACTGGAAACTATTTACCCTCATAACTGATGGGGATTTCACAAAGCCAAATCATTATGGCAGAAGACCACCATGCAGTTCCAGACCCCTGGCCTATTTATCTTTGAGCTTTGGGTGTTAGCAAGCAAAGTATGAAAAACACATGTGAAAGTCATAGCCCACACCATAGACTCTGCACAATATGTGCTTACATATTGTTGAAAATATGTATTTTTAAATGTTAAGAGGAAAAATAAAGATTTTGATATGAAAATTAAACCCAAATCTGACTAGCTATGTCAATTAAAAGTAATTTTGTTGTGAGATAAGACCATTTGCAACCATTTTGTTATTAACCTCTTTCTTTTTCCTTAGTAGCCAATCCCTATCATACAGCCTGTCAGGGTCCTTGTGGCCCTTGAACATCTATTACATTTGATCATTGTGATCAGTGGCATCTGTGGGTGGGAGATTACACAGCTGGAAGCAACAGCTCAGAGTTCAAAAGTAGAAATTTCAGTGAGCTAATCAAGAGCCAAAGACGAGAAAGAAAAGAGGTGACAAAGACATTTCTGTTTAGCTATACTACCAGAAGAACCCAGGCTTTCTCAGAAAGCTTGGGTATTTCTACTTACACTGTAACACATTGCCCCATTGCTTGCTCTCTCCCTACTCCATGACAAGCAATCCATGGCAAGGACAGCTGGGAAGCAAAAGCATGTCTGAGAGAACAGCTTGCCAGAGTTGAGCATAAATTGAGGTAAAGGAACAGGAAATTCACTGGGCAGGAGCACAAGAAGACTGCCTAGGTACCTAAGAGATAAAAGTAACATATAAATATAGCTCAGATAATTTTACACATAGGCCCAGGGAATCATATTCTGTAGGGTTCCCAGTCAAGCCTAGTTATTTTGGTAGAGTTGGTAATGAAATGATTGCTTTTTCCTGGCATGAGAGTTGTTAAACCTAAGCACAGTGTTTGAAGACTGTACCGCTGAAAGAAGATCTAGGAGTTTGTTGTAGAGGAGGCTGGGTCTTCACATGAGAAACCCACAAAGGCTCTCAGGAGAAGGATTGGAAATTTATAAAGAGAAAGGCTGAGAAACAGAAACACCAGAGTGTAGGATCTGGCATCTTGTCCCCCAGAGCCCATTTCCCTCTTGTTTTTCTATTTACTTTGGGTCTAGTCCCAGAATATCCTGTTGCCAGATAAAAATGCTGGAGTGGAGAAAGCAGCATTTCAGCAACATTATTGAAAAATGCTTTTTCCTCCAGCCAAAGCTGAGACAGATTTGCCAAGGTTTTACACCCAAAGAAGATCTGATTGGAAGCCAAACATGTGCTGGGTTTTCTTGGTAGGAGTGGTGAAGGAAAGAGGAAGAAAATTCACACAATATAGAATGACATAGACAAAATCACTCACAAAGTCAAATTTGCAATATTAAACATACTCCTTATTACACAGGAGAACCTTCAGAAAAAAATATATGCTTATAGGATTTTAAGCAAAAAGTTTAATATATTCCAATTGGCATGTCCCCTGAGATCCAGAAGGTCTTGTTTTCTTCTCTACAGCAGCTGTGCCCAGCCACAAAGGCCCAGTGACTAGGAAAAGTGAAAGCATAGAAGCTTGTTGTAAGTGTTCATTTGCTTCACCCACCTCTTCTCTTTTTTGGTCTGTGATGTATTAGGACCCATTTGTAATTAGCCAGGCGAGGGAAGAAAAAGGAGAGCTTTAGTAACCAAACCACACTGATTAGCATGTGCTGACCATGGTTATGAAACATCCAAAAGCATCCTCAATTCCCTTGCAGGATGGTATAAATGCTGAGAGCAACAGCTAAAGAAAGGCTGCTGTAAACTTAAAGAAGAAAAATATGTGGTTATTATCACTTCAGCACCGAGGAAGGGGGAAAATCTGATGGAATCTACCAGTAACAATACAATCTTATAAGTAACAAATCCTAGAATATTCTACAGCCTATTTACATTGGGATAATTTGTTAAGTATGAAAGTACATATAATAGGGGCATAGACCAAGAAACAAATATAAAATACACTGAAACACAAGCTATATAATTTATTTGAAAAATAGAGTGTAGTGAATGGTCTGCAAGACTTCAAAAATATCTTCTCTTATACAATCCTTTGTGGTAGTTTGTCTTCCTGGTTTACAAATATATGACCATACTTTTAAAGTATGTGGGGCATTCAGAGAGAACAGACGTATTCAGCACTTGCTCAGACTGAATCTGGGTAGAACACCTTGAAGGTGACATGGAGCAGCACTGATGTTCCTGCAAGAATGCTCTCCAACTTGGATCAGGAGAACAAACCCCATTCAGGGTGCATAGGACAGACCGCAGCACCAACACACAGTGAGGGAAAGTGGATTCACAAGTTCCTCTGGTCTAAGGACTTAGCGTGCCTCCTGAAGCTCCCTCAAGTAAAAGCTGAGTCAGAGAAAAGCACTGCACGTGTTTGGGATCCAGACCTGTCTTGCCTGCCATGCAGCATGAGTATCATAAAAACGAGTCTTATAGGAAGCAGATTTTCAAAAGGCAGTCCTACACGTGGATACTGCAGGGCAAGCCTCAAGTCTTCCTCCATTAGGACACTTACAGACATTTGTGGAATAAATAAATAAGGCAAAAGTTAATTGGAGGTGTAATTGTCAGTGGTCTGAGCAAGTGGGGATCAATCTTCATGGCTCTTCATGGGACATATGTCCACAAAATTCTGATATTCCCAAAATCTGAGGGTGGAATTTTGGGCTTCCTGACAGCAATAGTTCATTCACTTGACTCTTGCATGTGCCCAAGAGTCAGTTTTGGCAAAAGTGTCCTTTCATCATATGCAAGAAAAGAAACTTAGGTAACAGTTCTTACTAGAATGATTGTTGGGTGTGACAAAACCAGTGGGAGATTACATTGGTCAGCAATGTGACTTCTGATATTAGTGACATTTGAAAAATTAAAACTATATAAATCTACAAGAGTCTACAAGGTGTACTTAGATTTTCCCTCAGTCTCACAGTATTGTCCTAGAGTAAGCAAATGTGTTCGTAAAAGTTATTCCCAAAAGCAACTGTAATAACATTTGCTGAGCAACCAACTGTCCCTTTTTATATTCCTTATTTGTCATATTGCTGTCTCTTTGATAAGTCTGACATTGCCTTTACTGTTTGTATACTCTAAAGCAAGGAACCAATTATAGGAAGGAAATAAGGAATATTGTGGGTTGAAAAGAGAGATATCTCAGGGTCCAGCTTCTCTCTCTCTCTCTCCCTCTCTCTCTGTTTCTGTCTTTCTCCTTTCTTTTTCTTCTTCTTTTTCTTTCTTTCTTTCTTTCTTTCTTTCTTTCTTTCTTTCTTTCTTTTTTTTTTTTTTTGAGGCCAGCCCAACGGACTGGCCTTTGTTTTAAAATGAGAGAGAATAAGAGCAAGAGTGAGAGAGAGAAAGGATTGGTGTGCTAGGGCCTCCAGCCACTGTTATCAAACTCCAGACATGTGCACCACCTTGTGTGCATGTGCCAGCTTTTGCACTTGCATCACTTTGTGCATTGGGCTTATGTGGGACCTAGAGAGATGAACGTTGTTCCTTAGGCTTTGCAGACCAGTTCCTTAACTGCTAAGCTATCTTTTCACACAGGTAAAACTTCTTAAATATGAGTTATGAACCCCATATTATCTCCTAAAAATTTATCATCAATAAAGGTTTCTAAATGTGTATGACCACCCTTACTGGGCAAAAAATTAATTAAAAATTAAATGATAATGAATCTAAGGGTCAGCTACTTCCCATGTTGCATCTTTCAGTTTCACTATATCATTCAACTTCATTACAGCCTTGGTTCTGAGCATACTGTAGTGAGCATACTGTCAGTCCACCCAACACAAATGTGTGCCAAAGAATGCCTGAAACTCCTCCATTCAGGCTGGAAACTATTCTTGCATATGATGATTTATGGTGTTTTTACTATACCCACAAACTTTTCTGCTGTGGAAACATTGGTTTAATTATGGAAAATAAGACTTAATATTTTCCTATTGCCATTGCTCAGCATATCAGTAGTAAATTAGTGTATCTTTAGAAAATGTTATGCTAAAATGTTTGATTTTTAAATGCTATTGGAGTTACTGAGTTGAATTACATAAGGATCATTAAATGAATTTTGGCTTGAGGTTAGGACATGATTTCCAATAATTTCTGAAATGGCCACAAATATACTTCTGGTATTTTATATTTCATATTTATGCAAAATAAGAGTCTAAACATTGATGATTATAAAATCATAATATCAATCATCTCTTAAGAACTTGGAAAGTGGTATATGTCCTGAAGTATCAACTACCCAGCTAAGATTTCATTCTTCTTGGCTAACTAATGTTGCTCAGTTTTTAGTGCACTTATATGCATGAGGCCCTGCATTCTATTCTCTAGCACTGCACAGACCAGGCATGGTGGCATGTGTCTGTAATCCCACAATGTAGGAGGTAGAAATAGGAGGATCAGGAGCTCAAGATCATTCTCCAGTACTAATAAGTTTGAAGTGAGTCTATGATATGAGATCCTATCTCAAACAATTGAACAAAGAATTATTTGTATAAAAAATAAGCCAGCACATTCATCTCATTAGTGTTCAAATGTGCCTTTTGCCTTTTTAATAAATGGTGAAATTACATGCTTACCAAGGGAGTATTTTAAGACAAATTTCTTCATTTTTTATTCTCAGTAAATGTTTCATTTGTATATACTTATACACTTGGGGTAATGCAAAAATTTCATGGGTGAAATGAGTCATATGAAAAATTTTAAGAATGCTTGGTCTAGATCAGATTGCATGCTGGGAGACTCATAGAGTGGCTCGAGTACTATAGATTTAAAAGCACATGCTGTCTCACTAGACAAAGCTAATTGCTAAGGAATTGCTTCGTTATACCAAACACCACTCTAGTACACAGAATGATCTTATTTCAGAGCCATATATTTTTCATCGCATTAGTGTTCACAAGACAATGATAGTGTAGAGAACTGAACCATTAGGACCATTAAATCTAGAATCCCATTAAAAGGTATAAGGAGAATGGAAATAAGAAGTGACTAAGGAGACAAGAAAGGAATATAAAAGAGTCTTGGAACGTATGTTTATTAATGTGACTGGCAGTATAAGTAAAAGAAGTGCCAGCCATCAATATGAAGTGCAAAGGAGGTGCATAGATAACTGATCTCTACAATGGTGACAATTATTTTTGTGAGAAGGACATACATTACATGCTCTGAATCTCAGCGACCACTGACATTGGCTCTAGATTCCATTGCAGAACTTGGGATGAAGGCTACTTTCTATGCTACCTTTTTGCTGCCACCTGGAATCTCCTCATCATATCACCTAAGAGTTGTTCTTCCTACCTCCACCCTATCCCCATCAGCCTCTCCACTGGCAATTCCATTTTGACTCATCATAAGTGCACATGTCAAACTGACACAGTTGACCTTGTAGGACTGACTAAAGATCCATTGCTTAATCTGTTCAATACATTTGTCTTCACTTTTTTTTTCTATGATCTCTGTTCAGAAAACAACCCAGGCAGGAAAGAAGTCATGGCCTTTTGGAACCATGGAACAGGTTACAATGCTGTTTCTAAAGGCGTGGTTCCTGCATTGCCAGCATTGGCACTGGATGGCAACTTTTGAGAAATGCTGAAGAGATGGCTGAGCAGAAAAGAGTACTTGCTGCTTAAGCATGAGGGCCTCTCTGACCAGACACTACCAAGAACCCAAGTAAAAGGGTGAGCATAACCATGCATGTCTGTAACCCCAGTCCATGGGTTGGAGGACTGGAGACCAGAGAATCACTGGGGCTTGCAGATAGGCGGCAGTTTGGGGTTGAGAGCTTCCACATGTATGCATAAGGAGTGTGTATGCACATGTGCTGACACCACAAAAAGCACATCACACACACATTTCTACACTACACACACAGTACGTATGTACGTATGCATGTATATATACACATGTATAACACAAATGGAAATTTGAAAATTCTTTGGCCTTTTCCCAATACTGTCAATTCTATGGATACTCAGAGAGTAGGGCTTAATAATCTGTGGGTTACATTTGAGACTTGGGCTACAGCATCTTTAAGAGGCAGCCACAACATCGCCTTCTGTTTCCTTGGGGTGTGTTTCCCTTGTTCTCTCAGTAACTCTCTAAACATTACAGTTTCAATTCTAGATAGATCCACTTTTAATTCCTTATCTTTGCTTCTCTCGTGATTACCATAAAAATGTGAACTAAAGTTTCCAAAAGGTAGTAAAGTTTCCAAAAGGTACTTTAAGTAAGGCTGATTGACAGATGATGACTACTGTGTTTGTTGAGAGATGGAATGTTACAGGTTCAGGGACAAATTGTCTTGGGCTAGCTTTACTTCCCTTAATACACTTGTATTGCCCACTTCTGTATTTGACTTGATAGTCTTGTAACTATCAGGTGAATGACTTTGGATTTTACCAATAGACCAAAGGATTCCATCAACTCAAACACTAGTAACATCTGAGGCCTATAATAGAGATATCCCCAATTTGTTATATTCCACCTACCTGACAGTTCATTCCACCAATGTATTTGAAAAGTGTATTTATTTTTTACTTGCTTTGTTCTATTATTATAAAAGACTTCATGAAACTGTTAACACATTGGAACATGAATTTTTGGAAGTCTAAATGTGTTACCCATCCATAATCTATCCAGAATAAACTATTATTCCCTTTGCAATGAGAGTTATGTGTATTTTTATCCATTAACATGACATAAGAATGCCTTTGAGAGCTTCTGATTCACTGTCTGCATGATCTTCAGTGCTGCTTCTTTTTGTAAGTTGAATCAATCTAAGAGATAGAATACAAAGAAGTAAAGCAAATTAGCTAATACAAAGAAAGAACAGATAATGGTAAGGCACAAACTTTGTCATTTAATGGGTTACTTTTTATATTTAGCAATAACTTCTCACAATCGAAAATAGAATAAACTATCTTGAGAAGTAATAAGCCCACCATAACTAAGCTGCTCTACCAGTGGATAGTGAGTGATATGTAAGAAATGTCATTAGAGATTTTTGAAAATTCAGGGCTGTGGAAATGGCTATGGATAGAGAACATGCTCAGCAAGTTTGAGCACTGGAGATCAGATCTCCAGGACCTACTAAAACTGGATGCTATAGTGCCATAATCTTTTATTCTAGCACCTATGGGGAGGTGGGAGGTACAGTCATAAGAATTTTCTAGAAGCTCATGGACCAGCTAGCTGGAAAACACAGCACTGAGCAATGAGAGAACCTGCCTCAAACAATATGGAAGCATAGGACCAATACCAATGTTGTTCTCTGATCTCTACATACATGACATGGCAGCATGCCTCTGTCTACATGCACACAAATGAACACACACACACACACACACACACACACACACAAAGAGGTATGCTAGCTTCCTTTAAAAATAACATTGAATAAAATTACTTGGGACACTGTGTAAAGAAGCTTTGCAATGGAATCAGCCAGGCAGTTGCAGTATGGGTTAATGATACCTGCTATCACTGTAGTAAGGCACAGGTATAATGTAACTGCCTTATTGTGTCTCATGAGGACAAAGCACACTCATGTGGTATATAGTAGGATGATGTTGAATGAATTGTTAGTGATCAAGATTCAAATCCAGGAAGCTTGCCTTACAGGTAGTTTAGTCAGGGTTACAGGCCCTCAAAGAGAGATAAACATCGATTAGCCTAGATGCCTCTCTCAGTCAGGCAGTTTCAGTACAGACGCTGAAATGGTAAGAGAGCTACAACTCACAGTACAGAAAGCAATGGATGCTGACTCATGAGGAACCCAGCTAACCATCTACTTGCCTTTGACCATTGTTCTTCCCATTTCCTGATTTCACAACTTCCTGAGAACATGGTGGACTCCCTACTTCCTGATTTCCTTAAGGAATTTGAAGGACTTCTTTGAGTCAGAATAATCTCACTTTATCTTTTCACTTATCAGAGACCCCCAGGTGTAGCTCTATCACAGTCCATCAGTACCTGCTTGGTGTCTAACTTGTTTCAAACCTTTGAAAGCAGCTGCAGTCCCAAGTGCGAAGGGCAACTAATTTTCACGTCTCTTCTCCCCTCTCTATAAGGAGCTCTGCTCTCTCTTTCCAGTGAACCTTGCTTTCTATAGTAGTTTGAATGTATGTTCCCCATAGAGTCAGGTGTTTTATTAAAGCTTGCAACTTCGATCTCCAGCCACCTGGCTGGAACAGGTGTCACTGGGGTGGATTCGAATTACAGCCCAAAGGTGTGCAGAGTGGTTTGAGCTCTGGAGGTTCTGTTTGCTGCAGGTTCATGCTCACAGCTTTTTGTTGCTTTCTGGCTAGTGGTGGTTTATCTGTCTGTCTGGATTTATGAATAGGAGCCAACTTCTTCCACCACTAACAGAACTTCTCTAGATCTATGAGCTTGAAAAAAATCTCTTCCTCCCATAAACTGTATCTAGTTTGGATGTTCGTTCCAGCAACATGAAGCTGGCTACTACAGAATTTAGTGCCAGAATTGAGGTGTTGCTATGGATGAATCTGACCATGTGAATGTTGGTATTTTGTAACTCACATGTTGGAGGAATGTGCATGAACTTAGTACTTGTAACTACGGAAATCAAAGAGATGGATAAATCAAGTTGCATGGTCTATTCTCATGAGAGTTTGAAAATGCTAAATGCAGCCAATATTGTGTTGGCTTATGAATTTTCAAAAGGGAAGGGAAGACCACAGAGAGTTTTGATGGGACTGGGCTACTGGCATAAAAGTTTGTTGCATGCTTCTGTCCGTGCCCACAGATGTTGGTCAAGATTGAATTTGAAAGTAATAGACTGATGTGTTTGGCAGAAGATATAGAACTAAATGGTATAAAATTTAAAGTTGCAGAAATTCTAAAAGTTTAAAATTACTGGCACAGAGACAGGTTTAAGATTACTGAAGCTGCTGTTGTTAAAGAAATTCCCACCACCTATTGTTTTACTTTGAAACAATACAAAAGATGCCTGAGGTAAATTCCACCCAGGTAAACTTAATGGTATAAATGCAAACTCTTTTTAATGGCGATAACTGAAAGGAAGAAACTTGTTCTTTAAGGTCAGGATTTATTTCCTTTCTGGATTAACAATATGGCTGTGTCACTTCACACATGATATTGGTTTTGGAAGCATGAAAAATGCATGGAAGTCAGTCATATAGTGCACATAGTTCTAGAGGCCACTGCTGAAGTGTGGCATGGTATGCAGGGTAATATTGCTGGATTGAGGGCTGACAAAACCAGAGTATGGAGCAGAAGATAGACCGGGGTTTGCAATGGAGACCTGAAGATATTTTGGATATACCAGTACTGTGAAAAGGCTTCCATGGAGAGCTGTTGGCTTGGGATGGAAGATTTCCCTGGGTACTCAGCCCAGCTAGAGGGATGGAAATTGGAAATCCAGAGACAGTTGTCACTGGTTATAGATATTAGACATGAACTGCAGATGTTTGATGTTTACCTTATGGTTATTTATTTTTGCCTTTATTAATTTTCCCCTTGTCATACCTTATAGCAATCAAAATGTTTACTCTGTTCTGTGATATATTGGAAGTATATAACGTGTTTTGATTTTACAGCACTCACAGTTAAGGAACAGTCTTAAAGTTAGTGCTACTTATGGGACCATTAAAGTTTGACTAAATTAAATTTACATTGTGATATGGTTATTAGTCTATGGGGAATAAGGGTGGAGGGAAATGTGGTGGTTTGAATGTGTAGCAGCATTTTCTGCCATTGATGAAGCTTCTAGTTGGATTTGTAAGCTTGAAATAAGCCTCTTTCTCCCCCCAAATTTGTCTAGTTTGTATGTTCATCCTAGCAACATGTGCTCCTTTGCCTTCCTAAACAACCAGGAGATGAAGAACTCTAGCACACCTGACTTGGGAAAATTTATTGACTGTTGAGTGTCTAGAGTTCTAACACCCAACATAAGCCCATCCAGAGCTGAAAAGGCTCAAAACTCACATTATTATGAATAGAAATCTCATGAACCCATGATTCAAACCAAGAATTTTACATTTAGAATACCACAGAAATATCAGATGTGACTTTTTATTTATAGCATTATTCATAATGATAAGCCATTGGACAAGGCCCTATGCCAGGGACAAATGGGATGAAGTCCTGAGTCACGGACAGACAGGTTAAGTGAGAGTATTGTCTGTAGTCTAGCTTTAGTACTGAATCACCAGCCTTCTGAATCAATATTTAATGTTCTGACGTACCTCATGAGTCTCCTACTAATGAGCAATCACAAACACTTGGTAAATATAAATAATTAACAGAAAAGTAATTAGAAATCTTTTAAGACAGCAATCTATCTTGATTAGTGGAAAGGAGATTAGATGAATGGTTTTCTACAAGACCAATAATCATTGTTTCCGTCATTGCCACTTTCAAAGCTTGTTCTCCCTAAGTATTAATAAGCCACACACACACACACACACACACACACACACACACACACACACACACATCTACTTCAGATGTTTTTCCTCATTGGGGATAAAGGATAGTGGGGTGTGAGCAATGATAATTCAGTTTTAGAGAAAGATATAAAATGGAAAGTTTCTATAATGTTATCTGAGACCTAAAGCACCATGTGGATTGAATTGGGAGGCTACTCCCTAAGCTGAAATTAAAAGCCTTGCCTGAAGTTGGTTCAGGCTTTGGGTTATGAGCACATAGTCAGTATTTATAGATCCCAGCACTCCAATCAGTGGGAAAGTCCAGGACTCATCTGGACATACAGGTTCCTTCCATGACAATAGATCAAGATATTGGGCATGTCTCTATCTCCTTAGTTCATTATAGCTACAATGTTCTTTGTCATAAATCATCTGTCATCAGTGGTGGGGAATCTATTAAGTCATTCAGAGAATATATGTACTGCATTCTCTCATTATTCAGTAAAACCTTCCTTATCCAGCAAAAGATAATAATGAAGGCTTGAGAGATGGATCAAAGAGTAAGAGAACTTGCTACACAAGAATAAAGACCTAAGTTAGTGTCACATAACCCACATTAAAAATTACCTGGCACTGGAGAAATGGCTTAGCCTTTAAGGCATTTGCCTGCAAAACCAAAGGAGCAAGGTTCTATTCCCTAATACCCAAGTAAGCCAGAGCATCTGGAGTTCATATGCAGTGGCTGGAGGTCATGGCATGCACATTCTTTCTCTGTCTCTCTTCTATGTATCTCTCTCTCTGCTTGCAAATAAATAAATAAAATTATTTTAAAATGTCTGACATGGCCACTCATGCATGTAACTGTCACTCTGAGGTAGATGGAGACAGGTGAATCACTGGGGCTTTCTAGTCAGCCAGTTTGAAGGAAATAAAGCAGACAAGTAAAAAAGGAGGACACCGTAACATTGTCCTCTGTCCTCCATGTGTGTTCATGGGGTCTGTGCATTTTCACAATATGTGTGCATACACCATATACACATAACACGCAAAAATAATCCTCTCTCTCTCTCTCTCCATATATATATATATATATATATATATATATATATATATATATATATATCTTCCCTTAAGAATAACTAAAGCTATTTGATAAATTCTGTGCAAGGCTTTGAATTTGACTTTTGAATTCCTCATCTATTAAAAGGAATAATACTCAGTACTTCACAGCGTACTTGTGACTATTGAGTGGGAATGCTGTAAAGAATCAGGTCTGGGACTGGAGAGATGGCTTAGCAGTTAAGGCATTTGCCTGCAAAGCCAAAGGACCCAGGTTCAATTCCCCAGGACCCATTAGCCAGATGCACAAGGGGGCACAAGTGTTTGGAATTCGTTTGCAGTGGCTGGAGGCCTTTGTGAACCCATTCTCTCTCTTTCTCTTTCTCTGTCAAATAAATAAATACAAATAATGATAAAAACTAATAAAATAGAATCAGAGCTGCATCTGTCACAATGTACACACTCTATAAATAACAATTATCCCCTTTTATACCTTCTATTTCCAAGGTGCTGGCCATTATACCTGCTGGGGCAGCCTGCTTTACTCCTTAGAGGATCCTGAGATGATAAGACTTTCATTAGGACCTTAGAATGAAAGCTTCAATACTGTAAGAATCTTCCTAAATAATCAGATATCACCTTTACATTCCAGCTGATTTCTTACAACTTTGTCCTTGACTATGACAACAAGGTTCTATTCTCAGATGTGGAACAGCCCATCTGTTTGAGATATTGCCTCCCACTATCTTCCTTTATTTCAACCTTCTACCTGTTTTCTTAGTTGTGAAAATTAGCCAAAGCCTCAGCAGTACCATTTGCCTACCTCTGTGATCCAGGGCACCTGCCTAAATTTTCATGTATGATTGCTCCTCTTGGTCATGGAAAGTATTGTGCCCTTCTGTGACTATGATTTCACTGTTTCTGTTAGATGGCCTCATACAAATCACCTGTCCATAGGGTTCCTTACTGTCTACCCTTCTTGGACATGTTCTGAACGAGCACAGTTTTGTTCTTACAGGTCCTTTCTTAAGTGATTTCTCACTATGGACTTCATCCCTGTCTTACCTGGATGTAACACATGGATGTTTACCAAGTGTATGACAGGTACTGTGCATTGAGCAAAGAAAGCTGCTGGCACTATGGAGTTTACCTGCCTGCAGGGAAGCTGGTAGAGAAAAGCAGGTTGGTGTTCACCATTAGCCCCCCAAAATGTTCTTTGCATCCCTTCTACCCTTACTTCTGTGTTCCCTGAATACTGAATTCTGTAGATTCCTTCAAGAAGTTCCTCAGTCTGCCCCTTTTGGGATTCCAGCTGGGTTTGGCAAATTGGAAAGAAAGGTAGGATGAAGGTTCAACAGGGGAAAGAAAGCTGTCATGTTTATGTCTCCACTCCCTTTCTACCATGACTGTTTTCACAGTTGACAACATTCTCCTAACTCCAATCACACCCTGTCCCATCACACAACCATATCCTGCAGCCAGAATGCCCCAAGTGCTGGGGACTACTTTTCCCCCCTGTGCCTTGGTGGTGGCTGGCACCTCTGTCCTACTATCACAGATTGGTTTAACACTCTGTGGTCTCCCTTAATGCTGCCCATGTGGTATCAAAACAATACTCCCTCAAAATCCATGGTTGATTGCTTCCCAAATTTCCACAGATACAAAATTCCATATATGTTCAGTTTCCTTAAACAAACTAATATAGTATTTGTGTATAATGCATGCATCTCCTTCTGTACGCTTGAAGCCACAATATACATACAACTATCATGTGAACTGTTAGATATTGTTGTTCATGTAACAAGGGTGAGAAGTAAATTTGAACATTTTTCACCATAAGTATTTTTTCACAAATATGTTCAATCAATATCAGTTTGTTTCTCAAATGTGGAAACTACAGAAACAAGAACGATGTGACCAGAGTTCCCCTTTATAATTTGTTCATTTTAAAATTCCATTTATGTACTGCTAAATGTGGACTGCTTTACCAACTGATAAAATATATTATTCTATGTCATTTTGAAGGAAATATTGTGTATATAGCAGTATGAAGGAATTTTCCAGAATCAAAGTGGTCAAAAAAGACCTACTACAGTTGGTAACATGGGTAGTTGGAAATATGGTGACTAGATGAAATACAAGAGTCCTGTTTAAAATTGAATCTCATATAAGAATAAATTTTCTGAAATTATAAGATAACTGGATATACTACTTTAAAAAAACCTCCACTCTCTAATATGGAAATAATTAACTGTGACTATGTGGAGAAAGAACATTCAAGGCCGAGTAAATACCAACTACAAAGTATTGATAAGAATTCTACAACTACAGAAATCAAAGTCAAAAATAAATGACATGCCTGGAGGTCTCTATATATTCTAAAAATCCTTACCTAATAGTCACAAACATGTTGTTTCACAGAGAAGTGGGAAATTAAATGGCTACTTAAAGGGGCTATGGTAGTTTAAATGAAATATGTCCCATAGATTCATGTATTTTGAATATTTGGTTCCTAGCTGGTGGTCATTTGGGGGAAGTTATGGGACCTTTGAAGTGGGAGCCTTGCTAGAAGTGATATACCACTGGGATTGGGCTTTGGAGCAATATACTTCATCTCCAAGCCTGGTATTTGACTACTGCCTTTTCTACTGCTAGGAATATGTGATATCCACCTGCCCATTTGCTCGTCATGCTTTCTCCACCATAATAAAACTCCCCCTGCCCCCAAGCTGTAAGCCTAAATAAATTCTTTCCCTGACAAAACTACTTCCTCTTGATTATTGTAGCTACCTTTGTGCTATTGGGAGAAAACACTGAAGCAAAAGCAGTTGATAGGAGGAAAGGGTTTTTTGGCTTACAGACTCAGGTGTTAGCTTCATAATTGCAAGGAAAGGATCATAAAGCAGAGACTGGACTTCACTTTTTGAGATATCAGAAGAAGATAGTATCAACATAGAGATGAATTCTGGCAAGGGGAAGATTGCTAAAACATCTCATCTACCCAAGCAAGACACATCCTCTAGCAATGTTCTACCTCCCAAATTGTCACCAGCTGAGGATCAAGTATTCAAAACACATGAGTTTATGGAAAACATATGATTCAAACCATCATGTTCTGCCTCAGTGCTCCATAGACACATAACTGTCTCATTATGAAAAATGTATTTAGTCCAACTTTAAATGTCCCCACAGTCCCAACACTGTTTAAACATCCCCATAGTAAAATCAAAGCACAAGTTCATACACTTAAGAGCACAGAGTAAACATTAGCATTGAAATAAAACAAGATGGCATATCAAGAAAAGACTGAATGAGGTCTGAGTAAGATCTAAAACAAGCAAAGCAAATATCAAATTCTGTTGCTCCAATTCTGACATGTAGAACTTATGACAAAACCTCTAGGTCTTCAATTCTGCCCCTCCAGATGGGCTGCTTACAGCTCAGGGATAAACTCCATCCTGAGCCAGAAGCTCTCTTTCACAGCTATGTACAGGCCTGACATCACGAAAATCCTAGAGGCTCCATTGCAACCTACAGTTCTGTGCCATGGCTGTCTAGGGCATCCAATGCAGGGACTACAACAGCCAATGCCTATCTCAAAAAAAAAAAAAATACTGTGATGCAAATCTAATTAACCTCTCTTTGCTACATTTTTTATACTTCTAAAACCAGTAGCAGCTGGGCTACCTAATTTGTCAATCCAAGAGGGAATAAAGCCAACCTTGAAAAGCAGGAAAACCCCTTCTGCAGTTATTCTTCAGGCCACCTTTGTTCAAAAGAATCAGTATTCCTCCTACTGTCCCAATGAAGAACAGCTGGATCAGTCTGAATGCTGGTGATCTCTCAAACAACTGCAGCAGAACTGTGTTATAGTCTCTGGCACCAAACTATCTTTTTATAATTTTATTTTTTATGTGCCATATCCTTCTTTACTATGTCCTGTTGATCACACCAATATTTTAAGTTTAAATTTTCTTAAGTTCTCATGACATAGGAAGAGCACAGCTAGCCTCTCATACAAACTGCCTCTAGCCAAGACCTGACAAAGCTCTTCTTCCCCTCGTAAGCTGACACTCCACAGTACATACTTCTTTCTGCCTTTAGGTTTCTCAACTCTGACTACAATGGTCCATAAAGCTCTACTTACAGCACTGAAAGGCATCTCTCAGGCCAAAGTCTCAAAATTCTTCCATGCTTCTCATGAAAACAATTCCCAAAGACCAAAAGCTGCACAGTCATGTTTCTAGCATCTATGACCCAACTCCTCTGTTATCAATTTTCTGTTGTAGTTAACTTCACATTTCTTGGAGAAAACACCCAATCAAAAGTAGCTGGTGGGAATAAAGCAGTTATTTTGGCTGAAATGCTCAAGGGGAATCTTTGTGATGGTAGTGAAAGGATGGTAGAGTGGAGGTTTGACATCATTTCTTGAAATAACAGGTGGAAAATAGCAGGAAAAGAATGAGCTGAGCTCTGGCAAGGGGAGGCTGGCTATAACACCCTCAGACCCACCCCATCAAGATACCTTCTTCAGTAAGACTACCTTCTAAATTGCCAACAGCTGGGGATCAAGCTTCAAAACACATTACTTTATGGGAAACATCTGATTCAAACCACAATACCAAGCGTTTCGTCCCAGAAATGAGACAGTAACTGCTACAATAATCCAAGATTATTTGCCTCTGGACTTGCAACAGTGCAATCTTCCATAATCATTGAAGTTTTAAGCAATCAGTCTTGTAGGTGAAACATCTATCCTAAAATTTTATTTCACAATTCCTTATATAAATGTTAATTTTAGTGATAAATTCAAAGGAGATAGCATGAAATTAAAATATCATTGCCCTCAATTTATCAATAACAAATGGTCATGGGCTTTGTCGGGGGAAGGTTTTTCTCCCTCTGGCCTGTGAATCCCTGCTTGTAGATCCCTGTCCATTCCAACAAAGAATTGAGGAAACAGATTTCAAAAAGGTGAAATTATAAGGATTATTTGGGGAAAATTGATTTTCAGGGAATTACTGGAACAGGTATACACGCACATGAAAATTTAAAGTGGCAAACACACAAAGGAAGTGGGACATGAGGGTGTAGAGGAACACACACACACACATGTTCAGGTGCACGGGAAGTGGAACAGGAGGGTATAGAGGAACACATACACTCCCACGTGTGAAGTGGAGCAGGAATGTGTAGAAGAATACTGTACACCCACGTGGGAAGTATAGCATGAAGGTGTAGAGGCTTTCTTCTTCACATTAGAAAAAATAGAAGCTAAGTGGCCAGTTAGTAAAGGTCCCATAGTTTAGAAGAGATTAACAAACAAGAAGGAAAAAATTCCTTCTCACCGTCCCAGCCATACTGAGATGGGAAGAAGGACTTATCAGAACAGGGGCTCCCATGGTCCAGATGTCAGGAAGAGAAATGAATATCCAAGACCTCTTGCCCACCTGGCAAGACTCTCATATAGCTTATTAGGGTGGGGTTAACTGTAAATCTCATGGGAACATGGTAGAGAGCTTATTGTGTTTTTCTTGTGGGGGGGGAGTTAAGGGTGTTACCCAAGAGGGGTCAGCATACCAAAATGTATCAGACTGGGGAGGGAAACGGGGGTGCTGTTGCTGAGGGATGGGGTTAGATCACATGTTGAATTCTAGTTTTGCCAAGGCAAGAGGCATTTCTTCACTCCCTGTCATTGTGCCTTCCCTTGGTGACTACTCATCCAAAAACATATTGTTCCCTCAAAATGAACATGAAAATTAATTGAAAATGGTTTTATGAATAAACAGTACATCTTATGCAAAACTACATGTAAATCGCCAGGATGTTCTTATTTTAAATGATATAGTTTTGGTACTAGGAAAATCTTTACATGAACTTCACTGTTACTTTCTTTTGTTTGTAGGTGAACTTTTCCTCACCGCGAGACCCTGTCCATACCAGCCCAAAGAGGAGAAAACTCTATTAAAGAAAGTATCCAACAGTTTTTATTATAGTTCTGAGTCAGAGAACTTATTGACACAACTGTTTTAAATAAAAAGAGAGAGAAGAACAGAGGTGGGGAATGGAATAGATAAGAAGTGAGAGCAGAGAAAAGAAGAAAAAGAAAAAGTTCATAGCGTCTTTCTTCAGCCCAGACCTTTCTTGCATTTTCATTCCATTCTTACAAAACATTTATTCAAGAATGTGCCATTATCTATCTTGAAAAGAAAGATCAATACTCTACCCACATCAAGTTAAAGGATTGATTCCCTGAAGAAGAAAACTGAATGTCTGACAACATATTCAACAGATTTGCAATTAAACATGAACACTCTGGTTGAAATCCCTATGGAAATATAAAGGCTATGGGTCCTTGCTATAGTTAACTCCACACTGTTGGCATGGACCTCCAAACTAGACACAGTTTATGGGAGGAATGGGTTTTATTTCAGGGTTACAGTTGTAAGGGAATTTCTACCAAGGCAGAAGAAGTTGGTTCCCTTTTATAGAGTGAGCGAGAGAGAGAGAGAGAGAAACACCAGCAGCACCACAAGCAAGAGCAAAAACCCATTGTCAAACAGTAGAGACTAAGAAAGAACTAAAGAACTTTGTCTACCTTAAGCTAGAAATTAGATCTTCTCCAGTGACACCTTAGGGCTGGATCCCATGGTCCACCCCCTAGTGACACCTCCTCCAGCCAGGTGTCTGGTGACATGTTTTTAATTAAAAAACATTTGAGTCTATTGCGAGACTTATATTTAATCTATTACATTCCACCCCTAGCCCCTAATAGACTTATTACCATCTTACATTATAAATTGTATGTAGTCTGAAGGTTTGTTAAACTTAAGACTATCTTTTAATTGTGAGTTTTGCAAAATCAAACAAGCTATATACTTTTAACATATAATGGCACAGATTGAAGATTTTTATTGTTATCAGTCATAACAAGGAGAGACTGGACCAATGTAAAATCAATAACCATCAGGTAAACATTAAACATTTGTAGTTTAAGTATAACATAAAAGTCTCTGGATTTTTTTTTTTTAATTTTGCCCCTGTAGATGGTCTTAGTAGCCAGGGAAACTTTCAACTTGAGCCAATAGTGCTTTATAGTAGCCCTTGTACCATCTTGGTATATTTAAAATATCTTTGGGTCTTTATGTAAACCACAGTACATATTTTACTGACTTTTATGGTCTCTTTAACAGGGTCATCATGCCCTGTCTCATATGTCACATCTCAGCAGTGGCTCTTGGAGCTGTGTGTACTTTTTTTTTTTTTAATATTTTTTTTTTGTTACTTTTATTTATTTATTTGAGAGTGACAGACAGAGAGAGAAAGAGGCAGATAGAAAGCGAGAGAGAATGGGCGCGCCAGGGCCTCCAGCCACTGCAAACGAACTCCAGACGCGTGCGCCCCCTTGTGCATCTGGCTAACGTGGGTCCTGGGGAGTCGAGCCTCGAACCAGGGTCCTTAGGCTTCACAGGCAAGCGTTTAACCGCTAAGCCATCTCTCCAGCCCGAGCTGTGTGTACTTTATGGCCCACTTTATGTATGTTTATGAAACATATCAGGTGTGTAGGGCACAGTCATATTTTTTATTTAGGGATGAAATAAATTGTGGCCTTGAAGGCAGATTCTTTCTTTAGCTAATTTTTTTAAAAGAGTTTATATTTTTACCATTTAGTCATTTTTAAGATATATTTTTATACTTTAGTGAAATATTTTAATGTATTTGGCAATAGTAGCTTTAGTAAATTAAAACTAGTCTGTAAATTTGAGGATATAGGTTTAATCTATCACAGCCTAAAATCAGACAATAGCTAGAAGATATTAACTATGTGTTTATATATATGTATTTAACCAAGTAAAATAGAATAGACAGGAGAAGATGAAAGAAAATAACATTAAATAATGAAAGTCTAGTAACATGGATTTTAAAATGGTGATGAGTGGAAAGAATATTTTATAATATCCATAGCACAATATAAGAAATAAAATTATTTCTGACTTATGATGGTGACAAAGCCATAGTTATGCTAGTACTGTAATTTTTTGTCTACATTACAATTGTGGTAATTATAATACTTCATAAAGGCATCATGGAACTGAAAGATTTTTTTCTTCATTCAAATTTACATATGCCTTAAATTGTTTCAGAGACTCAGTTAAAGATTATTAGGGCCACAGAACAAACTGAAAAGGTTTCTGTCTCTTCTGAATGCTAAAAGTGATAGTGTTTTTCTGTGTTTCTGTTACCAAGAAGAAACCAATGAGGAGTGCATGCACCATCTGAGATACAGATGGGAATTGGGAGTAAGAAAGCCCGCCCCCCCCCACCCACTTTGTAGGTAGCTGGTAAAAGTTTCAGGCCCAGGTTTAGTGAATAGATATCTACATGTCATGGCAGAACCACTGAACACAAAGATTTTGTGATGGATTGTGTACTATTAATGGTAAATCCAGAGAACAGAATCTGGGAACAAATAGGTGTGACTCACTAAATGTCAGCTGAACACCATCAGCCACTGTTGTTTCTTTTAACTTCTCGATTCTATCTAGCTTTGGAACTTTTTGGTGAGTCATTTTCCACAACTAGGAACCCATATTCCTTTGTATAATTCATCATATATCAAGAACCCTTCCTCCACTAGTCATTTAAAGCAATCAGTCCAATCCATGCCGACTTGCCTAACTGATATCCCTAAGGTTATAAAAACTCTGGATACCAAGGTACCAAGTGGGTATCCATTGGGAACCTTCCCAATTTAGGAGCATCCTGCATTCCTTTGTTTTCTGAAATAAATTTTCTTTAATGTTCCCCTTTACTGTGTCTGCACTGTCATTTTCCAAAGGTCACAAGACAATAGTTCAAAAATCTAATACCAATAATTCAGGAATTAAGTAAGAATTTCAGATAAACAACATGATACAATATTTAGAAGAGATTATGGCTAAAGCTTTCTCATTCCTAGTATTTTCCCCTCACTGGTGTTATAATTGAACCAATTACTACTTAGCAATTTCTCAAGAACTGAAGTAGTTTCTGCTTATAAATATTTGTGGCCTAGTATCTATATTTGCAGATATCATAGGAGATTAATTTTAATAACTCAATTTTATTTCATTTCATTTCAAACAAAGATTGGATTATTGAACACATTTGTCACCACTGGATCACATTTAAAGAATTTTTTTCTTCTGTGGAAGGCTGTCATTTCTTAATATTTTTGTTTTTTATTGTATATATTTACATATCTACATACCAGGTGTCTTACTCTATTTTTATTTTCCCTCCTTTCTTCTTTTCTTTCTTTCTTTCTTCTTCTTTTTTTTTTTTTTTTTTTTTTTTTTTTTTTTTTGAGGCAAGGCCATTCTCTGAAACTGGAACTCACTGATTTGGCTAAACAAACCAGCCAGCATGCCCTTGGGAGTCTGCCTGTCTCTGCTTCTCCAATGGTGGAGTTACAGCTGCTTGCCACCATGCCAAGCTAGGAATTCTAACTCAGATCCTCCTGTTTGAGCAGTAAGTGTTTACCCACTGAAACATTGCCCACCCCCGCTCCAATTGTTTTTTAATGTTTTTTTTAATTGACAACTTCCATAATTATGAACAATTTTCCATGGTAATTCTGTCTCTCCCTCTACTTTCCCCTTTGAAACTCTACTCTCCATGATATCCCCTCTCCCTCTCAAGCAGTCTCTCTTTTATTTTGATGTCATGATCTTTTCCTCCTATTATGATGGTCTTGTGTAGGTAGTGTCAGACACTGTGAGGTCATAGATATACAGGCCATTTTGTGTCTGGAGGAGAACATTGTAAGGAGTCCTACCCTTCCTGTGGCTTTTAGATTCTTTCCACCACCACTTCCACCATGGACCCTGAGCCTTGGAAGATGTGATAGAGATATTTCAGTACTGAGTAATGCTCTGTCACTTCTTCTCAGCACCATGTTGCCTTCTGAGTCATCCCAAGGTCACTGCCATCTGAAAAGAGAAAGTTCTCTAATCAAAAGTGTGAGTAGCATTAATATATGGGTATGCAGATTAAGAGAAATACTCATTGGTCAGTTTGGTGAGTATAATATATACATTTAGCCAGACAGCAGCAGATGTTACACTCCTAGGACTCATGAATACCCCTGTTGTAAGTTTTCAGTATCAGGGATATATTCCCTCCCATGGAGCACATGGAGTGTCTGGACTAGAGAGTCAAATTAAATGGCAGTTTGTTTCCCCATAACAGATATGCCACTATTGCCCCTGTTGGCTCATTTTCCCTGGCTGGCCAAATTTAAGACTTGCAGTGTCCAGTGTTGAGTACCTCCACTGATGATTTCCGTCTCTCCCATTGAACTGTATGCAGCATGGTTATTTCCATCTTTTTGTCAGCTGGACTACATGGAGGAGGTTTTCAGCTCGCTCCAGCAGGATTTCTCCATAACCTTGTGGAGTCTTCAGCAATAAGTTCTTACTATCAATTCCTGGTGGAAAACCAAGAGTTTCAGCACTGGCCTGTAATGTTCTGGGGGCATCAAGGACCTCCCTGGCCAACAACTCACTGGAAGGTATCCCATCTCTGGCACTGAAAATTTTCTAGTAACAATCCATGGCTCCTGAGTGTTCCATTGACCAAAAATGTAGATTTCCATATGACTTTTTATATCCTCTTAGATTTCGATTAGCCCTCCCTCCACCTTTTCTTTAGTCAGTCTCTTCCCCTGATCTCACTTAGGCCTTTTCACCCCATTAATCTGTTCTTCTACTTACATAAAGGCCTTTTTTTTTTTTAATTCACAAAATCAAAAGAATTCCTTAAGGCACACAGCCATGGTGGTTAACCAACTGCTCTTGATTTGGCTAACTGATCCACTCAGTGGATTGGAACCCATAGCTGGATCTGGGAAACAAGTTAGAACCATATCCAAAAAACAAGCCTGCTTTCCATTATCAAGCTCCCACCAATCGTGGGCCACAAGAGGGCCTGCACCTATTAAATTCTCTCTAAAATAATAATGGTTATCCCATTTATCTGGTGCTGGCTTCACTCTCCATTGGAGAATTTGCTTCTCTTTTCCAGATGGATGCAGATCCTCAGGAGAGAATCAGCCCATCACATCTCACCAGGTCCCCAGCTGAAACCAAGAGTAACTTTGGAAATGAGCAAGAGTGCTGCTTTCTTGGTGAACTTAGTACCAGTGGAGGGTGAAGGAGATAAACACAGAGAACACTCAATTCCTACCAAAGCAGATACCCAGAGACACAGAGGCTCCCAAGACCTCATCACTGAAATAGACCTAAAAATAAACCCATCATGGCTCAGGAAAATTTGTGGAAGAGGGGGCACAAAGATTGTTAGAGCCACATGTTGGGATATCATGAACAGAAACATTGCTTTTTACCCATAACTAATGGCTAACCCCACAATGCACTACCCACATTCCCCAATGAGGAGCATCCCTGTGGAGGGGGGAAGACAAGGAGGAAGCTAATAATGGTACCAAGATGGCTATATACACACTGTGTACATAACTAATAAAAAAAGAAATAATGTGGACATAAGATAAAAAGAAATAAAACAAACACCATGATATCTATACAGGGAGAGACACAAGTAAAACATGTCTTTGAGGCAAAACCTTACAAACAAAATATACCCATGTCAACAACAGCAATATTCTGAACAGATATGATTTTACTAAAAAATCAAACGATTTGACAAATCATTATTTCTTCTCATTTCCCTTTGATTTCATGCATGTCAAGAACAAAAGTACAGATGAGGGCCTCACTTAGCAGTACTATGCCTGTGTAGCATACTTAAACCCTTGGTTGATTCAGGCATTAAAAATAAGTGAAATGGGCTGGTGAGATAGCTGCATGGTTAAGGACTGAGTTTGTTTTCCCAGTACTCATGTAACACCAGGTATGAAGGTAAGCAATAAGTAAATTAATTAAAGACTACTATTGTTCACATTTCAGAAAAAAATAACTCAAGATATTTTGTAGTCAATGCTTCTGTTAATACTGAAATTCTGATCTGAACTGATTTTACCCTGTGACACTGAGCATAAAACAAGCTACAAGACACAAAGCTTGCCAGTGAGCCCTGCAAAAAAAAAAAAAAAAAAATCACTGCACAGTTGCCTACTAATATATAATAGTTCAAGTCATAAGATAATAATTTTGAAAATAGGCAATTCTTTCCATTTTGTTCCAAAACTAATAAATAACCAAGTAAAGTTCTCAAAATAAATAAGCAGAAAAGGAAAGCAGTATGTTATGATTTGTCATGAGGAGAAATATGCTCTTGCATCTAACATAAGGAGGATGTGGATGGACTCAAGAGAATGTGGCATACCCATGCCCATCACCTTTAGGAGAATAATGTGGGGAAAATATACTAAGCTATGGGCTGACTGTAGGGCAATGGTGGTGAGAATGGAAAGTTTAAATGTAATACTTCTCAAGTGGGTCATGATGGTGCATTCTTGGAATCCCAACATGTGGGAAGCTGATACAGGAGGACTGCCAGGTTTGAAGCCAGTGTATTCTACATAGCAAGATCCTGTCTCAAAAAATTAAATATAACAAATTTTCTTAAATATTGCAACTATAGCATATAATTTTATGTTTTGTTTTGGTAAATTTAGGGTTAATAATGAACACTTTGCCCTTTCTATGCTATCAAAATGAGGAATTATCTTTTTTTTGTTGAAGAACTAATGCCTTAAATGCTTCCATGCTTTCATTATAAATTTGAAGGAAATATGTTTTTAAGGAATTGTCTTGAGATATTTCATCATTATTCTCTAAAATAGCATTAGCTTCTTTTAATGTACACTAATAATAATTCCTGATCATTTCAAAGATAAAGAGCACAGAATCAAAGGTAACAATGAGCGGTGTTTGCTGGCTGTATTTATGTAGTCTCTCCTAATTTCCTCTTTACATTATGTGCTAAACACATTCACAGCCAAAAAATGTTTCTTCTAAAAGGTTAACAACATTACTAAATTCCTAACATGTGATCAATTTGAAAAAAAGAGTAAGAACAAAAAATAAGTAGCATCAGGGACAAGATATAGAGTGTTAATACAGAGAGACAATAAAACCAATTACTAAGATGATATTCTAAAAATGTTTTATTGATTAAATCAACAAATTTCTTGAATAACATACCAAACTGATATAAAACAAAGTAGAATATGGCATTAACGTCTACATATCTTTGGGAAATTTGACCATATTTAAAATGTTTCTATGAACAAACAGCAGACCAAGTTGGCTTTACTAGTGAATTCTATAAGTAATTAAAATAAGAAGTAGCATCACTATTCAAAAAGCAAGTGTTCTTTTAAAATATTAGCTTCTTTTATTTAGTTAAAATAAATGGTACAAGACCTTCATAAGAAAATTTTGAAGAAAAAGAATTACAGGCAAATATCATTTACAAAAGCAGATGAAACTTCAATGGAATACTAGTGAATTAGGCTCAAAAATTATATGTGTGTATATCATTATATATGTTACTTTATATGTGTTACATGATATGTTACATTACATTTTACATTATATATATATATATATATATATATATATATATATATACTTATGCATATACATATATTTATGACAAGACAGATACATATATATATATACATATATATATATCTGTTTATTATAAACTTTAACAACATAATTTACAACACTGACAGAATAAAGAGAAAGGAACTATGACTATTTTTAATGAATAAAGAAAAATATTGAAAAGGTTGGACCTATATTCACTGTAAGAATTTCTTGGGACAAAAATAATTAATAAGAATTTTCCAAATTGATTTAATGCCATGTTCATAAATCCTATGCCTGAAAACAAGTTTTTAACAGATTGTGGCCACTTTAGTATAGGGAACAAAACTTGACTGTAGGGAAAAAAATAACTGAAATTCAATAAAAATCAAATATTATCTGTAGTAAAACTCCTGGATTGATATGGACAAATGAAGCAATTATCTGGATAATTAAAGCTCAAAAGTGCAAATCCTTATGATCAATTATTTAGGTATCTCGTGAAGAAAATCTACTTGGATTTTCACTTTGTCTGATTGCAAATCTATGTTCCAGGACTTATTGCCTCACCCAGAGGCTGGATGCTTTACCAGTCTTTCTTTCCTTCATGATAAATAGTTATAAAAAGACTACTAGGACAGAAGCAGAAACACCTTAAGCTACACACTTCAAAATCTACATAGGGCTTTGCAGGCATTGGAAGTCTTCCTAGGTTAAGGGAAGCCATTCATGTAGCCAGATTTACATCTGGAAAAATTAGCCTTGTCTGTATGAGGATGAACTAGTTGTCCCAACAAAGGTGGGATGATTACACAGGTATCAGAAGGAGTAAGAATGTGGTGCACACTTCTTCACTTTTCTGAGCTTTGCCAGTCTGTTCTCAGCTGCTTCTGTCTTTGTTCATACTAGCAGGAGAAGTGTCATCTTCTCTAAATGACAGACATTTCATAGCATTCTAACTCATCTTCTATGTTCAAAAATTTTGGTTTCTACGAACAGAGGACTAGCTAATGTTTCTACCATGATACACAAGCCACAGAAATACAGGGAGGCTATATTAACCCTACTAAGACATATTAAAACTCCTTGTAAAAATTCATTTTCTAGGTCATGAACAAAAGAATGGATATTATTATAATATTTTGAAAACTATATATCATTTTATGTATTCATATATGTACTCTCCATCCTCTCCCCATCCCTCCTACTAATATCTTGCTGGTTCCATTACTGTTTCCACATAGACCCCTTCCGCTATCATGTCACATAGATGAATTGCAGATAGATGATAGGTAGGTAGGTAGGCAGATAGATAGAGAGAGAGACAGACAGATAGATAGATAGATAGATAGATAGATAGATAGATAGATAGATAGATAGATTACAGATAAATGATAGGTAGATTCCATGTGTGTGAGAAAACATTAAATATTTTGTCTTTCTTTTCTATTAAGCCCTCTTGTTTACTCCTTCCCCACTATTGAGACTCCTTTGCAATGCTTATAGTACCCCTCCATTTTGATGTTATATAAGTCTTGATTCCATATGGGAAAGAAAACATTGAAAATTTGTCTTATAATATAACTTATTTATCTTAATATGATAATGATCAAATTTCATTCCTCTTAACGGTTGCATGAAGCTCTGTTTTGTATATATACCAAATTTTCTTCATCCCTTGATCTGTTGATGGGCACCTGACCAGTTCCATGCACTGAGTACTATGAGTAGTGCAGGTAAAATATGATTGTATAAGTATCTCTGCAATATTCTGGCTTAGATATTGTGGTAGTTTGAATGTATGCCCCCATAAGCTGAGATATTTTTAATTAAGATTAAGCTTTCTGCATAAGTCTCCAGCAACCTGCTGGAGGGGATATGTCATTGGGGCCAGATGTAGGTGTATAGAGCAGTGTGAACTTTGGTGGTGTGTGTCTGTTCGTGTTGGTGTCTTGCTTGTTGCAATTGTTTTTTTCTGGATGTATGGAAGTATGCAGCATCTTTCATCTTTCACCATTGATGGAACTTCCCCTGGATTTATAAGCTTCAAATGAACCAATTTATCCCACAAACTGTGTCTGACTGGATGTACATCCTATCATCGTGGAGGTGACTACAACAGATACCTTTGGCTATGAACCCAGGTATAGTCATAATGTAGTTTTATTTTCAGTTTTCTGAAGAGCCTGCATACTGACTGTACCAGTTTGCATTTCCACCAGAATTACATAGGGTTTCTTTTCTCCTGCATGCTTACCAGTATTTACTGTCACCTGTATTTTTTTTTTTATTAATTAGTTTTGTGCTCAGCGAATACAGTCCATTTGGTACCATTGTTAGGCTCATCCATGTCCTACCCCCTCCCCCGGTTCCTCCTTGTTGAGGTATATGGGTCATGCATTCTGGAGTTAGCCCATAGTTGGGGGTAGGATAAATGTCTCTGCATATCATGACCTAATGTGTGGCTCTGACATTCTTTCTGCACCCTCTTCCACAAAATTCCCCTGAGCCATGTTGGGTTCATTTTTCGTCTGCTTCAGTGATGAGGTATTGGGGGCCTCTGGGTCTCTGGATCTCTGATTTTGTAGGAGTTGATTTTCCTATGTGTCAATCTCCTTCACCCTTGTGCTGGTACCTGTATTGAAAACAGGACCCTTGCTTGTTTCACCAATTGTTCGTAGTTTCAGCCGGGGCCCTATTGAGGCATGATGGGGTGGCTCTCTCCTTAGGATCTACATCTATCTGAAAAAGAGAAGCACATTCCCCAATAGACAGTAAAATTAGCATCTGATAAATGAGATAGCCCTTACTTTTTAATAGAGAATTTAATAGGTGTATGCCCTCTTGCAGCCCACTGTTGGTGGTAGCTTGATAATGGGGAGTGGGTTTATGTTTGGATATGATTCTGACTTGTTTCCTAGTTCCAGCTATGGGTCCTGTACCACTGAGGGGATCAGTTAGCCAAATCAAGAGCAGTTGGTTTCCCACCATGGCTGTGCACCACTATTGCACTTGTGTGAGCATCACAAGTTATTTTCTGATAAGTAGGTTAGACCATGAGTTGCTTGGACAGATATTGGTCATTTCCCCCCAGTCACCCATGTAGCACCTTCTGGCACTAGACGAGCTGACTGTCTGGGGACTGACTCTCTTCCAACTTCCAGCCATGCCATTCCATTTTGCATGTCAACCACATAAGGTGTCTTCAGCAGTAGGGTCTTACCACTAACCTTTGGTGGGTCATCAAGTACTCTGACAGAAATCGGTCTTTATTTTAGGAAACCTTGTAGGTCTCTCTGATCAAAAGCTCACTGTGGATGATAGCCACATGCTGGTACTGGGAGTTACAGGTCAGTGCCCACTAAGAAAAGTAAGAAAAAGATAACTAATATAAAAGAGTTAGAGAGAAGAGAGAGAGAGAGAGAGAGAGAGAGAGAGAGAGGGAGGGAGAGAAGCTGTAGAAGATTAAGGTCAGTCTTCATCATATCCTCTCCAGTGTCTTGTGGGTCAGGTGTTCCCTCTAAGGGCCTGGTGAAGGTTCAGCCATTTGGTCTGCCTATTAGGATGTAGAATTTTATGGTACCGTTGCTGTTTGAGTCTAGATTTGTGTTTCCCACCCCCTCCCTTGCCCTCCTGTCCTTCCCCACCCATACTATTGTCTCGTCCTCGAGATGCTTGCTGGGTATGTAAGGCATATTGGGTAGATTCAGATTAGGTGCTGTAGAGTGAGACTATGTGGTGATTTTTTTTTCTGTGATTGGGTAAGTTCACTGAGAATGATCTGTTCCAGGTTCAACCATTTTTCCTCAAATTTCATTGTGTCATTTTTTCTTACTGCTGTATAGAATTCAATTGTGTAGATATAGCACATCTTAGTTATCCATTCTTCTGGTGATGGACATCTGGGTTGATTCCAGCTCTTAGCTATTACGAATTGAGCCGCTATAAACATGGTTGAGCAAATATCTCTGGCCTGTGGTTTGAAGGTTTTAGGGTAGATGCCAAGTAAGGGAATAACTGGGTCTGTTGGTATCTCTATACTCAGCTTTTTCAGGAGTCTCCATATTGCTTTCCAAAGTGGTTGTACCATCTTACATTCCCACCAACAATGGATGAGTGTTCCTAATTTTCCACATCCTCGCCAGCATTTATTTTCATTTGATTTTTTTTTTAATTTTTCTGTTTTATTCATTTATTTGAGAGTGACAGACAGAGAGAGAATGAGGCCAATAGAGAGAGAGAGAATGGGCGCGCTAGGGCCTCCAGCCTCTGTAAACGAACTCCAGATGCGTGCGCCGCCTTGTGCATCTGGCTAACGTGGGTCCTGGGGAATCAAGCCTCGAACCGGGGTCCTTAGGCTTCACAGGCAAGCGCTTAACCACTAAGCCATCTCTCCAGCCCTTCATTTGATTTTTTGATGTTTGCTATCCTTACTGGGGTAAGGTGGAATCTCATAGTTGTTTTAATTTTCATTTCCTTGATGATTAGGGATGATGAACATTTTCTTAAGTGTAGCCATTCTAACAAGAAAATATGGGATCTCAATGGCATTTTGATGTGAATATCCCTGATCGATAAAGAGTTTGAACATTTTTTCACATAGTTATAGGACACTATATTTGTCCTTTTGAGAACTGTCCATTTTATTTGCCCATTTATCAAATAAGTGATTTGATGTTTGGTTTTTAACATTTTTTTTTTTGAGGTATGGTCTTGCTGTGGTCCAGGCTGACCTGGAATTAACTCTGTAGTTTCAGGGCGGCCTTGAACTCATTGCGATCCTCCTACCTCTGCCTCTCGAGTGCTGGGATTAAAGGCGTGTGCCACCACGCCCGGCTCTAATTTTTGAATTCTGTTTATATTCTAGATATTAATTCCCTCTTGTGTCCTGTCAGCGAAGACTTTTCCCAACCTGTAGAATGTCACTTCACTCTGCAGTTGTTCTCCTTTGTACCTGCAGAAGCTGTCAGTTCCAGATTGACATTTGTCAATTTGTACTCTTATTTTCTGAGCTAATGGAGTGCTTTAGAGAAAGTACTTGCATATGACAATATCTTAGAGTTGCTAACCTGTTTCTTGAATAGTTTCACATCTTAAATTGATGTATTTGATCCATTCTCAGTTGATCTTATAAGCTTAGGAAATTCAGATTAAAATTAAAATCTCCTATATATATATATGAATTTTCTACCACCATGTATATTTTTATGGCTTTTCAAGAAAGTGTCTTACTCTAGCCCTGTCTCAGGGGTGCTTTGAACTCATGTTGATACTCCCACCTCTGCCTCCCAAGTGCTGGAATTAAAGGTGTGTGCCACCATGCCTGGCACGTTTGACATCTTTGTCAAAATTTAATTGGCTTTTACTCTCTGGATTTATTTCTGAGTCTTCTATTTTATGCCACTGGTCTTCATGTCTGTTTTTCTTTCTTTTTATTTATTATTATTATTATTTTTTTTTTTGGTGCCAGCCCCATGCTGTTGTACTTACTATGGCTCTGTATTATTAGTTGAGATGAGGTATTGTGATGCCTCTAGCATTGCCCTTTGCATTTAGGGTCACTTTATTTAACTATTCATGTATGTGTGTTCATGATGTTTGTGTATGTGAATGTAAGTATGTGTGTGCCATGACATGTTTGTGGAAATCAGAGGGCAACTATCCTCATTTTCCATCTTGCTTGAAAACAGGGCTTCTTGTTACTTGTTGCTGGGTACATCAGACTACCTGGTCCACAGCTGCTGAGGATTCTGTCACTACCACTTGTCTCTCCACAGGTGTGCTGGGATCATAGACATATACTACCATATCTGACTTTACATGGCTGCTGTGGTTCTGAACTCATGTATCATGCTTGGTCAGCACATGCTTTGCCAAATGAGCCAACTCTCCAGTCTTTGCTGAGGAGTTTTGAGCTTTGATATAAATTTATTGCTTATATTGATTGGTATTGTATTGAAAATATAATCATCTTTTGGTAATGCAGCCATTTTCTTGATACTGAACATAGGAAGTCTTTCCATCTTCTAGTATCTTCAATTTTTTTATTTTTTCTATGTATAGCTTTTTTTTTTCTCCCTTAATTATATTTTGTATGAATATTTTTTTTCCTGATTTCACTTTGGAAAGTTTATTGTTGGTATGTACAAAGGCTTCTTAGTTTAATATGTTGATTTTGTATACTGCTACTTTGCTAAGGTGTTTAACAGATTCAAGAGTTTCCTCATGGAGTCTTTAAAGTCTCTTAAATATGGGATGACCCTATTTGATAATTGGGATAAATTTTATTTTCCTATTTGCATCCCTTTTTTTTCTTTCTTTTTCCTTTTACTCCAGTTAAAGCTTTAAGTCTGAATTAAATAAAAGTGGAGGAAATGGGCGAACTTGTATTCTTCTTTATTTTAATGCTTGATTTAGTACTCTGTTGGTTATAGGTTTGTCACATATACATTTTATTATATTGAGAATTAGACCCTATATTACTATTTTTTCAGGACTTTTATCATAAAGAGATGAAGAATTTTGTCAAATCCCTTTTCTTCATCTATTAAAGGAACTGTATGGTTTCTGGTCTTCAATCTATTTATGTTCTATATTATTACATTTTTGGATTTGTTTACATTGAATCATCCTTGAATCCCTGCAGTGAAACTAATTTGGTCATGGTGTATGATCTTCTTAATTTGTTCTTGAATTTGGTTTAGTAGTTTTATTTATTTTCTTCAATCTAGATGTATCAAAGAAATTGTTCCATAGTTGCTTTTACTTTGATGTTTTTGTTGTGTGTTTATCTGGGTTCCATACTTTCAAACCTCACTAACTGGTAAGTGACCTGCTGGTGGGATATGACTGTTGATGACACTGGGGCTTCAGAGTTCTCTGATTCTTTAACAGTGACTCCCATGGCAGAAAGGAAGCTCTAGAAGTTGATCCATGATCTCTCCACAGGTTCAGACTATCAAAACCCAACATTTTTCTCAGGTGAAGAGGCCAGCTCACATCTACTAAAAGTGAGGCTAGCTCCCTCTATGCACTTTACCACCTGACCAAACCTCCTTCCACTTGTACTCTTTAGTTTGTCAGCATCTGGCTCTTTCCACTCTCTCCTCCATGGTCATCTCTCACCTTGGGACTGTGCAAGGTTGACTTCAGGCTTCCTAAGTTGTTATTTTTACCTGTTATCAGGAACCCAAATGGTTCAGTTTAAAACAACAGCAGATTCTCTTCCAAGATTGCACCAGGAGCAGACTTCTAAATCATGAGGAAGGAGAGTTGGAGCTCCTCTCCTCTGCTCACATGATTTGTCCCACTGAAGGCATGAGCTTCACCAAGACCCAACATGGATTTGCATCTTGAGTACTATGAGCTGGTCATGTGTAGAGGACTGCCAGTCTGTATTTCACCACAGCCATCTGGCTTACCCTTGAAATGAGTCTTCTTTTTTTCCTCTGTCCACTGGGGAGTCCTACAGCTGGAATTGTGTGTACCTTCTTTACTCTGATGTCATTTTCTGTTTCTCCCACCGCCCTTCAGTTCCCCCCACCCATGAACAGATTAGTGCTGGGATCTCTGAATAGGCTGGGTCTCTCAGGAGAAAAATGGTTGTCATGAGAGTAAGGTATTTGTGGTAGTTTGAAAATAAATGGCCCCATAACCCCCGATATTTTTTGTTAAAATCAAGCTTCCTACTTAAGTCTCTAGTAGACAGAGCCCTGCTGGAGAAGGTATGCCACTGGGGGCTGATCTTTATTTTATTTAAATATTCATTTACTTATTTTACATAAAGTATAGTCTTACATCCCTTCTCCTCCAGTCCCCATTTCCCAAGGGCCCTCCTCAGTAGGGTTGTTGCTGTTCGCTGTGATGTCATCAGGACCTTGGTCAGTCTCTGGGGAGTCCAGCCGTAGATGCGTGTTCGGAGTCAGTCAGGCTTGATGGTGCTGGCTTCTGTCTCTGCTATGGGTGTATGATGAACTGAGACACTTTCCTCAGCTTTGATGAAGCTCTGGTCAAGTGTTTGTCTCAGCAATAAGAAGGTAACTTCAACAGTATTTTAGGGCATGACCATTCCACATGTGTGCCTCCTGTGCACATGAGCAGCTCTTTCCATTGCCTTACATCTTGTGACACAGGTAGGACACCCTTATTAGAATGTCAGGAATACGCTGGTTGGACCTCCAGCTATCAGAATCATAAGCCAAATCAATCCAATTTTGGCACATAAGCTATTATAGCAAAACAGTATGAATAAAGTAAATGATAATTATCATATATATTACCATATCTCATCAAAATTTGGTAGTGAAATTCACATTAGATCTCTTAACATCTTCAAGTACACTATTTTTTTTTGTTTTAAAAGTAACATTGTTTATTATTATTATTTTTTATTAGTCAGTTCTGTATTCAGCAAATACAGTCAGTATGGTACCATTATTAGGCTCATCCGTGACCTACCCCCTCCACTTGGCCCCTCCTTGTTGAGGTATACGGGTCATGCATTGTGGAGTTAGCCCACAGTTATGGGTAAGCTAAATGTCTCTGCATATCATGACCCAACATGTGACTCTGACAATCTTTCCGCCCCCTCTTCCGCAAAATTTCCCTGAGCCATGTTGGGTTCATTTTTGATCTGCTTCAGTGATGAGGTGTTGGGGGCCTCTGAGGATCTGGCTCTCTGATTTGGTAGGAGTTATTTTTCTCCGTGCTGATCTCCTTCCCCCTTGTGCTGGTATCTGGTTCATCAGGAAAACAGCCCCCTTGCTTGTTTCTCCAATTTTTCTTAGTTTCAGCCGGGGCCCTTTTGAGGTATGATGGGGTGGCTCTCTCCTTAGGATCTACATCTATCTGAAAAAGAGAAGCAGATTCTCCAACGGAGAGTAAGTTAGCACCACGACAAATGAGATAACCCTTCCTTTTTTTTTTTATAGAGAATTTAATAGGTGTAGGCCCTCTTGTAGCCCACAATTGATGGTAGCTTGATATTGGAGAGTGGGCTTATGTTTGGATCTGGTTCTGACTTGTTTCCCAGCTCCAGCTATGGGTCCCATACCAGTGAGGGGATCAGTTAGCCAAATTGAGAGCAGTTGGTTCCCCACCATGGCTGTGTGCCACCACTGCACTTGTGTGGGCATCACAACAAGTTATTAGCTGCTTAGTAGGTTAGACCATGCGTTGCTTTGATAGATATTGGTCAATTTCCCCCAGTCGCCCATGTAGTACCTTCTGGCACTAGACGCGCTGACTGTCTGGGGACTGAGTCTCTTCCAACTTCCAGCCATGCCATTCTAATTTGCATGTCAATCACATATGGTATCTTCAGCAGTAGGGTCTTACCACTAACCTTTGGTGGGTCATCAAGTACTCTGCCAGAAATCTGTCTGTCTTTTAGGAAACCTTGTAGGTCTCTCTGATCAAAAGCTCATTGTGGATGATAGCCCCATGCTGGATCTGGGAGTTACAGGTCAGTGCCCACTAAGAAAACAAGGAAAAAGATAACCAATATACAAGAGTTAGAGATAAGAGAGAGAGAGACAGGGAGAGGGGAAGTGAGGGAGGGAAGATGTAGGAGATTAAGGTTAGTCTTAATCTTACCCTCTCCAGTGTCTTGTTGTTCAGGTGTTCCCTGTAAGGGCCTGGTGAAGGATCAGCCATTTGGTCTGTCTTTTAGTAAGTAGAAGATTATGGTACCATTGCCGTTTGGGTCTAGATTTGTGTTTCCCACCCCTTTGATGCCCTCCCCTCCCTCCCCTTCCATCCTAGTGTCTAATCTAGGAGATGCTTGCTGGGTATGTAAGGTATCTTCGGTAGAGTCATGTTAGGTGCTGTAGATGAGTGAGACTATGTGGCGATTTTTTTTTCTGTGATTGGGTAAGTTCACTGAGAATGATCTGTTCCAGGTTCAACCATTTTTCCTCAAATTTCATTGTGTCATTTTTTCTTACTGCTGTATAGAATTCCATTGTGTAGATATACCACATCTTAGTTATCCATTCTTCTAGTGATGGACATCTGGGTTGATTCCAGCTCTTAGCTATTACAAATTGAGCCGCTATGAACATGGTTGAGCAAATCTCTTTAGTCTGTGGTTTGAGGGTTTTAGGGTAGATGCCCAGTAAGGGAATAACTGGGTCTGTTGGTATCTCTATACTCAGCTTTTTCAGAAGTCTCCATATTGCTTTCCAAAGTGGTTGTACCATCCTACATTCCCACCAACAGTGGATGAGTGTTCCTACTTCTCCACATCCTCACCAGCATTTATTTTTATTTGATTTTTTGATGTTTGCTATCCTTATTGGGGTAAGGTGGAATCTAAAAGTTGTTTTAATTTGCATTTCTCTGATGATTAGGGATGATGAACATTTTCTTAAGTGTATGTTTGCCATTTCTATTTCTTCCTCTGTGAACTGCCTGTTCAGCTCTTTGCCCCATTTTGTGAGTGGGGTGTTTGACTTCTTACTGTTTAGGTTTTTGAGTTCTTTGTAGATTCTAGAGATTAGTCCTCTATCAGTTGGATAACCCACAAATATTTTCTCCCATTCTGTGGGTAATCTATTGGCTTTGCTTATTATATGCTTGTCTGTAAAGAAACTCTTCAGCTTCATGTGGTCCCAGTGGTTGAGTGACGGTTTAAGTTCATGAGCCACTGGGGTTTTGTTCAGGAAGTCTTTTTCCATTCCTATATCATGGAAAGTACTTCCTAAATTTTCTTCCAGTAGTAATGGAGTTTCTGGTCTTATATTGAGATCTTTGATCCATTTGGACTTGAGTGTAGTGCATGGTGAAATGTGTTGGTCAAGTTTCAGTTTCCTGCATATGGTTATCCAGTTTGTCCAGCAACATTTGTTGAAGATGCTGTCTTTTTTCCAGCCTATATTGTTTGGGCCTTTATCGAATATCAAGTAGCTATAGTTGCTTGACCCAAAGTCCGGGTCCTCAAGTCTATCCCATTGATCTATACTCCTGTTGTTATGCCAGTACCATGCTGTTTTTATTACTATGGCTTTGTAATATAGCTTTAGATCAGGTATGGTGATGCCTCCAGAGGTATTTCTTTTGCTGAGGATATGTTTGGAAATGCGAGGCCTTCTGCCTTTCCATATGAAATTTTAAATCATTTTTTCTATCTCTGTGAAGAACACTGTAGGTATTTTAATTGGAATTGCATTAAATTTGTAAATTGCCTTTGGTAGGATTGTCATCTTCACAATGTTAATTCTGACTATCCAGGAATGTGGGAGGTCTTTCCATTTTCTCAAATCTGCCTCAATTTCGTTTTTGAGTGTTTTTATGTTTTCATTGTATAGATCTTTCACTTCCTTGGTTAACGTTATTCCAAGGTATTTTTTTTGTTGTTGTTGCAATTGAAAATGGGACTATGTCCCTTATTTCTTTCACTGTATCTTTGTCCTTTGCATAAAGGAAGGCTACTGATTTTTGTGCATTGATTTTGTATCCTGCTACTTTGCTATAGGAGTTAATCACCTTCAGGAGTTTTGGGATGGAGTCTCTCGGGTCTCTTACATAAGTACACTATTTTTTAAAATATTTATTTATTTATTTTTATTTGAGAGAGCGAGAGCGAGAGAGAGATAGAGAATGGGTGCACCAGGGTCTCCAGCCACTGCAAATGAACACCAGACACATGCACCCCCTTGCACATCTGGCTAACATGGGTCCTGGGGAATTGAACCTGGATCCTTTGGCTTTGCAGGCAAATGCCTTAACCACTAAGCCATCCCTGCAGCCCCAAGTACACTATCTTTATTAACTAAAATAACTACGGTGTATGATTTTTTGTGGTAATTGCAACACTATCACAATTATATATTTCCTTTATTTGCCTGTGTGTGTGCATGGTAGGGGTGTTATGTGTTATATGCATGTGCATGTGCCTATTCAGTACTCCATGCATTCTCCTGCAACAGAGAGTCATCTGTGGTGATTGGAACCAAATGCTCTCCTAACCATTCTTGCTTGAGCATGTAGAGTCTCTTATACATCTAAAGCTTGCTGCACCACCTCAAAATTCCTGTGATTCCCAGACTCTGCTCCTCAAGGGGACTGAAGTTACAGGCACCAGCTGCTCATGTGGCTTCTGGAGAGTTGCACTCCGTCAGTCTCTTGCCCCCTCAGGCCATCATGCTTGTGCAGAAAGCACACCATATAATCAATAAGCTCTCTCTCCCTCTCTCTCTCTCTCTCTCTCTCTCTTTAAATTTCTTATGTGTGCGTATGCACCACAACAATATTTTCTTTGAACACTTACTAAATACTAAGTACTGTGCTTAACTTGTTAATAGTTGCATTGAATGTGACATAACATCCTCAATTTCAGGCCACCTGTGCTCTACACATGACTGGAAACACAATTAAAAATAAGAGAAAATTTTCAATTGCAAATTTAAAAGAATTACTTATTTTTCTTGCTAGATTAAGTAAAGTTGAATACAGTGAAATTACTATTTTTTAACTGCAGGTCAGTGAGTTTGGACATATGTAACCCACATGTACATTTCTATCACAAACTCAATTTTAATAAAAACACCTGAGTCTACGCGGCTATACCTTCAAACTATCACATTCAAACTACTTTACTGTGTGACATGATAATCACATATACTTTTTGATAATCCTCATTAAGGCTCAAAGAGTTATTTGAAAAAATCACACACACACACACACACACACACACACACACCATCTAGGGTAATATCAAAGTGTTATGGAAGTCAATTTAAAGATCTTCTAATGCTTGAATCTGGAATAATATGGGGAATAAAAATAAATGAAATAGTACTATATGACAACCCCATGTATGAACCTATGAGTTCTTACTGACAGACATAAAGAATTGAATATATAAGTATATGCAGGGTAAATGAAACACTGCAGATACTTTTTGTAAATACTCTGTCCCATGAAGGGTGCAGAATAGAAATAGAGAGAAAAAAATCTTAGCAATGAAAAACCCTGATAAACACACCTCAGCCAGGTAGTCAAGGTCAATACCAACATGGTCAATCATGTTGCTAAAGGGCATCCTAGTGATGTGATGAAAATGCTACTTTAATTACCTCTGTGGTCTTATTGATACTCATATTCTATGAGAAAATATTAGTCAAATACAAGTAGAGAAACATCTGCAAGATTCATGTTTGTACTCTTCAAAACTATCAAGGTAACCAAAGACAATGTCTTTGACAACATTAAGAAAGGAACATTTATTTTGGCACATGGCTTCAGAAAGTGCAGTGCATCATGGTGGGAAATGCCTTGGCAGAGCAGCTCAGTCCATATCATGGTGTTTCAGGAAGCAGAGCATGAGATGAGTAATAGCCAGGAATAAACACACACCTGTGACCTACCCTCAGTAACCTACTTTTTCCAGCTCAGCCCAGCCCGCCTGTTTCCTTAACCTCTCCAACATCTCCAAATAGTGTCATCATTTGGGGATCAAGTACCCAAATCATAACCCCCCCTCTCTCACACACACACACAATCTCTCTCTCTCTCTCTCTCTCTCTCTCTCTCTATATATATATATATATATACATATATATACATACATATATATATACATATATATATATGTATTTATATATATACAAAATGTAACACTGAGCTCATACAAGAATGTGTTCACCCCCTAAACTTTTTTTCTATGTGGACATGTACAGGACACCAGAGTAAATACCCATGCTTCCTTTGTTGGAAAAGATCATTGCTTAGGAATTACTCCAATGCTCTCTTTACTTGCTACAGCTAATAAATTAATCTTTCTGCACTTCTTTGTGTTTTTCTTGTGTTTGTTTTGGTTTTATAATCACTTATATGTGACTCTACTGTATTCAGTTATAAGACTAGGTAAAACATTTAATACACGAAAATGTGTGGTTCCCAAGAAACTGCTGTACTGTTTTCACAGTACAGTTTTACTTTAAATGTAAAATTAAAAAAATGTGGCTTTGCAAAAGAAACAGGTAAACAAATAAAGTGAGTATGTTTTCTTTGGTATCACCCAATAAGATTTTGCCACCTAAATTTTAGGTAGTAGAGTCAGAAATCCATCCCATTAATTCAATCATTGGCTTCAATTTCCTTCAATTAACATTGGGACATGTAGAGACCAAGATTTGTTAAATTAATTTATTGAGTGTCTGGAATTGAAGACTTGACTCAAATACATTACCAAGGCATATGGTCCCTAGCATCACCTGCAATGCCACAAAATTACACACACCAAGCAACAAGGTTTTAAATTGAATATAAGCAATTACTTGCATGGTGCATGCCTTAACCCTCTACACTGATAAATTGTTTATCAGAGTATTAGTGAGGACATATCACCTGAAATGGATCTTAAGAGATGATTATGCAATCTGGAAAATTATAGAAAGTGAAAATGTCCCTGGACATGAACTTTAGAATAACTAAGAAAATGAGTATTATCTTGGCTTCTTTAAGAAGTGGGAAATAAAACCAATGATTCATGCTAAGTGAACAAAGTGAGCAGCCTGAGCTATCTTAAACTTAATACAAATTAACAGTGTGGAAATATTATCTGTCTTGCACAGAAGAGAAGCAAGACACAGTAAATTTTTGATAACCAAAAGTGTAGGTGCGAGATGTAGGGTATGGAGACTTAGAAATGAGCTGGGGTAAAGTTCTAGAAATACAAAAGGAGAGGCTGAGAAGATCTGAGGAAAATAATTGTGGTGGTATAATATAAAGTTTAAAACTGTAAAGCTAGAAGAATGTCCATAATATTATTAACTAGAACTATCATTGACACACTTACTTGAAACAAACTGTGGTATAATTAAAAGAAGAATACAGGATGCATTGCTTCTTTATGGGTCAGGTAGTGAGTTCAGTTAGGGTCATTGACAAATCTCAGGCAATTAGCAGTGGGCTAAGTAGGAATGTGGTAGAAGCAATTTTGAGTCATCTGCTCTTTCCCAGGAACCTGAAGAACTGCTTTGAAATGTTTCAGAAATTAAGGCTTCCAACTCTCTGGCTTACAGTCTAAGGTATATTGAATACATGTAAAGTATAATGACTTAAAAAAGTACATCTTCTATGGAAGGGATTGAAGTTACCAGACAGCTGAGCGAGTCTGAGTGCTTTTGCTTGGAAAGTAAGAAAGGACTGAGCAGGATGTCTAAGTCTTCTCACAGGCCACAGTAGATGAGGCCTGAACATGAACAACTGCTGTGGCTTCCTCTTCCATTCATTTCAGTTAACCTGGGTTTTCTGCCTAAGCATTGCTTTCTCTTACCTCATTTCATCTCCCAACCCTAAAAAAAAAAAAAAAGTCACCTTTAAGTTGAACTCAAAAATAGGTCACATGCAAGGTTGCATTGCTTCTTTATAAAAGAAGCAGTATAAATAAGTAACTTGGAACATTATTTCTGAACTTAACAATTCAAGGACAATGTAGAAATAAGAAATGATTTTTAGTTGAATTTGATTCATTGATTCATTGTTGATTAAATGAGGAATCTGGAGAGACTCAGCAGTTAAGTGTGCTCCCTGTGCAAGCATGAGAGCCTGAGGGGGCCTGAGACTACCAGAGTTCAGCGTATGGCCATAGGTGCCTGTAAACCCAGTCTAGCAAGGGACTGAAACTTACTGGATCTAAGAAAGCTGGGGAAACAGTAGAAAGAGACTCCAGCTCAAAACAAGACTATGTTGAAAAGCGATGGGGAAGAGTACCATTCTGGCCACTATAGGTGAGTGACCTACACTATTGGCAAGCATATGGAACACTGTAGGTACACATACATGAACATACCCTGGGAGCTGGCATGGCCATCTTAAAGCATGCATTAGTCACCCTCCACACAGGCATACAGGCTCTGATGTGTGGCAAGTGTAAGAGTGAAGTTGGAAGCATGTTCAGAGAAGAGACAAAGACTCATTTCCTAGCTCTTTACTAAAAATATATACCCTTAAAAACGTACATATTTATTGTAGATATAAGCTAAACATTTAAATTACATTTATTATTGCAGTTTTCAAAGGCTTTTAGATGAAGGATAATTTAATAAGTAAAATGTCTGATTGATTTATATTATTAAAATACCCAAATATCTGTCAAATAAAAAGGTGTCATGCCATTTTCTAATATTTCATTGGAAAGAAATCTCAGTTCTATGGCTTCTCTGGGATTTCAGCTACAGCTTTTATAGCTGCAAAGGTACTTTCAATTCATACTTCATTATAGTCAAATAGCTATAGACTTACTTCTCATAAAAATTTACACCAAGCCTTCCATTTCAAATAACTGTAATGGGGTGTTAGAGGCCCAGCGAAGTCTTGAACCCCAAGCCCCAGGTTCCTCTCTAAGTTTAATCAAAGAATTGAATTAAAAATACTAAGAAGGGCAATTATTCAATTATTATGTTAATTGAGGGAAGTACAGAGACAAAGAGAGGCACCCATGTGGCTAGAGATAGCACATGCATGGCCTTAAAAAACTGTGGAAAGAAAAGAGAGAAAAGAAAATTCAAGGAGCTTCTGCTTGTGGGAAGCTGGAGGGGATAAAGAAGCCATGTAGAGAGTAAGGATTAGGGGTCCCTCCCCTTTACTCAACCCGGCTGGGCCTGGGCCCAGCTGAGGGAAAAACTCTCACACAGCTGGAAGTTTCTAAGTGATCAGAAAGCCTGCCGTCCCTCTTGCAAAGTTATTTATAACCTCATAGTGGTTGGCTATCTCCTGGCTCAGGTGAACCAGACTCAGGTGAACCAGCTGTCTCAGGAAGAAGCTAGCTCTGACATCAAGTTCCAGGGGATAAACTTGACCCACCACAATGTTTAAATCCTATGAACTATCTCCCTCCAGGGGGGTCCAGGATGGTTATGGACAAGCAGGTCTAGGGAATAATGCAACAGATATGAAGTCAGATCATCTTTGATTTCTAACAAGTGCAAACTTTCCTGACTTTTTTACCTTCAGGGTTCCAGTCACTCTAAATGTACCACCCTCTCATAACTGTATTTTTAAGGAGCATTTGTGAGTTCATTGAATTACTGAATGCTTAATTGTTAAATGTATTTCTATGTTCCTTTTTTTTTCTGCTGTGAGTGAAAGAAAGCATGCATGATACCACTGGCCTAAGTTTCCTGGCCCAGTGGCCCTTCCAGTTGAAACACTATTATAGTTAAAAATGCCTGTCATGAGCCTCAGAGGCCCCCAATACCTCATCACTGAAGCAGACCAAAAATGAACCCAACATGGCTCAGGGAAATTTTGCGGAAGAGGGGGCAGAAAGAATGTCAGAGCCACATGTTGGGTCATGATATGCAGAGACATTTATCTTACCCATAACTGTGGGCTAACCCCACAATGCATGACCCATATACCTCAACAAGGAGGGGCCAAGGGGGGAGGGTAGGTCATAGATGAGCCTAATAATGGTACCAAACTGACTATATTTGCTGAATACAAAACTAACTAATAAAGAAAAAAAGAGAAAGAAAAAAGATGCCTGTCATTAGACTGTCTGATCATCAGTCCTAAGAGTTGTGTTCATAAGTTCCTGATAAGAATGTAAACAATTCTCCTATGTGCAAATCAATAACTGAATTCTCAAAATGCATTACTGTTTCATTCTTTGGGGAAAGTAATATGATGTGGTCTTTTCTTACAAAGATTCAGGTGTGTCTATAGATGTTACTTTCTAAAGGTATAGTATTAGTAGGAAGGTACATGGGTTATTGTCTCAAGATGTTGATTTAGGGAGCACTCCTCTAATTGCCTGTTTTCTCCTGATTTGGTGTGCATTGTGGGTACAGATGTATGTCTAGGAGGTGTGTGTTTTTCATGTCTATAGGTTCATGTTGATGGATCTACGTACATGTTTCAGGGTATGCAAAAGAAAGGCAAAACCAGACTAAAACCATATTAACAGATACTGAAAGGGAGCTGGAACCCCAACTCTTTCCTCAAAGCAATCTGTTCTTATGAGCACACCCCTCCGCTCTCCTACCAAGACCCCTTTCTGTCTAGCACCTTCACTGCCCTGCTGGTGGCTCAATCCATGAGAACAATTAGAACATTGCTCCCTTAATCAATTCTATGTTGCTATTACCCAAGGGAGAAGAAAGAAACCAGATATTACTTTTTGCCAATGAAATGTTAAATTTGGTAAACCCTATGTGTTGGCTGTTTTCTGACTTATACAATGAGAAGGTCACCTAACTTGGTTCAACTTTCTTCTCATTTTCTGGACCTCTGGGTAAAATAGAGCTAACATGAGTGGTTGGCAACATACCACCTTTTCAGACCTGCACGCACCTTTGATACACATTTACTGAATATGCCAATAGGTAAAGAAACAGATATTCTGTTTCTTCTTCACTGATAGTTTTAGAAAATGAAGTTAGTGCTCCAAAAGAAATCTGAGATGCAGGCTAGAGACTGTGCAAACTCTTTAATTTTCTTTTTCTTCTGTATAAGATGTGAAGAAGGAAAAGTCACATTAGATTTAGACTGTGGCATGAGTTTTTTTAGTGAAAAGGGCTTCTGCCTGGGCTACTGCTTCCTGTGGCTAAGGTTTCATAGTCTTCTGATTCACATTATTTCAGCTGAGTAGGTCATATCTGGGCTGCATACCACTGGCCTGGGTCTATGTCCAGCTGGGGCTCTTGAGTACAGATGGCTACTTGAAGCATTCTCCTCCATACAGAGGCAGGACAGCTTCTAGATGCTCCTCGTTGGAATATAGCAGAATGACACAACTCTCGGTTTAGTTACCTAGCATTTAGCCATTGTGGAGCTAGGTGCTAATGAAGATCCTGAGAAAGGTCATGGGGCATAATGGCATGGTTGAGAGTAATGACTGAAGGCAGTTAGCCTTAAGCAGAAAAGAGCAAATATGCTCTCCGGGAGACCTGCTACCCGGCTGCATAAGCTCTGAACCCTAACTAGCATTAGAACCCATGGCTGACAGGGCCATAATTATGACTGTCCTGGGGACTATTCATAATATTTAGAGGACGCATACTGATGACACAAGGAATACTAATTGTCCTCCACATGGATTCGTGGAAAGGTACCTAAGACTTAATTGCATTAGGATTTATAGTAGTTTGAAAATACTCCCCCATTATTTTCCTTTTGTTTTTAATATTGTTGATTATAAGCCTCCAACTAGCTTTATATGAACACAGTTTAATTTTTTAATAAAAACTTTTATGACTTGTGGTTGGGGTTAGTTAGTGAAATAATAAATTTTATATTATGTCTATCAACATCAGAGACAGATGGGGAGGGGAAGAAGGCAGATAAGAGAGGGGCATTCAAAAGATGCTATCTTCTGGAGCACTTGGAAAGTAGCAGAACATAGGTATAGGTGGATGAAATGCCATGACATCTATCCCTACATGTATTTAGTCCCCTCCTCAAGTGGGACGTAAGCCTGGTGATTACTAAACCCTAAGAGTTTGAGACTTATTGCACATGAAAGAATAATATTGTGTTTTGTTTGAAGAAAAAGAAATAAAACAGGGAAGCAGGGTGACTGTGTCTGGGCAGAGATTGTGCATATGGTATTTCCCTCATAGGATGGTCAGTGTTGCCATAACCACTACACTGTAGCCTGAGCTGCAGGGTGTGTCAGCTCATGTCATGGAAACCCATGTGGCTATAGGTTTCTCAACCCAGGACACTCTGATTGATGTCTCTGGCTTCCCAATCCTAGCCTTGAGTGTCAGTGGCAGACAAACTTCCTGGGGTAAGGTCCACTTAGAGGGTCCACACAATCCTCTAATCAGCAAGCCATCTTTCCTATGCTCTATGTCCATGTGAAACAGAGTATCTCCTGGGCTCCTCTCTTGAAAAGAGCTTACCATAAACTGCCTAAACCTTCCTGGTAAATTGTGATTCATGCCAAAAAATTCAAATGTATCAGTTAGAAAATAATCTACAAAGTACATTTCAATTATATTTATAACTTTTCAGCCATTTATAATATGGTTATCACGCTGCTACACCACTACTAATACAAATGGATTACATTTTAATTCTCTGCCCCATCTAAAAACAACTCTGTTATTAACCAGTATCTTGAAAGCATATTAGTGTTTTGAGTTTCTGTAATGTTTTACTTCTTAAACAAATTATTTGTCAAAGTTAGGCAAGTGTGGAATAAATACCAAGCAGCTTTTGAAATGTTTACTTCTCAAAGATATTGGTTTTATGTACTCTGCCCTGAATGAATTTATCAAGCATGGCTGAATTCACAAGATGATTACAGTCCATACATTCACATGTTCTGCTCAGCACAGAAACATACCATTAGTGGGAGCAAGGCTCTCTACCACACATTGTTTTTTTTTTTTTTTTTTTAAATTGGCAAGTAGAGAGAGAGAGAGAGAGAGAGAGAGAGAGAGAGAGAGAGAGAGAATAGAGACAGACAGAAAGAGAATGGGCACTCCAGGGCCTCTAGCCACTGCAAACAGACTCCAGGTGCATGTGTCCCTTGTGCATCTGGTACGTGGGTCCTGGGGAATCGAACCTGAGTCCTTTGGCTTCGCAAGCAAATGCCTTAACCACTAAGCCATCTGTCCAGCCCTCTACCAAACATTTCTTAATGCCATTAAATCTAAATGTGCAGAAACAAGCAAAGAACACTGGTTGACTTGAACCCTTGTTTAGTTTTCAGAGAGAACTAGGATGAGCCAAAGGTGAAGTTTCCCTCATTTTAGCAAGCCTGGTAGTATGACTGGACAAAGTATTGATGTGATGATGACAATATATTATGTATGCAGAACTGTGGAGAAAATCAGGCATAAGAGCAAAATCCAGCATATGTTTAACATGCACTTGATCTTGGGCCAAATGCTCTGCACAGGAGTACACAGACACACAAGTCCAAGTCCAGATTTTATTAGTACCCTGGGGAATGGCAGCATGTCTCATAACTTACCTGTCAGATGAATCATTAGATATGTCTTTCCTTTGAAATGAGGAGCAAATGCTTCCCAGTATTTTCCAAGACCTGGGTGAGCAAATGTTCAACCTTCTGATTTCTTGTCACTTGTCATGGCATATACAATGCACATCATATATTATCTATGCATCACTTGTCTTGGCATATATATTAGCATACATACATATTCACCCATACACATGAATTTCTATACATATATGCAAGATATAAGCACTGATATATACACAAGCACACTAATGCATGTATTATAAACACAGCCAACATTTCTGGAGTGGGATCTGCTTTCTGAGATCCCCTTGACCATTGTCACCTCTGATTAGCACATATTCATCTTAGACACTTAAGAAATGAAGGAAGTGCCAAGTTATGCTAATGAAGAAGAAACAAATCTCAGGCATTGATGCAAAAAGATCTGTAGTATGCATAACTGACAAAGGGTGAAGATCATAGTTATGAAGAATACATTATCAAACAAAACAAGACAGGCTGTATTTGTGAAAGTTCAGAAGCATTCAAAGGTGAGCTACACTACAAAGGAAACAAAGAATAGACATAATCCTTTTAAAATCCATGACCCAGTTTGCTTTAAAGTAGGACCAAAAAGCTAGTATCCTGATTTTATAATTTGGAGTTTGGGAATTAGAAAGGGTAAGTTCTGTGCCATGTCAAGGGAATAGACCCAAGAAACTACATCAAAGAAGCAGAGTTCAAAGCCACACATGGTATTACACACCTGTCAGCCCAGTACCCAGAAGGCTGAGGCAGGTGGATTGAAATTTCAAGGTTAGCTTAAGCTATATAGGAAGCTCCTGTCTCATAAGAAACAAAACAAAAATATACAGCAAATTCACAAAACAGAGGTGATGATACTGGTCAAAGCTTTAGGTGCCTAAAAAGGAGTTCTGCTCTGAGAAAGTAGAAGATTTGATCTGGTATTATGTACCACAAAGAGGCTGAAGCTGGAGGATAATTTTAGTCGGGGAGTTCAAGTCAAGCCCTGGGCAACGCACGTCAATATGATCCCAAATGAAAAAATAAAGTGTACAATGTGGTAACATTGGGTTTCTTTCTATTCTGAAAGCAGCTAAGGAGATTGAAACATTCTACCTACCAAAATGTAATTATGTATCCTCTGACCAATGTTTCCCCAACCACTTCCAATTATTGTATTTTTATAAAAAATGAAAGAAATTCATATATGGTGTAGCATGCCTATAATACCAGCATTTAGGAGGCTGAGGCAGAAAGATACCAAGTTTGAAGCCAACCTGTGAGAACCTGTCTCAAAAAATATGGATATATGTAAATGAACTAGATGTTAAGTGTTCTTGCAAAATATGTAAAACTGAGTCAGGTGTGGTTGTGCACACTTTCAAACCCAGCACTTGGGATACAGATGTTGGAAGACCACTGTGTGTTCAAAGCCAGTCAGACTACATAATGAATTCCAACTCAGCCTGGAATAAAGTGAGACTTTAAAAAAAACCATTATATATAATGTGTATATATAGAGAGAAGCAAATAATGAATATAAGGATATCTGTATATATACATATAAATATACTTCACATTATGTTACACATAATTAATACATACAGTGTTATCTTTTTCCATTGATATTATCTTACAGGTTGATATTGATTTGAATACAAACTCTTGAACAAAGCCTTTCTGTTTGGCACATGGGAACAAATGACAGCGGGTGTTTTGAGAAGATTCACTTGCTGGGTGTACATCATCCTTTTCGCCTTATGACAGGGCATGGGATGAATCCTATGTCACTGCCATCAGGATGCAGGCTGTAATTGTGTGCTTTCTTCTCAAAAAAAAAAGTTAATTAAGAATTTCATGCATGAGAAGCATTGCTTTCATCCTTTCTGAAAGATTTCACATATTACCTTCTGAACTAAAAGCCAGAAAATAATTCTTTAGGAAACTTACTTCCAAATTTTTATTTTCTGGAAAGAAAGAAACAATTCTGAGCATGGAACTGAGAGACTTGTGAAAGCACCATGAAAACTTCCCCACTGTCTTTTTATAGCTTAAAAATAATGTGTGCTTTTCTTTACTTAACGTTAACAGTTGGTTTTGTTTTGCTGTGCCCAAAATACCTTATACGAATAACTTAGGGAGTGGAAGATGGATCTTGGCTCCTGCCTTTATGGTTTCAGTCTATCATGGCAGGGAAGGCAAGATGGAGCTCATGGCTGTGGGGGAGGATCTTCAGGGCACTTGGACCAATCAGAGAAAGGCCTGAACCTTCAAGGTCAGAGCATAGTGATCTACTGCTGCCAGCCAGGCTCTACCTCCTACCCATTCCCATCCTCACAACTCGCACTCTCAGCTGTGGAACACAACTTCAAAACAAGAAAGAGCTCATGGGAAACGTTTAAGATTTAAACCACAACATTTCAGCAAAATTCTGCTTGATTCTTCAAAATTGATCTCACTTATTTCTTTATTGTGCAGTTTGGAGATAAGCCCAGGACCTTTACAATGCTAAGCAATGTTCCACAGCTGTGTGAAATCAGCAGCTCCCACATTTTGAGACAAGATCTTACTCTGTGGGTTACGCTGGCCTTACACTCACAATTCCCTTGCATCTACCTACTGTGTGCTTAAATTTTAGGTATGGACCATCAAGCCAAGCTCAAAAAGAATCTTTTTTAAATAGCCCATATGGCATATTTTGAATTGTTGTGTCTTCATGCTATAACAGAAGTGTAAGTATATGATGTATATGTTAAGTAAAGGACAATAAGCTACTACAAGCAAGACTACTGGTGCACCTCTGATCCCTGTGGCATAAGGCAAAGTCAAAGCCACTTGAACATTAGAAAATAATTAAAAATAGAGGTAGGGATGTAGCTTACTGTTGGAGCAGTTGCCATAACCCCATACACCATGAGTTTTACCCCTAGTACTACAAAACAAAAGCAAAATTGATTAAAGATTTGATAGCTAATGTATTTGTTACATGTTATTACATATAGCAAAATTATATGAATAGCTAAAATACATAGTCAGTGCTGGGTGGAAAATAAAATAAGTAATGATATATATATCTGAAGTATGTCATATCCATTTGAATAGAATTCAAGTAATATCAGCTGTAAAGCAAAACGTGTTCCTGATACAACTTTGTTGTAAGACAGTAATAAAATCATGGTGGACATATGAACTCAAGTTATAGAATTTAAATAGAAACATAAATTTAGTAAACAATCATCAACTTTCAGATAATTAAATTAATAAATTTGAGTTTTCACATTTTTATCATTATTTAAAATTTTCTGTGAAGAATATTGCCACTTTTAATAATAATAATCATTATTTAAAAATGCTCACTGATATACAATATAAAGTTTCAACTATATGTTAAAGGATAAGTATTATATATAAAGTAAGAGCTGGTTTTGTCCATAGAAAATACAACAACCATTATGAAATATTTTGTAACCTACTATGGAAAAATACTAGAAAGAATATGCATGTGTGCATATGTGTGTGTGTGTGTGTGTTCATATGCATGTGTGCATATGTGTGTGTGTGTTCAAAAAAGGAGAAATGGAGAACAAAGTATAATGAACAGAGGCTTCAACCTCAGTTGACCTCAATTGATTGCTAAATGATTTTGTGACTGCAGGCAAGTCCTCATCAGTATTATTAGGATAATTGTGATTAGTAAGATATTTTAGAGGGTATTGACATCTTTGGTAGTATGCTTTGTTTCTGACCAGTTCTATGTTGATGTCTCAGTTACTTTTTTTATTTTTGTTTTTATGCTGCTGGAGCTCAAAGTAGGTCCTGTTGCTGTTATACTATCACTCTAACCCCAGTTACAGCCTGAGTCTTGAAGTATCAGTAACTCTGGTCAGGAAAGGCCGGAATTGGGCTATTCTTTGCTCAACATGGTAGGTGTCACCAACGTGTGTGGATACAGATATCAATACCTACTTCCTCTTCTTCCTCACCCTTTCAGTCTCCCCTTTAGGCACATAACTTTTGACAATATTCTTGTGTGACTGTCTGTAGTAGTTTGAATGTATGCTCCCCAATAGACCAGGGGTTTTATTAAAGCTCCCCTCTAGCTGCCTGGCTGGAGGAGGAGTTTGTGAATGGAAGCAAATCTGATTTCTAGCACAAAGGTATGCAGATACGTTATTTGAGCTCTTCTTGTGTCCCTGCTGGTTGTTGCTTTAGGAACATGCTGGCTAATGATGACTTCTCTCTGCTTATATCTGAGAAAAGGCCAATTTCTTCTGCCATTGATGGAACTTCCCCTGGATCTGTAAGCTGAAATAAATTCCACTCCTCCAATAAATTGTAACTTTTTGGAAGTTCATCCCAACAATGTGTAGCTGACTACAAAACTGTCTTTTTTCTTGTTTTCATTTTTTCCTGTCACCTTAGAAGATTTGGTTGGGGAAAGGGATTGGTGGAGGACACCAGTGCTAGACAAGTCTCAGGCACCTCCTAAGGAAGAGGCTGTGAAGGCCTGGTATTTATATAGGATGATATGGCATAATGCAAAGTCTTTCATCAGAAAAGGTACTAGGATTGTTCAGATTCAACAGAGAGCTTTTAGCATGAATGTAATTCTGGAAAGCTAGCCTTCTCTGTGAATGAATAAAGCAGTCTAATTAATCAACATTTTTAACCACCAGAGCCAAAACACAAGTAAACACACAATATAGATTAATATTATGCTACTGTGAAATATAAATATCTGAATAATGCTCCATCTACACATATGATTTTATACCTATACAAAGATCATTCATTATTAAAATGCATGGGGAAGACCCAGAATATGCACAAATACAACTCCTAACAAAACAAAAATGCTTCCAGGGATTAAAAATCTATGCATGGGTACTTAGACAATTAGTCATATGGTTCTTATGTTAGATACATCATATGAAAGCTTAGTTACAGTGAGGAGATTTTATGTTTTCGATATGGAGTGTCCTCTTAAAAGACCGCATATTAGGGAATTGGTACCTATCTTATAATGATGCTTTGAAGAGTTCTGTCCTTTCTAGCCATGAGGTGAGGTTTCTAACACATGTTCCTGCCTTCATTTCTTCTGACTCACTATGGATTAGAGCCATAGAGAGTCAGAACATGGCTCAGGAATGATGAATCTCTGAATATATGAGCCAACTAAGTAAATTTTTCTTTCTTCCTTCCTTCCTTCCTTCCTTCCTTCCTTCCTTCCTTCCTTCCTTCCTTCCTTCCTTCCTTCCAGTTGTTTATGCCAGGTATTTTTGTTATAGTAATGAGAAAAATGATATACTGGAGGAATTATTTCGGTGGGCTGATAGAGCCCTTGAGGATGAAACCCCATGCCTTGGTACAGCAGGTGAGCTGGTGGACCTCGGCAAGCTTTGTTACAGGAAGACACCTTGACCAAAATCCTATCAGGGTGTATACATGCATGGACGAGGAGAACGTAGAAAAGGCTCATGGTACTCAATGTCACCAAGAATAACTTGATTCTAGCTTTGCCTACAGAACCCATTTAGACCCTTAGTATGATCATAGTGACAGCCATCTTTTTTTTTTTTTTGGTGAGGGAATAAATTGTCTTTATTCACAAGTAATGATATTTATGCTAAGCATACTATAGAATCTGTAAGCTACCAGAGGTAGCTTGACTTTCTAAGGTTATACGATATATAATTAGTATAGAAATTAAACTATATTTTTAAATACTAGCAACAGGCATTAAAATTAGAATATAATTAAAGACAAAGTCACTTATAATAGCATCAATTTTTTTCAATATATGGAGGAAATTTGACAAAAAATTCAATATCTGTGCACTGAAAACCATACTGGAAGAAAAGTGATTGAATGGGAAGGTATTTCATATCCCTGGAGCAATTCAGTGCTATCAAAATGTAAACTTTACTAGGCATTGTGGCGCATGCCTTTAATCCCAGCACTCAGGAGGCAAAGGTAGGAGGATCGCCGAGAGTTCAAGGCCACCTTGAAACCACATAGTGAATTCCAGGTCAGCCTGAGCTAGAGCAAGACCCTACCTTGAAAATTAAAAAAAACATAATAGTAAACTTTATCTTTGGATTCAATGCACCATGAGCAAATATTTAAAGTAATTTTCTTTCTTTTTTTTAATTTATTAGTCAGTTCTGTATTCAGCAAATACAGTCAGTTTGGTACCATTATTAGGCTCATCTGTGACCTACCCCCTCCCCTTGGCCCCTCCTTGTTGAGGTATACGGGTCATGCATTGTGAAGTTAGACAGCCATCTTCTTGCTCCTCCCCACCACAGCTTTCCTCATCCCAAGTGTGTTGATCCACCCACACTGCTCAAAACAACACTTGCACACAAACCTGTCTTAGGCTGCACCATCTTGACTTCAGCATCATGTGACTTCCAGTTCACATAAAAATAGCAGCATACTAGAATGACCATGTTAGTGCTTCTAGGAGCAAACATGTCATCTAGAATCCTGGTAGATGACAATGGGGTAATGGTTAATAAAAACTATTCTTAAAACTGGATATATAGAATGAAAAGTATGCCAATATATGATCTACTTTATAGTTACAAATATGTCATGTACCTCAACATTCTTTAAGTAGCTTTAAACTTTCATTGATAACTAATATTGACCTTCAAATAGGCTAGAACTACTCACATGTGCTGGTATTTATATTTAGCATTGTTATCAAATACCAGGTGACTATAGTTACCTGGACTTACATCTGGGTCCTCTATTCTGTGCCATTGATCTACATGTCTGCTTTTGTGAGAGTACCATGCTGCTTTTGTTACTATGGCTCTGAAGTATAGGGTAAAATCAGGTAGGGTGATAGCACCCACCTTATTTTTGTTGCACAGTATTATATTACATATTTGAGGTTTTTGTGATTCCAAATGAATTTTTGGATTGTTTTTTCTATTTCCATGAAGAATGCCTTTGGAATTTTGATGGGGATTGCTTTAAATGTATACATTGCTTTTGGTAAGATTGCCATTTTAAAAATTTTGATTCTTCCAATCCAGAAACAAGGATTGTTTTTCCACTTTCTAGTGTCTTCTGCAATTCCTCACTTGAGTGTTTTAAGGTTTTCTATGTAGAGATCCTGTACTTCCTTGGTTAGGTTTATTCCAAGGTACTTTATTTTCTTTGATGAAATTGTGAATGGGAGTGATTCTCTGATTTCATCCTCTGTGTGTTTGTTCTTAGCATATAGGAAGGCAACTGATTTCTGTGTATTTATTTTGTATCCTGCTACATGGCGGTAGGTGTTTATCAGCTCTAACAGTTTGCTGGTAGAGGGTTTAGGGTCCTTTATATATAGAATCATGTCATCTGCAAATAATGATAACTTGATCTATTCCTTTCCAATTTGTATCCCGTTTATGCATGTCTCTTATCTTATTTCTATGGCTAAGATTTCCAGTACTATAGTAAATAAAAGTGGGGACAGTGGACACCCTTGTCTTATTCCTGATTTTAGTGGGAAAGCTTCCAGTTTTTCCCCATTTAGTAATATGTTGGCTGTAGGCTTGTCATAAATAGCTGTTAATATATTGATATATGTTCCTTCTATTCCCAGTCTCTGTAGGACTTTTATCATGAAGGGATGTTGGATTTTGTCAAATGCCTTCTCTGCATCTAATGAGATGATCATGTCATTTTTGTCCTTCAATCCATTTATGTATTGTATTACATTTATCGATTTGTGTATATTGAACCATTCCTGCATCTCTAGGATAAAGCCTACTTGGTCAGGGTGAATGATATTTCTGATATATTCTTGTATTCTGTTTGCCAATATTTTATTGAGAACTTTTGCATCTATGTTCGTGAGGGAGATTGGATTGTAATTTTCTTGTTTTGTTCTATCTTTGTCTGGTTTTGGTATCACGGTGATGGTGGCATCACAGAAGGAGTTTTCTGAAATTCCTTCTTTTTCTATTTTATGGAAAAGCTTAAGAAGCACTGGTGTTAGTTCTTCCCTGAAGGTCTGATAAAATTCGGCAGTCAATCCATCTGTGCCTGGGGTTTTTGTAGTTGGGAGATTTTTGATAACTGCTTGGATCTCCATGCTTCTCATAGGTTTATTTAAGTGATTAATCTCATCTCGATTTAATTTAGGTAGGTCATATAAATCAAGGAAACCATTCATTTCTTTCAGATTTTCATACTCTATGGAGTATATGTTTTTTATAGTATGTCCCTATCATTTTTTGAATTTCTCTGGCATCTGTTGTGATGTTACCTTTTTCACCTCTAATTTTGTTAATTTGTGTCTCTTCTGTCTTTCTTTTGGTCAGATTTGCTAAGGATTTGTCAATCTTGTTTATTCTTTCAAAAAACCAACTCTTTGTTTTATTGAGTCTTTCAATTTTTTTTTAGTTTCTATTTCATTAATTTCTGCCCTAATCTTTATTATTTCTTCCTGTTTGCTGATTTTTGGTTTGCCTTGTTCTTCTTTTTCCAAGGCTTTAAGGTGAAGCATTAGGTTTTTTACTTGTGACCTTTCTAATTTCTTAATATGGGCACTTAAAGCTATAAATTTACTTCTTAGGACTGCCTTTATTGTGTCCCAGAGATTTTGGTATGTTGTATTCTCATTATTGTTTGACTCTATAAATTTTTTGATTTCTCTCTTGATTTCTTCATTGACCCATTCATCATTTAGGAATGTTTTGTTTAATTTCCATGATTTTGTGTATGCTCTATAGCCTTTCTTGCTATTGATTTGTAGTTTGGTTCCATTGTGGTCAGATAGAATGCAAAGAATTACTTCAATTTTCCTGTATTTGTTAAGATTCGATTTGTGCCCTAATACATGGTCTATTTTAGAGAATGTTTCCTGTGCTGCTGTAAAGAATCTATATTCTGCTGCATTTGCATGAAATGTCCTGTAGATATCTGTTATGTCTATTCCTTCTATGATCTCATTTAGTCCAGATGCCTCTTTGTTTATTTTTTTCTCGGAATGACCTGTCAATTGATGAGAGTGGGGTGTTGAAGTCACCCACTACCACTGTGTTTGGTGTTATCTGTGACCTTAGTTCTAACAGTGTTTGTTTGATGAATTTGGGGGCCCCTATGTTAGGTACATATATGTTTAGGATTGTAGTGTCCTCCTGTTGGAGGGTGCCTTTAATCATTATAAAGTGGCCTTCCTTATCTTTCTTAACTAATGTTGGACTGAAGTCTACCTTGTCAGATAATAGGATAGCAACCCCTGCATGTTTTCTAGGTCAATTTGTTTGAAACACCATTTTCCAACTTTTCTCCCTAAGATAGTGTCCATCCTTTGTGGAAAGGTGGGTTTCTTAGAGGCAACAAATTGACGGATTCTGCTTTTAAACCCAGTCAGCAAACCTATGTCTTTTGGTTGGGGCATTGAGGCCATTTATGCTAAGAGATATTATTGAAAGGTGTGTATTCATTTTTGCCATTTTTTGTAGTTCTTTTGGTTTTACCTTTGCTCTCTTGTGTTAACTAGTATTTGAGTATTGTTTGTTTTTTCCTGTTTCCTTATATGTGTGCTTTTCTTTTTCTTCAGCATGGAGGATTCTTTCAGGCATTTTCTGTGGAGCTGGTTTTTTCTTCAAATACTGCTTTAGCCTGCTGTTGTCCTGGAATGTCCTTATTTCCTTGTCTATTTGAATGGATAGCTTTGCGGGATAAAGTAACCTTAGTTGACAGTTGTTATCTTTCATAACTTGGAATACATCACTTGATGCCCTTCTGGCTTTTAAAGTTTGTGCTGAGTAATCTGGTGTAATCCTGATAGGCTTGCCTTTGTAGGTAACTTGATTTTTCTCTCTGACTGCTTTCAAAATTTTGTCTTTGGTTTGTGTGTTTGGTAGGTTGGTTATGATATGGCGAGGAGAGGTTCTTTCCATGTTTTGTCTGGCTGGTGTTCTAAGGGATTCCTGTGAACAACAGAGGAGTGGATCCCAAGGTACAAGGATATGTGGAACAGCGAACAAACTAGAGCAGCATTGACAACTTCCCCTCAGCCACTGCCAGTGCCCAGCTCAAGCGAACAGAGCAGCAGTCCAGGGACCCGGCCACGCCTACTGAACTGACAGAGCACCAAAGAGGGACCCAATTAAGAGTGCAGCTGAGATGAAAACCTGTTTATATTATGTTCAAGCTTTCATTCATACTATGTACTCCAATAAAAGGTTTAATATGCAGTGCCCTTAAATGACTAAAGTTTGACTTCTAAAAACTCATTTAAAGTTGCATGTTTCTGCAATTTTGATAATATTGGTTTAAGAAAAAAGGGAGAAGGAGGCAATGGGAAGAGCAAGGTAAATCTTGAGGTTTGAGCTTTCCCTTCCCTGTTCTCCAAAACCATATCAAAGGTTGTTGGGAAGGCCACAGAGGATAAGCATGAGGAGGGTCAGAAGTGCAGTTGACAGAGGTAGAGAGAAGGGAGCCAGGCAGAGTACCTGCTTTAGAAGACCTACAAACTCTATGTGTTATAGACAAGAAACTAAGAAATCATGACATGAAAAACACAGAAAGAAAATGAACAAATGCAAGAATTAAGTGAAGCTCTGCACATGGTACACACCTATAATCCTAGCACTCAGAGAGTTTCAGTAAGACTCTGAATTGTCAATGAAGACATTACTGTTGAAATGCTGATTGGTCTATGAATACCTTATGACTAATATAATTTCCCTTACTTTTACAAAGTTAAATTTGAGAGTTATAAATTTTGTTTAATGTGTAAGTGCATGCTGGGCTGGAGAGATTGCTCAGTGGATAAGGTGCGTGCCTTCAAAGCTTAACCTTTTGGATTGGATTCCCTAGTACCCATTTAAAATTGAATGCACAAAGTGGTACGTGCATCTGGAATCCTTTTGCAGTGGCTGGAGGCCCTGGCACAACAATTTTCTCTGTCTCTCTCTTTTCTCTCTATCTCTCTCTGCTTGCAAGTAAATAAATAAATAATATTTTTGAAAAGGTTTGTGCATGCATTCATGTGTGTTACTGTATCTGTCCATCTGTCTCTGTGTGTGCCTGTGTGGGGAATCACTTTATTGAATACTTTGGGATCCAAGCACTCTTTTTCTTTGTCATTTATGCTTCAATGATCCACTGAATATCCATGATCACTATTGTTATTGTTGGCATTCTAGAAAAAGGTTTAGAGTTGATGTTTGTTTATAGTGGTCTTTCTAGCGCAGTGCAATCACACATTAGTGTTTCTAGCACTTAGTGGTCATTTACAGAAAAAAATGGTCAGCAAGAAGAGACAGAATATATTGATGGCTCAATTCCCCATGGCCATGAACTGCAGTTGTTGAGGTGAAGTCATCGAATAGTCACCCATATCAACACTTTATAAAACTTAGCTTGAGAAAACACTTATTGTGCTTAAAAAAAAATGAAGAATGAAGAATTGATTTCCTGTAGTCCTCAGGTCATGCTGAAATGCAGCTGGCTAAAGATGTCTGGCAGAGGTACTGAGTCCCAGTGGACACAGGCTATTCCCCAAAGGAAACCCTTACTCCCTTTAGGTTATATGTTGCTCACTTTGTACAAGATATGCCCTAACCTGGCCCCTGGCAATTATCAACACCCTCATCACAGACCTAAAAGGATGCTCAAATATGTACCAACCACTTCACTGCACTGAGTAGCTTCCAAACTAAATTTAATTCTCCTATCTAGACAATCATTGCTTGGAAAAGGGTGCGTCTTTTATTTTCTGTAAATAGATCCTCTTGAATTCTTCTCTCCCAACATGGTCAGGGGAAACATAGTATTAAAATTCCCTTTTAAAATGCAAGCGATTGGCTCAAACATTCCCAAGAGGGGTAAGTTAGCTAGAAGAAAATCTTAGAGAGAAAATGCCCTGAATGCTGGCTTGTATCTTTGCTGCCCACCCAACCTCCTCCAACCTTCATTCCCCTTATAGGACACAGCTGTAATCTGCTCTCTGTTGCATTCAACCTGAATAGAGACATACATCAATTTAGGGCAGTATCTCAGTGAGAAGCTACAACTCAGTTTCCATGATGAAGAGAACTTACACAGAGTATAACATTTACTTTTATAGAAAAGGAGTTTGGGAGGTTGCTGAAAAAAGAACACATATCCTCATGTTGCAAAACATGTGCATTCCATTGTGTACACCCCCAGACTAAAATTATTTGTATGGTCATTAAGGTTGCTAAGCCCCCTTCTGTTTGCTCATGTTTCTTCAAAATTGCTACTCCCTAGAGTAATCTATTAACAATCATACAAAACAAATGATTAAGAAATGCAGAATTTCTCCAGACCCTTGAAAATCAACTTTTTCCCTACCCCCACAGTAATATATGTCCAAGAGATCAACACTGAACTATTGATAATACCTTATAATTTAAGTATGTTTACAAATAATTCTCCAGCTCTTTCTCTCATCTAACCTCTAGCATAGGTAATAGGGCTGTTATCTTCATCTAGAAGAATTCGACAATGGGGCTCATGGAGAGTTTGTGTCTTGTTGAAGGCCACATGGCAGAGCCCAGACACAGCCAGGCTGACTAATTCAGATGTTTTTGTTTCCAACATCACTAGGTCTAATGCAAGTGGATACACCTATTGTATGCAAAACATTGTGTATTTAGTATTAGAGCTCTTGCTGTTGCTCTCTGTCTCTCTGTTGTCTTCCCTTAACATTGATACTTGCAGAGGTATTGGGGTGAAGCATAAAAATTCCATCTGGCTCAACCCTCCCCCTTTGACAAAGAAATATTCTCAGCCAACAGTCATCAAGCTCTTCCCTCTGTACCTCAACAATTCAAGGCAATATTTCTAAAAGGTTTCTCTTCCCATATTGGAATCTTCTTGGAATTGTTCTTTCAAGCCACAATAGACCCTCAACTTTCAAAAAGTTACCCCCTAAAAGATGATACTTCTTGGGTGAGGATTGCCCTGGCTATCCATGTGAATTCCAACCCATCCAGAACACCCATTCTCTTCTAATACCATCCTCTTCACTCTGCACAATCACTTGACAACCTCAGAGCTAAAGACATGTACTCCAAATGCTCATGTTGTGAAATGTGGCACCTTTGAACTGTTCACAGAAAACTGCTTTATAGGGGTAAGAGTCAACATATATTATGACGGAAGGTGATGTGTGACAGAGATGCAAACCATTTTGTTTACAAAGTTTCCCTTAATACTGCATTAGATATTCAAACGATTTATGTTTTTTTTTTTATTTAGAATATTTAAACTTTACTAAGCTTTTTGAATGACCCAAACTTTACTTCATAAAAATTAATTTAAATCTGGGACTTCCAATCAATATGACACCACAACTCCTGGGGAAGATTGAGGATTCATTGGATCTTCTAGTAATGAGCAGACTCTAATAGACCTCCAGTGGGAGGGCACAGAGGAGCAAAAAAAAAAAAGGGGGGGGGGATCTGCTGATTCCCATGCTCTCAGGAAGCCTACCAGTCTCCCAATCCCCTCAAGGAGGTACTGTAACAATAGTCCCAGCTGCAGGTTCCAGAAAAGCACTAACCGCAGGCAAGGGGACCCAGGCCATGTGCCTCCATGGTCACAAACACAGTCCCACTCACTGCTGCCCTCCATCTGTGTGCCAGGACCCAGGCCAGCAGGCTAGCATTGCCCAGGGTACCTCCAGGTACAAATGCCATCCCGCTTGCCACTGCCACCCACCCAATGTGTGGACAGAGTCCAGCAGGCTAGTGTTCCCCCAGAGGACATCCACACAGGAACACTGTCACACTCACCACCACCGTCCCCCACTTCTGTGCACCAACCCAGACCAGCAGGTTATTTCCCCCAGGGGACCTCCATGCACAAACACAGTCCCACTCGCTGCCATCCCCCACCTCCCTCCACAGACCCAGGTCAGCAGGCTAGCTCTTCCCACACTGCCACCAGGGACCTGAACATGCTACCACTGCCCATTCATGCACTGAGGCAGGCCAGCAAGCTAGGGTTCCCCCCTCCCTAGGCTCTCCCACCACAGGGGATATCCATGCCTATGACCCTGCATGTCACCTGGCCCACAGGGTAGATTACAGCTTCCTCCTAAATTAAATAAGATTCCTTCACTGTGATGGGAATACCACAGCACAAAAGGAATAAAATGAAAAATCACATGAAGAAAATACAATAAGATGACCCAGTCCTACAATGGATGTCTCTGAAAAAAACTTAGAAGAAACATTAGGATCAGAACCCCAAAATAAAGGTAGAAGCCATGCAACCCTGACCAAGCAAATAGCAGAAATTGCAGAAAAGCAACAAGGGGCTGATAATCATATGAATGCTGTCTTTGCTAGGTTAGACCTAATAGATAAGAACTAGGAAGGGAACCAAAGACAGTTAAATTATGTGAAGGAAAGTGAAAAAAAAAAAGAGGACCTCAACAACTGCTTGGATAAACTCAATGAAGACATAAAGACATGCAAGGATGAATTTCAAGAAGCATTAAGAAAATCAGAAGATGATGTGAAAAGGCAACTCAACAGAGGGATTGAAACTATACATAAAAATGTAGCAGACTGAAGACCCGCACTGTGGGAGGGTATACATGCCTGGTACTAAAAGCCTAGTCAAAAGCCTATGGCAGGGGAGATCATGAGCCTTAAGGGTATAAAGCCTGCTCTTCTCTAGATACATGCATATATTATTCTCACCAAATTGCCCTGAAAGCACTACACTTAATGTTCATATTCATATATTAATGCTAATCTCACTTCTCATTAGAGAAACTTCTCTTTTCACATATAGACAAAATTGAACAAGCCCAAAACTCTCTGCAACCTCTTAAAAAGAGAATCACCCATTTATAGGATAGAAACTTAGACCTGGAAGACAAAACAGAAGGAACAGGTCATGAGTCCAAAGGTTTCAATAACTTCAAAAAATTTTGTGAACAGAACATGAGGGAACTGTTAGACAACCTTCACCAACCCAGAATTTGGATCATGGGAATACCAAAAGGGGAAGAAATTTAGACCAAAGGCATGGAAAACTTATAAAACAAAATTATCAAAGAAAACTTTCCAACTCTCTCAAAAGAAAGTCCTATCAAGATACAAGAAGCTAACAGAACTCCAAAAAGACTGGACCAAATGAGAAATTCTTCAAGCCATATTATCATTACAACTCTAAACATTGATACAAAAGAGAAAGTCCTAGAAGCAGCTAGAAAGAAACAACATATTACATATAAAGGTAACCCCATCAGAATACTTCAGACTTCTCAATGGAAACCCTGTGAGCCAGAAGGGCCTGGTATGGAACACTGCAAAGTCTAAGAACCTATGGGCTTCCAACTCAAACTACTCTACCCAGCAAAAGTATCCCTCATAATAGATGGTGAAAGAACAACTTTCCATGCTAAAACTCAGCTTTACAAGCATATGAACACAAAGCAAAATATGCAGAGAATACTTCATGGAATTCTCCACACAGAAGAATCAAATAATAAACCTCAAGTGCCTAGAAGAAGCAGGTAACAATAACCAAACTCAGAGAAAACATAAAAAAAACTACAAACTCCAAGAAAACGTCAAACCACATAAACCACCACAATATGGCAGGGATTAAATCAAACCTCAAGGTCATTACCCTAAATATCAATGGCCTTAATTTACCCATCAAGAGATATAAGCTAATAGGGTGGATTAGAAAAATAGACCCCTCAATCTGTTGTCTTCAAGAAACCCACCTCACCACTAAAGACAGACACCTTCTCAGGGTGAAAGGATAGAAAGTGAAATTCCAAGCAAATGGGAATAAGAAACAAGCAGGTATAGCTGAACTAATATCATATAAAATAGATTTCAAATCAAAAGTAATCAAAAAAAGACAAAAAGCCACTTCCTACTTATCAAGCAAATGATCCAACAAGAGGATAAAACAATCATCAATCTTTATACACCAAACACAGGTGCACCAAAATTCATAAAACAAAACCTACTTGACAATAAAACAGAAATATCCACCAACACCATCATAGTTTGGGACTTCAGTACTCTACTATCAGCAATAGATAGATCATCCAAACAGAAAGTTAACAGAGAAGTGAGAGAGCTGAACAAAGCCATAGATCAATTAGACCTAACAGACATCTACAGAAAATTCTACCCCAAATCCACAGATTACACATTCTTCTCAGCAGCCTATGGAACCTTTTCTAAAATACATCATATACTGGGTCATAAAGCCTGCCTCCATATATTTAGGAAGATCAACATAATTTCCTGCATTATATCATATCATAATGCTCTATTGCCAGAAATTAACAACAAAAGATGCACCAGGAATCCCATCAGCTACTGGAAACTGAGCAACATACTTTTAAACAATAAATGGGTAGGGGACAAAATCAAAAATGAAACTGCAAAATTTCTAGAAATGAATGACTATGAGAACACATTGTACCAAAGCTTATGGGACACAATGAAGGCAGTCCTCAGGGGAAAATTCATAGCATTAAATGCCTTCATAACAAAGACAGAAAGATCCCAAATCAATAACCAAACCATCCACCTAAAGACATTGGAAAAGTAAGAAGAATCCAACCCAAAAAGCTCCAGATAGAAAGAAATAATTAGGATCAAAGCAGAAATTAATGAATTGGAAACTAAGAAATCAATTTAAAAAATTGATGAAATAAAGAGCTGGTTCTTTGAAAAATTAAACAAGATTGATAAACCCCTGGCCAATTTGATCAAAAAAAGAAAAAAAGAGATGCTTCAAATTAACAAAATTAGAAATGAAAAAGGAGAGATCATGACTGACGTAAGTGAAATTGTGAAAATCATCAGCACTTATTTCAAAAACCACTACACCACACAACTGGATAATATGGAGGAAATGGATGGATTTCTGGACACAGACCACCTACCAAAGCTAAACCCAGAGCAGACTAATCTCCTAAACAAACCTATCACACCCATTGAGATTGAAAAGGTAATCAAAAACCTCCCAAAGAGAAGAGTCCAGAACCAGATGGCTTCTCAGCTGAATTCTATCAAACCTTCATGGAAGAACTCAAACCAATTTTCTCAAACTGTGTCACACAATCGGAGAACAGGGAAAGCTCTCCAACTCCTTCTGTGAAGCTACTATCACCTTAATACCAAAACCAGGCTGAGATGCCATAAGAAAAGAAAACTATAGTCCTATTTTCCTGATTAACTTAGATGCAAAGATCCTGAACAAAATCCTCACAAACTGAATTCAACAATGCATTGAAAGCATTGTCCACCTTGACCAAGTAGGCTTCATCCCAGGAACACAGGGGTGGTTCAGCATATGGAAATCTGTCAATGTAATACACCACATAAATAAGCTTAAACACAAAAACCACATGATCATTTCAATAGATGCAGAAAAGGCCTTTCACAAAGTACAACATCATTTCATGATCAAAGCATTGGAGAGAATTGGCATGGACAGTTTATCTCTTAACATAGTAAAGGCTATACATAAAGCTCCTAAAGCCCAAATAATACTTAATGGGGAGAGACTGAAGGACTTCTCATTGAGATCAGGAACAAGACAGGGGTGTCCACTCTTACCTCTGCCCTTCAACATAGTAGTGGAAGTAGTAGCTCAAGCAATAAGATAGGAGAAAGAAACAAAAGTTATACAAGCTGGAAAGGAACAAGTTCAGTTATCCCTATTCTCAGAGAACATGATCCTACACATGAGACCTGAGAAACTTCAACTCAAAACTCTTAAAGTTGATAACTCCTCAGCAAAGTAGCAGGATACAAAATCAATGCACAAAAATGAGTAACTTTTCTATATGCAAGAGACAAAGATACAGAGAATGAAGTAAGTGACATTGTCCGAATTTCAATAGCAACAACAAAAACAAAAACAAAAATACCTTGGAACGACATTAACCAAGGATGTGAAAGACGTATACAATGAAAACATAAGAACATTCAATAAAGAAATTGAGGGGGACTTGAGAAAATGGAAAGACCTCCCATACTCCTGGATAGGCAGAATTAACATTGTAAAAACAGCAATTTTACTAAAGGCGATATAAAGATTTCATGCAACACCAATAAAAATCTCAACATTGTTCTTCACAGAGATAGAAAAAATGATCTCAAAATTTACATGGAATGACAGTGACCTTGGATATCCATGCATATCCTCAGCAAAAGAAACACCTCTGGAGGCATCACCATACCTGATCTAAAGCTATATTATAAAGTCATCAGATTCAAAACAGCATGGTACTGGCATTAAAACAAGATTATAGACCAATGGAACACAATAAAGGACCTGAATTTTGGGTCCAATCAGCTACTTGATATTTGACAAAGGTCCTAACAATGTAGGCTAGAAAAAAAAAATGGTGCTGGAGGAACTGGATAACCATATGCAGGAAAATGAAACTGGATCCACACATCTCACCGTGCATAAAAATCAAGTCCAAATGGATCAAGCACCTCAATATAAGACTAGAAACTCTTCTACTACTGGAAGAAAAAATAGGAGGAACTTTCCTTGATAAAGGAATGAAAAGACTTCCTGTCTAAAACCCCTAATATCTCAGGAACTTAAATCATTACTCAACCATTGGGTTCAAATGAAGCTGAAAAGTTTCTTCACAGACAAACATACAATAAATTGAATCAGTAGATTACCCACAGAATAGGAGAAAATGTTTGCTGGCTATACAACTGACAGAAGCCTAATTTCTAGAATAAACAAATAATTCAAAAACCTGAACAATAAAATATCAAACAACCCACTCACAAAATGTGGCAAAGAACTGGACCAGCAGTTCACAGATGAAGAAATACAAATGGCAAACACACACTTAAAGAAATGTTCATCATCCCTATTCATTAGGAAAATGCAAATTAAAACAAATATGAGATTCCTCCTTACCCCAGTAAAGATTGCAAACATTAGAAAATCAAATGAAAACAAATGCAGATGAGGTTGTGGAGAAATAGGAACCCTCATGTAAGATGGTACAACTACTACGGAAAGCAATATGGAGATTCCTAAAAAGGTTGACTGTAGAGTTACCAACAGACCCAGTTATTCCCTTACTGGGTATTTATCCTAAAAACTCCAATGCCTCAGTTCAGACATATTTGCTCAACCATGTTTATAGCTGCTCAATTCATGATAGCCAAGAGCTGGGATTAACCCAGATGTCCATCATTAGATGAATCGATAACGAAGATGTGGTATAGCTACATGATGGAATTCTACACAGCAGTAAGGAAAAATAACAGAATGTAATTTGAAGAAAAATGGTTGAACATGGAACAGACCATCTCAGCAAACTCACACAATCACAGAAGATTTACAGTTTGTTTCATATTTCAGAAAGTGGACAAAATTCTTTGGGACATTTTATTTTTTCTTTTTGCTTTGTTTTCCTTTTTCAAGCAATTTTGTTGGCATCTACTCATGATACATGTTGATTAATTTCATATAAACATTTTTTACCAAGCATGTCATTGACTCTAGCCATAGTCTCTACCTACACCCTTCCCTTGTCTTGCACTTCCATTAGTCCTCTTCTGTTTCTTGGATAATCTGATTTCTACTTTTATGTCATAGATGTGAATAAAGCATATAAGCACCTATGTGAGAAAATGTGCCATATAGGGGCTTTCTGAGTCGGGTTTATTTTAATATGATAATCTGATATTTCATTCAATGTTGTGCAAAGAACATAGCTTCATCCTTTATAGCTGAATAAAACTCTCTCCCTCCCTCCCTCCCTCCCTCTCTCTCTCTCTCTCTGTGTGTTGTCTGTACCATATTTTCTATCTATCACTTTTTTGTACTGTAAACATTACCTTCATATATAGACAACACTTTACAGCACACAGAGCTATTCTCATTTTCATTCAAAAATAACACCACAGAAACATTTGAAGTGCATTATAAAGTTATTTTCTGGCACATCACCACTGCTCTTAAAACACTACCTGCTTTACTGCTGAATCTCTGAAAGTTTTTCTCTGAAAAAAAGTTTGAGAGCTTTTGAGAAAACAGAAAGCAGATATGGAAGAGGAAGGAGAATGGAATGGGACTAAGTCAGAGACAGAGCTAACCCTAGGAGATGGCATACTGGCTTTTATTCCTTCATCATGATCTGTATTCAACCACCAAATGCAAGATTTAAGCCTTACTCTCTAGAAAATGTATCCAATGTAGTGATTCAATTGGCAGGCTGTCTACTTTACTCATTTTATACTTTGATGATAAAAAAAAAACTTTTTTTTTCTCAGCTCAAGAACCTGGAAACAAAGAACCAATCAGTTTTCTATATTGTCTAACAACACTTAAAAGCAGCCCCAGGACCATGGGGGGGGGGGGTGGCTGGAAGATGTCATTCCCACTTCTAGGTCAGTGTGAAAATATGATGGCATTCAGTCACCCTTTAACTGGGACACATATTTGACAAACAAAACTACTGCTAATAATCTACATGCAGGATGATACTGTTGTGATGCTGAGTTAATTATAGGAATTAAAAATGAAAATACCCAATCTGTGTATGGGAGATCTGGTTTGAGAATGAAATTGTAGTAAGTGTGCCAGTCACTGGTATGGAGGGTCCTTGTTCAATTGTGTCAGGCAAATACCCATCCATGTGAGACCTCATGATACCAATGTGACACAGCTGATTGCAGTCTTAGAGATGTGTATCGAAGCATGTACTTACATAGTACTTCTAAACTGTATACAAGAGATGTGAATCATCTCAAAAACCACAATAACTGCAAAATAGAATGCAAAGACTTATTGTTGACAATAATATGTTTAATGTGTTTAAATACATAATTTTTAAGTTTGCTTAGCCTTAATAGCACATAAAAGATACATATTTATGGGCAAGATGTGATAATTTTATTCAGGAATTTAATGTGTAAATTGAAGCTGCATTAAACACTTTGTTCCCCTGAAAAATTTCATCCCTTTCTGGTAAAATCACTTGCATTCCTTTGTTTATGTTTTTGTTAATGTACAGTACAGGTGTAATATAGCACACCACAACTTCTGACTCCTGTCACTTGATTGAATCAGATCAATTTCCCTCATTCCTCTGCCTATTTGATTCAGCTCTGCTAACCACCATTCTACTCACAACTTCTATGAAATCAACTATTGTTATTCCATGCATGAATGAGATCATGCAATACTTACCTTCTGTGTTTGACTTATTTGCTTAGCATAATGTGTTCTAGGCCCATCGAAAGTCACAAAGAACAGGATTTCCAATTGTTTTCTGGATGAATTATATTCCATAGCATATATTACCACATTGCCTTTTCCATTTATCAATGGGTGGGTACTTAGACTGTTTCCATTTCTGGGCTATATGATTAGTGCTGCCATAAACACAGAAACACAGATGTTTCTCTAAAACACCAACTTCATTTCCTTTAGACATATGCCCTGTGTTGGGGCTGATGGATCCTATGTTAATCTTAAAGAACTTCCATACTGTTTTCAATAACAATGTTAAAGAACACTCCCAACAACTCCTCTTCTCTACACACTCAGCAACACTTGTGATGGATGTTCTTGGCAATATTCACTCTTTCTGAGTGATGGTGATGTCTTGTTGGCCTTGATTACGAAACATGATGAACTTTTTATATGCTGATGGTACATATCCACATCTCCTTTTGAAAATATCTATTCAGGCCTATTGCTGTTTGTTGTTTGTTTGTTTGTGTTGCTATTGTGTTGCAGCAGTCAGCTTTGCATTGCTGACAGAAGTCACCTGACCAGGAACAGCTTGTGGCAGGAAAGGATTGATTTTGGCTTACAACTTGAGGGGAAACTCCATGATGGCAGGGAAAAATGTTGTCATGAGCAGAGGGTGAACATTACCTCCTGGTCACCATCAGGTGGACAAGAGCAGCAGGAGAGTGTGCCCAACACTGGCAAGGGGAAGCTGGCTATAACACTCATAAGCCCACCCCCAATAATACGCTGCCTCCAGAAGGCTCCACTTCCCAAATTGTCACCAGCTGGGGACCTAACATTCAGAACACATACGTTTATGGGGGACACCTGAATCTAACCACCACAATTTATGGCAGGGCTTTGTGTAGTAAAGGATGAGCCCATACATGTGATTCTTCTACCTCTATCTCCTGAGTATTAGGATGTTCCATCATGCCCAGCATCTAACACATTTTTAAATTCAGTTATGTTTGCCATTGAGTTTTTTGAGTTAGTTATATAGTCTGGCTATTTACCCTTTTTCATTTATATAATTTACAATTATCTTCTCCTATTCTAGAGGCTGTGTTTCATATTATACCTCCATTCCTCAACATGTTACTAGCACTTTCAGGAGACACTAGGTCAGCTGCAAACACCACTCATTACAGAACACATATTGGAAACAAACAAAATAGAGTATGGCCTTCATTTTGTCAGGACCTCATGAATACCAAGAACCTTATATAAATAGCATAATATTAGTATATATTATTTTATTGGTTTAATCATCTCTGGATTACTTGTAACATCTTATATAATTTAAATCCTACATAATACTCTTATAGTACTCAATTATGGAATAATGACAAGAAAAAAGTTTATCCATGTTCAGTACAGGCCAAATTATTTTTTCAATGCTTTGTTTCAATTTATGAGTGTAGAACTGTAGACAAAGAAGGGCATGCATTTTAACAAATTTTTTTCAGAAGCCTTAACTACAAGGACCTAAAAATAGTTTATCAGGCTTACTTTTTTTTTTTTTTTTTTTTTTTTTTTGAGGTAGGGTTTCACACTAGCTCACGCTGACCTGGAATTCACTATGTAGTCTTAGGGTGGCCTGGAACTCATGGTGATCCTCTTGCCTCTGCCTCCTGAGTACTGGGATTAAAGGCATGTGCCACCATGCTTGCCTCCGGGCTTACTGTTATCAAGTGCTCAACTTTGGTGACTGGGTCTATTGGCAAGGTACAAAGATAACTAAAAAGTGGTTCCAGCTCTGTCACCTCTCAGTGTATAGGAGAAGAAAGGTACCATAGCTGAAGAAGTGGTTATAACAGCTGCCTTAACATAAACATAGAATGTAAAACAAAATATTATTTCCATTTTTCTCCAGTGTAATATATAGTTATCTAGTAATATTTCAGTAACTATGCTCAGTATTTTGTTGAAACTATCAACTTTACACATTAGTGGTGATGTGTGATTCAGTATTCACTTCTATAGAAATGAGATAAGAGGGCTGGAGAGATGGCTTAGCAGTTAAGGTGCTTGCCTGCAAAGCCAAAGGACCCAGATTATAACCATTTTATCTATTATAGATCTTAACTGTGCATCTAAGTGGTTAAGACTTGGCCTCTGCTCCTTAGGGGCCCACGTTGGTCCAGAGGGATCATTCTCCACATCCTTCCTAAGTGATGCTACTTTGTACTTTTCATTTCCTCTCCTAGAACACCTTACAGAAGCTATCCCATTCAAACTATTGACACTTCCTATATCCCATCAAGTTCTAAGCACTTATCCTGCCTTTTTCAAAGTTTTGTCATTCCATACAAACTCAGTATATGATTATTCAATCATAGTGGTTTTCTCTGCTAAAAATATAAACCCTAAGGGAACAAAAATTTCATTAATTTTCTTATACTGTCTTCTCATATCATACTTGAGTCCCTTCACATGGTGAAGACTCAATAAATATTTAAAGAAACTAAGGAGTGCTCTCAAGGGAACCACTTAATTTAACAGAGAATTCTTCTAGTATGCAAGTGATCAACTTTCAGTTTATCTTGCTCATTACTAATGAGCCAGTTGAAGTAGAGGAATATTTTTTTGTTGTTTTTATTTATTTAGTAAAGTGGCTAATTGGTTAATGCATCGGAAAGAAGGAACAAAACTATTTCAGGCTAAGGTTTATGTAGTTGATCATCTAAAGGGAACAAACAGGCGCACTGCAGTGAGTGAACAATAGAGTTCAAGTCTGAAACAGAAGCACCCAGCTATCACCTGGCCCTGAAGGAAGACTGCACACTGGCTGACCTCATGGGAAAAACAAATAAATAACAACCTCCAGACACAAGCACCACCATGTGTGTCTGGCTTACATGGGCACTGGAGATTTGAGCCTGGATTTTTAGGCTTCTCAGACAAGTGCCTTAACCACTAATCAACCATATTTCTAGCCCTGCAATCCATCTTGATCACTAGTATGCACCACAAATTTTCCACCTGGAAGAATGACTAAAATAAATTGACCTATTATGTGGTTAGCTATTAAAAGGAGAAGAGAGCTGGGTAGATGATTGCTCAGTGGTTAAAGTCACGTTTTTACAAAGTCTTTTGGCCCAGGTTCAATTCCTCAGTATCCACATAAAACTGGATGCAAAGTGTTGAACACACCTGTGATCTCAACAATGAGAGGTGGAACCATGTTCATCTGACGCCTGTGGACCATGAAGTGTGAAGTTTCTTTGTAGTCTGGCAGTTAATTTGCATCAGTCTCAAAGATAGTGAAGCACACACACCTTGAAGTTGTCCTCTGACTTTCATATGCATGCTGTGGCTTGAGTGTGTGTATGTACATGTGTGTGCACACACGTGTACACACACACACACAAATCATACATTTTTTAAAAGGAGGGAAAGAGAAGAGAACTTAAACTATAGGAAGTGGTTCTCATAAGAACCTGGGTCAAATTCCAAGAGATTTCTTTCCCTTTTATAATGACAATAATTTATTAACATTTTCTGAACACACAATTACGGAGCAAAAGAACTCTAAAAATACAGACTTCCTTTGGGGAGATGGCTTATTAGGTGAAAGTGTTTACTACACAAGTGTGATAACTTAAGTTTAGATACCCAAGACTCACATAAAGCCAGACAGGCTAGCATCTGTCATTCCAGCATTACTAAAAATGAAAGGAAATGGAGACAGGGGAATCTTCAGAAGCTCTTGGAGTGACTGAATATTTGAAAGTGCATCTCCAGGGCCAGACATTGCCCACTCTCACTCATTCTCTTTATTTCCTCCTCCCAAATCCTGGTCTTAATGTGGGCAAATTACTGGGAGATAAAACAGATAAATTTTCACATAACTTCGAAACACCGTATCTGATGCTTTGTGGTTGCGGGTGTTTGGAGGACCATGAATTCGGTTTGGAATTGCACCTAGCAATTCTCAGACCATCTGGATCCAACACAACTCTACTGATCATGATCCAAAACATCCTTCAGAGAACAATCCCTTTTATCTTCATATTTACTGCTTTGAATTAAAGTTCTAAAGCCTCTGGCCAAGATTTAAAATATGACCTTTTAGCTCCTTTGAAATCTTTAGTGACTAAATGTTCAGTATCATTTTCCACTGTATACTCCTATCCAGCTTGAACAGTACTTTCTCATTCCTGAATTTATTTTTATTAATAAACCTTTTGAAAATCTTTTTCATGTCATCATACCTACCGCTAATCCAAATTAGTGGGTGCTTTTGGAGAACCTATTCAACTTCAAAAGCTGAGTTCACTTTGTTTTTATTTGAGGTATGACTTTTGTGTGTATTAACAGTGTGTATTATAATAATTCCACATGTTTATACAATCTGTGGTAATCATATTAAGGTAATAAATACTTCTATTTCTTCAAATGCTTACTATTTGTTTTCATGTGACTTTTCATATGGACATAACATGACAATCCATCACTATTTTGGAGTTGAGATTGTCTTGGCTCAGTGCCCATGGGAACTGAACAGAACAATACAGAGATGCTCTTAATATTCCCTAGTGAAAGAAGGGAGGGATGGGTCATAGGACCTTTACCTGGGATTTCAGCAATTACTCTATCTTACCCTGTCCAAAGTTACTAGTGAGCTTAAGAGATGCTATAGTATATAGGAAATCCAAGGTTAACTGAAGGACAGACTTCAAGATGGAGCTTAAATGAGGTCATCATCCATGACAGGGTGGGACTTTGCTGTGATGTAGCTGTCTGGAAATCATTCTTGCTCTGATAACCCCTCACCCATGCTTCTGTAAATAACACCAATAAAATCATTATGGAATCATTACTTGGTCTGTTTTCAGTGCCCTGTCTGGTATAAATAAATAGCCATTTATTTATGTCTCCCATGAAAAGTAAACATGACTTATTGATACCCAGTGTGGAGCATGCATGACACAACAAATGGTGGGATTAGAAAGAGTGGGGAGTGATTGCATAGCCCTTGCTATGGGGAGTAAGAAATGCAAGTAATTGATGCTGAACTGCTAGAAAAGGAACATCCAGGGGCAATCCCAACATAGCCACCCTTCCCCATATGCTGTAAGGATTTGCACCCTTTTGCTATGGTGGCAGTTGTGTGGGGTTTGTTATGGGTAGACATTTAACTAACCCTGAGCAACCTTGCAGGTGAGGTGTCCACAGCAGGGGGTCCCAGAGTGGCTTTATTTTTCTTTTCTTCTTGATGAATGAGGTCATCCATGTGACTACGTAGGAGCACTGAAAATAGTTGAAGGTTACGAAGAAAAAATGTAGTACTTGAGAATAGCACCTATGAGACAAGTATGCTAACAAGCTATCTTAGTAGTTGAATGGCCGATGCTATGTGCAGCGAAACATGAAACTGAAGGGAAATGTGCTTGTATAAGAAAGGAGTCACAATGGGAAAAGAACGTTCCTCCATGTTAACCTCTGGCTTGGTAGGTAAATTGGATGAAATAAAGGTTGAAATATAGGTGGACTGAAAGGGATGGTACAAATTAGATCTGTGTTAAGGAGTCCCTCCAGGGATTCCAAACCATAGAACCCATGGAATGTGTCTGATAGTGCACAATGCAATACTGAGATTTATGTGATAGATGATATCCCTGAGGCTCAGCCTTAATACAGAGGAAGGTAAAGTCCATGGTTAATACTGGCCCAGTGCAGAAACTCATGACAGTCAGGAAATGCTCTATCTCTGAGCTATTTGAGTTGGGAAAGACTAATAAGAATAAAGTGAAAGAACATCTTACAGCCTGCTTGTGAGGTTGTGGGACATGGGGGAAATGGGATCAGTCTGAATGATGTGGAAGCTGAGAAACTGAGTAATAGAACTACCACCTGTCCCTCCTGAAATAAAGGTTGCATAATTTGAGATGATACAAGGAAAATCAATCCCTGATGAGCTTTACTCATATAATCCATTAGGAACACTTGGCTGTTACCATCTGAGAACTGCATGAATATCAGGTAATGTAAGATAATAGAGAGGGAACAGGCATTACTGAGGAACCTCAGCAGGAAAGAAATGGTGTTTTATTCTCCCAATTCAATAGGTCCCAACAGGACTATATTCACAGGAGATTTAAGAAAGAAGTTAATTCAGCAGGATTCTCGGGACTGGTATGGAGCTTTAGGGATTTTTTTTTTTCTGAGTCCCATGACAGGGTATTATCCTCATAATGTGAGAGAGAATTTGATAAACCTGGGTGACTTAGGCTGGAAGTTATATCAGCAACATAAAGTGCTAAAGTAATCAAAAAGAGATGAAGTAAGGGCAAAACAGACAAAGGAATCTGTGGGAATCACTCAAAGGCAACTGTAGCAAGACTTGTTACGAGGCAGAGTTCCTAGGGAAAAAAATTAATAGCAAGCCTAATGCTGTTCTAGTGAGTTTCTGGAGGTCTTTAAATCCTAAACAGATCAAGGAAGGCATAAATGATAGAACAGAGAAAAAACAAAACAACAACAACAAAAAACTAAGTTTGTCCTAAAATATTGATGGTTATAACTCCAGAATAAAACACACTTCTTCCTGGAAAAAAAAAAAATTATGGTGGGGATGGAAATTATTTACCCAGCCTGGGACTCTCTTCCAGCTAGCTGTGACTATGAGCAAGACAATGGCAATGGCTATAGCCATAGAGCCTGTCAGATCCATGAAGCCAACACAAGGAGTGAGCATCGGCCTGCTCATCCTTGGTCCTGTGCTGGGTGGATCTGCTTGAGCCAGCCCCAAGCCCATTGAGTTGGAAAGGTACACAATGGCCCTATGGAAGTAGCCATGGTATATGTGGTGGTTTGATTTGAGTGGCCCCCATAAACTTATATGATTTGACTGTCAGGTCCTCAGCTGGTGGCAATTTGGGAATTGAAGCCTCTTGGAGGCAGTGTACTGTTGGAATTGGACTTATGGGTATTATAGCCAGCTTCTTCTTGCTAGTGTTTGTCTCTTGGTGCTTTTGTCCACCTGATGTTGGTCAGGGGGTGATGTCCACCTTTTGATCATGCCATCATTTCCAGCTGCCATCATGGAGCTCACCCTTGAGTCTGTAAGCCAAAATAAACCCTTTGCTGCTCTTGGTTGGGTGTTTTCTAACATCAAGGCAAACCTGACTGCAACAGTGAAATTGGTACTGGGAAGTAAGATCATTACTGCTAGAAAACCAGACTGTGGCTTTTGGCCTTTTGAGAGGAATGTGGAAGGACTTGAAATCTTAACCTACTAGATGTCCTGCAGTGCTGTAAGTACAGCTTAGTGGACTATTCTGGTCAAAGTTCAAAGACCTGAACACAGTAAGAACTATGGACTATGAGATTTGGCTTATAACAGGAAGAAAGAGCTTTCCTGGACCAGGCTACAAGCAGTTTGGGTGAGAGGATTTCTGTTATGCCTGTGTCCTGGGAACTTGTACAGGGTTGTATTGCATAAAAATGGGCAGAAGGATATGACATAGAAAAAATTTTGGGCCAAAACCGCTGCCCATTCAGCTGCAATGGCTTGAGAGATTACAACCGTTGAGATAGGGCCATCTGATCTGCATTGGTACAACAGGAAGAATTCAAGCTCTTTTGAAGGGACCTGAATCTGAAGGAGTGTCCTGTTCTTCAAACTCTGCTTTATTCACCCCTGGAGTAACAAATTGGTAGCCCACCTGGTACTATGGAGTATAAGAAATGCAGGAAATGAAGGTCATTGAATGTGCAACATGGTTTTACTTTTTGGAAATGCCCATGGGCAGTGTGAAACAGGTTTGTTGGATTATTTGCATGGAGGCCCAATGGAGCCATGAGGATGAACCATGGGTTGCAGTGGTGACCCAGTAGAGATGCCAAGACTATGGGATGGCTGTCAAGGAGAGCTGTGGGAACCAAGTGAAGTTTTCCAGGACTGTGAGTAGCTTAGCTGGAGGGGAGGAATTGGAACTCCAGAGAATTGTCACTAGTTAGAATTATGATGCTTGGATATTTGTCACTGTCCCGAGTTGTCTGATTTAGAACTACAGAGTTGGATGTTTGCCCTGTTGGTTTGTTTTAAATCTTGTATTCATTGAATATTTCTTTGCTATGTCAAATGCTATCTTTTGTGGTTTGAAGGTTTATTTTGTGCCATTATTATTATTATTATTATTATTATTATTATTAGCTCAGTTAAATGACCTTGGACTATGGGGATGTTTGAACATCACTATGATTGATAAAAACTATGGGGACTTTTAAAGTTGGACTAAATGCATTACATTGCACATCATGTATGGTTACCAGCATATGGGTGCTATGGATGGAATGTGGTGGTTTGATTCAGGTGTCACCCCTAAACTTATGTGTTCTGAATGATAGGTCCTAAGCTGGTAGTAATTTCTGAACTGAAGCCTCTTGGAGGCAGTGTATTATTGAGGGGGGGCTTATAGGTCTTATAGCCAGCTTCTCCTTGCCTGTGTTTAGGCATACTTTCCTCATGCTGCTATCCACCTATTGTTGGCCAGGAGGTGATGTCCACCCTCTGTTCATGCTATCATTTCCCCCTGCCATCATGGAGAGTCCCCTTAAGACTGTAAGCCAAAAATAAACCCTTTCTTCCACAAGCTGCTCTTGGCTGGGTGTTTTCTGACAGCAGCACAAAGCTGACTACAACAGTATGGATTCTGGATGTAAAAAACAATGCATGGATAATAACTGTGGATTATAGAGAATTAAGTAAAATTACTGTCTTTCATCTATGCTATTGTCCCCAACAATGTTCTTCTGAGTAAAACAAACAAAAAGTGATACAAGCAGGAGAATGTTTCAATGCTGTCATAGACTCTTTTATTATTGTCTTTTCTTAGTATCCCATTAGCTGCTAATTCCTGAGACCAATTGGCACTTGTTTGGAATGGATAGAGAGACCTTCAGGCATCTTTACCATCCTCTTTGAAGAGGAAGCATTACATCATTACTTGAGCATTTCCATACTGAGGGGCTTACAGATTTTAAAAAGCCTATGGAAAATAGTAAAATCAGAAATTAAATAGTTTAAAAGAAAGCATTATGTATGGGAGAGAAAAGCCATGCCTAAAAGACATGAGGTTGTTTAATAAAATCCCAGTCCTAGGTGTGGTTAGCTCTCTATGAATTCTTTGTCAGAGAGGTCTCTGAGTCCCCAAAATGAAAAGGGTAATTGCCACTGCTTGTGTTTATATTATAAATAAACAATGGGGCTTGGTGACACCTACTATGATTTCTAGGTTGTGTCCCAAAGCAAGGAATTATATCAAAGATGTATAGAAGTATGATAGGAGGAAAGCCAGTTCACTAAGAAAAACACTTCTAAAGAAGGAAATTTCTTTCTGGCCAGAGCCAGGAAGAAATATCAGATGGCTCAATAGAGCTAGTGACCTGTAGATTGGTACCTTTTATATATCTTTGTACAACACAAGCTTTTTATCCATGCATTTTTTTTTTTTTTTGCATATCTATCAGCCTTGGTAGGAAAGGTTTCAGTCTCTCTCTGCTTTTATATGTTAATTTTGACCTCACTTTCTGCTCTAGTCCTGAGAGCTCTGGTGCCAGAAAACTCTCAGAGGGGCTAATGGATGATAATAAGTCTTCTATACCTTGTTACATGCTAATCAAATGTGTAGTCCCTGCCTAGGAGGGACCAAAATGCACTGTCCTTATCCTGTTAGTTGGAGAGAAGAATTTGATCCTCTGTGGTAGGACTTCCTGGAACTCTTAAGTCACAAGGAGTTTAGTTTAAAACTATATTCTAGAAGACTCAAAATTTGCCATGAGATTAAAAAATACAATGTCTAAACAACAGTTTACAGTATCCAGTAGGCTCAGAAATGATAAAAGCCAGGAAAGCCATGGTCAGCCTTGTCCAAAGAGAGCCATCCTTGTGTGACTGGCTCCCATGGGTGTAATCTCTTGGACCGCACTTTAAAAACAAAACAAAAGCATGCTGAAATTTATGGCAAAGCATAAATGATAATTTTAAGAGGAGAAAGAAAGCAGTGTGAACTTGGAATCATCGTGTATATATCATACTAGCAGTGTCAGAAGAAAACTAATGAAAAGCAAAACACAAAGTAAGGTTACAAGTATAGATAGATATAAATAGGGCCTATCTTTGTATGCAAGAAGTTAGGACATTTTTGTTTTATATGTTAGAGAAGAATTTTTAAAAAATATTTCTTTTATAATGTGGTTGTACTCTTAGACGCCCCTTATCCGGCCCCATTTCTGCTAAGGGTCTTCTTCCATGGGGTTATTGCTATTCATTGTGGGGAGCAAGAGGCCACAGTCAGTCTCTGCAGGGATGGGAGAAACACAATGCCTCGGGCTATTCCCACCTACCCTGAGGTTTATACAATCTTTCTGTCCCCTAATCCACAATGTTCCCTGAGCCTTGGTGGGCAAGATAGGGTGCTAATTAAGTGTTGATTTTTCTGTAAACTCTGTATCTCTGTTTCCATAAGGTTTGAGTGACCACTTGAGGAGAAATTTTAAAAATATTTTTATTTACTTATTTGAGAGACACAGAGAGAATGAGAGAGAGGAAAACAGAAAAGGAGTGAGTGTGGGCACCCCAGGGCCTTGTGCCACTGCAAACAAACTCCAGAATGGTGTGCTACTTCATGTATCTTGGCTTTACATGGGTACTGGAAAATTGAACCTGGGCCTCAGGCTCTATAAGCAAGTGCCTTTAACCACTGAATCATCTCTCCAACACCCTGAAAAGAATTTTTAAATATTCTAGCAGTTTTCAAGTGCCATGTGTTCTTGAGTCTGTACAAATTCATACAGTAAAGGTTTCATTTTAGAAAATAACTTTTTAAGTTGCTTTTTAGTTTGTGTGTGATGTATCTCTATCCATTCTGAAAAGGTGTCAACAAATATCAGAAGATATTTATATTTCTAATGAAGAAGTATGAGTAAAACTGAATTAGTCCCTTTGTGGGATGTTCCGGTTCTTTATTCTAGGTTAAAGAAAGGTATCAGCTAAGTTTTATCTACCAGTTACTATAGGTAATCTTGCCAAAGAAGTAAGCTATATGTCTAGACAAGGTCGCCGAGTTTTAGGTGAGGACACTCAGTGTTTTCACTCATTGGGTCATACATGGGATATTCCCCAAGGTTGGGGTTAACAGCGTTTGGCTTTTGGACATTCTCACCAACTGTGGTTACTGCACAGGTTTAGGCATGAGTACTGGGTTACTGACTAAGGCAGAGAATGAAGCCCCAGAATAAGAAAGAAAGTTGAGATTTTCACCTGTTAGGTCAAGTAACTCAAGGGACCTTGGTGGCCATTTATAGTCACTTGAGTGTAGTTTTTGGTGGGAAACCTTAGGCAGCATCATTCTTTAAGGACAGACACCATTAGAGCTGAAGGCCCATGCTTCTTTTGGAGGGTAGCTCATTGTCTCTTGTAGTGATTCTGCACTTCAAAGAAAGGCAGAGGCCTTTTTTATCAAACCCCAGTGAAGAAACTATTTTTTCAGGGCCCAAGTTTCTCAAAGCTATAGCAAGAGTTGTCCCTTTAGAATCTTCTTTCATCTGTTTTAGTTTCTCTCAAAGAAAATGTTGTTATCTTCCTGGGAAATACATTTTTCTCTGTATTTAGGTTATCATTTCTATATTCTATGTTCATTGTTATAACCATTTATTTAGTCTTTGGACTATCTCTATTTTATCTCTGTTGCTAAGAACCCGAAATCAAAATTCCAAAGTTGACTTTGGCTGTCTTGGAAGAGAAAGAACTCCCCACCTGACCTGTATCCCCTACTTTTCAACAATGGTCCTATGCATTCAGTCACTGGAAAACATTCAGGCCAGCCTCCCCTCGGGTCAGCATGCCCAGTAACAGACATGGGCCATAAGAATCTTTGTGGGAATGTTGCAGTCAGTTTCGCATTGCTGGTAGAAATCACCTCACCAAGAGCAGCTTGTGGGAAAAAGAGGTTTATTTTGGCTTACAGGCTTGAGAGGAAGCTCCACAATGTCAGGGGGAAATGACGGCATGAGCAGAGGATGGACATCACCCTCTGGCCAACATAAGGTGGACAATAGCAACAGGAGAGTGTGCCAAACACTGACATGGGGAAACTGGCTATAACACCCATAAGCCCGGCCCCAACAATACACTCCCTTCAGAAGGCGTTAATTCCCAAATCTCCATTAGCTGGGAACCTAGCATTCAGAATACCTAAGTTTATGTGGGACACCTGAATCAAACCACCGCAGGGAATAATGCACAGCCACTGGACATAAATACTATGTGGTAACTAACTCACCCTTCGTGTCACACTCACTTTCCTCTGCAGGCCCCAGCCTGGGTTCCAGGTGCAAAACGATCATGGGCATTAACTACTATGGTTACTGTTACTGTCACCATCACCATGCTCAAGGCCACTATCCTTATGTCAAGCCCTCTGTACTTCCAGAGAAGGTAAAAGGAGGAGATGAAGAAAAGACAGAGGGACTGGAGATGGATAAGCCAAGTGCCAGCAGTGAGGGAAAGTGTGGAGGGTAATAGTGCTAGGGGTCATCCAGTGGCAGATTGTGTTAAGGACCCAGGGCACAATATGGAAATCTCCAGCTTTCTGAACACCATCAAGCCCAACCTCTCATATGCATTTCCACTATATTGGTTTCCCATGTGGCCACCACCATTTTTGGCTGATATCATCCACGTAACCACCACAATCTTTTGTAGACATAGATGCCATCCACTTGTAACACTGTATCTTGCAACATCCCTCCATGACACGTTGAGGGAGTATAAGTATGAGTATTCATAATCCCAATTACTGACAGTTCATGCATCACCTGCTCTGGGCTTCATACATATTTTTCTTTCAAGGCTGTTGCTGTCTGCTTGTACATCAGCAGACAAACAAACATCACAGCATTCCACATGCCACTTCTAAGGTGTGTACTTCACGCCCCCTATACAAGCCTGGCTACTAATACAGTCGAGTGGAAGTAAAGTATATCCTTGGTCCCCAAACTCCTGAACATGTAGCATGAAGGAGTTTGAAACAGATGGGACTTTATGTTGATGGGACACCATCGTCACTCCTGTGGGGGATACCCCACTATTGCCAAGAAATCTGAGGAAAGAGTAGGGGAAGAAAGAAATAGATTAGGGCTGGAGAGATGGCTTAGCGGTTAAGCGCTTGCCTATGATGCCAAAGGACCCCGGTTCAAGGCTTGATTCCCCAGGACCCATGTTAGCCAGATGCACAAGGGGGCACACATGTCTGGAGTTAGTTTGTAGTGGCTGGAAGCCCTGGCGTACCCATTCTCCCTCTCTCACTCTATATGCCTCTTTCTCTCTCTGTCTGTCACTCTCAAATAAATAAACAAACAAAAATAAGAAATAGATTATCTGGTGAGATTGGTGCACTTATTAAGGAAAATAGAAAAGAAAGCATATTGGCTCCTCTCAGATGCCCGCAGAATGAATAGAAAGGCTGAAAAGATATTAGAATCATATATTTTTCTCCGTAGCTGGTGGCTCAACTATAGACAGGGACATGTGGACAGTAATAGAAGCAGGGGAAGTTTATTAAGAATTAAAACACATTCACTGTCTGTGGTGGCGCACACCTTTAATCCCAACCCTCGGGAGGCAGAGGTACGAGGAGCGCCATGAGTTCAAGGCCACCCTGAGACTACATGTGAGGCCCTACATCGAAAACCAAAGTAAAAAAGAAAGAAAGAAAGAAAGAAAGAAAGAAAGAAAGAAAGAAAGAAAGAAAGAAACAATGAAAACACATCCAAGAGAGGATAAAGGTAAGAGCTGGTGATAAAGATCAGAGGCTCACTGGTGCCTGTGCCCAGTAGATTGTGACATTTGCATGTCCTTTTATTTTATTTTATTTATATTATTTTTCTCAATTTTTTAAACATTTTCCATGATTATAAAAAATATCCTCTGGTAATGCCCTCCTTTCCCCCTTTCCCCTTTTGAAATTCTATTCTCCATCATATCCCCTCCCGATCTCAATCAGTCTCTCTTTTATTTTGATGTCATGATCTTTCCCTCCACTTATGATGGTCTTGTATAGGTAGTGTCAGGCACTATGAGGTCATGGATATCCAGGCCATTTTATGTCTGGAGGGAGCACATTGTAAGGAGTCCTACCCTTCCTTTGGCTCTTAAATTCTTTCCGCCACCTGTTCCGCATTAGACCCTGAGCCTTGGACGGTGTGATAGATATGTTACTCAGTAATCTAGTCACTTCTTTCCAGCACCATGATACCTTCTGAGTGGTCCCAAGGTCACTGCCATCTGAAAAGAGAAGATTCTCTACCCAAAGTGAGAGTAGCATTAATATAAGGGTATGAATATTAAGAGAAGTGCTTACTGGGCAGTTTGATAAGCATAGTATATACACTTATCTAGACATCAGCAGATGTTACACCCCTAGGGCTCATGACTACACCTGTTTTAAGTTTTCAGTATCAGGGATGTATTCCCTCCCATGGAGTGGACCTCCAGAGCCAATTGGAGGGCAGTTGTTCCCACCAAGATAGACGTGCCACTATTGCACCCGTTGGCTCATTAGCTTGGCTGCCCAATTATAAGGCTTGCAGTGTCCACTGTTGAGTGTCTTCACTGGTGGTATCTCTTTCTCCCATTGAACTGCATGTAGAATGGCTTTTTCCAGCTTTATGTCACCTGGTCTACATGGAGGAGGTTATCAGCTCAATTCCAACAGGATTTCTCAGTGGCCTTCCAGCCCAAGTATATGGAGTCTTCAGCAATAGGGTCTTACGATCTATTCCTGGTGGGAAACCAAGGACCTCAGCAATGGCTGATAATGTTTTGGGGGCATCAGGGACCTCCCTGGCCAACAACTCACTGAGTCCTTAGGGTCCTTTATGTATAGAATCATGTCATCTGCAAATCCCATCTCTGGCACTGAATATTCTCTAGCAAAGATCTATGGCTCCTGAGAGTTCCATTGTCCAAAACTGGAGGATTCCATATGGTTTATTTATATCCTCTTAGATTTTGATTAGCCCTCCCTCCACCTTTCCTTTACTCAATCTCTTCCCCTGACCTCACTTTGGGCCTTTTCACCCCCATTAATCTATTCTTCTACTTACATATATACAATACCAACCTATTAAGTACTCTCCTCCCTTCCTTTCTCTTCCCTTTGTATCTCTTTTTTAGCTTACTGGCCTCTGCTACTGAGTTTTTTCCTTCTCACACAGAAGCCCAATCATCTGTAGCTAGGATCCACATATGAGAGAGAACATGTGGCGCTTGGCTTTCTGGGCCTGGGTTACCTCACTTAGTATAATCCTTTCCAGTTTCATCCATTTTTCTGCAAATTTCATAACTTCACTTTTCTTTACTGCTAACTAAAACTCCATTGTATGAATGTGCCATATCTTCATTATCCACTCATCAGTTGAGGGACATCTCATTTCCCAGCTATTATGAATTGAGCAGCAATAAACATGCTTGAGCATGTACTTCTAAGGAAATGAGATGAGTGCTTAGGATATATGCCTAGGAGTGCTATAGCTGGGTCATATGGTAGATCAATCTTTAGCTGTTTTAGGAACCTCCACACTGATTTCCACAATGGCTGGACCAGATTGCATTCCCACCAACAGTGTAGAAGCGTTCCTCTTTATCTACATCCCCACCTGCATTTATGATCATTTGTTTTCATGATGGTAGTCAATCAGACAGGAATGAGAAGGAATCTCAATGTAGTTCTAATCTGCATTTCCCTGATGACTAAGGACGTAGAACATTTTTTAGATGCTTAAATGACATCCATATTTCTTCTTTTGAGAACTCTCAATTTAGCTCCATAGCCCATTTTGTAGTTGGCTTGTTTGATTTCTTATTAACTTTTTGAGTTCTTTGTATATCCTAGATATTAATCCTCTATCAGATATATAGCTGGCAAAGATTTTTTCCCATTCTGTAGGTTGCCTCTTTGCTTTATTCACAGTGTCCTTTGCAGTACAAAATCTTTGTAATTTCATGAGGCCAAGTGGTTAATCTGTGGTTTTATTGCCTGAGCAATTGGGGTTGTATTCAGAAAGTCTTTGCCAAGACCTATATGTTGAAGGGTTTCCCCTACTTTTTCCACTAGCAGTTTCAGAGTTTCTGGTCTGATGCTAAGGTCTTTAATCCATTTGGATTTAATTCTTGTGCATGGAGAGAGAGAAGAATCTATTTTCATCCTTCTACAGATACATATCCAGTTTTCCCTACACCATTTGCTGAAGAGGCTGTCTTTTCTCCAATGAGTATTTTTGGCATTTTTATACAAAACCAGGTGGCTATAGCTACCTGGACTTACATCTGGGTCCTCTATTCTGTTCCATTGATCTACATGTCTGCTTTTGTGCCAGTACCATGCTATTTTTGTTACTATGGCTCTGTAGTATAGGTTAAAATCAGGTATGGTGATACCACCAGCCTTACTTTTGTTGCTCAGTATTATTTTAGATATTCGAGGTTTTTGTGATTTCAAATGAATTTTTGGATTGTTTTTTCTATTTCCATGAAGAATGCCTTTGGAATTCTGATGGGGATTGCATTAAATGTATAGATTGCTTTTGGTAAGATTGCAATTTTCAAAATATTGATTCTTCCAATCCAGGAACAAGGGATGTTTTTCCACTTCCTAATGTCTTCTGCAATTTCTTGCTTGAGTGTTTTAAAATTTTCATTGTAGAGATCCTGTACTTCCTTGGTTAGGTTTATTCCAAGGTACTTTATTTTCTTTGGTGCAATTGTGAATGTGAGAGATTCTCTGATTTCATCCTTTGTGTGCTTCTTGTTAGCATATATGAAGGCTAGTGATTTCTCTGTATTTATTTTGTATACTACAACATGGCTGTAGGTATTTATCAGCACTAACAGTTTGCTGGTAGAGTCCTTAGGGTCCTTTATGTATAGAATCATGTCATCTGCAAATAATGATAACTTGATCTATTCCTTTCCCAGTTGTATCACTTTTATGTGCGTCTCTTGCCTTATTGCTATGGCAAAGACTTCCAGGACTGTATTAAATAAGAGTGGGGACAGTGGACACCCTTGTCTTGTTCCTGATTTTAGTGGAAAAGCCCCCAGTTTTTCCCCATTGAGTAACATGTTGGCTGTAGGCTTGTCATAAATAGCCTTTATTATATTGAGATATGTTCCTTCTATTCCCAGTCTCTGTAGGACTTTTACCATGAAGGGATGTTGGATTTTGTCAAATGCTTTCTCTGTGTCTAATGAAATGATCATGTGATTCCTTCAATCCCTTTATATAATGTATTACATTTATCAATTTGTGTATATTGAACCATCCCTGCATCTCTGGGATAAAGCCTACTTGGTCAGGATGAACGATCTTTCTTATATATTCTTGTATTCTGTTTGCCAATATTTTGTTGAGAACTTTTGCATCTATGTTCGTGAGGGAGATTGGATTGTAATTTTCTTGTTTTGTTCTATCTGGTATTTGAGTATTGTTTGTTTTTTCCTGTTTCCTTATATGTGTGCTTTTCTTTTTCTTCAGCATGAAGGATTCTTTCAAGTATTTTCTGTAGAGGTTGTTTTGTCTTGAAATGCTGCTTTAGCCTGTCATGGAATGTCCTTATTTCTCCGTCTATTTGAATGGATAGCTTTGTGGGATAAAGTAATCTTGGTTGACAGTTGTTATATTTCATAACTTGGAATACATCACTCCATGCCCTTCTGGCTTTTAAAGTTTGTGCTTAGCAATCTGCTGTAATCCTGACAGGCTTGCCTTTGTAGGTAACTTGATTTTTCTCTCTGACTGCTTTCAAATTTTGTCTTTGGCTTGTATATTTGGTAGTTTGATTATAATATGGCGAGGAGAGGTTCTTTCCATGTTTTGTCTGGCTGGTGTTCTAAAGGATTCCTGTATCTGCATTGGCACCTCTTTTACAACTTGGGGGAAGTTTTCTTCTATGATTTTGTTGAAGATGCCAACTATACCTTTGGAGTGAAATTCTTCTCCTTCTACTATGCCATGAATTCTTATGTTTGATCTTTTCATAATGTCCCCAAAATCTTGAAATTCCCACTCATACTTTTCTGTTAGTTTTCCTTTCTTTTTGTTGGACTGTATTTGATCTGCCACCTGGTCTTCTAGCTTAGATATTCTGTCCTCTCCTCCATCCATTTTACTGGTGAGATTTTCTACAGAGTTTTTTTTTTTTTATTTCATTAACTGTGTTCTTTATTGCTAGTAATTCTTTTTTTTCTTTTTTTCTTTATTAATTAGTTTTGTATTCAGCAAATACAGTCAGTTTGTTACCATTATTAGACTCATCTGTGGCATACCCCCTCCCCTTGGCTGCTCCTTGTTGAGGTATATGGCTCATGCATTGTGGAGTTAGCCCACAGTTATGGGTAAGATAAATGTCTCTGCATATCATGACCCAACACGTGGCTCTGACATTCTTTCTGCCCCCTCTTCTGCAAAATTTCCCTGTGCCATTTTGGGTTCATTTTTGGTCTGCTTCAGTGATGAGATGTTGGGGGCTTCTGAAGCTCTGGCTCTCTGATTTGGTAGGAGTTGATTTTTCTCTGTGTTGATCTCCTTCACCCTTGTGCTGGTATCTGGTTCATCAGGAAATAGCACCCTTGCTTGTTTCTCCAATTTTACTTAGTTTCAGCCTGGGCCATTTTGAGGTATGATGGGGTGGATTTCTCCTTAGGATCTACATCTATCTGAAAAGAGAAGCAGATTCTCCAAGGGAGAGTAAGTTTGCACCCAGAAAAATGGGATAACCCTTACTTTTTTTACAGAGAATTTAATAGGTGTAGGCCCACTTGTAGCCCATGGTTGAGGGTGGCTTGATATGGGAGAGTGGGCTTATGTTTGGATATGGTTCTGACTTGTTTCCCAGCTCCAGCTATGGGTCCTGTACCACTGAGGGGATCAGTTAGCCAAATTGAGAGCAGTTGGCTCCCCACCATGGCTGTGTGCCACTATTGCACTTGTGTGGGCATCACAACAAGTTATTTGCTGCTAAGTAGGTTAGACCATAAGTTGCTTGGACAGATATTGGTCATTTTCCCCCAGTCGCCCATGTAGCACCTTCTGGCACTAGACGAGCTGACTGTCTGGGGACTGACTCTCTTCCAACTTCCAGTCATGCCATTCCATTTTGCATGTCAACCACATAAGGTGTCTTCAGCAGTAGGGTCTTACCATTAACCTTTGGTGGGTCATCAAGTACTCTGACAGAAATCTGTCTGTCTTTTAGGAAACCTTGTAGGTCTCTCTGATCATAAGCTGATTGTGGATGATAGCTCCATGCTGGTAGTGGGAGTTACAGGTCAGTTCCCACTAAGAAAATAGAAAAAAGATAACTAATATACAAGAGTTAGAGAGAAGAGAGAAAGAGAGGGAGAGAGAGAGAGGGAGAGGGAAAGGGAGAGGGAGGGGGAGGGAGTGAAGATGTAGAAGATTAAGGTCAGTCTTGATCCTACCCTCTCCAGTGTCTTGTGGTTCAGGTATTCCCTTTAAGGTCCTGGTGAAGGATCAGCCATTTGGTCTATCTTTTAGGAAGTAGAATTTTATGCTACCATTGCCGTTTGGGCCTAGATTTGTGTTTCCCACCCCTTTGATGCCCTTCCCTCCCTCCCCTTCCATCCTAGTGTCAAGTCCATGAGATGCTTGCTGGGTATGTAAGGTATCTTGGGTAGACTCAGGTTAGGTACTGTAGATGAGTGAGACTATGTGGCGATTTTCTTTCTGTGATTGGGTATGTTCACTGAGAATGATCTGTTCCAGGTGCCACCATTTTTCCTCAAATTTCATTGTGTCATTTTTTTTTTTTTACTGCTGTATAGAATTCCATTGTGTAGATATACCGTATCTTAGTTATCCATTCTTCTAGTGATGGCCATCTGGGTTAATTCCAGCTCTTAGCTATTACAAATTGAGCTGCAACAAACATGGCTGAGCAAATCTCTCTAGCCTGTGGCTTGACTGATTTTTCTTTATTATTTCTGTTTTCTTATTTATGTCTAGTATTGACCTCTTTATTTCATTAAATTGGAATCCTGTGTCTTCTTTGCTTCCTTTTATTTCTTCCTTGAGTTCTTTCAACATATTTATAATCATTCTTTTGAAATCTTTCTCAGGCATTTCCTCTAACTCGTTCTCACTGGTGGTCATTTCTGATGCATTACTTTTTGGTTGATTTATATTGTCGTGATTTTTGGTGTTCCTTGTGTTATAATGTATATTTTTTTGCATCTTGGTTTATTTAATGATTGGATTTTCCAGTTACCTGGGTATTAAGAGATGTATCAGTCAATCTGATGTTATATATATATTCAGGTTAGGAGCTTAAGGGGCTGGGTGTGGCTCTGAAGACTCTCAGAGTATCTACAAAAGTGACTCTAGGTGTTGGGTGTGCCTGCTATGAGAGTATTCAAGTAGGCTAAGTGGAACAAAATACAGGTAGATTCTAAAATTTAACTAAACAATGTTCACTTTCAATGAAAACCGCACAGAGTATTTATACAAGAGTAGGTATTATGACAACCAGATCCTCTGTCTGTCCCTTAGGCTGTGTGGTGCCTCACCCACTCTCTTAGTCCTGACAACAAGGAGGTTAAGATTTCTGGTCTGTAGAGGGTTCCAAGTCAGCTGTGGCCAGCTGAGACCCTTCCCTAATGTATAACAGAAGAGAAAACAAAGCCACTATTATTCAAGAAGCAACAAATAACAAGCCCAAAATACAGCTTTTTTAAGAATGGCAAATTTGACCATCCATCTGATTTAACATATAATTTATCCTGATGTGAAGGTGCAATTAGCACTTCTGGTTCAGGCCTATGTACCAGGTTTATTAGGTGGGTACTGACCTGGTCTAATCCCCGTTACCTTTTGGGATGATTTTGTTCTCAGCTGTGCTCTTGATTGGGTCCCTCTTTGGTGCTCTGTCAGTTCAAGTAGGTGTGGCCGGGACCCTGGCCCACTGCTCTGATCCCAAGGTCTGGGCACTGGTGGTGGGGGAGTGGGAGGGAGCCAATGCTTCTCTAGTTGGCCCACTGTTCCACGTGTTCTTCTACCTTGTGATGTGTTCCTCTGTTGTTCACTGCCTTCTACCTTCACATTTCTTGAGTGTGCAGAGAGCTCCAGTGTGAGTGGAAAATCCCCTCACCTGGCTTTTCCTGCGGCTTAAGCCGAGCCTGGCGGCTGGCTGGCATGCTGCTGCTGAGGCATGGGGTGTGGGCTCTGGATGCTCTGGATCTCTCCTACTTCTACGCTGCTGTTTCAACTTCCTATACACCTTACGTTTTAGTAAAAGTGTGTGTTTTGCTGGTTTTTTTTTTTCCTTTCCCCCCCTAGGCTGCTTTGGTGTGGTACCTATGCTGCGATCTTAACCAGAGGTCTCCTTGCTTGTCCTTATATAGAGGGCACTTGCTTTCTGCAATAATTTTTGTTATGTGTCAGCCATGGTGGGAGGTTTCTAGTCTTTCTCATTTTACAGATGTTAATTTTGACCTTACTCTATTCCCTACTCTTGTGCCATAGTTGCATGCCAGAAAACCTTATTGCTGAAGACACTGTACAATTTGGTTGCTGCTATGTTGAGAAATCAGGCTAGAGTTGAGCAAGAAGCTCCATCCCTATTGGGTATCTTCCATAGTATTAGACAATATTATGCAGGTAGCAGGGGAAGAATTGTTACCAACATCCCTACTTGGTTATGGACTGCATGGTAACAAAATACAAGGCAAGATGAAACTCATTTGGGCACATGAATGTGCATGTACATGTGCATACGTCTTGTACAGACAAGAGGCCAATTTTAGGCATCTCTGTCACTTGCTCTCCACATTGTTTCGTGAGACCGGTTCTTTCACTGAAAGGGAATTCACTACCAGATAGAAGATCTAGGCAGCGAGCCCCAGGGGTCCTCCTCTCCATCTCCTCATTGCTGTGATATAAGTGCATGTCGTGGCACCTGGTTTTTATATGAGTGCTGGAGATCAAAACTGAGGCCCTTATGTGTGCACAGTAGGTACCAAAGTGTAGCACTACCTGCAGCATCTCAAATTGTCCTTCAAATGATTGCATTTATGCACATATGAACCAGGGTAGAAAGATGGGAAATTTATGGTAACAGGGAAAGTTAAAGTTTGGTAAAGAAGGGAAGAAAAATTATTCCCTAGCCACCTGCATAGTACCTTCTAATACTACGAAAGACACCTAATAGGAATTGAGCTAGCCTGACTTTTTCATATCTGGCAACCAAATTGTAGGCTGTGCTCCCAAGATCTCATTTAGTTTTAGCTGGGAAAGGCAGGAAACTTCAGGTGTCACTGATAACCCCAAATGTCCCACAGAAACAATGTAGGCTTCTTAAAAACATCTTGTCAGAGATAATAAATAAATTATGATTACAAATGGCCAAAATGATCTATAACCTTAAGTTCCTAGTACTCCACCTCTCCACTTTACAACTTTGTTAACTGAAAACATATTTAATATTCATTAGGTTTTTACATTAAAAACATTGTACATACATGTTCGCAAGTGCTGGTGCATTTTTACATCAGATTCTCTTGCCACTACAAATGAACACCTTGCTTTGGTGCCATTTTTAAATCTGGCTTTACATGGGTGCTAGGGAATTGAACCTGGGTAGGCAAGCTTTGAAATCAAGTTCTTCTAACCAATAAGGCATCTCTCCTTCCCTAAGAATCTTTAAAATTTTTATAACATTTTATGAAACTTTCCATACACATCAGACAATATACTATGATGATAATCACCTCCCACCACCTTCCCTATCCCTCCACTGAGTCCTCCCTCCACTGAATCCGTTCTTTTCATCGTTTGCCTTCTTTTTTTTTTTTAATGTTTTATGAGAGAGAGAGAGAGAGAGAGAGAGAGAGAGAGAGAGAGAGAGAATTGGCACACCAGGGTCTCTAGCCACTACAATTAAACTTGAGACACTTGGCACTTTTGTGTGCATGTGCAACCGTTGCACTTGCATCACCTTGTATATCTGCCTTATGTAGGTCCCAGGGAGCTGAACATGGGTTCTTAGGCTTCACAGGCAAGCTCCTTAACTGCTAAGCCAACTCTCTAGTCCCTCTCTTCTTCTATTTTGATGTCATAATTTTTTAAATCTTCCTACAATGCAGGTCTTGTGTAACTAGCTTCAGCCACTGTGAGGTCACGAGTACAGTGGTCACTTTGTGTCTGGAAGACAGTATTGTAAGCACTCTTCCCCTTCCTTTGACTCTTACATTCTTTTAAAAAAATATTTTTACTTATTTATTTGAGAGAAAGAGACAGAGAGAGAATGGGCATGCCAGGGCCTCTCGCCACTGCAAATGAACTCCAGATGCATGCACCGGCCCCCCGCCATGCATCTGGCCTATGTGAGTCTTGGGTAATTGAATTTGGGTCCTTTGGCTTGGCAAGCAAGTGCCTTAAACTGCTAAGCCATCTCTCCAGCCTGACTCTTACCTTCTTTCCACCACTTCTTCCACAATTGTTCTTGAGCATTGAGGTGTGTGATAGAGATGCCTCAGTTAGGGCTAAACACTCCACTGTCACCATCTGAAAAGAGAAGGTTCTCTAACCAAAAGTAATATTAACATACGGGCATAAACACAGGTTAGAATGCAGTTTTATTTGCATAACATACGCCGTTAGCCAGATAATAGCAGTAGTTTCCTCCCTAGTGTTTATGGCCTCCTCAGCCATAGGCTTTTGACTAGGTTTTCAGTATCAGACATGAATTCCTCTCTTGGAATGAATCTCAAATATAATCAGAGAGCATTTGGTTTTCCCACAAAACAGGCATTTCATAATTGTACTAGTTGGTTCATTTGTCCTGGCTGGCCCATATTAGAGAATCTTTAACTTTTTTTAAGCTTGTTACAAATTATACTCTTTTGAGAATGGTAAAAATAAAAATGCCATTTCTTAGCAACCTTTAGAAATGAAACTTGAGAGCCTCCATATCACTATATATACACATCACAAAGAAGCTTAACTGCAACTCTTCATGGAGAAGCCCACAGTTGTCATATTATGTGCTTTTCTCTTTCAAAGCAAATCTCTTTGTGTTTTTAGTATAAACATTTTTGCTTCCTATTTTGATAGCCCTGAAATTTATTTTGTAGAGGCCAAGAATAGCAGTTTTACCTTGGTGAAGTTCCTTGGAAGGAACTATTCAGGCATGTGCTGGTGTGTAGTGGAGCTCTGTTCCTATAGTAGGGGATACTCTTTAAGACTCAACCAGAACACATCTGAAGCACTGCTGGTAAGTTTCCCTGATTTTCACTTGTCTCATCTGTTCTCCTGAACATGGCTCATATGTTCTTGTATGTCTTCTTGGTTTCATTACTTTTGTTTTCTGTCCAATGTCCTGCACAATGTTTAACAAATGCCTCTGGTACTGAAAATAGAAATCCTCTAGACCCATCCATATGATTCTTGGTTAGAAAGAACTTCTCTTGGCTAAGATGGAAAGATACAAGTGAGGTTTGATCATCGATTATGTTGAGTCCCCTCACATTCTGTAAATGTATAGTACAAGCCTGAGACACAATAGGGGAGCTACTCCCTGAATAGCATATTCTGAACCCCAAACACATTAAGAAGGGCCCCTTTTATACTCTCTTAATCCTAATATCCTTTTAAAGATGCTCCCTGCTGTTTCTGCTTTCCTCATTTTTAATGGTGCTCTTTATTTTTTCTTTCCTACTTGCTTCCTAAGGATGCTCCCTGTGGTTGCTTGAATTACCCTTTGTAACGTTAACAGCCTCAATTAATGAGAACTGTTGCTCTCCTTCCTCTTCTACAATGCTACATTGCTAGTTTTTATAGTCAGCTCAAGCTTTATTCCTTCAGAGACTCAGACTTCTCACTACATGATATTTTGAGAAAGGGGCTTCAATTACTTTTTGAGGTGGAACCACTCAGGTACTTTTATTATTAGGTAGCCAGTCAGGAGAAAGGGTCCAAAGAGGGGAACACCTAACCTGCTTGCTTCTTCAGAGTTAAACATCCCATCTAGCCTATACAATCAGATCTCTAGCCCCCTACTCCTATGAGAGTAGCATTAATATATGGGAATGAACATTAATAAAAGTTTGGTGCCCAAGATGGTGACTGCCTAACTGTGCCACACATCCCAAGGAAAGAAATGCAAGACATTAAGGGTTCATGGGTTTTTAGGGGAGAGTAATCTCCAATAGATTGCCAATGGGAGGGCACAGAGGGGCAAAAACGGGAAATCACTGATTCCCTCAGGTAAAGGTATCCCACCCCTCCCCCCAAGCAGCTGCCATATCCACAGTCCCAGCTTCAGGAAACTCAGCACTTACTGTAGGAAAAGGGTCCCAGGCCAACATAATTCCACTTGCATCATTGCACATGGGTGATCGCCCTGCTACCCCTGCCCATGAGTGACCTTGCCCAGGCTACACTTGCTGGTCCATTGGAGCTCAGGCTCCTTTGATCAATTTGCCCGCCCCTAGCCACCTCGCCGATCCCTGCTTGTGCAAGCTTAGCCTGCTCAGTCCATTTGCTCACTTACTTCTCCAGCCACTGCACATTCACATGCAAGATCAGGCCCACTGCAACTGTCACGTGACCTCAGGCTGTCTCTGAATGTGCTTGTGCTAGCTCAGGTGCCAGCCCCACCCCGTCTGCAACACAGCTAACAGCCATTGTCCTGCTGCGGGGGAACGTGGACTGCTTCAGGGGTCCCAGTGTTCCCCCACACCAGAGTTTGGGCTGCTTTAGTGCTTGGTGCCTCAGTGTCCGTCCTAGAGCAAGCACAGGCAGCTTTGGTGCACTACCGCGTGAGAGCTCAGGCAACTTTGTTGCCCCTGCCAGGCAGGAGCTCAGGTGGCTTTGGCAAATGAAAGCCAAAGCCCAGATGGCTTGAGAACTGCCTCAGGCTGCTTCAGATTCTTACTGTGCTTGAGCCAAGGCTGATCCACCCACCTACTTGTCCATACACTGCGATGGGCAGACCACAGCGGAAAAGAAATAACATGAAAAATGAAATGTAAGAAAATCCAGTTAGATCACCCAGTCCTACAATTAACATCTGTAATCAAAACATAGAAGAAACATTAGGATTAGAACACCAAAATGAAGTTATGAGCAATGCAACCCTAACCAAGCTACTAGTAGAACTTGCAGAAAAGCAACAAAGGACCAATAATTGTGTGGATGCTGCCATCACTAGACCTAATAGATAAGAAAATGGAAGGACTTCAAAGACTGTTGAGAGATATGAGGGAGAGTGAAAAAAAGAGGACCTCAAAAATTAGCTGGAAATGCTAAATGAAGACACAAAAAATGCACGGATGAATTCCAAGAAGAATAAAGGAAACAAGAAAATGATGTGAAAAGGGAGTTTGACAGAGGGATGGAAACTATACATAAAAAAGTAGTAGAAAATGCAAACCTAATTGAACAAGTCCAAAACTGTCTAGAAGCTCTCAAGAATAGAGCCAGCCATGTGGAGAATAGAAACTCTGATCTGGAAGACAAGATGGAAGAAACAGTTTGAGAGTTCAAAAATTTGAGTAAGTTCAAAAGTTTCTGTGAACAGAACATGAGGGAATTGTGGGATACCCTTAAATGTCCTAATATCAGGACCATTGGAATATCAGAAGAAGAAATTCAGACCAAAGGCATGGAGAATTTATTTAACAAAATAATTGAAGAAAACTTCCCCAGTCTTTTAAAAGAAAGGCCCATCAAGATACAAGAACCCAATAGAACTCCAAACAGACTGGACCAAAGGTGAAACTCTCCAAGACATATTGTCATTAAGACTCTAAACATTGACACCAAAGAGAAAATCCTAAAAGCAGCTAGGGAAAAACAGCAAACCACTTTTAAAGGCAACCCCATCAGAATTACTCCAGTCTTCTCAATGGAAACCCTGAAAGCTAGAAGGGCCTGGAATGAAACACTGCAAAGTCTAAGAACCTATGGCTTCCAACCTAAACTACTCTATCCAGTAAAAGTATCCCTCATAATAGATGGTGAAAGAAAAACTTTCCATGACAAAACTCAGCTTCATAATTATATGAACACAAAAGCAAACCTACAGAGAGTATTTCAGGAAATTCTCCACAGAGAAGAATCAAATAATCAAACTCAAATGCCTACAAGAATCAGATCACAATAACCAAGCTCAGAGAAGGCACAAAAAACCTCAAAGTCCATGAAAACTCCAAACCACATATTTCATCACTATATGGCAGAGATCAAATCAAATCTCACAGTCATTACCCTATATATTAATAGCCTTAATTCCACCATCAAGAGACACAAGCTAACAGGATGGATCAAAAAATTAGGCCCCTCAATATGTTGTGTTCAAGAAACCCACAAATCCACTAAAGACAGACACCTCCTTAGGGTGAAAGGGTGGAAAACAATACTCCAAGCAAACAGATAAAATAGACTTGAAATCAAAAATAATCAAAAAAGACAAAGAAGACCGCTTTCTACTTATCAGGGGAATGATCCATGAAGAGGATATTACAATCATAAATCTGTATGCACCAAACACAGGGGCACCACACTTCTTATAAAAAAAAAAAAAACCTACTTGACAATAAAACAGAAATAACCACTGACACCATCATAGGTGGGGATTTCATTACACCATTATCAGTAATAGACAGATCATCCAAAGAGAAACACAACAGGGAAGTAAGAGAGCTCAACAAAGCCATAGGTCATTTAGACCTAACCAACATCTACAGAACTTTCCATCCCAAATACACAGACTATACATTCTTCTCATCAGCCCATGAAACATTCTCTAAAATAGATCATATACTGGGTCACAAAGCCTGCCTCCACATATTTAGGAAGATTGAAATAATTCCCTGCATGATATCAGATCACAATGCTATATTCCTAGAAGTTAACAACAAAAGACCCACCAAGAATCCCAACGGCACCTGGAAACTGAACAGCACACTTTTAAACAATAAATGCATAGTGGATGAAATAAAAAATGAAATTGCAAAATTTTTAGAAATGAATGATGATGAAAACACATTGTACCGAAACTCATGGGACACAATGAAGGCAGTCCTCAGGGGAAAATTCACAACACTCAATGCCTTCATAACAAAGACAGAGAGATACAAATCAATAACCTAACCGTCCACCTGAAGGCACTGGAAAACCAAGAAAAATCCAACCCAAAGAACTCTAGAAGGAAAGAAATTACAATCAGGACAGAAATTAATGAATTGAAAACTAAGAAAACAATTAAGATAATTGACTAAACAAAGAGCTGGTTCTTTGAAAAAATAAACAAGACTGACAAACCCCTGGCCAATTTGATCAAGCAAAAAAAGAGATGCTTCAAATCAACAAAATTCAAAATGAACAAGGAGAGATCACAACAGACATAAGTGAAATTGGGAGAATCATCAGGATTTATTTCAAAAACCTCTACTCCACAAAACTGGATAATGTGGAGGAGATGGATAAATTCCTGGATGCATAACATCTATCAAAGCTAAACTCAGAGCAGCTTAATCTCCTAAACAAACCTATCACACTCATTGAGATTGAAAAAGTAATAAAAATCCTCCCCAGAAAGAAGTCTCCAGGACCAGATGACTTCTCAGCTGAATTCTATGAAAACTTCATGGAAGAACTCATGGAAGAACCAATCTTCCACAAAATGTGCCACACAGTTGGAGAACAGGGAAAGCTACCCAACTCCTTTTATGAAGCTAGTTTCACCCTAATTCCAAAACCAGGCAGATATGCCACAAGAAAAGAAAACTACCAACCTATTTCCCTGATGAACTTAGATGCAAAGACCCTGAACAAAATTCTCACAAACCAAATCCAACAACACATCAAAAGCATTATCCACCTTGACCAAGTAGGATACATCCCAGGAACACAGGGGTGGTTCAACATATGGAAATCTGTCAATGCAATACACAATATAAACAAGCTTAAACACAAAAACCACATGATCATTTCGATAGATATAGAAAAGACCTATGACAAGATACAACATCACTTCATTATCAAAACATTGGAGTGAATTGGCATGGTTGGTTCATATCTTAACATAATACAAGCAATATACAAAGCTCCTAAGGCCCAAGTAATACTTAATGGAGAGAGACTGGAGGAATTCCCATTAAGATCAGGAAAAAGACATGGTTGTCCACTCTCACCTCTGCTCTTCTGCTAGTACTGGATGTCCTAACTCTAGCAATAAGACAGGAGAAAGAAATAAAAGGTATACAATTTGGAAAGGAAGAAGTTAAGTTAGCCCTATTCGCTGATGACATGATTGTATATGTAAAAGACCCGAGAGACTCCATCCCAAAACTCGTGAAGGTGATTAACTCTTTATAGCAAAGTAACAGGACACAAAATCAATGCACAAAAATCAGTAGCCTTCCTATATGCAAATGACAAAGATACAGAGATAGAAATAAGGGACATGGTCCCATTTTCAATAGCAACAACAACAAAAAAAAGTATCTTGGAATAATGTGAACCAAGGAAGTGAAAGATCTATACAATGAAAACATAAAAACACTCAAAAAAGAAATTGAAAAGGACTTGAGAAAATGGAAAGATCTCCCATGAGCCTGAACAGGTAGAATTAACATTGTGAAGATGGCAATCGTACCAAAGGCAATATACAGATTTAATGCAATTCCAATTAAAATCCCAACAGTGTTCTTCACAGATATAGGAAAAATGATCTCAAATTTCATATGGAAAGGCAGAACGCCTCACATATCCAAACATATCCTCAGCCAAAGAAACACATCTGGAGGCATCACCATACCTGATCTAAAGCTATATTACAAAGCCATAGTAATAAAAACAGCATGGTACTGGCATAAAAACAGGAGTATAGACCAATGGAATAGACATGAGGACCCAGACTTTGGGTCAAGCAACTATAGCTACTTGATATTTGACAAAGGCCCTAACACTATAGCCTGGAAAAAAGACAGCATCTTCAACAAATTGTGCTGGAAAAACTGGATAACCATATGCAGGAAACTGAAACTTGATCCACACATTTCACCATGCACTACACTCAAGTCCAAATGGATCAAAGACCTCAATATAAGACCAGAAACTCGACTACTACTTGAAGAAAATATAGGAACTACTTTCCATGTAATAGGAATGGAAAAAGACTTCCTGAACAAAACCCCAGTAGCTCACGAACTTAAACAGTTACTGAAGCAATGGGATCACATGAAGCTGTAGAGTATCTTATAGACAAGCATACAATAAGCAAAAGTCAATAGATCTCCCACAGAATGGGAGAAAATTTTTGCTGGCTATCCAACTAACAGAGGCCTAATCTCTAGAATCTACAAAGAACTCAAAAACCTAAACAGTAAAAAGTCAAACAACCCACTTACAAAATGGGGCAAAGAGCTGAGCAGGCAGTTCACAGAGGAAGAAATAGAAATGGAAAACACACACTTAAGAAAATGTTCATCATCCCTAATCATCAGAGAAATGCAAATTAAAACAACTATGATTTTCCACCTTACCCCAGTAAGGATAGCAAACATCAAAAAATCAAGTGAAAATAAATTCTAGTGAGGATTTGGTGAATTAGGAACACTCATCCACTGTTGGTGGGAATGTAAGATGGTACAACAACTTTGGAAAGCATTATGGAGACTCCTGAAAAAGAATAACTATAGAGACACCAACAGACCCAGTTATTCCCTTACTGGGCATCTACCCTAAAACAGTTAAACCACAGGCCAGAGAGATTTGCTCAACCTTGTTTGTAGCAGCTCAATTCATAATAGCTAAGAGCTGGAATCAACCCAGATGTCCATCACTAGAAGAATGGATAACTAAGATGTTGTATATCTACACAATGGAATTCTGTACAGCAGTAAGAAAAAATGACACAATGAAATTTGAGGAAAAATGGTTGAACCTGGAACAGATCTTTCTCAGTGAACTTACCCAATCACAGAAAAAAAAAAATTGCCACATAGTCTCACTCATGTAGAGCACCTAATCTGAATCTACCCAAGATGCCTTACATACCCAGCAAGCAGCTCATGATCTAGACAATAGGATCGGTGGTGAGGGAGGGCAGGGCAAGGGAGGGGGTGGGAAATACAAATCTAGGCCCAAATGGCAATGGTACCATAAAATTCTTCATACTAAAATGCAGACCAAATGGCCGAACCTTCACCAGGCCCTTAGAGGGAACTCCTGAGGCCACAAGACACTGGAGAGGATATGATGAAGACTGACCTTAATCTTCTACATCTTCTCTCTCTTTCTCTCTCTCTTCTCTAACTCTTATATATTAGTTATCTTTTTCTTCCTTTTCTTAGTGGGCACTGACCTTTAACTCCCTGTACCAGCATGTCGCTATCATCCACTATGAACTTTTGATCAGAGAGAACTACAAGGTTTCCTAAAAGAGAAAAAGATTTCTGTCAGAGTACTTGATGACCAATAAAAGGTTAGTGATAGAACCCTACTGCTGAAGACACCTTATGAAGTTGACACCTAAAATGAAATGGCATGGCTGGAAACTGGAAGAGAGTCATTCCCCAGATAGTCAGTATGTCTAGTGCCAGAAGGTGCTACATGGGCGATTGGGGGAATATGACCAATATCTGTCCAAGAAAATCATGGTCTAATCTACTTAGCAGCAAATAACCTGTCGTGATGCTCACACAGTGCAATAGTGGCGTACACCCATGGTGGGAAACCAACTACTCTTGATGTGACTAACTGTTCCCCTCAGTGGTATGGGACCCATAGCTGGATCTGGGAAACAAGTGAGAACTATATCCAAACATAAGCCCAATCCCCATTATCAAACTGCCACCAATCGTGGGCTACAAGAGGGCCTACACCTATTAAATTCTCTATAAAAAGTAAGTGTTATTTCATTTGTCTGGTGCTAACTTACTCTCCATTGGAGAATCTGCTTCTCTTTTTCAGGTAGATGTAGATCCTAAGGAGAGAGCCACCCCATCATACCTCAAAAGGGCCCTGGCTGAAACTAAGAACAATTGGAGAAACAAGCAAGGGTGCTGTTTTCTTGGTGAACTGGATACCTGCACAAGGGTGAAGGAGATCAACACGGAGAAAAACCAACTCCTATCAAATCAGAGAGCCAGAAAGCCAGAAGCCCCCAACACCTCATCACTGACACAGACCAAAAATGAACCCAACATGGCTCAGGAAAATTTTGCGGAACAGGGGGTGGAAAGAATGTCAGAACCACATGTTGGGTCATGATATGCAGAGACCTTTATCTTACTCATAACTGTGGGCTAACTCCAGAATTCATGACCCATATACCTCAACAAGGAGGGGCCAGGGAGAGAGGGTATGACATGAGTGAGCCTAACAATGGTACCAAATTGACTGTATTCACTGAGTACAAAACTAATTAGTAAAAAAAAAAAAAAAAAAAAAAAAAAAAAAAAATTGGTGCCTTTAATCCCAGTACTCAGGAGGTAGAGGTAGGAGCATTGCCATGAGTTCAAGGCCACCCTGATACTACAGAGTTAATTCCAGGTCAGCCTGGACCAGAATGTGACCCTACCTCAAAACAACAACAACAAAAAAAGTTTTGGTAAGCCTAATATATGTATTTAGCCACACACCAGCAGGCATTATAACTCCTAGAGCTCATGACTTCCTTCATCATAGTCTTTCAGTATCAGGCATGTATTCCCTCCCATGGAGCAGGCCTCTAGTCCAATTTGAGAGCAGTTAGTTTCCCCCATAACAGACATACCACTATTGTACCCCTTGGTTTACTTGGCCCGGCTGGCCCAAATTAAGGTTTGCAGAGTTCATTGTTGTTTATCTCCAGTGATGACTTATTTCTCTCCCATTGAGCTGCAGGCAGCATAGCTATTTCTAGCTTTCTGTCAGCTGGTCTACACAGAAGATGTTTTCAGCTCAGCTCCAGCAAAATTTTTCAGTGACTTTCCAGCTCAAATATGTGAAATCTTCAGAATAGGGTCTTACCATCTATTCTTGGTGGGAAACCAAGGGCCTCAGCAATGGCCTATTGTAATGTTTAGGAGGCATCAGGGATCTCCCTGACCCACAATTCAGTGGAGAGTATCCCAAACCTGGAACTGAAAATTATCTAGTAACCATCTATGGCCTCTAGATGTACCATTGTCCAAAAAATACTATTCCATATGAGTTATTTATACTCTCTTTGATTTTGATTAACCCTCCCTGTGGTAGTTTGATTCAGGTGTCCCCCAAAACCTTAGGTTTTCTGAATGCTCAGTTCCCAGCTTATGGAGATTTGGGAAATAACACCTCCAGGAGACAGTGTATTTTTGGGGGGTGGGCTTATGGGTGTTTTAGCCAGCTTCCACTTGCCAGTATTTGGCACACTCTCCTGTTCCTGTTGTCCACTTTATGTGGGCCAGGGGGTGTTGGCCACTCTCTGCTCATGCCATTGTTTTCCCCTGCCATCATGGAGCTTCCCCTCCAGCCTGTAAGCCAAAATAAACTTTTTTCCTCCACAAGCTGCTCTTGGTTGGGTGATTTCTCCTGGCAATGTGAATCTGACGGCAATACTCCCCCTTTACTCAATCTCTTCCCCTTGTTCTATTTCTTTCAAACTACATAAGCAAGTACAGTGAATATAATATAGCCTCAGTATAAATTAAATTAAAAAAAAATTCTTGTACCTCAGCCCCCCACCTCAGCTCATCCGCCTGCTTCACTTGCAGGATACAAGTCTGCTCGTCTCACACAATCAAATCTCACTCTCTACCCCTCCACATGCACAGGTGTGCACCCTGCCTAGGTGCAGGTGTGGAACCCTTTTCTGAGCCTAAGCCAACTGGCTGACACACCTGATGCAGGTGTGCCAATCTCTTCTGGAGCATAGACTCCACAAATTTTCTTACTTGGGCCCACTGAGACAATTTCTGCTTATCCCTCTGGCTCTTGGGCTGCTCACACCTCCATGCCTGGATCTCTGCAAAGGTAAGATGTCTCTCATACCCTGACAGTCTGGCTATTTTCTTTATTACTGTTTTTATGTCTCTCTTCAGATGTATATGCCTTTTAATTTTAGAAAAACTCCCTTGCACATTTTTGTTGCCAGAGGCTACATTCGTTCTTCCAGATAGGCTCTAGACCACATGGTGTCCCCAGGAACTTTCCCTTACCTTCCTCTTTAGTCCTTGAACCCTTGGCCTTTCCTTTCTCTCTTTGGATAAAATGTGGTGTTTTAAATATCATTCTTCTCAGTTAGTCTGGTTTATTCATTTCTTTGGTTAAATAGTAGACATGAACTTAGGGTTCCAGGTCCCCGGATTACCCTAAAATGCCCCAAGTTTTCCCAATCAGACTGAATGTGTTCCCCATTCACTCACATGCTTGAATACCAGATCCCCTAGTTGGTAGTACTGTTTTGGAAGGTGTTTTAACCTTTATGAGGTGGATCCTTTCTGGAGGAAATTTATCACTAGGAGTGGGCCTTGAGGCATTGCATGCCCTGTTTGCTAATTTCACTCTGTCTTTTATTCTATTTCTTCCAGCTGATATGAAGTCATACAATATTGTAAGTAGAGTTCAATGTGCCTTCTGGCCAGCAATTGAAAGTGCAGAAGACTGAAAGAAATGTAGACATTGGAGGCATGGTTTATGAGATTTCAGAAAGAATATAGACTCTCTTCGAACAGGGATAATGGCAGTTTGTGTGATATTCTGACAAAGAAGCTATCTGTGTCCTGTCAATGTCTGAAAATTTGAGCAAACTTGAATTTTTAAAGTGGTGGTCTGGTGCATATGGAAGAGGACCTTTCAAGGCAGCAAAACATTAAGTCTGGTATGGATTCTCTTAGGGGCTCTGATTCTAATCTATACTGAAAGACAGCAGAAAGATATGAAAAACATAAAATTTGGCACAGAAAGAAATGTGACTAAATTTGAAGCCCCATACCTAGAAACTGCAGATTTTCTGACTGTAATTATTGAAAAATATTACCACCATTAAATATAAGTCAACTGTATAGCACTAGGACAAGAAGACAATAGAGTAAGTACAAGACCTAACCCATTGAAGGCTGTAGCTAGTAACAATTTGAATTCATTTAAAAGGAAATGATCTGAAGAAAGAGATTTTTATATCTGAATTAAATCTAGGTCAGATTCCACTGTAAGCATTAATGACTTACTTAATAATGATGGACATTAGGAGCAAGGCAATTTTCTTCTGCAGGTACAGTCAGAGGCCCAAAGAACATAAATGCCAACTTGCCCTGGGAAGACTAGGAGGAAATCCAGTTAGATTCAAGATGATCAGAAACATGTTCCTGGTTCTTCTTCCTTGACTTTTTGTGGGCTTTACATATTGTTGGCATTGTTGGTGGTTTGAATGCAAAATGTCCCATGTAGACTCATGTACTTAAATAATAAATACTTAGCCTCAAGTTGATTGAACTGTTTGGGAAAGTTGTGGAGACTTGAGAAGGCAGAGCTTTGCTGGAGGAAGTATATTACTGGGATGGGGGAGTGGAAGTGTATCACTGTGGTGATACAAGGGGGTGGCGGTGGGGGGAGGCAGTACAGATGCTATAGCATGGCCCTGATTGCTGTTCTCTTCTCTCTCTCTCTCCTCTTCTGATTGAACCAGTTTCCTGCTTCTGGCATGTTTTCTGTGACATATACTCCATCCTATAAAACTGTAAGCTGAATTCAATCTTTTTCCTTTAATAAGCTATTTCTGGAAGGATATTTTGTGCCAGCAACAAGAAAGTAACTGATGTATCTGTCTTTTTCCAGCTCTGAGTTACAAAATATGTAACTTTGCAACAACTCATTCTTCAGTATCAGTGTTACTGACCCCTTAGAGTGTTCATCAAATATACTTGGAGGACAAAGCCAATGTGGATAGAGTGGCTAAATGGAAAACCAATATTTTGACACTTATCCAAGTCAGCTTGGTCTCACAGGACCAGGGAATAATAGAACACTCAAAAGGAGTCCTCTAGCTTAGTCACTTGTTCTCTTGATCACAGTGGCTATGGTGTCCCCACAGGTTGGACTCTAACCAGTTTCCATTCTATGAAGAGAAAAAATGTCCCCAGTGCTTCCAAAGGAAGTAACATGGTTAGCAAGTCTTTACACAACTAGTAGCAGGAAACTAAAAGGCTCCTCATAAGTCCATAAGAGTGACCTGTATAAACTTACAGCTAACCTTAACAGTAGAAGAAAAATAGTTAATTTTTGAGCACTGATATGGTATTAAATACCCAGTATGAAATTATAAAACATAATAAATGATAAATTAATTAGTAAACTAAGTTACTGGTTATATAAAAATTAAAAACTATCTTTTAAAATGGGATCTATAATGATAGACAAAAAGCCTTCAGTAGTAAACCATGAGTATGAGCTACTGATGTTCCAGGTAGGATAACTACAGCAATCAATTCCAACTATACTATCAAGATAAATTCATTTCTAAATCTAAACATAGTTGGAACAATACTTTATGCCTTTGTTTGCTTCATCATTTTCTTTTAGGCACTGTGGACATAAAATAAAATGATTACAATCTCACACTATTTTTTCCCAATTTATTCCATCCTTGGATTCTTTCTTAACATCACTCTTTGATGTTTTGCAGTAGTATCTGTATGCAAATGTCAACATGTTCACTTACAGTTCATAAGACCTCATTCTTAAGCTCAAAAGTAAGGTCAGGTATCATACAATTCCAGATGGCCTTTGAAATTCTGGCAACAGCACAAAGGGGGAACCTGTGCCATTATTCAAGTAGAATGTTGTGTATTTATACATGACAATTCAAACATTGTGTCTTTAGCCTTCCAATATTTTTATATCTGGATTAAATCTAGGTCAGATTCTGGTTTAAGCTTTAATGACTTACTTGATAATGATAGACATTAGGAGCAAGGAAATTTTCTTTTGCAGATAGAGACAGAGGCCTAAAGAACATAGATGGCAACCTGCCCTGGGAAGACTAGAAGGAAATCTAGTTACCTCCAAGATGATTAGAGACATGTTTCTGATTCTTCCTCCTTAACTTTTTGGGCTTTCCCCATTGTTGGCATGTCCTTTCTGAGTCTATGTTTTACTCCATTACCCTGCAATCCATCATCATCTCCCATATACATTTACACTTGGCAATAAGGCTCATCACAACTGGATGCCAAAGTTACATCTCTAAGATTATAAAAAGACCTCATCCAAGTTGCCATGCAGGTTTTGCCACTCAGGACCCCTACTAGTTGGGGGTAAGTCCTTTCATCTTGGAAGCTTTTCTGCTTTTCTTCTACCCTCTCTTACTTCTACTCTCTCTCTCTTAAAGAAAAGCTTTCATAATTTACCTTTTAGTGTGTCTATGCTTACCAATTCTTTGTCAATTGGCATTTGAGAATCAGTGGCTTTGGGAGTTCTCACTCTCAACTCTTGTAACAATAACATCATATTTCTCAGGTGCCCTCTGGTATAAAAGGCCCTGTTATTCTTGACACTAATCTTCGAATTGGGCCTAACATTTTTTTTACATGATGTGTTGTCTACATGGTTTCATGTCCTAAGTAATGAAACTTCTTCTAGAATTTCATCAGATGATCATCCTTCAGATTCCCAGATCCACAGAGTATCTCCAGGTCTACTGACCTTCATCAGGTTCACTGTACTTTCCTAGGTCCTTGTCTCCCTTAAACCAGTCAGGTGGAGACTTTCAATCCCTGCTACCACATCCCTGTTTAACTCTGAAGAAGTCAAAGAAATGGATCTTCAATTAGCCCTAAGATCAAAGATCAAAAAAGATCAAGGTCTCAGAAGGGGAAATTGAGGCAGGCTATAAAATGGGGAAATTATGGGAATATGGGAAGGAAAAATTTGGGAAAGGAGTGGGCCTCTGCTTCTGGAATATGATCTGCTTTCTGCTGGAAAGGCAGGAAGCTTCCGATGAGCTCACGTGTCCCACAGAGTCAATGCATGTTTTCATAAAGATACCATGACAAAGAAATAATTGTGCTTAGGTCCAAAATGATCAATAACCTTATGTTCCTAGTACTCCATTCTCATAGATCCAAACAATAGCCTTCATAAATCCACCATACAAGTTTGTTAACCAAAAATAAAGTCTTTGTCTTTTAGCCTTGTTGCAAATAACACTCTTTTGACAATGTTAAAGGGGGAACAGTTTCTTAGCTACCTTTGTAAATCTAACTTGAAGAGTGGAGGAGATGGCTTAGCAGTTAAGGTACTTGCATGTACAGCATAACAAATGGGTTCATTTTCCCAGAAATCCAGATGTACAAAGTGGCACATGCATCTGGAATTTGTTTGCAGTGGCTAGAGGCAGATATGGATTAGAACTTGAGTGCCACCAAATGTGTGTGTGTGTGTGTGTGTGTGTGTGTGTGTACAGTTGGCTACATATTCCCATTAATAAGACACTTAATTGTATCTCCTGAGAAGCTCACACTTACCCAATCAGGAGTGTTGTTCATTCTCCTGGAACACCTTTTTGCTTTTAATAAACCCAACTTTATATTTGTCTTCATCCTTAAATTTGCTTCATCAAAGCCATGCATATATTTTAAAAGAACTACTCAGGCCACTGCCAGTGTGGTGTGGAGCTTTGTTCCTATCACTAGTGACACATTGATTACTGTCATCATTCCTGCCTTGGTTGTGAATAGAGTTTGCTGCAGTGGACAGTGGATACTAATGGAGAAGCTCAAGCCAGGACAGAAGGCTGTTGTTGGTGGGTCATGGGCTCAGTGAGAAAGCATCTGCTATAGTTTTGTTGAATGGAAGTGATGGCGATATACCTATGAAATTGTTTGCTAAACATTTGTGCTTTCATCCATAGATTACTATTATTACTGCTGCTTTCTGCCTTGGTTGTATAATAATTCGTCCTTTTTTTCTGCATCCTCACTAGCCTTTATTATTTTTGTATTGTTGATTATGTCATTCTTAGTGGATCATATATCATTGTGAATTTGGTTAATAATATTGAATACATATTATTCACACATATAAATAGATGTGTGTGTATATATATACATATATGTGTGTATGTATACACACACACACACACACATATATTGTTGCCAAGGTCCAACTTGAAATGTTAATTCCTTCAAGAAGCTTTTTTTTTTTTTTTTTTAGTTTTTTCGAGGTAGGGTCTCACTTTGGTTCAGGCTGACCTGGAATTCACTATGTAGTCTCAGGGTGGCCTCGAACTCATGGTGATCCTCTTACCTCTGCCTCCTGAGTGCTGGGATTAAAGGCGTGCGCCACCACGCCTGGCTCAAGAAATCTTTTGAGGGGAATTCTTCTATATTTTGGGATTTTTGCAATGACCCAACATCATCCTGCCCTGTAATTTATACTCGTGCCTCATGCATCAGAAATGATTGATGCTTCTTGCTGGGCATGATGGTGCATGCCTTTAATCCCAGCACTTGGGAGGCAGAGGTAGGAGGATCGCCTTGAGTTTGAGGCCACCCTGAGACTACATAGTGAACTCCAGGTCAGCCTGAGCTAGAGTGGACTCTACCTCAGGAAACCAGATAATAATAATAAAAATAATAATAAATAAAATAAATTAATTAATAAAAAGAAATGATTGGTGCTTCTTAAACCCACCTTCCAACAGTCTGAAAACACAGGTAGCCTATCACTAAAGCCAAATATACATAAAATTTATTAACTTGATTGAATATTTGATAAAATTAGATGCAGAATTGTTATCAACTGCTTGCATGAAATGGATGTAAATGGAACATTTACTTTAATCATTTCATTAACTGTACAAAATATCCTAAGGACATGAAAATAAATGCTAACTTAAGGAATAGGCATAGGCAAATGTGCTATGCTAAAACAAAATCCCATCCAGACCAGTCATGAAAGGCTGTGGGCTTTTTGACAGGGCAAGACTTCATTCCAAAGAGGAAGTGAATCTCTCAATACTGCTCATTGCAACACACAGCTTCTGTTGTATACCAGGAAGACAGAGGCACACCTTAACCGACTTACCAAGTTGAAGGCATTGTCAATCCAAACAGATAAACACCAGTACCAACTTGCTTGCAATGAAGTTCAATATATAGAAATTTGCATCTTTTCAAATAATAAGTACTCTTATTTTCTGAAATAAAGAGAAAGAATCAAAGTGAAAGGCATGAATGATTTTTCTTCACTATCCCAAAACACCAAAATCAAGAAGTAAGCATGGAAAAGTCTCCAGTTTATTTCCTGCTCCTATGAAAGACTATTTTCCAAACTGGCTTTGTGAAGCATTTGCAGTTTAGTGATCAAACCATTTCATGATTTAATTTGCCTTAATTAGCATAGAAATTTGCTATACCTTCCTCAAAACAGTTAATCAATTTTAGCAACTAGTAGAGTGTAAACCCCATACAGATTGCTCTCTCATGGCCTCAGACTGCTAATCAATTTTGAAAACTTAAATCAATCTGCATTTTATCTTGTCATTCTTTGCTTGACACTGTTAATATATTTCATGACTCTGAGGGCTGAGGAATGAGTTTTCATTTCAAGTAATAAACTAAAGTTATATTATAGTTTGGCTCATGTGTTATCATCTCCCACACACACACGCCTCTGCCTTATAATATGCTGTGCTGTGTCTACAAGGAGAGCAACTTTTCAAATAACCAAGGTATTGCATGGTAGTTCCATTTCTCTGTCTAACTTCATAAAAGAAATAACTATTCTTACCAAAATTTTGGCTTAGTGGAATATTAGCCTATTGTTAATTGAACGGCTAAAACCATTTAGGCCATCATGTTCTAGTAGAGAGGGTATTGTAGAAAACTCCCACTCCAATCCCTAGCCTAGCTAGAGAAGTAGTCACTGAATAGACACCAGATGTCCTCAGGTTTCTCTCATCTGCATCCAGGCTAATGGCCCATACCATGCATTGGAAGTTTTCCCATGTAAGGCTTCAGGAATATGGAATTACTGCCAAAGGGAATTGGGAGACCTTTAATGCTTCACATTAGCCATATGCCCTGCAAAACTGCCTGCCTGTCTTAGGTGATTTCAAGATGCACTGGTCTCATCATACTCATCAAAATGTTTGCAGTTTTTTAAGCAGCATAACACTGCTTCCTAAATTGAGATTTCTTTGCCTCAGATGTGCATAAACTAACCCCCCCTGTTTTGCAATTGAATTAAATCAGAAACCATCTGGATCCTCCAGCAATATCACATTTATTAAAGAAAGATTAAGACAGTTCTTTGGAAATGAGTTCTGAAGATCGAAGTTCTGCATCTGACAGTTAAGGCACTGACAGAGTCTGGGGATAACAGTGTTCTCCAAAAGCTCTGCTTAATTATGAAAAAGCCTTGTATGTTGGATGTCAAATTTCAAAGTTTTGTGTCTAAGCATGGCAGCTGTGGGTTGGTGAGTCAGGGCAGGGAGGCCTCCTGGCAGGACAAGGGCAAGCCTCAGAGGTCTGTGATCCCTGGACGTCTGAAGGCCATGACACAGTCTGGAGTCATAATACACTGCACCAAAGACCAGATGAGGCACAGTGTGAGCAACCAGGCCAGCTGCTCTCAGCAAGAAAGCAACTGTTGTCAAGAGATGGTGAACTTGGATGTGCTACACAGGGCCGCAGGGCCATAATGTTTCAGTGAGGGTCATTCTTTCTTTAGTAAGGAGTTTTTAGGAGAGCTGCTCTCCATGACATTGTTTTCTAAAAAGAATTTTATATAATATAACATTTCAAGTATATTTTTACATTAAGTAATTCCATGTTGGTTACAATTCCTTTTAGCACTCAGTTGGATTTCTATCATCTGGCTCCATTTTCCCTGTGGAGACCACTATCTGATTATTTTATCATGCTGAAGATGAAACCAGGGCTTCATGACTGCTAGATAAGACCTCTATCACTGAGCCTACATCTCCATGACTCTCTGATTTTGAAGGGTAACTGGATATTTCTCTTTCTTGCTATCTCATCCAAGATGCTTATTATATATATCAAGGAGCAAAAATAAGCCACCCTTCTGTGGAGAAACCTCATCAATATTACCAGGCAAGCACTTGAACTGTCTACCCTCAGTAATTATTTCTTTTGCTCTGCAACATCTGATCTTTTAATTTGCCCATCATGCATACCCATACCTTTGCATCCTTTCACTTACATCTTTCCATCACCTGCAGCACTGATAACCAATAATAATATAGGGAGAGGATAAATAGGTAGAAAACTAAGTATAAATACAGAAAGATAATATTAAGAAGATATAAGTATAAAATAAATTTGATAGTAGTATACATGAATAGGATTCTTTGTTACATATTTTCTCAGGAAAGATTAAGAGTGAAAAAATAGCATCGATTTTAAGAACTTACAGAAGCTATTATTATGAGTAATAGTTAAAAAACAACAAAAGATAGAAAGTTTAAAAATAATCCATAAATAGGCAACAGAAAAAGAAATCAAGGAACATCAAATCAGCAGAACAATTAAAGGAATGATCAGCAAACATAAATTTACATGTAATTTGACAATAATTATACTAATTAAAATAAATTTGAGGCTTTAATATAAGAAAAATATTAATCACAATCCTTTAAAAAGGTACTAGAATTTGAAATATTTTATGTATTTGAACTTCAAAGTTATACATAGCATAAAATATAGAAGAGATTCCACAGACACACAAACCAGAACTTTTAAGCAAACTCATGCTCACCAATGAAATCTAGTGAAAGGAAGCTGCCAAGATCATAATACATAAAAAGCTCTTTCCTTCAGAGACAAGATCTGTAAATGAACTTACAAAGTCAGGTATGATCCTTTCAGAGGAAGCAGGTAGAAGCTGCTTCAAACTGGTGTGGATGTGTGTACCCAGCAAAATGTGAGAAGTGCACTAGGAATCAGCAGGAAGAGCTTTTACTCACCCTCAATGGCCTGTCAGTCAGCATGGTGGGAACCACTGGAAAGTTCTTCTCCTCAAACATGCCAGCCTTGCAGAATTAGAAGGAATGGAATCAGAGTGCAGAACTAGCTGAGGGCCATGAGAAAAACTAGGCAATGTCTCATACCCTCCCCTCCTGCATATACCAGCACTTGGATGGAGCACCAACACCACAGCTAAAGCAAAGCGCTGTCCTTCACCCTCCACCACACAGCCCTGAACTAAGATGAGAGTTCATGCCATCACGGATGGTCCAGAAACTCATTCCAAAAGTCAATAAGCCTGGACTACACTGAGGTAATATATTCCTCAAAGCTAGTCCTATAGGCTTGAAGTGGAAGTGACAACTCTACCTCCCCTATCAGCACAGTTTGCTAGATGAAATAGCACAAGGAGGGAAAGAATACAAACCCAACCTTCCAAGGAAATAATGCAGTATTTTTCTTAATTTAATGTACTCATATTGAATTCTACCTTTTTGACATTTTGTGTTCCTGTGTAATTAATCTTTATAATTCTTAGTGTTTTCATCCTTTATCATCTCTTTTTAATCTCCACGTATTTATGCATCTTATGGTTTTGCTTTTGGTTGTATGTTGCTTAGTCTTAGGATTGCTGTATAGTTTTCTCTGCCCACTCTTCACTGTACTAGCCTTCCTATACACAAAACACATTCTTTATTCTCCCTTTCTTCTGTATACCTCACAACTATAGCCTTCCATAGTTTGAACATTCTCTAAAATGCGTTCACCAACAGTGTCCCAAATTCCCCTCCTAGATACATTCCCCATCAGGATCTGTTTTAATATATACAGGACAAAGTCCCATCCTAAAGACCAGTGCTTCTCAAACTATTCCATAAAATATGAAAGGAACACTAAATATTTTTTATGAAGTCAGTATTACCCTGATACCAAAACCAGATAAAGACAAAACAATAAAAAAAATTCTACTGACTAATATCTCCAATAAATATAGAGCAAAAAAATCTCAACAAAAATACTTGAAAAATGAATTAAAGAATTTAACACCAAGATAATTTAACATGATCAAGTTAGCTTTATTCTAGAGATACAGGGATGATTCAACATATGCAAATTTAAAATGTAATATAGCAAATAAATGGACTCAACAACAAAGATCACATGATCATTTCAATAGATGCAAAAAGGTGTTTTAACAAAATCTTACATCCCTTCATGACAAAAGTCCTAACAAAACTGGAGATAAAGGAATATATCATAAAATAATAAAGATTATATATGAAAAACCTATAGCCAACATAATAACAAGTATGTGGGAGTGTGGACTCAAAGTATGTCTACTATACTCAGGAATAAGACAAGGATGCCCACCATTTTTCAATATAGTAATGGAAATCTTAGCTAGAGCAATCAGACAAAAGAAGCAAATAAAAATGATACAAATAGGCAAGGAAGAAGTCAAAGTATTCTTAGTACTGATGATAACATTTTATACAAAAGAAAATCTAAAGACACTCTCAGACAGCTGTTAGAGCTCATACACACTTTTAGCAATATGGAAAGATACAAAGTGAATGCACAAAATCATTTCTATCTTCCAATACTAAACATGTTGAGGAAGGAATCAGGGAAATAATTTGATTCATGATTGACACAAAAAATTGAAAGAACTTGGAATAAACCTAACCAAGGAAATGAAAGAACTCCCGCAATGAAAACTTTTCTTTTGCAAGAGAGAAACAGAAGATTACACAAGGAAATGAAAAGATCTCCCACACTCAGGGAATAGAAGAATCAATATTGTGAAAATGTATATTTTACCAAAAGTAATGTACTGCTCCAATGCAATCTCCATCAAAATTTCAATGCCATTCTTCATAAAATATATAAAACAATTTTAATTCATCTGGGAGTATAAGAGATCTGAAGATAGCTACAGCAATACTGAGAAAAATAAATTAGTAAGGCTGATTTCAAGGAATATTGCGGAGCCAGAGTAACAAAACTGATATGATACATGCATAAAAATTGAATTGGCATGTTGATCAATAAAACAGAATAGAGATGCAGATATAAATCCATGCAGCTGTAGCCACTTGAGTTTTGACAAACGGGCTTATTTTAAGATGTCAAAAATACTCATCAGAGAAAAGGCAACCTCTTCAACAAATGGCTCTGGGAAAACTGTATATCTACATGTAGAAGAATTAACCTTCCCCATATAAAAATCAATTCCAAATGGATCTGAGACCTTAACCTAAGTCCTGAACATATGAAAATGAAAAGAAAAAGGAATAAATATACTTCAAGATATAGTAATAGGTAAGGACTTTCTAAATAAGACTCCAGTTGCCTTGAAATAATGCTAATAGTTAATATTTGGGAACTCAGAAAATTAGAAAGGTTTTGTAGAGTAAAGTAATCTCTGGGTGAAGCGACAGTGTATAGTATCAGAGAAAATCCTTTCAAGCTATACATCTAACAGCTGGAAAGGGGCCATGAGGTAGGCAAAAAAAAAAAAAAAAACCCACAAAAACACAAACAAACAAACAAACAAAAAACAGTGGCTTTAAGTGGGAGGCAAATGTAGTAGAAAAATGCTATATGAAAATAGAAGGGTGAAATATTGTAGTTGGGAAGGCATAAAAAGGGATGGGAAAGAAAGGATATGGGAGGGGAAGATTTGGAGGAGAGAAGAGAGTCTTGTGAAGGAGAAGTAAATGTATGAAAGAGCCCATGAAAACCTACTAATCTGCAAGCTAATTAATTAAAATATATAATTAAAAAGTTTTAAACAGAGGTATCCTGCATGGATGGATAATACTGCTCCCAGAAACTATATATTATTAAACAAAAATCCCAATGCCAGTGATGGGATACATTGCTAATTTATTAGTCAGTGAGGCTCCTGAAACTATATACAGGCTATTGCCAAGCTCTTGGTTGCTCATGAGAACTAGATGGTACGACTCTATTGCTGAAGATGCTACATGTTTGGTTGCAGGACATAAATCAACCTAAAAGGAGAGATTGCTCAGTAGTTAAGGTGGTTGACTGCAAAGCCTAATGACCAGGGTTCAGTCCCTCATTTGCCCACATAAACCCACATGCACAGATTGGTACTTGCATCTGAAGTTCATTTGCAGTGGCTGGAGACCCTGGTGTGCCCTTTCTTTCTCTCTCTCTCTCTCTCTCTCTGTCTCTCTCTCTCTCTCTGTCTCTCTCTCTCTCTGTCTCTCTCTCTTTCCCAGCCAGTCTCTCTCTCTCTGCTTGAAAATAAACATTTTTAAAAGAAAGAAATCAGCCTAGAACTGAGCTAGAAGTGTCTTTCCTGCTGGCCAGTCTTTTTTTTTTTTTTTTTAAGTAAGGTCTCACTCTAGCCCAGGCAAACCTTGAATTCATTATGTAATGTCAGGCTGGCCTTGAATTCACAGCAATCCTCCTACCTCAGCCTCCCAAGTGCTAGAACTAAAGGAGTTTGCCACCAGCTCAGCTCTGACTACCGTTTATAGTACCAGAAGGAATGTGCTATGCTGCTGGTACGGGAGAAACTCATCAATAGGCTTATTCAGCTGTGGACCCTTTGCATTACACCAGACAAACAGAATCTGCTCATTAGTACAATAGTGGCATGACTATTATGAGGGCTAGCAATTGCTTTCTGATTGGAATCAGGGTCCACTCCACAGAAGGCAATTCATGCCTGGTGCTATAAACATGGTCAAAACCCCATGGCTGGGTATAAGCCTTATTGGTGAAGCTACTTAACTGTTGTTTTGTTGAATGGATGGGTTGTATCTGTCAAGTTGCCTCCTAAATATATTTTTGCCCATATATTAGTGGTGTTCCTTAGCTTTGGTCATGGAAGCTGCTTTTTGCGGTAACTACAGAGACACATAACTGGACCAAGTGATGAAAATAAGTTATATGACTCCTTGAAGTTAAAAAAAAAATAATAGGAAAGGAAGAATAAAGAATGTAAGAGCTGGAGGAAGGGGTTAATTGTAGAATGCTGTCTTCTAGGAATGAAATCATACTCACCAACTCAGAGCAGCTATGGCTACCTGCAGAAAGACTTGGAGAAGCTTGGGCCTGTCATCATGTCATCCTGGATGGTCCAGGGGCTCACAAGGTCCCACCAATGCCCGAGGAGTTTCTAGAAATTAATTGCTACTGGGGGAGTGGAAGACATTTTCCTCAGTGGTATAGCCATTGGTAAGTTACACATGGTATAATAACCAGTCCCTATCGGGTGCTCATGCAATCAACTGGAATTAAACTCTTTGCTCACTCTGCAAAAGGACATTAAATTAGTAGAGGAACTAGGTAACAATAAGAAAGTAGTACTCAATAGGAGTGTGGGAGGGGGATGAGAGGGGGTAACGGGCATAAATATGATCAAAATATATGCATATTCAAAATTGTCAAAATTATTTAGTCAATAAAGAAGGAATGGTATAAGTCAGACATCTTCAATTTTTATGCTTTCCTATGTAATCTGTGTTTTGTTGTTTTGACAAAAGCATGTACCTTTCACAAACTTCTGAGGAAACACCTATAATTTATCCTGAAAGTTTCATCATGAGGAAGAGTTTCAAAACATTGTGAATATTGAGTTTATACTAGAACAAATCACTCCTTTAAATGAAAACAAATCTGTGTCATAATGCTAAATGTGGTGGCTTTAATGTAGGATGTCCTCCCTAGCCTGATGTGCTTGTGATTAAGCCTCATAGTTAATCTTCAGCTGGTGGAGATTTTAGGAGGCAGAGCTTTGTTGAGGAGGTAAATCATTGGATGTGTACCTGGGCATTTATTGGTTTCGCTCTGCTGGGTATTCATAGCCAGCTCACTCTTTGCTCCCTTACTATTTTGTAATAATGTGTGATGCCTGACTTCTTTTCCATGTTTTCCCCATCGTGAAGAAATTTTCCCTTGAAACTACAAGCTGAAATAAACACTTTTCTTCCATAATCTGCATATGGCCAAGTGTTTTGTCCCAGCAACAGAAATGTAACTGCTAATAATAAAAATTCCATTACATGGAAAGGAAAAGTAAGTCTAAATCTGTATGCATAAGAAAACACAGCCACAGATCTAAAAAGCAAAACTGAAAAATGTGAAGTAAAAGAAAAGTATAAGTCATTTAAAATATAAACTGATGAAGGCTGGAGAGATGGCTGAGCAGTTAAGGTGCTTGCCTTCAAAGTCTAAGGTCCCAGGTTTTATTCTCCAGATCCCACGTAAGCCAGATGCACATGATGGCACAAGCATTTGGAGCTCGTTTGCAGTGGCTACAGGACTTGGTGTGCCCATTCTCTCTCTCTCTTTCTCTCCTTTTCTGTCTCCCATAAATAAATTAAAACTTTAAAAAATACATTGGTTAATGAAATAGTCAATAAAAATTTTGCATAATGAGAGAATTTGAATTCCATGATTGAGAAATGACCACACTGACATGTATGGAACATTTCAGTTATTTATTACAAAACATATGTTATTGAGTTATACTCAAGAAGTTTATTTAAAATTGACCATTTATAGGTCTATAAAGAATCTTCACATCTATTGAGGATTGAAATAATAAAGTGCATATTAGATTTCATGGCAAGTAGAAAAGAATAGCAAAATGACAACTAAAATATGTAATATATTTATGAAAATATAATATTAATAAGTCCACAGTGAGACTAGTCAGCAAGAAAAATAAGCTTTCAAAAAAAACAGTAGCAGTATAAGAAAAGGGGTTATCACTTTTCATGTCACAGACAGTAAAATACCAAAGGAAGATATAACAAACAATTACATGCAATACATTTTAAGATTAAGATGGGAATTCATCAAGATCTCATCAAGCTCTCAGAAAAAAATAGAATATGCTAAGACTAATACCAGCAGTGTACAATATGAATTATTCTATATGTGTAAAAGAAAAGGCATCTGTATTTTTAACTTTCCCACAAAATAATTTACAGGGTCTGATGACATGTGTCACTGGTAAGTTCTATTGAACATTTAAGGAATGAAAACAAATTTACGTCAACTCCTGCAGAATATCAAAACTGAAGGGACCATCTCAAAGATGTTTCATGACATGCAATGATTTTGCCAACACATTCTATAAGACCTTCCTTTGCCACCCTCAGATCATACTGTATTTAACTCTGTCTTCTGCTTAGCCAAATAACAGCCATTATTTAAGGACTAGTTCAAGTCCTTGGATTACTCAACTCTGGTCTGTCCCTAATTACAATTTATTTAGAGTAAATTTTATTAAGTTATCTCTACTGCTTGTAATTTTGGACCTGAAAGGAAACACTGAGATCATTCCAGAAGTCCTGGGAATTCTCACTGGGAAGTCTCATTACAGAACTGGGAAATAAGGCTTGTGTTTTGAATTCACTTTTTGTCATCATACTACGATGTGACTAGGCAGCCAAAGAGTTATTTCCTTATAATTGTTTTAATTTAAAATCCCCCTTGATTACTTTTGCAAGCTTCTGAATACCATCAGAGGAGAAACTTATCCTTGTAATGATTATTTTTTGCAACATTGCAAGGCTAACTAGATCTGACCTAGGATTTCAAGAGACCAGATGCTTTCTTGTACTCATGACTTTTAATTAAGGGACAGGAACCAAGACTCAGTGAGTACAGTATATATGAGGGGCTTCTGTTAAGGTAAGTGCAGCACTGGACAAGAGACCTGCCTCTACCTACCATGACCAAGACCCAGCAGGCCAGGCTCACCATGCTGACAGAAAACAGATGACACGTGGGTAGACAGAGAGGTTTTGGGCATAATACCCAAAGATATAATCATCTCAAATGTAACAATTCCAAAAGAATAAGAATCTCTAATATTAAAATCTTAAAAGCCCAAATCCTGAAGTCCAGTATGCTAGAGGCATATAGCATGACTTAGCAAGAGATCTCATCACCAGGAATGGTGACAGTAAATCTCAGTCCAAAGCCAGAAACCTGGGGGACTCAGGATGACGGTGAATTCTGCAGTCTCAAGGCCAACAAGCCTAAAGTTCTGCCATGCTTGTAGCCAAAGAAAATGTTGTCCTTTCTCTTAGTAAGACCAACTGACACTCTGTTGTCTCCAGCCCAGAAGATCGAGATTCCACTTTTCACCCACCTATGGAGCCTTCTACTGCCAATGGGAATTATAAAGCAGTGGGAATGAGGATCTCATAGAATTCCCTGGAGCAGATATTTTAACCTGTTTTGTTCACTAAGATTCCTTCAGAAACTACAACACTGGTTAGCCTATGAAAAGGGCCTCTTAAATCTGTGTGATGAAGAAACAATGGAGGGATAGAGAGTAATTAACACCCTCAGTCATGTGTAGGGCAAGTAACTGGCCTGTCATTTCTTCTAGCTAGAGTCACGGGCTGGTGAAGTGACCAGACCTGATGCCAAGTAAAACACATGAGGTGCACATCAGTTAGACATTGTTGGGAAAGATCTCTTTCTGATATACTTTATGCAACTGAACAAGTCATATCAACAAATCACCATCATTTCCAAGGAAAAATACCCAAGTTTTCAATTTGAGAGGGACATCATTCCAAGGCCTTGTTAATCAGATATAATTTTCTATCACAGGGAATATTTGGGATATCTGCAGATGTTTTATTTAATTGTCACATGTGGGGCAGGGAGTGGAGGGCTGCAACTGGTATACAGAGAGTAGAAACTAGGGATATATTCAACATGCTATATTGCACAGAGCCATCCCCCAACAAAGAATGCTCTGGCCCTGTGGTGGTTTGAGATGGCCCCCAATATATTCAGTTGTTTGTAGTTTGCATCTGCAGCCACCTGGCTGGAGTCAATACCATTGTGTGGATCTAAAGGTGTGGTGGTGGGTTTCAGATTTCAATCTAAAGATATGCAAAGTGTGCCTAGCTGGAGTTCCTGAAGTGTGCTGTGCTGTGTGGCTTTTAGGCTTGTACTTCTCTCTCTCTGTTTGGTCCTGTGAAGGCAGGACAGTTTCTTCTGCCATTATGGAACTTCCCCTGGATCTGTAAGCTTCAATAAATATTCCTTCCTCCATAACTGTGCCTTTTCTGGAAGTTCATCTCAGTGAACCTGAAGCTGTCTGCTACAGGCCCTAACCATAAATATTACTAAAGCTAAGCAACCAACATCCAGGGCTGAAGAGATAACTCTGGATAAAGTGTTCATCACTCAAGCCTGAGTACCTGTGTTCTATCCACAGAGCTTATGTGAAAAGCTGGGAGCAGGCTGGCAAGATGGTTTAGCAGTTAAGGTGCTTGCCTGCAAAGCCTAGGGATCCAGATTCAATTCCTTAGCACCCATGTAAACCAGGTGTACAAGGTGGCACATGCATCTGGAATTCGTTTGCAGTAGTAAGAGGCCCTGGAATGCTCATTCTCTCTCTCTCTCTCTCTTTCTTTCTCTGTACCTGCCTCTCTTTCACTCATAAATAAATTAATAAAATATTCTTTAAAAATCTGGAAGCCATGGTAGACTAGAGTCTCTGCACTTTGTGAAATGAGAGGTAGAGCTAGGATAAGTTTCTGGAAGCAAAATAAATAAATAAATAAAAACACATCTAAAAACAGAGAAACTCTTCCACATATGACGTGAATCTATGAGGACAGTCTTCTGATCTCTATATACAAGCTTCATCATGTGTGCACCCATTTTCTTTCTTTCTTTCTCTCTCTCTCTCTCTCTCCTCTCACACACATTAAAGCACACACCCATAAGCACATATACACATGTGTACATACACATATTCAAACACATATAGTAATTTTTAAAAAGAACCTAATATACAATGAACATTTCAAAATTCATTAAATGTATTCACTTATGTATGTAGAATTTTTTGAGATATGCTAATATTTAATCCAGTCTAAAATGTAAATGAATCGCATAAACCTTTTTATCAGCCTGGTCCAAAAGGAGGTCATAGCATTCGTTTAATCAGGATGCATTGCATATCTCCTGAAGTGAATTTTTCCTCCCTTGGTGATTAGGTTTCATTCATATTTATATTTATATAATATTCAAGTGTCTGGTACATTAGAAAAGAATTGGGAAATGTCTTCTAATGGATTAACTTATTCATATGTGTTCATTCATACTATGTTTTTTTTTATCTTGTCTACAGTCTGATTAAAATCTTTTGGGTCATTAAATAAATGTTTTAAATTGTATTAGTATTATCAGTAAATCTATTACAGAAATACCGCAATAGCCAATTTGATTGCATTTGAGGTATTATAGCTATTATTATTACTTAGCTATTATTTCAGAGAACTATGATCTGCAAAAAGAGAAAATTTTATAAAAGTAGGAGAAAGGAAATTTCGCCATTGCACTTGTCTATGATTTCGATCATGTGGCTGCCCTGTGTATTTGGAAACTACCTTTTCTCTCCCCACAGAACCTTCATGTGTGTATGTATAATCGCAACTTGTTACATTTTGAAAGTCTGCAGTGATTTCAAGATTCTCTCTAAATCTACTGTTGCTTTCCTCCACTTTTCCACTTTCCTTTTCTCTGCTTGTATGTGCAATTAAAGTTCTCCCGAATAAGTGCATTGCAAACAGGTTCATGTTCAATTGACTCTAGTTATTCATGAGGACATCTTTTCCATTTCAACAGATCTTGCTTGTATTTAACCATAGCTTTCTTTGAAAATGGGAAAAAACAAGATTGTGTCCATTGGCTTTCCTCCTCCCTTTGTGAAAGACCTTTGATACTTTGTGGTAAGTAGCAGGAAGATGGGCATATATGGAGCCTTGCATGGCATAAAGCATAAAACAATGGGCTTTTGAGGAATGATCTTATCCAACGTCAACATGTGCTATTAGCATTTAGCACAACAGAACACTTCCTCATCTAATTTATGTGACTGAGCTCCCCCACTTTCTGTGATGTATACATGGAAAGAAATCCAATACGGATGCTATAAATGGAGCTGGAGCTCTCACACAGCACAAGTGGAGACTCGCAGAGAAATCAGAGATGCTGCTTGCCCCAGAGGGTGCGGCACGAAGATTTTGCTCAAATTATTTCTGGCTGGAATGAGTGGGCTCACATGTACTGTGTGCTCACTTGCTAACATGAGGAATACAAGATAAACATCCTGACAATGACACCCCAGATGGGTAGAAGTTTCAAGCCAGGCCAGTCTCAGAACAATTTTTATGGGGATGGCGAATTTGTGCAAAGTTGGAGAACCAGCTGTGTGGTACACTCACATTGAGTGCACAAGGTTCAGTAAGGCCTAGGCCAGCCTACAAAGTCTAAGTTCTCCACCTTCCATCATTTCTTTTTGACAGCATCATGTTCAGATAAACCTTTGAGATGTTAAATGCTTCACATTGGCCTGTACATACAGCGTGTTTATAAGAGAAGGGAAGGCAAACTATGTTCTTCATTTTATTGTTGCATGTTACCACTATAGAAATCCTTATATACCTCTACACTGGAGGATGCAGAAGATGAGAGACATTAGTCAACCGATAAAGGTTATGCAGAGCTGTCCTTTAGCCAGTGCTCCTTGAGACCCATGTACTGCATCTCTGGGTCAAAGCATGCACAGTTCCAGAAGATAACCTTCTGATTCAGGATCTAGAAGAAAACAAACACCAAAGTACTTATGACCTTAATGTCTCAAACTCCTCTTTCATCTCCATCCCCACAAAAAGTGATAGACAAGGTAATTGAAGATTGTGATTTAAATTTGGCCCACAATAGTAATATGCCTCTGAAGTAGGCATCTGAAAACCTTTTAAATTCTGCTTCCAATCAATATGTGTAATAGGAATTAAAATGAATTGTTGGTTTTGATAGCCTTGAAAAAAATATATGATCAGGTTCCATAATGATCTGTTCAGATCTGTTAATGTATACAAAATGTATTGGCCCAATTTCTTCAGATAGACTTTCTGCCATATATTTAACTTATATTTTGAGAAGTTATTATACAGAGTATATTGTATATTTTTTTAAAATTACTCCTCTAATTCCTAAAAATCATTTCTTCATATATAGCTTTGAAATAGGTAAAGATAATAAAGACTATATCGATCTATGGTATTTGGTACTATTTCTCTAAAACAACATTTTGGGCACAGCAATACTGTAAACCCACACCAGATTAATGGATCCCAGTATTAGATGAGAAAAGCTGACAAATCACTTTACAAAAGCCATAGTCAAGGGAAGCCATTAACTGGAGCCATCAGTGCATTCAATGAATGGATTGTCTACATGCCTACTCAAGTACTAGATACTCAAGAAAAAAAAAAACTGAACAAATGAAGTAAGATGAGAAATAAGAAGCCTAATATTTAAATGTCACTAACAGCACTAATATGGCAACAGTATCTGGTAATCTGTGAACTTGGTTAGCCATGCTGCCACCAGAGAGCAGGCATTTTCAGAACATGCCCCCACCCACTCCACAGTGTCATTTTCTTAGCATCCTTCTTTTTCTTCCCTATATTCTATACTAATTGTGCTTTGAACTTTTCCACTGTATTATGCTTTCACATCTTGTAGCTTGTGTGTTCACCATGCCAGCCCTGGGATATCAAATAAGCACTATACCTCAGGCAGTAGAAAACCTTACCTTTGGGCTCATTAATTTTTGTGATGCTAGGAAAATTATTGTTTCAACTTCAATTTCTTTATCTGTAAAATGAGGGGACTAATAACACTCAATCCATAGGATTGTTATGAGTAGGAAATTAATTTATATTATAAAAACCTCATGTATTATAAATTGTGCTAGGTAAAATTTAAAGGATAGTAATGTTGCTCAGTTGGTAGAGTGCGTGCATAGTATATAAAAGGTCTTGCAAGGTTTTAATCCCTATCACTACATTTACTGGGAACGGTGGCATATACCTATAACCCTAACACTTGGGAAGTGAAGGCAGAAGGATCAGGAGATTGAGGTTAGTTTCAGCTACAATGTGAGATTGAGGCTAGTCTGGGATACATGAGACCCTGTTTCCAAAACAAATATGTTTCACTAAGGGTTAAGAGGATGGCTCAGTGAATAAAGTGCCTGCCACACAAGCATGCTCACAAGCCAGCTAGCCAGGCTAGCACAGTGGTGAACAATGATGAGAAACTCTGCTTCAAATAAAGTAGAAGGCGAGTATGCACATATGTAGAGCCGAGATGAATGCTGAGCTCCAGTCTTCACTGCAGCCTTACCTGTAGCACCCTCTGAACCTTCCATGGTAGACACCATTACGTCTGCCATGGAAGCTCTCTCTGCACCTCTCATGGTGGTCTTTTGTTGAGGCTTCTGCCACTTACACTGAAGCTTCTATGATATCTTCAAGCCCAGCTCCTACTGGGCAGCCGCTGCTTCTCCACCACCTTCGATGTTACTGTTTGGTCCAGTTCCTGCATGCTGCTGGTGAAGAACAAGAGATAGAAACTGGCCAGGCAGTTTACTATACCAGAGCCCTGAAAGTGCACAGTGCATGTCTCCTGTTTGACTGATGGTAACTATGGACTCTGTGCTATAGCTAATTTCAAATACACTTCCTCTGCATAGGCCTCTTAATTTAATTTTGGATATTGTCAGATTTTTCAGTTCCAATAAAATTTGTATTTTTAATATAATCACAAAATAATTACTTTTTAATGTTGAATATTAGTGCACAAAACTGTTCTGAAATTATGGCAGACATTTCATCTTTAAGGGATAAAAGTACAAATTTTAAGTTCATTAATTGAGTTTAAAATTGAAAGTAATATTTTTAAAGATTTATTTTTGTTTATTTATTAGAGAGAAAGGGAGAGAGGGGGGAGAATGGGTGCACCAGGGCTTCTAACCACTGCAAACGAACTCCAGATGCATGTGCCACCATGTGCATCTGGCTTACATGGGAACTGGAGAATCAAGTCCTTAGGCTGCTCAGGAGTGTGCCTTAACCACTAAGCCATCTCTCCAGCCCGAAAATATTTTTAAAATTTACTTTAACTGATTTTTATATGTCAGTAAGCTGGCATCACTGTTAAAAGATTAATTGTTGACCAAGTTCTGCTAATAAAAGTTTCAATAATACATCAACAACTACCAATAGGTGATTAATATCAACAAAAAGCCATACTTTACTAAGTAAAATGCAACATACCATCTACAGAACCATTCAATTAAGCTTCATCTTTGGAACAGACTTCTCAAATAAGCTGCAAATATACCTCAATGGAATTAAATTAGAAATTAATAGCAATAAAAACTGGAAAACCTCAAAACACTGCAATATCAAACAATGTGCACCTAAGTAGCATTGGAATCAAAGAAGTCTCAAGAGAAAATTAAAAAATATATTCAACTGAATAAAAATGAAAATATAGTTTATCAAGATGTGTGGAATTTTGTCAAATCAGAGCCAAGACAAAAGCATATAGCATTAAAGGTACACAATAGAAAATAAGCTCAGAATATAAGTAATACGAATTTCCACCTTAGGAGACTAGATAAACTAAGAAAAATAAGGCCAAAGAAAACAGAACAGAAACAATAAGAATTATTAGCTGAAAATACAAATTCATAGAGATAATCAAAGAAATTAGAACCAAGTTAGAGACAAAAGTCAAATTACTCATAACAGAAATGAAGGAAGGAATAGCACTGTACCTCCAAGCTAATATTAAAAAGACCATGTATGAATATGAGAATCTCTATACTCTGAACTTAATAACAGGTGAAATGCACAAAGTCCTTCAAAACTATACTCTGAAAAAATTCACCAGACAGGAGATAGGCAATCTATATAAGTCACTAAGATTAAAGCAGTATCTGTCTACTAACTTAAAATTATTAATAACCTCATAGTTAAGAGATTTCCTTAGTCTCAGAATAGACTCTCAACTTATACTTTGAAAGATATTGGAACTATAAAAGACTATGGGAACTTTTGAAATTAGATTGAATGTACTTTGCATTATGAGTTAGCCATGAGCCCATAGGGATGAAGGGTGAAGGATTATGATTTAGGGTGATATCTTTGGGTGTCAAGTTGACAGGTGTGGACTTGTGATCATTAATATTGATTGTCAAGTTAACAAGATTTAGAGTCACCTATAGGACGAATCGCTGGGGCTACCTTGTGAGGGAGTTTTAAATTAAGTTATTTGAAATGGGAAGAATCACTCTGTGAGTGGCACTGTTCCATGGGCTAGGATCTAAAAGGGAATAAAAAGGAGAAAGTGAACTTAGTAATAGCATTCATTATGTCTTTCTCCTACACTGCATAGTGAATGTGGACAGTTGCTTCATGTTTCTACCACCAAGCCTGCCCGGCAATGATGGACTGTGTCCCTTCACATTGAAAGCTGAAATAAGTCCTTTTACCCCTAAGTCACTTACCAAGTATTTTATCTGAACAATGATAAAAATAACAAATACACCTTTCTAAACAGAATAGTGTCGTACACAATTCACTGGTAAATGCCACAACATTTGAGAGAAAAATTATGGCAATTTTATCAGACTATGAAAACAGAAAGAATATGTCCTAATTTGAGTTCTGGTACTAGGTATTAACCTAGTACCAGAACTCAAGAAAGCACAAGAAAACTATACATCAATATCTGTTATAACTACAAATGCAAAATATTCAACAAAATCCTACCAGCTTGAATCTAACTATAAATAAATAAAATGTACCAAGACCAAATAGGATTCACTACAGTATGAAAGGCTGATCTAATGTTTCACAATCCATCATATTAATAGGCTAAAAAAAAATCACAAGATCATATTATACATACAGAAAATCTAATGTGCATTCCTGACAAAAATATTCAGTTAAAAAAGGTAATTTTGTGAACATGATAAAGAATATATTCAATAAACCTGAAATTAATATCCTGAAATGGAAGAAGCTAGAAGCTTTCCAATTAAAATTAGTATAAAGTGGGTCCTCTCACCACCCTTTCTTCAACATCATAATAGAAGGTGAGCTAATGCTGTAAGGCAAATAAAGAAATAAAAAGCTATACACTTGGAGTAGGAAGAAAGAAAACTGTATTTGTTTGTAGATAAATGATCATCTATGTAGAGAAACTAATATAATATTCAAGCTCCTAGACATAATTAGCAATTACAGGAAAGGTGCAGGTGGTTTCCTGGGCAAGATGCCTACCTAGACTAGCAAAATTGGCTATCTTCTGATTCCATGAGCAACCCCATTTCAAAAACTGAGATACACAATGGAAGAAGGCACCCAATATCCACCTCTGTACTACGCACACACTTGCATCCCCACACATATATTCACATGCATATGAATATTCATATATTCACACATGCACAATCCACATACAAAAAATAAAACAGAACACCTAGGAATAAACCTAACCATGGAGGTCAAAGACCTCTACAATGAAAATTTGCAAATTATCAATACCAAAGAAAGAAACTGAAAAAGACACTAAAACATAGAAAGACCTTCTTCATGCTCGTGGACTGGCAGAAATAATATAATGAAAACTGGCATGATGATTATAAGCTGTGATTACATCACACTGATTTCAACTTTTACTAGAGTGTCATAGTAACAAAAGAGCATGTAGAGATCTTATTTGTGTAATATATATATTAATATATAATATATATATATTAATTAATCCCTGTGTAGAGATCTTATTTGTGTAATATATATATATATATATATTACATATATATATACATATATATTACATATATATATATATATATATTACACAAATAAGATCTCTACACAAATATATATACACACACACACATGCATATATACGTAGAAGAGAAACTGGGCAGGATGGAGACTGTGGGGAATGGAAGGATTTGAATGATGAATGTAAAAAGTTGAAAGAATTGCCTTTAGGAAATCAACACTGGGCTGGAGGGATGGCTTAGCGGTTAAGCATTTGCCTGAGAAGCCTAAGGACCCCAGTTCGAGGCTCAATTCCCCAGGACCCACGTTAGCAAGATGCACAAGGGGTGCAAGCATCTGGAGTTCGTTTACAGAGGCTGGAAGGTCTGGCGTGACCATTCTCTCTCTCTCTCTCTCTCTCTCTCTCTCTCTCTCTGCCTCCTTCTCTCTGTAGCTCTCAAATAAATAAATAAACAAACAAAAAAATTAAAAAAAAAGGAACCAACACTGGCTTCCCACCTCCCTGGTCTGGGTGGCATACACAGACATTGTATTGGTGGGCTGGTGTGGCTGTCTGTAGTGAGTAGGTCAGACCCCTGTTTCCTCCCCACATTCCCAGTCTGGGTTCCCTGTACAGATCTGTGTGTGGGTAGTTCAGTGGTCTGGAGTTAGTATGCCAGACCCCTGTTTCCTGCCTCCTCCCACCTCCCCCTATCTGGATTCCCTGCATGGATAGTGTGCAGGCTGCCCTGCACTGTGGAGTGAGTAGTTCAGACTCCTCCTTCCTGGCTCCTCCCAATTCCCTGGTTCAAGAACCCAGAGCCAGTCTGTATGCTGGAGGGTGCTGCACACAGTAATTAGACCAGATCCTTTTTCTCTTGCTCCTCCCAGTCCTCTGGTCCTCGTAGGTCCCACTGTGCCTTGCTTGAGGAGGCCTGGTCCCTGTGTGAGCTGTGGAATCAGGCCTTTTGCTCTGGTATCCTGACTGGCCACTGGGTACCAACATCCCTGTTCACCTGAGTCAGAGGCCAAAGTACAAAAATTGCTTCCTCCTCAATAAAATAAAAAGTCTTCCTAAAATGGGTAGACAAAAAAAGCCAATGAAAGTCAGAAAACTGAGATATTTCCACGAAGGATGTCTAGTCCTACAATGGAAGCCTTCAATGAAATCATAGAGAAATCAACAGAAACTCATTCCCAAATTGAAAATACAACAACTAATGTGACCCTGATCAAAAAAATTGCTGAACTGGAAGCAAACCATCAAAGAACCAATAATCATATCAACGAAATTGAACAAAATCATCTCCTAGAGTGTTCAGCTTCTGAAAGCTTAATTTGATTGAAGAAAATATTAGAACCCTCCAAAGAGAAATGCATAAATTGAAAGTAAATCAAGAAATGGAAGGTCTCAACAACTGGTGGATTAAGCTTAAGGAAGGCTTGATCAAATGCAAGAATGAACTCCAGGAAGCATCAAGAAGACCAAAACTTGATTCAAATCATACTTCAACAAAAAAAAAGAAAGAAAAAAATGATGGACATGATGCAAAACAACAAAACAGAAAACAAAAGTTAAATAGAAATTATAAAAGCCTCTCTAGAACCCCTCACCAATAGAGTTACTCATATGGGAAACAAAACCTCTGACCTGGAAGACAAGACAGAAGGAACTGATCAAGAGGCCAAATATCTTGTTAAGTTTAAAAAAATCAAGTGAACAGAATATGCGGAAACATGGGGCACCCTAAAATGACAAAACATCTGGACCATGGGTATACCAGAAGGAGAGGAAATCTAGGCCAGAGGCATAGAGACCATATTCAACAAAACTGTTGAAGAAAATTTTCTGAATCTCTCAAGAGAGGCCCATCCAGATACCAGAAGACCGCAGAACACCAAACTGACAGGACCATAGAAAAAAACTCTCCAAGACACATCATAGTTAAGATTACAGCAAAAACAAAGAAAGAGTGTTAAAAGAAGCAAGAGAGAAACAATTCACAACATACAAAAGCAATCTCATCAGAATTACATCATATTTCTCATTGGAAACATGAAAAGACAGAAGGGCCTGAAATGGAACACTTCAAAGTCTGAAAGACTATGGCTTCCAACTCAAGGTACTGTATCCAGCAAAAGTATCCCTCATAATAGATAGTGAAAGGAAAGCTTCCCATGAAAAATGTCAACTCTATGATTATATGAACACAAAGCCAAACCTGCAGAAAATACTTGAGAGAATACTCCACACAGAACAGTCAAATAACCAAACTGAGGAGCCAACAAGGAGAAGATAACAATAACCTAAATAGACGAGAGTCAAGATAGTAGAAAACACAAGAAAGCATCAAACGCCATAAAACAACTCATCATGGCAGTGATTAATTTAAACCTCACAGTAATGACCCTTAAATATTAATGGTCTTAACTCACCCATCAAAAGACACAGGTTATCATGATGGATCAAAAAACTTGACCCTTCTATCTGAAGCCCAGCTCACCACTAAAAATAAACTCCTCCTCAGGGTGAAAGGTTGGAAAATGATATTCCAAGCAAATGGAGAGATCCCAAATTAATAACTTGACAATCCACCTAAAGGCACTGGAAAAATAAGAGGAATTCAACCCAAAGAACTCTACACAGAAAGAAATGATCAAGATTAGAGCAGATATTAATTAACTGAAAAATAAGAAAACAATTTAAAAATTGATAAAATGAAAGTTGCTTCTTTGAAAAAATAAACAATATTGACAAAACCCTGACCAATTTGATCAAACAAAAAAATAAAGATATGTCAAATTAACAAAATCAGAAATGAAAAAGGAGAGATCACAACAGACATCAATGAAATTGAAAGAATCATCAGGGCATACTTTGAAAACCACTACTCCACAGAATTGAATAATTTGGAAGAAATGGATGAATTCCTACACACATGACACCTACTAAAACTAATCTCCTAAACAAACCTATCACATCCATGGAAATTGAAAAGGAAATAAAAATACTCCCCAAAAGGAAAAGTCCAGGACAGGATGTCTTCTCAGCTGAATACTATGAAACCTTCATTGAAGAACTGAAACCAATTTTTCTAAACCTGTTCAGCATAATCAAAGACCAGGGAATCCTTGCCAACTCCTTTCATGAAGCTAGCATCACCCTAATATCAGAACCAGATAGAGATGCAACAAGGAAAGAAAATTATAGGCCCATATCGCTAAAGAACTAACATGAAAAGATCCTGAACAAAATTCTTGCAAACTGAATTCAGCAACACATTAAAAGCATTATCCACCTTGATCAAGTAGGCTTCATCTCTTGGATTTGGGGTTGGTTTAACATATGGAAATCAGTCAACGTAATATACCACATGAATGAACTGAACCATAAGATCATCTCAATTGATGTAGAGAAGACCTTTGACAAAATAAACACCACTTCATGATCAAAACATTGGAAAGAATAGGCATAGAAACATGAAATTAGTAGATTTTCTACATGCAAAGGACAAACATACACAGAAAGAAGTAAGTGATACTGTCCCATTTCCAATAGCAACAAAAATGTAAATACTTTGGAATAACACAAACCAAGGATGTGAAAGACTTATTTAATGAAAACATAAAAACTCTTGAGAAAGAAATAGTGGAGGACCTGAGAAGATGGAAAGTCCTCCCATACCCCTGAATAGGTAGAAGCTAAAAAGCTTTTTTTCACAGAAAACATACCATAAGCAGAGCTAATATATTACCCACTGAATGGTAAAAAATCTTTGCCAGCTATTCCACTGACAGAAGCCTAATATCTAGAATCTACAAAGAATTCAAAAAACTAAGCAATAAAGAAAAACCAACCCACTCTAAAATGGGGCAGAGAACTAAATAGTGAGTCTCAGAGGAAGAATTACAAATGGATAACACACACTTAAGAAAATGTTCAACATCCCTAACCATTAGGAAAATGCAAATTAAAACATCTATGACATTCCATAGCAAACATTAAAAAAATCAAAAGAAAACAAATATTGATGAGGATATGGAGAAATAGGAACCCTCATTCACTCGGTGAGAATGTGAGCTGGTACAACCACTATGGAAATCAGTATGGAGACTCCTGAAAAGGAGGAATATAGCATTACCAACAGACCCTGTTATTCTGTTATTCCCTTACTGGGCATTTACCCTGAAAGTTCCACATCTCAGTTCAGATTTGCTCAACCATGTTTATAGCTGCTCAATTCATAGCTAAGAACTAGACTCTACCCAGGTGTCCATAATTTGATGAATGGATAACCAAGATATGGTATATCTACATGATGGAATTCTACTCAACAATAAGAAAAAATGACACATTGAAATTTGTAGAAAACTGGTCCAACTTGGAACAGAACATCCTAAGTGAACTCACACAGTCACAGAAAGACAACCATTACATGGTCTCACTCATCTGTAGTTCCTAACCTGGATCAGCCTGAATTGGTGACATACTTGAATACTATCTTGAATCTTGGACAGTAGGGATAGTAGGGCTTGGGGGAAGTGGAAGGGAGAAACACAAAACTGAACCCAGATCAAACTGGTACCTTAGAATCCTATATTCTGAAGTCAGACTAAAAGGTGGAACCCTAAAGAGGACCTTAGGGGGAGAACCTGAATCAAAGGGTTCTGGAAAGGGTGTGACAAAAGCTAACCTTAAATGTCTCCTGCTTCTCTTTCCTCTCTGTCTTTTACTTTTTTTCCCCCTTGGTGATGGCATGTAATTCCCTGTACCAGGATGCAGTTTACATCTCCAATGAGCTGTTGATTAGAGAGACTTACTAGATCTCCCAAAACAAACAGACTTCTATCAGAGCACTTGATTGCCCACCAGGGGTTAATGGTAAGATCCTACTGCTGAAGACACCATACGCACTCAGCACAGACCATGGAGAGACCAGGTTAAAATCTGGAGGAGAGCCAGTCCCCAGACAATTAACTCATCTAGTGCTAGAAGGCACTACATGAGCTACAGGGGGAAAGTGGCTAACATCTGTCCAAGCAACTCAAAATTTAAGTGTCTCAGAAGCAAACAACCTGTTGTGATGCTCACACAAGTACAATAGTTGCACACAGCCATGGTGGGTAACCAACTTCTCTTGAATTGGCTAACATATCCATTCAATGGAAAGCAAACCATACCTGGTACTGGGAAACAAGTCAGAATCATATCCAGATAATGATTCTGTTTTCCGTTGTCATGTCCCCATTAACCTTGTGATATAAGAGTGTCTACACCCTTTTAATTCTCTCTGGGGCTGACTTAATTCTCCATTGGAGAATCTGCTTCTCATTTTCAGCTGGGAGCTGGACCTGAAGAGATAAACAACCCACTGCACTTTATCAGGGTGCCAGCTGAAACCACGGATGAACTGGGGAAATGACCAAGAATTCTGCTTCCTTAGTGAATCTGATATCAGCAAAATGGTGATGGAGATAGACACTGAGGACACTCAACACCTTCCAAACCAGAAATCCAGAAGCTCCTAAGTGCCTATCACTGAAGTAGACTTAAAATGCTCCCAGCGTGGCTCAGGGAATTTGTGGAAGAGGGGGCAGAAAGATTGTTAGAGCCACATGTTCTGACATTTTGTACAGAGACATTGCCTTTTCCACAAAAAATGCATGATATACAATTCCAAAGGGGTTGACCTGCATCCCCAATGAGAAAGGCCTCTTCAGAAAAGGGGCAGGGAGGAGGGAAAGTATGGTACCAACATGTGTTATTTACATACTAAATATGTCCATATTTAATAAAAAAATAAAAAATAATTCAGCACTTTTGTTCAGAGAATATAAAATATAATATTCTAAAATTAAATTAATTAAAAATGTATCAAAGACCTTACAACACAGCTCAATTTGTCTTCGGTGAAATTTAAATTAAGACAGCAATTAAATAACACTTCTCTCCTCCATCAGAATAGACAAATTCTAAAATATGTATATCAAATACTAATGCAGCTATTAAGCAGTAGGAATTCTCATTTATTGCTAGTGCATTGCAACCATGCATAGCTCTTTTGGAAGATATTTCAGGAATTTTATACAACTAAACATATACTTACAATATAACTCAGAATTTGCACTCCTTAATATTGTCTCTTCTCAGAGGAATTGAAATGTTATTTTCATACAAAACCTGGCATACAGTGAGTAATGGGAATTCTGGGAAAGTGTGATAACCTTAGCTCATGTCCCCAGAACCCACATAACAACTGGATGCAGTAGTGTCTCTGCTTCCATCTTTCCTAAGATGAGATGGGAGGCAAAGCAAAAGAACTCTGGAAGCCCATAGGCCAGTATGGTGGTTTGATACAGGTGTCCCCCATAAACTTAGGTGTTCTAAATGCTAGATTCCCAGCTGATGGAGGTTTGGGAATTAACACCTCTTGGAGGGAGTGTATTGTTAGGGGTGGGCTTATGGGTGTTATAGCCAGTACTTGGCATATTCTCCTGTTGCTATTGCCCACCTTATGTTAGCAAGGGGGTGATGTCCAACCTCTGCTCATGCCATCCTTTTCCCCTGCCATCGTGGAGCTTCCCCTCAAGCCTGTAAGCCAAAATAAACCTGTTTTTCCCAGAAGTTGCTCTTAGTTGGGTGATTTCTACCAGCAATGTTAACCTGACTGCAACAGCCAGCTAGCCTGGTATATGCAGCAGTGAACACCAAAGAGACCCTCAAACAAGGTGGTGGCATGAACTGACACATGGAATTGGACTCTCATTTCCAGATTGAATGGCCCCTGGGTCTACAACTTCCTGCTCCAGAGGATGCAGAGTGAGTAGGCCAGAGTTCCTGGTTCCTTCCCCACCTCCCAGTTCCCTAGTCCCTGTTCCCCTGCTGCCAGTTTGTGGCTGCCTGGACCCTGCAAGAATGCTGTGGAAGCAGGCCCCTTACTCTGCCTTCAAGATTAAAAGGCCCCTGGGTCCCTAACTCCCAGGTCCTCTGCTCCTGAGGGTGCATGCATAGAGGGAGCAGTCTAGAGCGCCTGGCTTGTCCCCCATCACCCACTTACCTGGTCCCAGTAAAAGTGCTGCTGTCTTGGATTGGCCTGGTCCCTGAGTGTGTGCTGTGGAAGCAGGCCTTTTGCTCTGGTTTTCTGATTGACAAGCTCATGGATGCCCAAATCCCTATTTCCCTGAGTCTGAGGGTACATGGGCCACTGTGGGAGCTGACCACTTGTCCCTTGCTTCCTAGCTTTCCTGCCCCTGGTTCCCTAACCTCTGTTCCCTTGTTCTGAAAAGTACATGCAAGTGGAATGAGTAGGCCAGAGCTCCCAGTTCCTTACTTCCCAGTTTTCCAGGTACCTTTTATGTACTTGTAATCTTCACAATCTGTGGATAGCCCCATCACACACCAATCCAGCTCACATTTAAAACAAAACACTCACTGAAGATCCTACAAGGACAAACACTTGCTTCCCCCTCAATAAAATAAAACTTTCACCCAAGGTGGGTATACCATAATTCAAGAAAACCAACAAAGGTCAAAACACTGAACGATCTCCACCAAGGATGCCTCATCCAACAATGGAAGCCTACAATGAAATCATAAAGAAATCAACAGAAATTGAATCACAAAATGAAAACACAACAAGCTATGTGACTCTGGTAAAAAGAATTGCTTAACTGGAAACAAACCATCAAAAAATCAACAATCACATAAATGAAATTGAGCAGAATTGTCTCTTAGAGCACTCAGCTTTTGTCATTAGGCTTAACTTAAGTGAAGAAAACATGCATACAAAAAGCCTAAATAAAGATATAAATGATTTGAAGGTGAGTCAACAAATAAAGGTTCTCAATAACAAGCTGAATCAGCTTAATGAAGACATGACTAAATGCAAGAATGAATTCCAGGAAGCATCAAGAAAATCAGAAAAAAACTGAAATCGTACTTGAAAAAAGAGATGGCCACAATGCAAAATAATACAACAAGTACAACAAAAATCAAACAAAGCTCTTACAAACATCTCTAGAACCCCTCACTAACAGGGTTACTCATGTGGAAGCCAGAACCTCTAAGCTGACAGGACAGAAGAAATTGATTGGCAGTCCAAAAACTTTGCTAAGTTCAAAAAATCTTGTGAGCAGAATAGGGTGGAACTGTGCAATACCCTAAAATGGCAAAACACACAGATTATGTGTATACTAGAAAACAGGAAATCCAGGTCAGGGGCATAGAGAACACATTCAACAAAATTATTGAAGAAAAATTCCCCAATCTCACAAAAGAGAGGCCCATCCGATTCAAGCAGCCCACAGAACACCAAATAGATAGGACCAAAAAGAAACTCTCCAAGGCACATCATTATTAAAAGTCTTAACAATGAAATCAAAGAGAGAGTGATAAAAGCAGCAAGAGAGAAGCAACTCAATACATACAAAGGCAATCCCATGAGAATCACCTTAGATTTCTCAAAGGAAACCCTTCAGAAGTCTAAAATGCTATGGCTTCCAACCTAAACCACTGTACCCGGTGAAAATATCCCTCATAATAGACAGTGAAAGGAAAACTTTTCATGATAAAAATCAATTTTTATGATTATATAGATACAGAGCCAAACCTACAGAGAATAATTCAAGGAATACCCCACACAGAGGAGCCAAACATCCAATCTGAATAGCCTACAAGAAGAAGATGTCAATAATCAAAACTAGAGCATACTCAAAAAAGTACAAAGGCAAGGAAAGCACCAAATCCCATAAAGCCCCCCATCATGGTAGGGATTAAATAAACCTCACTGTTATAACCTTAAATATATTGGCATTAATTCAACCATCAAAAGACCCAACTTAACCGGATGGCTCAGAAAAGTGAACCCTTCTATATGTTGTCTTCAAGAAACCTACATCACCAATAAAGACAGATACCCCCTCAGGGTGAAGGGATGGAAATAAATATTCTAAGGAAAATGGAAATAAGAAATAAGCAGGTGTTGCTATATTAATATCTGATAAAAGAGACTTCAAACCAAAAGGACAAAGAAGGCCATTTCTTAGTCATCAATAGAATGATCCAACATGGGCACATCACAATCATAAATCTATATGCAACAAACACAGATGCAGCATAGTTTATAAAACTAAACCCACTTGACAATAAAACAGAAACAAATACTAGCACCATAATAGATGGTGACATCAATACTCCACTATCATCAATAGGCAGATCATCCAAGCATAAAATCAATAGGGAAACAATAGACATCACCACCATAGATCAAGTAAACTAACAAACATCTACAGAACTTTCCATCCCAACTCTACAGTGCACACATTCTTTACAGCAGCCCATGGAACCTTCTCTGAAACAGATTATATATTAGCCAATAAAGCATGTCTCCAATAGATTCAGGAACACTGAAGAAACTTACTGCATCATATCAGATCACAATGCTTTAAAGCTAGAAATTAACAACAGACGACACATTAGGAAACACCACAGCTTCTGGAGACTACACATCACACTTTAAACAATGAATGGGTAGCAGAAGAAATGAAAAAAAGAAATTGTAAAATTTCTATAATTGAAGAATGATGAAAACACAACTTACCAAAACTTGAAGGCAGTCCTAAAGGGAAAGCTCATAGTGCTGGGATGGAAGGGTTTGAGGGGAGGGGAGTGGAAGTAGTGGGTGGGGAAAACAAACATAATACTAAATCCAAAATGAACTGGTGCCATAGAAACCTTTATCCTTTAAGGTAGAATAAAAGATATAATCCTAAACAGGAGTAAGGGGGAGCACCTGAAAATAAGGGCCCTGGGGAGAATGGGATGAAGCCTAACCTTATTATTTATTTTTTGTTTGTGGCCTGTAACTCCCAATACAAGAAATAAGTTGCTACCCCCAATGAGCTATTGATCAGAGAAACCTACACGCTCCCCCAAACAATACAGGATTCTGTAGGAGCACTTGATTACCCATCTGGTGTGGCATGTTGATGATGGATAAACCTGTTAATGTGAGCATGGGTCAAAAAATATTTATATTTGTAACTTTCTGTCAATTTTGCTGTGAGCCTAAATTTCCTCTGAAATATATTTATTTCAAGTAAACAGCCAACAAGACCCTATGTATTAATAAAGAAAGAAGCACTAAGTCATCTGTTTTCATTTTAGTGCTGAGTTGGTCTAGACAACACAAATTTACTTTCCCAGAGCTTTCAGCTGATAGTGATTATACCCTTCCAAGTGTAAGCTTTCAATTGAGGATAGTCAAACTTTGTAATTGTTAGGAATGGCTCTTTTTTTCTCAATGGTATGTGCCAGTTTTATCAATAGAAATAACCATAGTGTAAGCATATGATATGATTACTCCATTATCCAGAAGATGATGAAATAAGAGGTCCTTTGGCTCAAATCTCCACACAGCAATAGCAATTTTCCAGCCAATACTGGATGAAAGCACCTTTATGGAAGTTTTGGGGAAAAAAAGAACTTTTGTGGGTCCCAATGGCCACAGAGTCATTTGGGGGAATGCATTCCTGCATGCAAGCAGAGAAATTACTGGACCCAGCTTTGCAGCTGGAAATGGCCCCAACTCTAGCAATCTTTGACTGTGTTCCCATTTTCATAGATATTTTGTCCAGGGACCTGGAAGGAATAACATGTACTGTACCTCAGAAGACAGATCACTAACCATGGTCCTAACTATAGATCCTGAAACAAACCTATAACTCTTAGATATGCACTCAGAGTCTAGCCCTGCTCACACAAGGCCCTGGAAGACAATAGATTGCCATGTGAGTCTGAGGGCAGGTTTGTCTCGTTGAGTTTCATCCTTAGCCCTCTCAGCTGAGAATAGAAAGCATCCTGTCTTAGATATTCTAAGAATATTCTAAGCAGAGCCATGACCATCAATGGCCATGCAGACACAGATGCTGGCTATAAGGGCCTATAGATTAACCCCAGCTTATCTGTACACCAGTGTGTAAACACGCATGCCTTCCCAGACATCCTATAGGAGACACACTATCCATTACCCCAGAGATAGGCATGAAGTTCTCAGTCTCCATTGTAGACCCTGTGATTTAGCTCCAGCTCTTCATAAAAGCTAATGAACAAAATTAGATTTCCTTAGTGAATGCATGCCTTCTTGTTTCAAGTTTCCATGCGCCGCATCCTACCAATGGATAGTTAATGTTGAAGGCAATTCTGAATAAGGCAAATGTCTGTCATCAATTCTCTGCAAAGCACATAATAACTGGCTATATACTTCTCTCAGCAGAAATAAAATCCAGAATGAATGGATTACCCCTAGCCATTCACTTCTCAGTTGTTGATTTCTTCTAGAGTGCTACTAAAAAAAATATTGAAAGAAATGTGCCAGGTTTTATGTAAGCAGAATGGGACAAGGAGGGAAAGACAAACCAGCTCTGCTCATCTTTCAGGTATAATCTCACAGAAGAACACTTGGTTCCTGAATGTATACTTTACTTCTGTACAAAAACAACAGCAAAACAAAAGAATGATGGGCAATGTCAAAGTCTCCCAAACCTGTATTATGTAACCATAAATATTAATATTTGATTTAACAATGAACTAACCTTGAAAGTATATGAGAGTAGATGCTGAAACAGAGCATATAGCTTTACTAGGAGTGCTCTCAGGGCCTGACATCATTTCTAGTCTCCTTAAGCCATATTCTGACTATAACCATAGACCATAACCAAGGCTCTACCCTGGGACTGAACATCAGTACATCACCACAGATACTAATTCTCAAAATGTCTAGAATCCAGGCTCTTTCTGGATTCCTAGTTCAGATTCTCTAGGAGCCACATGTGTTCTGAGATTTCAGACAACAACATATGCTACAGTCTCCCACAGAGTACCTTGGACACAACAGTGTGAATAATTTCAAGCTATAATTTAATATGACTGCCTCAACTTTTCCAGTGCTAATATGACAAGCACGTGGCACCACACTCAGCTGTGATTTACTTACTAAACTACTGTGGCTGTTGTACTTTTCTTTAGCAAGTCCTGATGAAGGGGAAGGTGTCAGTCTTTATTTATACAGATACCTATTCAATAGTATGTTTGAAATACAACATATAAATATGAAAGTGGTACAATCCTGATGAAGTTACATATGATATGAAAGCGATTTGACCCTTATAAAGCTAAATATAACCTCTGACTTTGTGAACCCATGTACCTTCATCTTATATTTCAGTATATTGTATTACTTAGCTTGTTGCTGTGGCAAAACACTTGACTAAAGAAATTATGGGAAGAAGAGGTTTGTTGTTCAGCTTCAGGGTTCAGTCCATCACGGGAGGAGAACGCTGATGGCAGGTGCATGAAGCAGCTGCTCTTATTTCATCCACAGTCAGGAAGGAGAGACAGAGATGGGTTCCTATATTCAGGCTGCTTCCTTCCTTCTTTCTTTCTTTCTTTCTTTTTTTTTTTTTTTTTGTCTTTAGAAGTTTTATAGGTAGGGTCTCTCATCCAGTTTCTTGCCCAGGCTGACCTGAAATTCATTATGTAGTCTCAGGGTGGCCTTGAACTCACAGCGATCCTCCTAATTCTGCTTCACGAGTGCTGGGATTAAAGGTATATGCCTTCAAGCCTGACTGCTTCTTTCTTTTTAGTTAGTCTGGGATTCCAACCCATGGGGTGATGGTCCCCAAATTCAGGATTTTCCTACCTCAATTTGCCTGATCTAGAATATGTCTTACAAACTTGTCCAGAGTTTTGTGTTCTAGGTGATTTATACATTCAGATAAACAACCAATATTAACCAACAGAAGTATTAAAGTTTATATCTCTAACAAGACAATTTAGGAAAATAACTTGCCTTATGCACGCATTTTCTCCCAAACTCCTTCATGGTGGCTTTCAGATGATGTGTAAATCTTCTGCAGCCTGAGAGTCCTTTGATAAGCTGGGGTATTTCACAATAGGCTCCACTAATTATAGATATTTTTAGGGGCTTTTATCCTTTAGCAGATAATAGCCCCAACATTTTAGAAAGATTTTAGACTTCAGTGATATTTTCAGAAAAGATAACATTTTTAAGCACAAAAAACTTGGGAAAGTTTTCTCAGAACTCAACATTTGATACAAAGCTGCTCTGAAGGCTTGGAGCTGGACTCTAACTCCCTGATAGCATTAATTTTTAAAAACACACATCTCTATCCCATGGTATCTGCTCCAGATTCTGTATGTGCCTGGCATGGATCAAATAAGACATCACAATAAATGCAACTACACAATATCTCAACAAGGTCATTGAACGCCTAGCTCTAAACAGTGGGAAGCATAAACAACCCCAGCAGGATGGGCTTTCAGTTATAAGCTCACTTAGAGAAGTTTTAAAAATGCAAATCTTGAGGCTGGGGAAATAGTTCAGACGGGAAAGTGCTTGCCTTATAAGCATGCACACCTACGCTTGATCCCCAGAAACCACATACAAAACAAAAATAGCCAGGTGTCATGGGAAACTGGTTTTCATGGGGAGATGTGAATGCACATCCCCAAATAGGGGTCAGACAAAGTATGATTGCATCAAAACCAGTTTTGGTGAACCAGTGAGTTTATTGGAGTACCTGACATGGCAGAGTGTGGGGTTGCTTCTAAGCTCCTCTAGGAGCATGGATGACTCAAAGGCCACTGCATCACCAAAAAGTCCATACCAGCATGGAAGCTGCATCTCTGGAGCACACTGACCAGGGCAGGTGAGACAGTCTCTTTCCAAGCAGTTGTTTAACCTTTAGATAACCTTAGGGAATGTTCTTGCAACCTTTTTCCCAGACTTGTTGACCTCCTGAGTCACTTGAGCTTCCCCCATCACCCATGAGGAAATGTTTTAATTCATAAAAAAATTCTTACATATCATTGGTCAGAGTCTTCCTCTCAGCAGTTGTTTACCACTTCTATAACTTTGGGAAGTGGTCTGTGTACTTTAAGTTTCTGATCTTTCAGTCTTATTGACTCTTGAATCTCTTTTCTTGTCAAGAAGAAATATTGTAGTTCCAAGGACTTTGCTATACAACACAAAGCATGCTGGCTTTCACTTGTAATCCCGACACAGGGGAGATGGAGACAGATGCCCCCTGGGGATTTCTGTCAGCCACCCAGTCTAGCCTCTAACCTACTTAGAGAGCTTCAGGAAAATGAGAGATATCTCAGCAATGGTGAATGGTGTCTGAGGAACACCACGTAAGTTGTTCTCTGGCCTTCTTATGGATGTGCACATACAATATGCACACACACACACACACACACAAACACACACTGCAATATTTCTCCAAAGAATGAATACCTTGTAGAAAATTTCAGAAAAAATGTGAGTAACTGCCATATACTATAGTCTGTGAAGTACCTGCCATTAGGGCTTGAAAACCACAAATTGTTTTAATGGGAATTAACATATAGTATCTGGAGATACTTTTAAGCAATGGCCACTTTACAAATTGATTGAATTGATTGCATTAAGAGAAGAGAGACTTATATCAAGATATAATAGATACATTTGTAGGAGATTGAGGCTATGAGCATTATAAACACAATAGGATTTTGATCACATTCTTTAGGACTAGCAAAGCTGAAGGAGGAGGGGATTGTGGAGAAGGAATGCTAGTATGAGTACAAAGAGTGAAATAATATAGAAAAACATAATATATTATAGAAAGGAATTAGAGAAATGGCTAAAACAGTACCTGAGATTTTAAATTATGGAAAGGTCATGAAAATGGTTTATATGCAAAAATGAAAGAATGAGAGTGAATTCATAGAAAACTCAGGCATTTTCCAGAAAATAATGTACATTAGAGGCCCATAAGATGAGATTCTCATGTCTCAGTGATGGCCTCTGTTTTAAGCCAAAGCTTCTGCCCTACTTGAATGGATGGAATTACAGCTCCAGCATCCTTACTATTCCACCAGAGAAAAATAGTTCTAAAACTGTAAAAATTCAACTTTCTATGATTAAAAAGGAAATAAATTGTGCTTGGCTACTTTAGCCATCAAAATGAGACTTAAGAGCCCAAAAATGATCAATGTCTAATGACCAGTTTAGTATCTTCTGCTGCAAAGTTCTTCAATAGTACCAAGTCAGTTACATTTGGAACATTGAAAAACAAATAGCAAGCTCATTCAAATTACTAAAATGTAAGAGTATAGAAACTTCAGGCCTGGAAAGCTATTGATTCAGACTATATGGTTTTGGCATTTTGCTTCTTAAGTACACAGGTTATTTTTTAGCTTTAAACAAGTGTGGCTGATCAGCACACATTCTATGCACATATTGAAGTGCTACACTGTAGCTGGATATGGAGGCAGATACCTGTAATAACAACACTTGGGTAGTTGAGGCAGAAACATCCAAGTCTGAGATCAACCTGGGCTACATAGCAAGTCCTTGTTCAATAAAACAAATTTAAAACATAAAAGTGCTGCACTTAGTTCCATGTCTGCTACAGAAGTGTGGGTTGTAAATGCTATTTCCCAATCACTTCTTCACAAATACCTCATACAATATACAATTATTACATGTTACTCAAAATAATTTTAAATTAGGGAAATGGAGGGCTGGAGAATGGCATAGCACTTAAGATGTTTATCTGCAAAGCCAAAGGACCCAGGTTCAATTCCCCAGTACCCACATAAAGCCAGATGCACTAGGTGGTACATGAATCTAGAATTTGTTCACAATGGCTAGACTACCACCTTTACCCATTCTCTCTCGCTTCTCAAATACATAAATAAATAAATAAATAAATAAATAAATAAATAAAATATTTTTTAAAAGTTCGGATGTAAATTCAACCTACCCTGATTTGAACATACTATATATAATGTAGAACTGTTGTATTGTATTGTACACCATAAATGTGTATAATTAAAATAAAAATTAATCAAAAAAATAAACAGAGGAAAAAAGCCAAGTGCTTGTAAGGAACCTATAAAGTACAACTCACTTCACTGAAATGGAATTGTGACCCAAGAAAATGGCCCAAGAAAAGGCCAACGATTCGCTATTTCTAACTTTTCCATTATTTCTAATTGTTAGTTAGCTGTGTAAATTGTACAAATCTGAAAGACATGACTAGTTCTCTACATTAAGCTATAATACTAATAGCTGTTCCCTATTCAATAAAATAAATGACTCAGATGACTGCACACAGGACTGACCTACCCACTGTAACTAAGGTCCTTCTCTAAATACGTGATCAAACAGCCCATCAACATACTTCATTTTTCCAATCATGATGTAGCTGAGGCATATAGTGATTGTCCACATGACCCATGATAAACCCATAGTACCATGTGTTATCATCAGTGTTTTAAAAATCACAACCTGAGAGGTTTACACTTAGGGTAATTAATTTCAGGTTGTTTTAAATCTGTTTTTTGGTAGAAAGAATAGCTCCTATTTTCGGTAAGTACATTAAAAACACTGCTGGTGCTGAGTATAGTGGTACATCCTTGAAATCCCAGTTCTTGGCTGAAGTAGGAGGACACTGAATTTTAGACCAGCCCATGCTTCGCAATGAGCCCTGTCCTAAAACAAACAAACAAACAAACATAAACTCTCCTGCTAACAATGATGACCAAAGCCCACTGCCTCAGATATCATGGAAATCACCCCATTTTCTTCCATTGAGCAAAGGAAGGACCAAGACTTTGAAGGGCAAACTTGCTTTTTGTAATGCATATGTGAGTATGGTGTGTGTAGGCAAGTTTGCAATGTGTATGCACATCGCGATCATGTGGAAGCAAGAGGTTGACCTTAAGCCTCTTCTTCAATTGCTCTCCATCTTTTTTTACTGAGGTGAGATCTTTCACTTGATCCCAGAGTTTGCTGATTTGGATAAACTATCTAGTCATCTTCTCCTAGAATCCCTGTCTCCATTTCCTAAGTACTGGGATTACAAGTGATCCAGCACACCTACCCAGGATTCACATTGTGCTGGGAATCCAAACTCCAGTCCTCACGCTTAATGCCCTATGTGTGTATCCACTGAATGATCTCCCCAGCACTTTCCTTCCTTTACAGTCTGAACATTTGAGCTTCCTACCAAGACTTTGTCTTACCTACTACATTTATTAAAGCAGTTGAGTTTCATAAAACCTGGAACATGTATTTAATCTTTCTTCATTCATAGTACATACTTATTCAACTCTAACTGAAAAATGCAGATATCATTTCAGTAAGAGTCAAATCATAAAACATTTATTGATATTACATTGTTTTACCTTGCTGGAAAGACTCTTGTACTAAAACGGTTTTTTGAATAATGTTAACCTGCTCATTTTTGATTTCAAGATTGTTGGAATTTCATAGGGGGGATCCTAAGAGTTTATGTCATTGAGAGTGAGTTATTTTTCTTCCAAAGTAGCAGCTATTTTTCACCGAATGCTGTTTCTTAAGTTGGTATGTCAGGTAATTTATTTTGTGCAGTGTTTATCATATGAAGCATCAACAATTTTCCAAAGGCAGGAAAAATTGGATAAATGAAAGATCACCCCATTGCCCAAGTTGGATATGTACTGTGAATTTTTTTTTTTTTTTTACAAATTGGCAAGAAATGAAAGTACAGAGGGATGAAAACAATGTAAAAAAAGGAGTGCAAGTAAAATGTGAGGGAGAAATTCAGCATAGGTCATTGTTACAGGTACACAGGGATGCCTCAGGTTGAAGTGTTATAAAAGACAAATTTCACATCTATTCTTGATACATGCCTCAACATCTCCAAGGCTCCACTCCCAGAGATGTCTGTCTTCTCCCTCCCCCAACAAAAGCTGGCCATTGGAGGAAGATGCAAATGCCCTGGGAGTTAGTTCATAGTCAGCAATGAGATTGTGTCCTGTGGGTGGCTAGTTTGTAGCCATTGTTCTAGGCTGCCCTCCTTTCTGGAGTGCTGGCTTTTCTTCCTAGATCACAGAGTACTTGGGAAAATGCCTTTGTAAGTGGTTCACTGCAGTCTGGATCCCAGAAGCCACTTGCATAGCAGTGAATTTCAATGACTCCTTCTCTATCTGACTTTGAGACCCTCTTTAAAGAGGCTTCTCTAGAGCCAGGGAGATGACTCAGACATTAAAGCACTTGCCTCCAAGCACAAGGACCTAAGTCCAAATTCCCAGCTCGAACATAAATGCTTGGTGTGGCAGGGTGGATTCGTAACCCATGTACAAGGCAGGCAGAGACGGGCCTGTTGTACCGAGAACCTAGTAGCTGGAGGAGTTGAACTGGTGAGCTCTGGATTCAGTAGGAGACCCTGCTTCAGTTAATAAAGTGGAGAGTAACTGAGGAAAACACATGACATTGACATTTGGCCTCCACATACACTCACACTCACATAAGCATATGCAAGAATACTAGTGATGATAATAAAAATAATAATAATAAAGACTCTTGATTTTGTTGGCCCATCTACATCCTAGGGTAGGGACTGTACAGAATCTGTGCATCAGGTAACAGGCTCCTGAGGAACAACTTAGAATTCAGATCATGGCATGGACTTAAATAAATGCATGAATAGATAACAAACGAAAAAGTGAATGAATGACTTAGCAAGGTGGAGTACCAGAGATAGAGAAACAAGCAGGCACAAAGATAGGGAAAAAAACAGAAAAATGTTCAGTCAACTAAAAGGAGTGGAAGGCATGTATAGGTAGATAATAGAGCAGAAAAAGATAAATTCTTACAGACAGCAAAGAGACTTCCAGAAGTACTCAGTGGTGCTGTTGACTAAGACAGAAAGGCCTGCCCTCTGTGGGAAAGGATATTGGTAAGCACAAACATGTCTAAGATTGCCCACTTGTCAAATATGGGAAAAAGAAAAGGATAACAGAGGGTATATTATTGTGTACAAAACACTATTCTCCCTCCAAATCTGGAAACCTCCATTACTACTTTATATCCCTTTGGTACTACATTCATTCTCTTCCATAAATTTTGATATGCTGTGTTTGTGTTTTCATTTGTCTCAAGATAATTTTTTAAAAATTTTTTGTTGTTTATTTATTTGAGAATGACAGACAGAGAGAGAAAAAGGCAGATAGAGAGAGAGAGAAAGAGAATGAGCACACAAGGGCCTCCAGCCACTGCAAATGAACTCCAGACGCATACGCCCCCTTGTGCATCTGGCTTACATGGGTCCTGGGGAATCAAGCCTCAAACCGGGGTCCTTAGGCTTCACAGGCAAGCGCTTAACTGCTAAGCCATCTCTCCAGCCCTCGAGATAATTTTTAATTATTTTTTTCATCTTTAACTCATTCACTATTTAAGACTATGTATATCTTGACTTCCACATATATGTAGATTTTGTATTTTCTTAGTTTATTGATCAGTTGATCCCTAATTTATTTACTGTGATGATAAAAGACATTCTTTACATTAGAGTTTAGATATTAAATGTCCCTTAAAGGCCCACTTTTTTTTTTTTTTTTTCGAGTAGGGTCTCACTATGGTCCAGGCTGACCTGGAATTAACTATGTAGTCTCAGGGTGTCAGGGTGGACGCTAACCGACAGCGATCCTCCTACCTCTGCCTCCTGAGTGCTGGGAATAAAGGCGTGTACCACCACTCCCAGAAAGGCCCACGTTTTAAAGGTGTGGACCCCAGCCTTTGTTGCTATGGGAGTTAGTCCTTGAAGAACACACTGGGAGACCATCTGTCTTCCTCTCTCTCTGCTTCCTGGCCACTATGAGTTGGGAAGTTGTCCTGCCATGTGTTACTTGCCAAGATATGCTTTTTGTGGGCTGGGATGTAGCTCAGTGGTAGAACCCACAGACAGCACCTGAAAAGTTCTGAGTTCAATTTCTAGCAGTCAAGAAAAAGTTATAGTGTTTGATCAAAGGCCTAAGCACTGTGAACAAATAGCCATGGACTAAAACCTCCACAGCATTGAATAAAATAAACTTTTCTTCCGAATTGATTATCCCAGGTATTTGGTTACAGGGGAGGGAAGATAAATGATATACTTTACAACCTCAATCTTTTTGTGTTTCATGAGATGAACTATGATCTCTTCTTGGTTTTAATTAGACTTGGTCTGATCTCTTCAATGCCATGATCCTTAACATCTTGAAATGTCTATATATGAAGTGTATTCTGAAAATGATAACTAATTTGTAATAGGATTTTATTTTTAACTAATTAATTTTGTTTTCTCAAGGTAGTGTCTTACTATAACCCAGGCTGATCTGGAATTTACTATATAGTCTCAGGTAGGCCTCAAAAGCACAGCTATCTATCCTCCTACCTCCCAAGTGCTAGGATTAAAGGCATGTGCTACCATACCCATCAGGCTTTTTTTTTGTAATTCACATAGCAACATCGTTAACCTTTGCAATTTTAACATTATTTGTGAAACAAGTGACTCTTTTTGATTTATCTATATTTATTTTAAAAGTATTCTTTAAAAACTCGAACAATCTGAAAACTAAGTTTGGGCTCTCATAATCTAGTAAAACAAACACATTTTAATGAATGCCTTCTATTTTGTGCTAACCTCATTGCCTTGCTTACCCTGTGTACTCACTACCACTAATGCCAGCACTGAGGATTCATGGCAAGGCCTTGTACATGCCTAGATGTTGCCCTATCACTACATTACATGTCCAGTCCTTATTCCCTTCTAATGAGTGAAGATCCAATGTTTCAAGGAGGATAGAGTCATATAGTTTTAGATGGAAAAAAAATTGTGGTGCTGGGAGAATCTACAATTATTGTTATTGTTTTACTAAATGGATGTGTTTTGAGACTCCCTTCTGAATAGTTATCTTTACACAGACAGATTAGTTTTGTTTTTTTGTTGTTGTTGTTGTTGTTTATTTGTTTTTGTTTTCTTCTCCCAGCCCTTGTCAGAAAAAGTTCCCCAACCCTGAAAAGTAGGAGACACAGATTCGAAACTGGTTAAATGCTGAAAATAAGTAAATGGTTAGCGTTTTCCCCAACAAAGGGCATATATCATCCCTTCCAGGGCTCAAGGAACATGGTAGAAAAAGTGAGAGAAAGAATGTAAAAAGTGGAGGATGGGAAGGAGCTCTATTGAACTCTGGTACCTGGAATAACTAGACAATTATACTCATGAATTCACAGCATCTGGGGCTACCTGTACAAAACTTGCACATTACAGTGTCAGTGAGCATTCTAGTATGGGTAGGAAAGAGGCTCATGAGGACCCTGCCCTCCCTGAGGAGCTAGTGACTCCTGGGGAGGAGGAGTAACTCTCTTTCATAGCACTGGTAAGTGGTGGGAAGAAGAGGGAGCACAACAGGGTTGAGTGGATAAGAGAGTTTAATGTGGGGTGCATATGATAAAAACGCAATATACAAAAACATCAGAAAAGCAAATAGTTATAAAATGAAAAGAGAAACCATAATGAAAAAAATGGAATGACATGGCTGGAAGCTGGAAGAGAGTCAGTCCCCACACAGTCAGCGCATCTAGTGCCAGAAGGTGCTACATGGGCGACTGGGGGGAAATGATCAATATCTGTCCAAACAACTCATGGTCTAACCTACTTAGCAGCAAATAACCTCTTGTGATGCTCACACAAGTGCAATAGTGGTGCACAGCCATGGTGGGAAACCAACTGGTCTTGATTTGGGTAACTGATCCACTCAGTGGAACAGAACTCATAGCTGGAGCTGGGAAACAAGTCAGAATCGTATCCAAACATGAGCCCACTCTCCATCATCAAGCTCCCAACAATCATGGGCTAGAAGAGGGCTTGCACCTATTAAATTCTCTATAAAAAAAAAATAAGGATTATCCCATTTGTCTGGTGCTAACTTTACTCTCTGTTGGAGAATCTGCTTCTCTTTTTCAGATAGACACACATCCTAAGGAGAGAATTACCTCATCATACCTCAAAAGGGCCCCAGCTGAAACTAAGAATAATTGGCAAAACAAGCAAGGGTGCTGTTTTCTTGGTGAAACTGGTATCAGCACAAGGGTGAAGGTGATAGACACAGAGAACAATCAACTCCTACCAAATCAGAGAGCCAGAGACCCAGAGACTCCCAACACCTCATCACTGAAGCAGACCAAAAATGAACCCAACATGGCTCAGAGAAATTTTGCAGAAGAGGGGGTGGAAAGAATGTCAGAGCCACATGTTGGGTTATGATATGCAGAGACATTTCTACTACCCATAACTGTGGGCTAACTCCACAATGCATGACCCATATACCACAACAAGGAGGGGGGAGGATATGGAGGAGGCTAACAATGGTACCAACTTGACTGTATTCACTGAGTACAAAATTAATTAATAAAAATATATTAATTAATAAAAATATTCCAGTATGGTATTAATAAAGTCTAGAAGTAATCAACATGTACCTAATTCTATTAAACTAGGAGGAAATATGAGAATAAACAGGTAGGAGTTGAATTTCTGAAGACAGAAGACATATGAGCATGATAGTTAATAGTTTAGTCTATGAATCAAGATATAACTGACTGTAAAACCTTTCTTTTCCAGGGCTAGTAGTATAAAATTTCTGCTTAGTGCATGACTTCAACCTTTATAATTTATTTAAACTTGGTTTAGGACCTATGCAGAAGAATGCTACATGTAAGTTTGAAAAGGATATTTGTTCTGATGCATACAGGGAAATGTAGCTGCACATTAGATAGCTCAGCCCTGAATTTTCTTATTAAATTTTTGTCTGTTTGTTCTATCCTTCAGTAACATTGAGTAGTAAAGCTTCCTATGGTCATGTTTCTGTCTGGTTACAACTTCATTTCTGCTAATTTTTACCTTAAATATTTAGAGGCCTTGATGTTTAGTCCAAAAGTATCCACCTGAAAGTGTTGTAACTTAGGCATGATGGACCATTGCTCTTATACCAGCCATCCTGAAGAGCATCTGAAATTAACTAGGTGTCCGTTCCCTGCTCCCGAAAAAGAAACGAAAAAGAAATCTGTCCAGTAGAAATGATTTACTGAACCAAGGTTGAGAAGACAAGAATCTGTGCTTCTTTCCACTCCAGGGCATTTGTTGATTCTAAATAGCATCCTAACATGGCTAAGTAGCTAAGCAGTCTCTCTCAAGCTGAAATGGCAAGTTGGAATGTGAAGAAGCACCAAGGAGGCCATCTCAGTATTCCACACTGGCAGTCAGAACAATGGACTGCTTGGATCCAGAAGTAATAGAGAGTCATAAGTAACACACACACACACACACACACACACACACACACACACACACAATTCCATAAAGCCCACCTTAGTTTTCAAAGGTCCTAAATGGACGAAGAGAATTTGACATTTGTACACATAGACCCTAAATGTGTATGACAAGCAAAAGTGGAACTTCTAAATGAACCAAAACTCTGTAGAAGCCCAAAGTCTCTAGACTTAGATTTGCATATAAATCTCTAAATATAATCAGTGAATTAAAAAAACAAAATGAAATATATATGCAAGTAATTGAAATAAAATTAAATTTTAGAACCTAAGAAATAAAATAAATGAGACTATAAAGGTCAGAATTGGGCTGGAGAGATGGCTTAGGTGTTATGGCACTTGCTGGCAAAGCCAAAAGACCCAGGTTCAATTCCCTAGTGTCCACATAAGCCAGTTGCACAAGGTGTTAAATGTGTCTAGAATTCCTTTGCAGTGGCTAGAGACACTGTCATGTCCATTATATCTCCTTCTATTTGTATCTTTCTCTCATATATATATATATATACATATATATATATATATATATATATATGTATATATGTGTGTGTGTGCATGTGTGCATGTATATAATATTTGAATCCATTTAAAATACATTAAGAATTATTGGTTTGGATAAGACCAGATTAAATATCCTTTCAGGTGAATGTTTCACATTACTGTTGTCAGGAGTCCCAAAAGGAAAGAGTGAAGGGAGCAAAGCAATACTGAAACAGTTAATGACAACCAATCAAGATATCAACCAATATATTTTTAAAGCTCTACTAAGCTCAAAAGAGGGATAAATCCATATACACACAAGGAAGTGTGTGCATACACACCACCACCATCACCACCACTACTACCAAAAACCAAATGTAAAGCAGCTAGACTATATTTATTTATCAAAACTGGCAACAAACCAAAGACAAAGAAAAATCTAAAGGCGTGTTATGGAAAAGACTGTCCATAAGTTACAATACACAGATATCTAACTCATCAACAGAAATTCAAGGAACCAAAAGACAAAAAAAAAAAAAAAAAAAAAGGAAAACAAATCCCTCCAAACTGCAGAATAAATTAGCTGCCAACCTAGATTTCCATGTCTAGCACAAACATCTCTTAAAACCAAAAATGGAATAAGAATATTTCAGACACACAACATATCCAATAATTTGTCACCAGCAGACCAGCACTAATGGATATATTAATGACAAAACTCAGACAGAAAGAAAATGTTCCCAGATGGCAACTCAGATAAAATGAAAAGCAACAGAATGGGTAAATATGGGTAAAACTCTACATGCATGTTAGAACTGAAGCCATCATAACACTGAAGAATTTAAATCATGAAAAAAATTAAAGCACAACAATAAGTTGGAAGAGAATTAATGTGCTTAAGTTCTTGCACTGTCCCTATTGTACATGATGCATTGTATATGACAATCCTTAGGATAACTAGAAAGGGAATAGTAAAGGAACACATAACTATTGAGCCAGAAACCTGGAGGGAAGAAAATAATAGAATGATAAAAATACTTAAATAATTTAAAATAGGACAAAGTATGAAAAATAAAATATTGAGTAGTTGAGGCAAACAGAATATAGATAAATGGAAGATTTTAACCAAATATATTTCATCTTGTTCAATTTAAGTTAAAGGACCTGTTACAGGACAAAGCTAGGAAATATACACATATTTTCACATACATGTAAGATGAAATAGCTCGCTCTAACATCACAAATGAGAATATTGTGTTACATGAAAAAAAATCTTATTTTGAAAGCTGCCTCTATAATAACCTGAAGGGCAAAAGTTCTAGAGAGAGGAAACTCTCAGAGTCAAGCTGAGGCTTTTCAATCATTGGCTTTACTTCCTGGTCCTGAACAAGACCTGAATTGGCCTCAGGAGGGCTCTTGAAGGAGATAGCACATTTGTCTTTATGACACAGGTAATGGTGGAAGTGAGGACTTGATGAGCTGCTTGTCTCCATAGTACAGTACATGAGATTAAATGCTGTGTGGATTGGGTGGACAAAACTAGAAAGGAGTGGAATTTTCTGCAGCTTCCCAGTTGTAAGGAGGCAAAAACTATTCATGGAAAGGGGTCTCTGTGAAAATCTCAGGGAGAGGTGAAAGCCCTGGATAGAAGGGTGACTGTCAGTCCTCAACCTGCACTTTCTTCTATACCCTGGTACCCAGGGGCGCCCTGACCCCACGGGGCACAGAAAATCAGCAGAATTATTGGTAGTATTTTGCTTCTTTAAGTTCTGGTGACATAGGTATGTTCCAGTCATGAATATTCCTCAAACCATATACTTATGATGTGAATTTTCTTAAGTGTAAGTTTTATTTCAAGTAACAAGGAAACAAATACTACAGATTGCTAGACCACCTGTAAAATTTTAAAATCCACAATATGTTCCTTAAATTCTATTAGAATACAAGGAGATTAAGGAGAAAGAAGAAAAAAGACAATTGATATAGTTATAATTGTTTCAAAGTAAAGCAAACACTAAAGCAAGAAGCATTAGCAGAGAACAAAGGACATTTCACAATAATAAATGATCAACCTATTTGGAAAGCAAAAAGAAATTTTAATTTTGTAGGCAGTGACATGGGTTTGAAATATGTTCAGCAGATACAGAAAGATACAAACAGAAAAAGACCAATCAATAATCACACTGGAAAAGTTTAGCCCATACCTTAGCATATAAGAAAATAAGCAGCAAAAATAACTACATAGTAGATTTGGAGTGCATCATTAACCAGATTGACCTAATTGATACAGAGGGTTATACATCACTATTACCAAACCCACAAAGTCAGCCTAATCAAATCACATCTTCTAAACTCTCTCTTTGATTATAGTGAACATGATAAAATTAATAAGAAATAGTTAATAACAAGCTGGTGGGAAAAGTTCTCTTTTGGAAGATAAATCAGCACTTTTAAACAAGTTGTAGATCATAAAATGTTAGAGTGAATATTAGAAAATAGTTTGACAAAAATGATAGCAGAAGTTGATAGAAGTAGCTAAGGCTGTGTTCTACAAGAGATGCTTGACTTTAGATGTGTCAATCAGGATTAATAAAAGCTGTCAGTGGCTGAACTGACATCTGGAAAGCTACCAAATCAAGACAAGCAAACTGAAAACACTGCACATTAAAGGTAAATACAGAAGCTTGAGAGATGGCTCAGCAGTTAAGGTGCTTTCCTGCAAAGCCAAATGACATTGGTTTGATTTCCCAATACCCATGAAAAGCCAAGTACATAAAGGTAAACAGAAGATGGAAGTATAATAGTGGTCATATTAAAAGAAAAATGTATGAAAAGAGTAAAATTCAATTACTTGTACAACCCAATAAAAGCCAGTTCAATCAAACTGACCAGGATTAAGTGAAAGAAGATAAAACTACCCAAATCCTACTAACTGTCTCCCTTCCTCACTCTGCATTTCTGACCTGAGGATAGAATAACATAATATAAATAATGTCATACTCCTGAATTTTAAATGAAATGAAAGTAGTCTACCAAAGAAATTAAATAAATGATACATTCTCTCAAAACACTATAATCTAGTTGATTTTATTGATAAATTTTGATAACAGGTTATAAAGATATAATACCAGTCCTAATCTCATCTAGGCAATAGATGATGAAGACTCATTTCTTAACTTTTTATGAGTTCAGCATAAACTTTATGTGGATCCCTCAAATATCACACAAAGGTTAAAATGTCTAAATCTAGAGTCAACTCTTCCAAGAATTATAGGGAAAAATTCTAAAAAATATTAACAAAATACTATGTTGTAATATACAAACAATAATATATCACAACCAAATTAGATGTGTCAAAATATCAAGTTACATAAACTTATTTTAAAGATCTTAATTGGTTTTGTCTCTCAAGAATATGGAGTTTTATTCTATGCTATTGGTCTAATGAGCTCAGAAGAGGAGAATGCATTCCCCAATAGGGAAGAGTTGAAAAGCACAAAGGAGAGAGAGAACCAGTCTGGGAAACAGTGATAGAAAGATAATTTATTGACTAAAACAAGTTGCTCTCTGCTGCTTGGCTGTGGATGTAATGTGCTAGCTGCCTCAAGCTCCTGCTGCCATGATTTCCCTAGAATCAAGTAAATTCTTGCTCCCTTATGTTGCTTCTTGGCAGATTTTTTTTTTTTTTATCATAGCAGCAGAGGAAGTAACTAACATAGCAGACAAAGTGCTTGCTGAAAAATCATGAGGGCCAGAGTTCAGATTCCACCATCCATATAAGTGCATGTGTGGTGGCACATACTTTTAATCCCGTTTTGGGGGAATGCTAGCTTGTGTAGCAAAACTGATGAGCTCACTGATTCCAGTGGACTAGCTAGTCATCAAGCCCTAGTGATCCTTCTGTCTCCACCTCTCCAGCACTGGAACTATAGGTGAGTACTGCCATGCCTGGATTTTACATGGGTGCTGGGGATCAAAACTCAAGTCTTCATGCTTGTGTGGCCAATATTGTCTTTGCAGCCATCTCCCCGACCCATGGGGTGAGATATTTCTATGAAAAATATTACACAGTAGGTAAAATGAAACCAATATACTAGTGCTACATGCAGTTAAATGAATGATCTCCCATTCATGCCTTGAAATCTTTACCGGCAAGATGATGATATCAAGAAGGTTGGGATTTTGGGATATGATTAGATCAAGGAGATGAGGCCTTCAATAATTGGATGAGTGCTTCTGAAAAAGAGACTTGTAAAAACTTATCTCAGGGCTGGAGAGATTGCTTAGTGGTTATGGCACTTGCCAGTAAAGCCAAAGGACTCAGTAATCACATAAGCCAGAATCACATGTGGTACATGTATCTGGAGTTTATTTCCAATGGCTGGAGGACCTAGCATTCCTATTTTCTCTCCTCCTCTCAATTTCTCTGCCCCATTCTCTCTCTTGCTCTCTCTCAAATAAATATATAAAATATTTTTCAAGTTGAAATCTTTATTTGGAGATAATTACAGATTGCATATGGTACTTTATGTTCATTGAGGAACTCCCATGTTAGACTTTCTGCTGTTTCACTGAATTTTACCATTTTGTAAAAGAACTTTACAGGATTACACCCAGGATGCTAACATTGAAAAAATCCATTGATTTTACTTATATTTAAGTTTAATGTTTTAAAAAATATATTTTGTTTATTTATTTGAGAGAGAGAAAAAATGGAGAGAGAGAAAGAGAGAAAGAGATAAAGAGAGAGAGAATGGGCATGCCATGGCCTCCAACCACTGCAAATGAGCTCCAAATTCATGTGCCTCCTTGTGCATCAGGCTTATATGGGTCTGGGGAGTCGAACCAGGGTCCTTTGGTTTATAAGCAAATGCCTTAACCACTAAGCAATCTTCTCCATCCCCCAGCTTTATTTTTGTATGTGTGTGTGTTCAGTTCCACATAATTGTTTTAACTAAATAGACTCATGTGTTAGCCAGTATAATTAACACAAAACCCATCACCTTCATTTTTTCACTTGAAAGCGTGATATGGTTTCTTTTACCATGAAAAGTAACCTATTTTCACTTTAATATCATTATAGACTCTTCAAATGTAACAAATTTTATGTTGTTTAGTCCATTACCATTTTTTTATTAATTAGTTTTGTACTCAGTGAATACAGTCGAGTTGGTACCATAGTTAGCCTCCTCCATGTCCTCCCCCCTCCCCCTGGTCCCTCCTTGTTGAGGTATATGAGTCATGCATTGTGGAGTTATCCCTCAGTTATGGGTAGGAGGAAATGTCTTTGAGTATCATGACATAACATATGGCTCTGACATTCTTTCCACCCCCTCTTCTGCAAAATTTCCCTGAGCCATGTTGGGTTCATTTTGGGTCTGCTTCAGTGATCTCTGTATATCTGATTTGGTAGAAGATGATTGTTCCCTGTGTCTATCTCCTTCACCCTTGTGCTGGTACAAGGTTCACCAAGAAAACAGCACCCTCGCTTGTTATTCTTAGTTTCAGCTCGGGCCCTTTTGAGGTATGATGGGGTAATTCTCTCCTTAGGATCTGGATCTATATGAAAAAGAGAAGCAGATTCTCCAACGGAGAGTAAAGCTAGCACCAGATAAATGGGATAACCCTTATTTTTTTAGAGAGAAATTAGTAGGTGAAGGCCCTCTTGTAGCCCATGGTTGGTGGTAGCTTGATAATGGAGAGCGGGCTCATGTTTGGATATGGTTTTGACTTGTTTCCTAGCTCCAGCTATGGGTTCCATTCCACTGAGCATATCAGTTAGCCAAATCAAGAGCAGTTGGTTTCCCACCATGGCTGTGCACCACTATTGCACTTGTGTGAGGATCATGACAGGTTGTTTGCTACTAAGTAGGTTAGACCATGAGTTTCTTGGACAGACATTGGTCCTTTTTCCCCAGTTGTCCATGTAGCACCTTCTGGCACTAGACACGGTCACTGTCTGGTGACTGAGTCTCTTCCAGCTTCCAGCCATATCACTCCATGTTACATGCCAACAGCATATGGCGTCTTCAGCAGTAGGGTCTTACCATTAACCTTTGGTTGGTCATCAAGTACTCTAACAGAAATCTGTCATACTTTTAGGAAACCTTGTAGATCTCTCTGATCAAAAGCTCATTATGGATGATAGCCACCTGCTGGTACTGTGAGTTACAGGACAGTGTCCATGAAGAGAAGGAAGAAAAAGATAAGTAAGTAATATAAAAGAGTTAGAGAGAAGAGAGAGAGAGGGAGGGAGAGAAGCTGTAGAAGATTAAGGTCAATCTTCATTGTACCTTCTCCAGTGCCTTGTTACTCAGGTGTTCCCTCTAAGATCCTGGTGAAGGCTGAACCATTTGGTCTGCCTTTTAGGATGTAGAATTTTATGGTACTATTGCTATTTGGGTCCAGATTTGTGTCCCCCACCCCCTCTCTTGCCCTCCCCTCCCTCTCCACCCACCCTATTGTCCAATCCTTGAGATGCTTGCTGGGTACATTGACATCTTGGGTACATTCAGATTAGGTGCTGTAGATGAGTGAGACTATGTGGCGATTATCTTTCAGTAATTGGGCAAGTTCACTGAGAATGATCTATTCCAGATTCAACCATTTTTCCTCAAATTTCATTTGTGTCATTTTTTTTCTTACTGCTCTGTAGAATTACATTGTGTAGATATACCATATCTTAGTTATCCATTCTTTTAGTGATGGCCATCTGGGTTGATTCCAGCTCTTAGCTATTACAAATTGAGCCACTAGAAACATGGTTGAGCAAATCTCTCTGGACTGGGGCTTGAAGGTTTTAGGGTACATGCCCAGTAAGGGAATAACTGGGTCTGTTGGTAACTCTATAGTCAGATTTTTTAGGAGTCTCTATATTGCTTTCCAAAGTGGTTGTACCACTTACATTCCCACCAACAGTGGATGAGGGTTTCTATTTTTCCATATCCTCATCAGCATTTATTTCCACTTGATTTCTTGATATTTGCTATCCTTACTGTTGTAAGGTGGAATCTCATAGTTGTTTTAATTTGCATTTCCCAGATGATTAGGAATGATGAACATTTTCTAATGTCAAACACACACTGAAATAAAATATTTTAAAGATTAAAAACAAACAACTCATCTCAGTGGTGGAGAGCCTTCCTATTACACACAAAGCCTTCTTGGCTTTCGTCCCCTAGCATTAGATGCTGTATTGGGTATAGCAGTGTTTTGTCCTTGTGCCATGGGGTAAAACCGTGTCATGTATGAATGAGACATTTAATCTGCCAGTACCTTCAGTTTGTGCTTTTATCCTCCCAAACTGCACCAAGTAAATTTATACTATTTATAATATGTGATTTCCATGTTAATCTGTTACAGCAACCACATTTTCACAGTAAATTATTTTTAAAACTTTTTTATATCAGGATACTTTTTATCATTTGTTTGCAAGCAGAAGACAATGGGGAGAAGGACAGAGATAGAGAATGAATGGGAGTGTCAGAGCCTCTCGCTGCTGCAAACTGCAAATATATGTGCCACATTGTATATCTGGCTTTATGTGGGTACTGGGCATTTAAACCAGGATGATTAGGCTTTGCAGGCAACCACCTTAACTGCTGAGTCATCGCTCCAGTCATGTCATAGTAAATTCTATGTATAAAATAAAATTATTCCATTTATAGAATCTAAAAACTAGGAGCAACAAATTTATAATGTTGCATCAAGAAAGCTAGGCATGGTGGCACACACCTTTAATCCCAGCACTCAGGAGGCAGAGGTAGGAGGGTTGCCATGAGTTTGAGGCCCCCTGAGACTACATACTAAATTCCAGGTCAGCCTGGGCTAGAGTGAGACTCTAAATTGAACCCCCCCCCCAAAAAAGTTATAATGTTGCATCAAGTATGTTAGCAACTTTTCATCACTGTGAGAAAAATATCTGACATAGACAACTTAAAGGAGGATAGGTTTATTTTGGCCCAAAGTTTCACAGTGTACTATCCATCATAGTACAGAAGGCATGGAAGCTGCGGTTACTATCCATGTGTGATAGGTGAAGTGATAGCTTATTCACATGACAGACATGGAGTGTGGTGGTTTGATTCAGGTGTCCCCCATAAACTTAGGTGTTATGAATGCTAGGTTCCTAGCTGATGGAGATTTCAGAATTAATATCCCAGGAGGCAGTGTATTGTTGGAGGCAGGCTTAGGGGTGTTATAACCAGCTTCCCCTTGCCAGTGTTTGGCACACTCTCCTGGTGCTATTGTCCACCTTATATTGGTTAGGGGAGGATGTCCACCCTCTGCTCATGCCATCATTTTCCCTGCCATCATAGAGTTTCCCCCTCAAGCCTGTAAAAATAAATACTTTCTTTTCCCACAAGCTGCTCTTGGTTGGGTGATTTCTACCAGCAATGCAAACCTAACTGCAACAGTAAAATGGTACTGAGGAGTCAGATTGCTGCTAGACCTCTGACTGTGTGTCTTTGACCTTTTGGAGCTAAGTTTCAGGAGGAATGTGGAAAGACTTGAAACCTTGGCCTAAGAGATGCCTTGCAGTGCTGTAACTACACCTTGATGGTCTATTCTGGTCAGAGTTGAAAGTCCTGAATGCAGTCAGAACTGTGTACTGTGAGGGTTGGTTTATGAGGGTGAGAAAGAGCTTTGCTTGAATTGAGCTAGAATCAGTTTGAGAGGCTTGCTATTATGGTCATGTCATGAGAAGTTATGCAGGGTTGCACTGCATAGAAATGAACTGGTGTGAGCATAGGGATATGGCACAGAAAATATGAAATCTTTGTGCCTAAACTGCTTCCCATTCATCTGCAAATTGTTAGAAAGTTTACAACCATTGAGATTGAGCCAGCTAACCTGCACTGGGGCAACAGGAAGAATGTAGAATCTTTTGAAAGGGTCTGAGAGCTCAAGGAGTGTTCTGTTCTTCAAAGTTTGCTTTATCCCCCTCTGGATTAACAAATTGACACCATACCAGGTATTGTGGGGTATAACAAATGCAGGAAAGGGAGGGTCATTGAGTTTGTAACACAATCTTGTGTTTTGGTAATGGCCTTGGGCAGTGTGACACAGGTTTACTGGGTACATAGGTACCCGATGGAGCTGTGAGGATGAACTGTGGATTGCAGTGGAGACCCAGTAGAGATGCTGGGACCATGAGATGGCTGCTAAGGAAAGCTGGTGGCTCCAGTGAAGTTTACCAGGACTGTGTATAGCCTAGCAGGAGGGGCAGAATTGGAACTCCAGAGACTTGTTGCTGGTTAGAATTATTGGACTTGGAGATTTGTCACTGGCTAGAGTTGTTGGACTTGAAACTACAGAGTTTGATGTTTGCCCTGGTTGTTTTAAATCTTATATTGGCTGAATGTTTTTTTCCTATGCCCAATGCCATCTTTGCAGTATAAATGTTTATTCTGTGCCATTATGGATTTGGGGGGATATTTTTGGTATTATGGCTCAGTTAAAAGACCTAAAAGGGGGATGGAGAGATGGCTTAGAGGTTAAGGCACTTGCCTAAAAAGCCAAAGGATCCCGGTTCAACTCTCTAGGACCCACATAAGCCAGATGTACAAGGGGGTACATGCATCTGGAGTTCGTTTGCAGTGGTTGGAGGCCCTGGCGTGCCCATTCTTTCTCTCTCTCTCCCTTTTTCTCTCAAATAAATAAGTAAATAAAATATATTTAAAAGACCTAGGATTATGGGGATGTCTGAACATCATTAGGATTGATAAAATCTATGGCAACTTTTAAAGATGGGCTGAATGTATTGCATTTTATATCATGGATAGTTATCAGATTATGGGGACCAGGGGCAGAATATGGTGGTTTGATTCAGGTGTCCCCCATAAACTTAGGTGTTCTGAATGCTAGGTTCCCAGCTGATGGAGATTTGGGAATTAACACCTCCAGGAGGTAGTGCTTTGTTGGGGGAGGGTTTATGAGTGTTATAACCAGCTCCCCCTTGCTAGTGTTTGGCACACATTCCTGTTACTATTGTCTACCTTATGTTGGCCAGGGGGTGATGTCCACCCTCTGCTTATGCCATCATTTTCCCTACCTTCATGGAGCCTCCCCCTCAAGTCTATAAGCCAAAATGAACCTCTTTTTTCCCACAAGCTGCTCTTTACTGGGTGATTCCAGTAACACAAACCTGACTGCAACAAGGAGGTACAGATATCAGATAGACAGAGAAGCTTGTATTACCTTCAAAGACTCTTTCTGCCAGCTAGACCTCATGTCCTAAGAATTTCATTCCCTGATTCTGCTCCCCATCACCACCACAAAATCTCTTACCAGCTGGGGAATAGCATTTATGATGTGAGCCTTTGCGAAGTAATTCAGATTCAAATCATATCATCAGGACATATATATTTTTAGAGAAGCCAGATAGATGGAAATTAGGAGTGCATATAGTGGAGGCTCTGGCTTCCTAATTTTATGCCTTAATGTGTGGAAGATTACAGGAATATGTTCACTTATTGAAGAATCAACCCCATGTTCTATATAAATCTGTATATAAATTAACATCTTTGTTTAAATAAATAAATATAATAATAAGCTGCCCTATATTTTACTTGTTACATCTAGCAACACTACCTATATAACAATCATAAAAACAGAATTTAATGATGAAATTTATATCTAGCTAAAGGAAGAAGGAAAATTCCAAAGTTTCTTATTCAAATGTTATAAAAAAAACATTTATTTTCTATATTCTAACATATTTACTCATTGAAGTCATTAAAAAGCTATATATATATATATATATATATATATATATATATATATATATATATAATGCCTTGAAGACAGTTTCACATTATTGTGGTGACCCCCTAAACCAGACACAGTTTTTATGGGAGGAATGGGATTTATTTGAAGCTTACAGACCCAGGGGAAGTTCCATAATGCCAGAAGAAGCTGACCTCCTTTATCAGATCCACACAAAGATAGAAAAGAAAACACCACCAACGACATAAGCCATCACACTTTAGGATCCTCAGGCAGAGCTCAAGCACTCTACATATCTTTTGTCTGGAATTCCAGTTCATCCCCATACTTTAGGGCTGGACCCTGGGATCCAACCCCAGTGAACTAATTTACAAGCCTAAATGAAACTCCTGAATCTATTGGGGGGACATCCATTTAAAATAACACATTCCACCCCCAACCCCCAATATATTTATAACCATCTCACATTGTATATTGTTTTCAGTCTAAATACAAACACTCCATAGTGTTTTCTGACTTAAAATAGTTCTAAAGTCCCAAGTCTCATCTGAGATTTAAGATTGTCTTTTAACTGTAAGTCCAGTAAAATCAAACAAGTTATATGCTTTCAACATATACAGGCAGAGATTAATCATTTCCAACTGCTGGAAGGCATAACAAGGAGAGACTGGACCAACACAAACTCAGTAATCACCAATCAAACATCAAACATTTACAGATCAAGTCCAGTATCATAACCAGTGACAGACAGGCTCCAGAATTCCCAATTATACCTCTCCATCTGGGCTGAATAGCCAGGGAAAACTGCCATCCCAAGACAAAAGAGCACCATGGTAGCCCAAGCACAGTCCTGGTATATCAAAAACATCGTTGGGTCTCCATGCAAAACATGGTCCATCTTCCAATGGCTCTGCTGGTCTATCAGGGTCATCACACCCTACCTATATGCCACATGTCAGCAGTGGCTCCTGAAAATGCATATACTTCATGACCCACTCCATGCATTTTTCATGCTTTCAAAATTAATGCCAGGTGTGTAGGACCCAGCCATGTTCTTTTTTTTTTTTTTTCTTTATTAGTTAGTTTTGTATTCAGCAAATGCAGTCAATTTGGTACCATTATGAGGCTCATCCGTGACCTACCCCCTCCCCTTGGCCCCTCCTTGTTGAGGTATATGGGTCATGCATTGTGGAGTTAGCCCACAGTTATGGGTAAGATAAATGTCTCTGCATATCATGAAAGGGCCCTGGCTGAAACTAAGAAAAATTGGTGAAACAAGCAAGGGTGCTGTTTTCCTGATGAACCAGATACCCGCAGAAGGGGGAAGGAGATCAACACAGCCATGTTCTTAGTTCAGGGAATAAATAAATCATGACCTTAAAGATCAGGTTTCTTCGTATCAGTTAATTCATTTCAAAAGAGTTTGCATTTTTACCATTGAGTCTTTCCTCAGGCAACCTTGCTTATGTTTCTTTTTTAAAATATATTTTTTTATTTATGTGAAAGAGATGAAAGAGAGAGAAAGAGAGAGACAGAAAAAGAGATAGAGAGAGACAGAAAGAGAGAGAGAGAGAGAGATAATGGGCACAGCAAGGTCTCCATTCTCTGATAATTAACTCCAGACATGTGTGCCCCCTTGTGCATCTGGCTTATGTGGGTCCTGGAGAATTGAACCTGGGTCCTTTGGCTTTGCAGGCAACCTTAAGGAGCCATATCTTCTGCCTTCTATTGTTTCAATGTAAAGTAGTTGAGCCATCTTCCTTCCAAGTGTTAATGTATTTAACAGTGGCAGCTTCAGAAACCAGTCCATGGGCCCGTAATTTTAAATATGCTTAAGTTTTTATAACTTTAAATCTTAAATTGCTAAGTTCCATATCATTAACCAAGTACATCAGTCCATTACAAATTTAACCTTTAGCAAGCTCTCTAGGCATGGGCAGTAGAATGCAGCCAGCCCTTATGCCAGTAGCCCAGTTCCAACAAAGTTTTCTTCCATCTTTCCTTCCCCTTAGAAAGTTCATAAGCCAAGACTCCAAATACAATTCTCTCTACAATTAGCATTTTCAAAATCTCACCAGAATAGTCCATAAAACTTTGCATATCACTTGGGAAGGCATCTTTAGCTACAAATACCAAGCCCATGCCCATTCCTCCTGCACAAAAGTTCAAAAAGACCAAAATCCACATGGTCAGAGATTCATCATGCAGCAACAGCACACTCTCTGCCACCAAATCTGTGGCAGACAGTTTCATGATGCTGTGATGAACCTTAAAACTGGATAGAGTTTATGGGAAGAATGGGATATATTTGAATTTTACAGAGTCAGGGGAAGCTCCATAATGGCAGAAGAAGCTAGCCTCCTTTCACAGGTCCATGCAGAGAAAGGAAAGCAACCACTACAGACACTATAAGCAATCATACCTCAGGAACCCCAGGCAAAGCTCAAGCACTCTGCATATATTTTGTCTGGAATTCTAGACCTGCCCCCACACCTTGGTGCTGAACCCTATGATACACCCACAGTGACACCAATGTACAAGCTTGAATAAAACTCCTGAATCTATTAGGGGATATCCATTCAAACTACCATAATATGTTAGTAAATATTCCAGTGATATCTTCCTGGAAAAATGTCTGCTATGAAACAAAATACTACTAATTCTTGGAACATTTCTTACTTACATATAGGTTGAAATTGAAGTAAAATTATGACCTTACTGCTCTGTGTGTGTGTGTGTGTGTGTGTGTGTGTGTGTATACACATGCACATGCTGTGGTACAAAGGAATAACCAAATGCCTTGCACCTCCCAGCCAATCACTCTACCTGAGTTGCATCTCTAGCCCATTTCTACTCTTTATTGTTTATATTATTTATATCTCACTAAGTTGACCAGGCTTACTTTGGACTCATTCTACAGTCCTGGTGGAACTTGAACATGTCATTTTCCTGTGTTAGCCTTCCAAGCTGCCAGGATTAAAGGTCTGCACCACCATGTCTATCAATAGTGAAAATTTCTCTGTGAAAAGAAACAGTATGCTGATTACAAGACTGGTCCAAGTGCCTTAAATAGATGTGAAGCAATATCATAAATATGGTATGGTTGATATAAGGTTTCATATGTAAAATAGGTGTGCAACAATTGTCATTTTATAATATATACTCAACTCACATTGTAGGTCATGTAAGCAATCTATGAAGGATATGAATCATATAATATAGGATGGATTATCAACTAGTAACTTCATTATGTGAATCATGATCTGTTAACTTATCCACATATTTCATTAAATATAATTCTGTGACTACCTCTCATAATGTGACAATACTTATAAAATGAAAGAAAAATAAAAGATTTCATTATTATAAGACCTAACATGTGTTGAATACATGTGTCTGGTGTTACTATATCTGCTGTATCCAGTTAAGTCTTCTGTTCAGAAACATGTTTTCTTTGCTTACATAATGTCAAAAGCTCAAGTATGTCCTTTGTTAAGAAACTGAAGAACTCTAGTAAGCTTTGGAAAACTCAGTTCAAGTATAACTGACAGTAAGATTGTAAAAATGGCCCTAATGAATAAATTTTGGTTGTCATTCTGTTTTTCCCTACTTTAATTTATTCCAAATTTAATACAAAGAAGAGTCTATAGTAATCAGATGGCTTGGAAGCAGAAAGGTTCCCCATTCACATCAATTTAAGTTCATTACTAAAATTTACTCAAGAATAAGAGTACTACCTGGGTGACAGGAAGACAACAGAATGTTTTTGTGAAATACTATTAAATGGCAGAAAAATAATTCCATCATACAAGCCCCAGAGCAAGAGCTCACAGGGCAGTATTGTAATCCTAACTGCTCAGGAGTCTAAGGCAAGAGGAGTAAGAATTCAAGACCAGCCTGGAATACTCTGTCACAGAATAAAAAGTATAAAGAGGGCTATGGATATAGCTACATGTTGGAGACCTTGCCTGGCATGTGTGAGGCCCTTGACTCAATGTCTAGTACATCTCCAAAGAATAAAGAAAATATAAGTTTCAGAGGAGAAAGACTTGCTTGACATAATAGGAAAAGTTGATGCATTTTGATGACAACTTTTTAAAACTTTTTTGTTTCTCATTGTTACTGTTGTTGTTGTTATTATTATTATTATTAAGAATATATTTTGCCTGGATACATCATGTGTTGGTACCCTCTTTTCCCTCATCCGTGCCGCCATTCCACTGGGAACCCTCCTCAGTGGGGTTACAGGTATTTCCTATGGGGTTGTGGGTTATGTGTTGTGTGAGCAGCAATTAGTTATTTTGGGGAGGGAATGCCTCTGGGCATGATGTCTCAACCTGTGGCTCTTACAATCTTTCTGTCCCCTTTTCTGGAAACTTCCCTGAGCCATGCTGAGTGAATTTTAAGTCTACTTCAGTGAAGAGCTCTTGGGAGCCTCTGGATCTCTGCTTTTGTAAGTGGTGAGTATCCTCAGGATCTGTCTCCTTCACACTGGAGGCGATTATCAGGTTCAGCGTGGAAGCAGCACTCTTGATTGTCTCCCCATTTCCTCTGGGGTTTCAGCTGTGGCTTGGCTGAAGTGCAAGGGGTAGTTTATGTCCTCGGGTCTCACTACCTTCTGAAAAGAACAGATTCTCCAACAGACAGTGAAGTCAGCATAGCATAAATGGAATAAAAATTATTAATTTAGGGAGAATTTGATGTACATAATCCCTCTTTTTAACCAAAGGCTAATGAGAGCTTGACACTGGAGAGCATAATCTTTGTCTCCATAAGATTCTGATCTGGTTCTCAATTCCAGATATGGGTTCCTTTCCACTGAGCTGATCTGGAAGCTACTGGTTACCCACCTGGGTGGTGTGCTACTATTGAGCTGCTGTGAACATCCTGTCAGGGTGTTTGCTCTGAGTAGCTTAGACCTCTGCTTGCTCAGACCACTGTTGGCCATTTTTTCCCAGTGGTTCATGTAGTGCTTTCCAGCACTAGACATGCTAACTGTCTAGGGACTTGCTTTCTTCTGAATTCCAACCAGGTCTCGCAATGTTCTGTGTGGGCAGAATGTGGTGTCTTTAGCAATAGGGTCTTACCTTTTTGCCTCAGGTGGGTAATCAAATGCTTTGACAGAAGCCTGTCTTGATTTGGGGCCTGGAAGTTCTCTATGATCAACAGCTCATTGTGGGCAGTATTTGATTTCTGGTACTGGTAGTTATAGGCCACAGACCAAAAACAAACAAACAAACAAAAAAATGTGCTTAGGCTTTATCCCATCCTCCCCAGGGCCTTTTTTTGCAAGTGCTCCACATTACTACTTTTGAGGGTTATATATTTGGGTCTATCTCCAAGGATAAAGGTTTCTATGATACCAATTCATTTTGGATTTAGGTTTGTGTTTGTTTTTCTCCACTCTCCTCTTCCTCTGCCCCCAATCACTTCCATCCCTACTATCTGGGCCTTGAGTTGCCTATCAGGTATGACAGCAACTCAAGCTGGTCCAGGTTAGGAAACACATACAAGTAGGATCATGCAGCATTTGCCTTTCTGTGATTGGGTGAGCTCACTGTATATGATCTGGTCAAAATCTGTACATTTTTATACAAATTTCATTGCATCATTTTTTTCTTATTGCTGAGTAGAATTCCATTGTGCAAATGTGCCACAACTTCTTCATCCATTCATGCAATGATAGGCACCCGGGTTGGTTACAGTTCTTAGCTATAATTAATTGAGCAGCTATAATCATGGTTGAGCAAGTATCTCTATAGTGAAGCATTAAGCATTTCGGAAAAATGCCCAGTAAAGGAATAACTGGGTTTGTTGGTAGCTCTGTTAATGATGTCAACTCTTTTTTTGTAAGATAACTGATACTTATTTTATTGACTCATTTTTGACAAACCCAATGGAAAAATTCAAATTTAATATTTAAAGAATGTTTATCATGCTGAGATATTTCAATTTCAATGCTATTTTATTTTTTATTTTATTTATTTATTTATTCATTTTTTATTAATTAGTTTTGTACTCAGTGAATACAGTCAAGTTGGTACCATTGTTAGGCTTCTCATTGTCCTACCCCCTTCCGGTGGCCCCTCCTTGTTGAGGTATATGGTTCATACATTGTGGAGTTAGCCCACAGTTATGGGTAGTAGAAATGTCTCTGCATATCACAACCCAACATGTGGCTCTGACATTCTTTCCACCATTTCTTCTGCAAAATTTCCCTGAGCCATGTTGGGTTCATTTTGGGTCTGCTTCAGTGATGAGGTGTTGAGAGCCTCTGGGTCTCTGGATATCAGATTTGGTAGGAGTTGATTGTTTTCTGTGTCTATCTCCTTCACCTTTGTACTGGTAACAGGTTCACCAAGAAAACAGCACATTTGCTTGTTTTGCCAATTATTCTTAGTTTCAGCTGGGGGCCTTTTGAGGTATGATGCGCTAATTGTCTCCTTAGGATCTGCGTCTATCTGAAAAAGAGAAGCAGATTCTCCAATGGAGAGTGAAGTTAGCACCAGATAAATGGGATAAACCTTATTTTTGTCTAGAGAATTTAGTAGGTGTAGGCCCTCTTGTAGCCCATGATTGGTAGTAGCTTGATAATGGAGAGCAGGCTCATGTTTGGATATGGTTTTGACTTGATTCCTAGCTCCAGCTATGGGTTCCGTTCCACTGAGCATATCAGTTGGCCAAATCAAGAGCAGTTGGTTTCCCACCATGGCTGTGTACCACTATTACACGCGTGTGAGGATCATAACAGGTTATTTGCTGCTAAGTAGGTTAGACCATGAGCTCCTTGGACAGATATTGGTCATTTTCCCCTGTCACCCATGTAGCACCTTCTGGCACTAGACATGCTGACTCTCTGGGGACTGACTCTCTTCCAGCTTCCAGCCATGTCATTCCATTTTACATGTCAACCTCATATGGTGTCTTTAGTAGTAGAGTCTTACCACTAACCTTTGGCAGGTCATCAAGTAATATGACCGAAAACTGTCTTTCTTTTAGGAAACCTTGTAGGTATCTCTGATAAAAAACTCATTGTGGATGATAGCCACATGCTGGTACTGAGAGTTACAGGTCAGTGCCCACTAAGAAAAGGAAGAAAAAGATAACTAATATAAAAGAGTTAGAGAGAAGAGAGAGAGAGAGAGAAGCTGTAGAAGATTAAGGTCAGTCTTCATCATACCCTCTCCAGTGCCTTATGGCTAAGGTGTTCCCTCTATGGGCCTGGTGAAGGTTCAACCATTTGGTCAGCTTTTTAGGATGTAGAATTTTATGGTACCATTGCTGTTTGGGTTAGATTTGTGTCCCCAACCCCCTCCCTGGCCCTCCCTCCCTGTCCACCCACCCTGTTGTCTAGTCCTTGAGATGTTTGCTGGGTATAACAGCATCTTGGGTAGATTCAGGTTGGGTGCTTTAGATTAGTGAGACTATGCTGTGATTATCTTTCGGTGATTGGGTAAGTTCACTGAGAATGATCTGTTCCAGGTTCAACCATTTTTCCTCAAATTTCATTGTGTCATTTTTCTTACTGCTGTACAGAATTCCATTGTGTAGATATACAACATCTTAGTTATCCATTCTTCTAGTGATGGACATCTGGGTTGATTCCAGCTCTTAGCTATTATGAATGGAGCCACTACAAACGTGGTTGAGCAAATCTCTCTGGCCTGTGGTTTAACAGTTTTAGGGTAGATGCCCAGTAAGGGAATAACTGGGTCTGTTGGGATCTCTATAGTCATTCTTTTTCAGGAGTCTCCATAATGCTTTCCAAAGTGGTTGTACCATCTTACATTCCCACCAACAGTGGATGAGTGTTCCTACTTCTCCACATCCTCGACAGCATTTATTTTCATTTGATTTTTTGATGTTTGCTATCCTTACTGGGGTAAGGTGGGATCTCATAGTTGTTTTAATTTGCATTTCCCTGATGATTAGGTATGATGAACATTTTCTTAAGTGTGTGTTTGCCATTTGTATTTCTTCCTCTGTGAACTACCTGTTCAGCTCTTTGCCCCATTTTGTAAGGGGGTTGTTTGACTTTTAACTGTTTTGGTTTTTGAGTTCTTTGTAGATTCTGGAGATTAGGCCTTTGTCAGTTGGATAACCAGCAAATATTTTCTACCATTCTGTGGGTAATCTATTGGCTTTGTTTATTGTATGATTGTCTGTAAAAAACTCTTCAGCTTCATGTGATCCCATTGGTTGAGTGACTGTTTAAGCTTGTGTGCTACAGGTATTTAATTCAGGATGTCTTTTTCCATTCCTATATCAAGGAACACTCCTCCTAACTTTTCTTCCATTAGTAGCCACGTTTCTGGTGTTATATTGATTATATATATATATAAATATGTATATATGTATATATATAAATTATATATATATAAACATATGATATATATTTGATTGATTTAGACTTGAGTGTTGTGCATGGTGAGATGTGTGGATCAAGTTTCAATTTCCTATACAAGGTTATCCAGTTTGTCCATTTTTGAAGATGCTGTGTCTTTTCCAACCTATATTGTTAGGGCCTTTGTCAAATATCAAGTAGCTGTAGTTGCTTGACCCACAGTCTGGGTCCTCATGTCTATTCCATTAGTCTATACTCCTGTTTTTATGCCAGTACCATGCTGTTTTTATTACTATGGCTTTATATTATAGCTTTAGATCAGGTATGGTGATGCCTCCAGAAGTGTTTCTTTTGCTGAGGATGTGCTTTGAAATCTGAGGCCTTCTGCCTTTCTATATGAAATTTGAGATCAGTTTTTTCTATTTTTGTGAACATCAATGTTGGGATTTAATTAGAATTGCATTAAATCTGTATATTGCCTTTGGTAGCTTTGGCATCTTCACAATGTTAATTCTGCAGCCTAAACTCGCACATGATGGGACACTGGGACACAGAAGCAGTCTGAGCTCACTTGAAACAGGACACTGGTGGGTGCCTGGCAGGGCACACAGGCCGGGGATTGCACCTGAGCTCGCACGGTGGACAGGCAGAGGGATCTTGAGCTCGGGTAGGCAGGTGGAATGGGCCTGAGCTCACATGTGGATGGACAGTGGCCGGAGTAGTAAGTGGGCAAATGGGCAGAGCAGGCTAAGCTTGCACAACTGGGGATGGGGAGCATGCATGTGGTGGGCAGGTGGATCAATGGAGCCTAAGCTCGAGCCAGCCAGCGGATGGTGCCTGCTGAAGGTCACCCACTGGTGGGGTAGCAGGGTGACCCCTGTGCAGCAAGGCAATGGAATTATGTTGGCCTGGGTCCCCTTTCCTACAGTAAATGCAGGAGTATCCTGAAGCTGGGACTCTGGGTATGGCAGCTGCTTGGGGGTCCTGGGGGACTGGTGGGCTACCCGTGAGCGTGGGAATCAGCGATTCCCTTTTCCCCCCTCTGTGCCTTTCCACTGGTGATCTATTAGAGATTATTCTCCCCTAAAAGTCCCAGTGAACCCTTTCTTTCCCGCGATATGCAGCACAGTTTTTATTGTTTCAAAACCTTGGATATAATATTATATATGCAGAGATGTAAGACAGACAGAGACAGAGTGAATGTGTATTCCAGGGCCTCTAGCTACTGCAAACGAACTCCAGAGACATGTGCTACTTTCTGCATCTTTTATGCATGGGTACTGATGAATTCAACCCAGGTCATTGGGCTTTGCAGGCAAGCACTTTAACCACTGAGAAATCTCTCCAGCTTAGTGTTAGCTTTTAAGCATTACTGTGCACCAGACCCTTACTAGGCATTACCAGGAATAACAAAGACAGGATTCACTCATGGCTAGAAGGAACCTGATTGATGAGAAAGGAACATTGATCCTCTTACTTTGTTTAACATGACTTTGAGAATAAAGATTCTAGAGAACAGAATATACCACTCCAAAATATACCTCTGACAAAAGAGTTATTTTACTTATTAAAAAAAAAAAAACATGGGTGGAGAGATGGCTTAGCCATTAAGCACTTGCCTGTGAAGGCTAAGGACCCTGGTTTGAGGCTCAATTCCCCAAGACCAGATGCACAAGGGGACGCATGCATCTGGAGTTCATTTGCAGTGGCTGGAAGCCTTGGCAAGCCCATTCTTTCTCTCTATCTGCCTCTTTCTTTCTTTGTGTCACTCTCAAATAAATAAATAAAGATAAACAAAAATTTAAAATAACAGTAAATCTGGTAGTTCTGAGCAGAACAGAAGTTATTCTTTGGTGAGTAAAGTATCTCTTCTGCAAGGGTGTCTTCCTCTCTATTACAGAAAATTTAGTAACTCATGAGAGATTCTTACCAATGAGCTGAGTGATAGTACTAGATGAATTTCACTTGGCTTTGTACCTTAAAATAATTGAAATGACTAAGGCACTAATGTCAATCTGCCAAGAATTTCCTATGGACAAGTAGAAGGGCTTGGATTAAAATTTAGAGACATGATCATCACATTACTGGGTTTTTAAAAGTCCATCAAGATAGGAATGTGTTGGTTGATTGAATCAAGATTCTCAGGATAAAATGATAGGCAAAATCTGTCAAGTTGAAATTTAACAGGGAAAAATGACAAGACCTGCCCATGGGTGCAAAGAAAAGAAAAAAAAAAACAACTTTAGAAATAAAAAGTGGATTAAACACTACTTCCATGTATCACACAAAAACAAAGTTTGTGTTTTTAATACAAGTCCCTGGTAAGGTGTGTTTGCCAAAAAAGATAATGAGACTCTGGGCTGTGCTAATTAAAACAGAGTACCTCATCAACAGATGCTATCCTTCTGCATGTGATGAAAAGCTCACACACAACATTAAGGGATGAAGGTGCCTGGCAGTGAGAAGTGGAGCTGATGCAGAGACAAGTGAACAGTAAGACAAGAGGACTCCCAGGTTTAGTGTGCTAAGATAGATGAGAGAGATGTCACATGTGCCATGTAGCCCCACCCAGCACTCATTACCTGATCAGCCCACATAGCCTGCTGCCAGCACGGAACTTGGCTTGGCTGAACACAGACCCTTCTCTCATAAAGTTATTCACTCCAGTAACCAGCCATCCTCACCCCTCCAACTTCTCCAACCACTCTCAAACCCAGGCACCAGCCCACACCCCTGAGCAACTGATGCAGAGGTTCAAAGTCTAAATCCTTTACCTCAAGGTAGAGCAGACACTGGTATCATCAGTCTGCATTCAAGAGCCACTGAGGTACCAGAACTAGATTTACCTTTGGCCCTGGATCTGTTACATGCTATCAATCAACTAAAACATATAGGTAGCATAAATAAATCAAAAAATGAAGAAAATAAACTTTCTAGAGAAAATGAAGACACCCCAAGATACATTGCACCACTAATTTCAATTAAAGTCTGTCCTTTTTTTTCTCTCTCTTGGGTATCACAAACATACAGTGTGTAAATTTAGGGGTAGTCTAATGTAAGACAATTAAAAATTTTTATTTTGTCTCTGAATGTTCAATAATTTAAGTCTATGAAATAAATGGGCAATACACAGATCAACAGGAAATCATAGCAAGTTTATTAACATGTACAAACACAGGAGCCATACACAAAGTAGGAGACTCAAAGAGAGCAATTGAAATTCAAGTAGAGCTCAGAAATGGGGCTTTGAGGGAGCTCATAGCTTGTTTTGGGATGTCAAGGAAAGGGGGTACACAGCAAGCAAGGCTTGTCTGGTGCAGATAAAGTCTTCCAGGTTACAGGCAACTATGATGAACCTTGTATTATGAGGTAGAAGACCCCAGCCTTTTCTTCCTGTGAAAAGTTACTGCCTAAGCTAATTGTTTGATAATCCAATTTCTTCTGTAGATATAAATTTACTTTTAAAAACACAGACTTTAAAGTGAATATTATCTAGTGTTTTTGAAAATAGTTGCTTCAAATGTGGCAATAAAATATATCTCTGAGTGGCACCCTTGAAGGTCCTATGGTATACATCTAAGATGTTCAACTGCTATAGTTCATGCCTTATGATGCCAGGCTATACAAGTGGCTACTACAGAGTCTGTGATCACTCAAAAATAATAGATATGGCCATGAAATTGAAAGGACCCTTATGGGTACGTGGGTCCTGGGAATCAAACCAGCTTCCTTAGGCTTCTGGGCAAACACCTTAACCTCTAGGCCATCTTTCCGGCCCAGAATATAGTTTCTTTATGTGAAGCATTGTATATCCCTTTTTTTCTCATCCTACATCATTCTGTCCCCTCCATTTACTTTGCATTTTCTCTGTCTAATAATGTTTCCCTTCATATTTACACAGGCATCACATTCCCTTTTCCGATTTTATACTTGTTCAATATATTCCTTACTCAATAAATTGTATTAATATTTGTTTTAAAACAATCTTTTTACCAATATTCATTGAACATCTTCTCTGTGCTAGACTATGATGTGGTCTCAGTTCGATAAGCAAACACATGAAGTCATAGTCCTCCACCCATGAGGAATAACTAGGAGAGAGGAAATATATGGTTACATGTACAATCAACTCTTGAGTTTGTGGAAGTTAATATAGAAGGAAGTAGGTCTCGCTAATATATTCATGATTCTTGTTAATGCTATACTTTGGATAAGTATCCTTCCAAGGCCCCCTTGCTGAAGACTTGATGCCCAGCCTGTGTTGTTATTGGGAGATGGTAGGGCCTTGTGAAAAGTCTTAAGTCATTGGAGGTAGTACCTTGAAGTGCATACTGGGACCACAGACTCTCTTATTTTCCTACCCTGAGATAAACACTTTACTCTGTCACACACTTCTACCATTATGTTCCACTTCCCCAAAACTCATCAGTAACAGGTCCAAGGATTCATGGTTGAAACTCTGAAAAATGTGAGCCCAAGTAAACTGTTCCTCTATCTAACTTGGTGGTCTTGGGTATTTACTACAGTAATGGAAACCAGACTCACAGAGTCACCCATTATTTTTCTCTGAAGGGGACAGAAAAACCTAAACAGCTTCATCTCACCTATAAACCCTGATTAGCTCTGGCTTCTATTTCCCCAAATAAAATGTCCTCATAGACACAAACCTTCATTAAGTTTTTGATAACCTGTGGACACAGATTAACCATGACTCAAGGGCACAGAAATGAACCAACACTACCCAGATTACCCAACTGAAACAACATCATTCCATATCAATAAATAGACTTATTTGAGCATAATAAATTACTTTTGAAATGGCTAGGTACTCAGCTACTAGGAAGCAGGATCAAAACTGATCAGAAAGTGAAAGCTTTCCCTGCATCCCACTAGTAGTTTCACAGCAACCAACAATGACACAAATGTTTTGATTTACTGAAACAATGACCAAGTAATTTTAACATAGAAAAGGATACTTTTTCAAATAAATGATGTGTGATGAGAGAATTATAACTATATCTGGGACAATGGATTGACTAATGCTTCTTTAGACTGAGTTTTATACTGATTTTATCTTGCAGTTAATAGAAGGAAACATGATATATCCCAGTTTTTCCCTCACTGTCATAAACAGAAAGATAGAAACTACTTTTAAGTTAATTAAAGAACTAGAGGTATCATTTTTTCTTTCCTTTTCTTTCTTTAAATTTTATTTATTTATTTATTTAGTGAGGTAGGATTGAGCTCTAGCCCAGGCTGACCTGGAATTCATGATGTGGTCTTGGGTTTGCCTCAAATTCACAGTGATCCTCCTACCTCAGCCACCCAAGTGCAGGGATTACACGCATAAGCCACCACTCCCGGCAAGATAACTTTTTGAACAATACCTAAGCATATCAGTACAAGGAATTTTTTAAAATAAATATGAGCAGGGGCACAAATCTGCAAGTTGAAAAATGACCAATGTTAGGGAAGGAAGAAGAAAAATGGGTAATGTGAAAGGGAAAGGAAGATGAGAAAGGTATGTTATACATGATTTTGCATGCTAATTTTATATTTTCAAACGATTTTCTTTTTTTTTTAATTTGAGAGAGAGAGAGAGAGAGAAAAAAATGGTGCACCAGGTCCTCCAGCCATTGCAAATGAACTCCAAAAGATTGTGCCACCTTGTGCATCTGTCTTACATGGATCCTAGGGAATGAAACCTGGTTCCTTAGGGTTCACAGGCAATCACCTTAATAGCTAAGCCATACCTCTAGTCCATTGTATGCTAAGTTTAAATAGAAGGTGTATTAAGTAGATATTTGCCAAGCAGAAACACCCACAGACAATGTCTCAAATAAGAAGTTTGCAAGAATGTATAAGGAATATTAAGAATGTAACAAAAGCATGTGATAAAGCTTAAAAATAAAAAAATTCTATAAAAGAATTCAGTATAAAGGAGAGTGATTTTCACATTCCTGGTCATGAAGCCAAATGGAGATGCTGATGGGTTGGACTTATAGGAGATTGAGATGAAGTGGTCTGATATGGTTTTAAGGCAGTGCAAACAGAACTGCTAATGAATTGGACATGGGTTGGAGAAGAAAGATATTGAGGAAGATGACTGAATATTTGTCATTTGTATCCATTTACCAGTAGTGACAAAACATAACACATTGTCATCCTCATTGAAACTATCATCCTATCTTAATCTAGTTTTTTTTTTCTAATCAAGAAAGATGCTCCTGTGTTTCCTTTGAGTAGAGATTGAAGAAAAACCTGTGCCCTAAACCCACTGAACACAAAATATTGCTTCTAGAAAAACTCTGCATCTTTACACACTCCTTATATAAATTTCTCAATAAAGAAATTAACTTTAAAACCCTCATACAACAAAATCAGTTTAGAAAATATAGCAGAGTTCTGCCTTGTGCTGAAGCCTTAGAAATCCTAAATAATCCCACAGAGAGGTCTGGTGCCAAGTCACTTCATTTGTTCAGTTAAAAGTAGATGTTAAGAGGCAGAACAAGAGAAGAATGTGGGAGGAGAGTTAATAAAAGCTAAAGATGTTATTAATAAGTCATATGGAAATTAATTTCTTTGTTAGCTAATAGAGTCTAGGCAAAGTACCCTGTGGAAGCAGATAATGCTCTACCTAGGAGCCAGAGGTTGTTATAAGAAAATCCCATTGCCTGGGGTGGGTGATCTCCCAGTGAAATGTTGGTCTAAGACCTCCAAAACAATATAAGCTATTGTCAATTTTCTTTGTTACCAGCCATAACTAGATGGTTATACTCAATGATAAAATGATACCACATGCTTTGGTTGCATGACACTAAGAAATCAAGCTGGAACTGAGCTAAATTCCACCTCCCTGTTGAGTAGACACACAGTGATGGAAAGTGCTATATTGCCTGTTCAAGGAGAAAAGTCATCAACAGTCTTAACCAGCAGTGGACCTTGCAAGCTACATAACTGGCTAGCCATGCAAGATATGCCCACTGGTGCAATAGTAGGGAAACCAACTGATCTCTGATTGGATTTGAGGCCCATTGCACTGAAGGAAATTCATACCTGGCACTAAAATCTACTGAAAAGTCTATGGATCCTAAGGTCATAAACAGTAGTGGGGGGAAGCTACTACTGTTGTTTTGCTAAATTGATTTTATGCCCCCTAAACTGTCCTTTAAATATTTTTGTTTAGACCAATGTATTAACTCTGCACTCACTTTTGGTTACAGCAGTTTCTCTTTTCAGATGGTTATAACTACTGGAGACACCAACAACTCGTCAATGGACTGAGAAAGAGTGTCAGTTGAGTGTTCATCACAGAGGGAGATATCTCTATCACAATCTCCAAGGCTCAAGTAACATTTCTGAAGAGGTAGCTGAAAATATGCAAGAGCTAAGGGATGGGGAGGAGTGCTTCAGAATGCTGTCTTCTACACAGGAAGTACTAGTTGCATTCATGACTTCAAAGTGGCTGTCATTACCTACAAAATGCCTGCAGAATACTGAGCCATTAACATTTTGTTATACATGATGAAGGGCAAAAAGTGACTTCAAGTCTGTAGTTCTGGCTAAGAGATAAAGCTCATGGACTAGAAAAAATGATTTCAAAATAAAAGAGAGACTAGTTAGAAAGAAAAGGGGTTCATTGGAACTTGGATGGGAAAAACGGGACAAAAAAATCAATGAAAGGATATTATGATGAAAATACATTGTATAAATGTATGAAAAAGTTCAATAATTTTTTTTTTGTTTTAAAGTAGACATCAAAGGGCTGGGGCTATGGCTTGACAGTTGAACATTTGTTAACATAGGAAGTGCCATAGGTTCAACTCCCCAGCTTTGTTACATAAATAGATCAAACATCTATTTACAAATACAATGTAGTATATAAACGTTAGTATCTTGATTATCCAGAGTGTTTTGATGGCATGTTATGGGTATGCAATTTCCATGTTATTCTTCAGACATAGTTGGGATTTTTCCACTTCTCCTTCTTGTATATTTTATGAGCCACAAAAGAAAACAGAATAAATATTTTTAGCCAGGCTTTTTCTAGAAGTAAATGATCATTTTTCATGATATACTAAATGAAAAGTATTTTTCTAAGACTTAAGAATCCACTAATAAATATTTACTGAGTGAAATGTTTTTCATCTATTTACAAAATTATGCCAAATCTGAAACACAAATTCATCACCATCAAGAGAAGGTATTATTCAATGGGTTTAAAGTTTCAGTAGATAGGAGAAACCATTTCTGTCATTCTATCATACAGCAGCATGACTATGGTGGACAAGAGTGTATTGTATATTTCAAAAGAGCTGAGAGGATTTTGAATGTACTTGTCAAACACAAAAGAAATGACCAAGATTTGAGGTGAGAGATACACTAACTATTCTAATCTATAATGACACAATATACACAGGTGTCAAAAAGTTACACTGCACTCCATAAACATGTACAGTTATTATACGCCCATTAAAATCTTCCTAAAAACTAAATTTCAAAAGAATGTGTTTAAGATTAGAGGTGATGGTTTCAGGCAGTGGGGAGGGTATCAAAATCCCAGGAACGATATCCTGCCTAGGTGGCTGTTTTGTATAACTATCATGTGTTGTAGAGGCAGGCCTATGAATATGAATTGTGTCCTTAGTACCAGCCTTCCATCTTTCATCTTTACTGGGAGTCTTCCTTTACCATCTTTCAAGATTCAAAACAGGTTACCTCTTCCATCCTACCATTCTCCTACTTGTCTAAGATTCACTATGCCAAAGGGGGGCTCTTAGAACTGGGTGGCAACACTGAAAAGGAAGATTGGCCTCTGACATTGTTGGTTTGTTTAGGTTGGGAGACAAACAATAAGCAAACAATCACATGATGGTCAGGCATGGGTTAGAATGAGATAGAAGAAGCCATCCAGACTAGGAAATCTGTGATTGGAAGAAGAGAGAACAAGTCAGCAGCCCATGAGTTTACCCAGTGGTATAGACTTTTCTGGGGTAGAGAGGAAATCTAATTAGACTACATTCAGTATAGATACAGTAACTGATAAGAAATTCATTGATTTACATGAGTGTCTCTTTCAACAGAATGAATGAACTATGGAGGGAGGGCCATGACTGAATCAGTCCCTGCTTCTGGAGCATAGCCCAGTTCTCCACACTGGGTCTAATTAGTTCTGAGTAAATACTACAGAAGTCTATGAACTGAGGCAGTACTTGAAAAGATAAAACCTATTTGGCCAAAATAAGAAAAAGTTCAGACATCCATATTCCAGTTTTGACTATTTTTGTGCTTTGTCAATCAGTTATGATAATCAGTAAGACATATGCATCAGAATTTATGAGTTATCTATCTGACAGGAGTCCCACATACTATACATAATCTTTTGATAGGAGATTTGCATTGAGATAAAGGAAAATAAATGCCTAACTTAGTCTATAGAGCTAGTAGCTGTGTAGCATCTATTAAAAAATTAGTTTTCTGGTAATTTACAGAATCTAGTTGCTACAAGTTAGAATAAAGGTTGAGTGCATGAAAAATATAAGCATAGGCATTTCCCACCAGCAACCTGTTTGCTTTAGTGATGTTTCCAGAGAAGAATATTAGTATTCCACATATGGTGAGCTGTCTTGAAAAAATTAAATCAATAAAAAGGTTTTCTCACTCTTGGTAAGGCCACTGAAACCAGAAAATCATTTAAGAGCAGAAACTATAACTCTGGTCTGATCTGACACACAGCTGAATTGTCTGTGTCTCCTCGATGCTTTCTTTTCAACAGTGATAGCATCACACCTTGGGTAATTGATCCAATTACCATCCACCTTCACTAAATAAAGGAAATGTGCCCTGAGCAAAGTGATGAGGTTTTCATGGGCACATATTCATTCATTCACACTTGACTTAGTGCATTCACTGATTAAGCAGTACTTCTAAGTGGAAAGTTTTAAAAACAGTGAATTGTACAGGTTCCTTATTAAAGACTGTGGGCTGGGTGTGTATCAGAGTTTATGGAGTGCTTTCCTAGCATGCATGAAGCCTGGATTCAAGGCACAACACTGCATAAAATAGGCAGAGTGGCCCACACCTGTTCTCTGCACTTGGGAACTGGACAGAAGAGGATTGGGAGTTCAAGGTTATTCCTGGCTACACAGTGGGTTTGATGTAAAATAAAAGGATGTATCATTTAGTAAGCACTATTAGGAAAGGAAATCAGGTATTTCTAGTGTGATGTTTACATCCAACTGATGTAGACAGGAAGGGTCACTGAAAGCAGGAAGGTACAAGAGGTAGAACTGAGACACAGGCCAATGAATGCCAGGAAGGATATCCCAGGATGAGAGGAAGGAAAAGTAGAAGGTTTGTGGAGCTCCTTAGTCTTTCCTGGCTGCCACAGAGAACACAAAGAATGACAATATCTTCATTCTGCCTGACCATCTTCTGCTCGGTCGTTATCCCAGAACACGTGATGCAACTTGAGAACATTTACAGCTGTAAATGCCAACTCTTGAGACTAAGAGGTATTTGCAAACTGGGTGCTGGTATCTGAAACAAGGACCTAGCATAGTCAACAGGCATAGCTCAAGCCTAGGACCCTAGTGTCCCAGGTCCTTGCCATGCATTGCTTTCTAGTCATGAGGAAGTTTCAGCACCTAAAATGTCTAAGAAGGCAGATGCCAAAACCAGGAAACCTATTAACAAGATTTTGCACATTGATTAAGTCTAAATAAACTTATATTAGCATCTCTATTGATAGTATAAATTGGGTTTCCATTTTGATTTCAAAAGTCTTGATAATCTAAATACAATGAACCTATCATATTCCCCAAACACATGGTTGACAGGGAAACTATAAACCATCCCACCAACATAAGAGTAACACTGTGATGCTCAGGAAGTGATCTCCTTTCTTACCTTGAATAAAATTCATAGCAATATATCTCGACCCAAGCATTCAAAAGAAGGGTTCAGTCAGTATTAATTCTCATATCATGATTTTTTAAAAGCAGAAATAAAAATACTAGTAATTTTTGAAATGACATCTATTCTATATGCAAATGATTAGCTATAATGTTATCATAATATAAAATGCAATTTTTATACAGATATGTATATGCTTAATTATACAAAGTTGTAAATAAAATGAGAAAATATTCAACAGAATATTGTTAATACTTTTTTTTCAGCTGACAGCTTTATATAAGGGATAAATCAGCCCACATGTGTCTATGTAAATAAATCTGTGGGATTAATGCATCTGTGACAGCCAGGAAAGCTACAGACTCACACACTCAGTGAGGACCTCTGTCTTTGTAGATCTAAATTTCAAAATGTTAATGAAATGCCAAAGACACTTTAAATTGATTTTCTTGAAAACTCACAGTATTACTACAAACATTTGAATTTATATGTTAAACAGAGTTGCCTTGTAAACTAGCATTTTTTTCCCATTGGCTTGTTTTTGTTCTTTGTACTTTTCATTTCATTTTGTTTTATTTTGCTTTTGAGACAGGATTTTTTGCTCTACACCTCAAACTGGTCTAAGCTTGTATTCTTATGTACTTCCTTTCTTCCACATGACTGGAACATTTGAAAATCAGTGGTGAAATGGTGTAAATGTTCAGTATGGGAGGCATGTTCCGTGCTTTTCAGTGTGTTTAGTATGTCCACTTGCCACATTAAATGCCAGCAGCAAAATCAAATCATTGAAACAACTCTAAGTACTTTGACATAGATTCCACTTGGATTTTGGACACTTTCTATTTACCAACTACCTTTCAGCCTTCATGGACTAGCAGCCTCTGCAGTCCCACAGGGCACCCTGCTCAGAGGAGCCTAGGCTTGTCTGTAATACTCTGTGGTTGGCACCTTGAATGTTTAACAAGTGAATCTTTGGATTCATGTTTTGTAAGGAAAGACAAATGGTACAGTGGAGAATAATGGGCTGAGACCTAGATTCACTTCCATCTGCTACTTTCCAGTCACCCTCGAAGGTTTTCTTCTGTTTTGTTGTTTTCTTTTAATTGCTTGCTCTCCCACCCCTGCAGCCCCAGTGTCTGCTTGACCCCTCCCTTTTCCCCTGGCCTGGAGACCATCACAGGCCTTTGGTTCCCCACACCAGTATAGAGAAGGCCGGGGATGTATGTGCCTTGTGATGTTACAAGATTTCAACATATCCAATAGACATATTCAATAAGTATTCAGATGAAGTTTTTTGTCCAAGTCCCTAGTGCATCCTAGTGCATTGGACCATCCATTATCCATGAGCTGAGGCAGCAGCTCACAGCAAGATAACATAGGGCTAAAGTTCCACAATGGTAGCTTAAACATGCAGCTCAACCTGGAAGCCATCAGGAGGGGACATCAGACAACCAGTACCTTCAATATTCCTGCATTTAATAAGTGTAATATTGTATCCTGCACTCAGCCCCACAAATTATGGAGCATCTGATTTCAGTCTTGTATTCTATTATAGATAGTAGCATATAGGATATTATTTTTATATTCCCAAACATTTGTTATAATTGCATATTTGCAACTAATTATTAATTAAAACAAAATAGAAATGGTTTTATTATGAACACTTATCCTATACTTCTTACTAGAATTAGGATTTAAAGATTGATCTTCCTTAGTAAAAGAGGGACTATGTAGAGGAAGAACTCTAAAAGGAGTGAGGAGAGCAACAAGAATGGTAACTGGAGGAAGAAAGAAAAATATTTCATGTGTGTCTGGTATATATACATACATACATACATACATACAACTTGAAATAAGGAGCACTATTGGGGGAAGGGGATCAAAAGGAGGAAGAGGATGGGTAGGGAGAAAAAACGTAAACATGAGCAAGGTACAATGATACATTTATGTGAAAAGTCTGTGAAATTAAAACATTAATTTAAAAATATGGTTAAAGGGTAAAAAAAAAAAAAAAAAACCTGTGGGCTAACTCCACAATGCATGACCCATATACCTCAACAAGGAGGGGTTGGGGGAGGGGGTGGGACATGGATGAGCCTAACAATGGTACTAACTTGACTGTATTCACTGAGTACAAAACTAATTAATAAAAAAACAATACATTAATTTTTTAAAAAGGTAAAGAAACAAGAGAACATATTTTTCTTACATAAGTGGTTATCAATAAACTTGGTTTCAAAATAGTAAAGACTTTCATAAACAATCATTATAGAAGGGGAATAATGACTCTAGTGTACTACTATTTTAGAGATATTAAACAATTCATCATTATAAATAGAGAAAAATGAAAGAAGAAAGAGGGGGGAAGAAAAATAATAGAAGAATAGTGGAAAAATTATTCAAGGGAGGGAGGAAAGAAGAAAGAAAGAAGGGAAAGAAAGAAGGAAATGTGTGGCCAGGAAGATGGCTTAGTGAAGAAAGCCCTTGTTGTACAAGCATGAGAGCTAGAGTTCAGATGCAGAGACAAGAGACCCCTGAGCAAACTGGACAGCTAGCTTAGCTAATTGGGAAGCTTTGAGTTCAAGTAGGAGACCCTGCCTCAGAAAATAAGGTGGAGAGATATTAAGGAAATACATCTAATATCAACCTTTGTCCCATGTACCACAGACATGCACACCTCACATACGTACACATGTACATGTAAGTTCCCTCATATGTGTGTGAGTGTGTGTGTGTGTGTGTGTGTGTGTGTGTGTGTACACAAAAGAAAGATTATTCTGGCATGAGATATAAAGGCAAAAAATGTACATATGATGATATGATGCTATGTATATGAAGCTAGAAAACCCATAGTTCCACCAAGATTTTACTCTGGACAATAACATGACTTGGGGCTGGGGAAATGCCTTAGTGGTTAAGGCAGTTGCCTGTGAAGCCTAAAGACCCCAGTTCAATTCCCCAGGACCTATGTAAGCCCATACACAAGGGGGCACATGCATCTGGAGTTTGTTTGCAGTGGCTGGAGGCCCTGGCACTCCCATTCTTTCTTTCTCTTTGCCTTTTTCATTCTCTCCCTCTCCCTCAAACAAATAAATAAATATTTTAACCCCCCCCAAATAGTAATAACATAACTCAGAAAACAGTTGGATTATAAAATTAATGTACATGGATCAATCACAACCAAACATAAAAATCCAATTAAAAATAAAAAGAAGAAAAATACCAGGTACAATATCAACAAAGAGCTTAACCTTCTATAACTAAATGTAATAAAAACATGCAGTACTTAAGCCAGGCATGTGGCACACTCCTTTAATCCCAGCACTCAGGAGGCAGAGGTAGGAGGATCGCTGTGAGTGCGAGGCCACCCTGAGACTACGTAGTGAATTCCAGGTCAGCCTGAGCTAGAATGAGACCCTACCTCGAAAAACAAACAAACAACAACAAAAAAAAAGTGCAGTACTTAATCAAACAGCACTTTAAAAATCTACTAATGGCTACAGCATAAGGTTTTATCAATGGAGAAATATGCGGTGATGCTGAGAAGGATTCATCATTGGAGAGGAAAATCTGTCCTAATAAAAGTACAATCAGTGTTGTCAAGGGTCAAATACTTCTAGAGTTCCTGTTGAAAACTGAAAACAAAAGCAAGGAAAAATGAAAAAGGAAGGCCATGAAGAGATTTACTGCTGGACAGCAAAAGGTGTTCTGAAATGTGTCAAGTTAGTACACCAGTGGACTTTACAGAAAACTCAGAAACTGACCTCTGAGTATAGAAATGATAATGGTGATATTTAACGGTATTCAGCAACATGTTGGGACCATGAGCAGCCATCTAGAAAATAATGGTCTTGAGATTGATGTACTTAAATATGAACCTTACACCAAGCAATAAGATAAACTTTAAATGGACAAAAATTCAAACCCCATAACACTATGAATACACTTGAAAGACACATGAAAGTGGGGAAAGCCTTTCAATTTATGACACAAAACCAAAAAAGAATAAATATTTGAATATGTATAACAAATCATCAATACAAATTTTTTTATTATTTGAATTTTAAATGCATAAATACCAAATATTGATAAGTATCAGAATTAACTAAATTATCAAAATAAAAGCCACCATATGAAAGGACCAGATCAAATGACAAAGAGATCTCATTTGAATCCCTTCCCTTCAGGATGCTTCAGGGCCCAGGTGGTGACTGTTATGTCCTTGGTTCCCCACTCTCCATGCTGCTGTGAAAGTAATCATGATGTCCTATTCCAAATGATGTGATGACAAGATGGCTGAGCCTTCAGCAACTGGATTCTGGAATGAAAGAGGGGAGTGCAGCCACATCCACCCTGCATGAGACAGAAAATGTGAGCCAAAACATACCTCACTGATTTAGATATTTTTATTTATTTATTTGAGAGAGAGAGAGAGAGAGAGAGAGAAGAGAGAGAAGGAGTGGGCATGCCAGGGCATCCAGCCCCTGCAAAGGAACTCCAGATGCATGTGCCACCAGATGCGCAGGAAGCTCCTCCCCCCATTCTCTGGAGTTGCAGTGAGCCCCTCCCCCTGCCATTGCCTAGTGCTGTAATGAATGTCCCCATATGCTAGTTAGGTATCAACAAGCAACCTTGTATATCCAATCCCCTTAGGATCCTCCACTGCCTATAAACCCATTTCCCTGACAATAGACCAAGATCTGTTCATGGAAATTGTTTCCCAAAAATCTTCACTTTTGTAGACTCTCCACCCCAGTTGCCTGGGTGCCTTTTGGGGAGGGGCCACAGCCAGCCTGGAGGGAGGACTTGGGAACCCACAGTAGTCAGCTATCATAAATGTATGTTCCCTTTCCATTTACAGTTCCATTAGTTTTTATATCATGCATTTACTGCTTTGCTATGATTTGCACATGAAGGACTGTTATGTCTGCTAGAAGAATTGACTCCTTTGTCATTACACAGTTGTTTTATTCCCCACTAAATTTCTGTCTTTTGATGACCATTTTGTCTAACATGAGCATGTCTATTCCAGCTTTATTTTTATTAGCATTATCAAGTACTTTCCCCATCTTTTGATTATGGTCTGTTGTTGCCATTGCAAATAGAGAGTTCCACTTAAAGGCAAAATATAGTTGTGTCATTCAGGTGGAAAACACTTACAATCCCAGCATGTTGGATCCTGAATCAGGAGTATGATGAGTTTGATATCAGCCTGAATTAGTCACCAAGTTCAAATCCATATTGCCTTATATAAAGACATATTGCATCAAAATATGATATGGTTAGGGCCTTATCTTTGTAATCTACACTTAATTTTTGGTGCACTTATACCAATTACATTTAAAAATGGTAATTAATACATTTAATTTATCTACCATATTCATAAATGTTTTCTATTTATTACACTTGTCCGTTGTTTCAATTTATTTATATTTTTATTTATTTATTTGACAGAGAAAGAGGGAAAGTGGGAGGGAGAGGGAGAGAAAGAGAGATAGAGAGAGAGAGTGGGTGTGCCAGGGCCTCCAGCCACTGCACACAAATATCAGACATGTGCGCACCCTTGTGCATCTGGCTAACATGGGTCCTAGGGAATCAAACCTGGGTCCTTTGGCTTTTCAGGCAAATGCCTTAACCACTAGGCAATCTGTTGCAGTCAGCTTCACATTGCTAGTAGAAATCACCCAACCATGAGTGGCTTGTGGGATAAAAAGAGGTTTATGTTGGCTTTCAGAATCGAGGGGGAAGCTCCATGATGGCAGGGAAAAATGATGACATGAGCAGAGGGTGGACATTACCCCCTGGCCAACATAAGACAGACCATAGCAACAGGAGAGTGTGCCAAACACTAGCTTGGGGAAACTGGCTATAACACCCATAAGCATGTCCCCAACAATACACTCCCTCCAGGAGGTGTTAAGTCCCAAATCTCCATCAGCTGGGAACCTAGAATTCAGGACGCCTAAGTTTATGGTAGACACTTGAATCACACCACCACACCATCCCTCCAGCCCTGTTTCAATTTTTAATCTTTTCATTTTGACCTCAAATTTTAACTGAGCATTTCATATGATTGTATTTTCTGTCCTTGCTAACGTATTAATTGTACCTCTTTTAAAATTTGGGGTAGCACTGCCATTTTTAATGTACATTTCAAACTTACATTAGTTTACTATCTAAACTATTGCAACATCATACTACTTCATGGCAGTGCAAGTACCTCATGGCAGCCTATTCTAGGTTCCTTTTTTTCCCAACCCTCATAAACACTCAGGAATGCTTTTTCTCTGCAAACCAGTTTTTATCTTTGTATACATTGCAATGTATCATTTAAAAACAGATGGTATATCCTCAAATAAGAGAATCAGAGGCACATAGATTGGTAGTATGTGCTCTGTGAACTAAGGTTCCCAGAAAAACAAAAGTTACAATTATGCTTAAAATTCTTCAAGGCTGCCATATTTAAAATAAAAAAAAGATTCTCCACCAAAGAGTGACAGTAGTAGTTTGGGTTAAAGGGGATAAGCACAGTTTTTTGAGACATATCATCTCAACCACAATCTGCCAGGGCCCAGGAGATGTGACAGAGGAAATGGTGACATGAGTACTGCTCTCAAGGCTAACCTGACAACCAGCTACATTGTATATTTGACATACCATATGATCACTCAAAATTCATCAAAGCAGAAATCCAGAGGCTACAGAGAACTCAACACTCAATCAGATGTCTAACACACCTGGCAAAACGCAGGGAATATTGCAGAAGAAGGGGTGGAAAGATTATAAGAGCTAAAGGGAAGTTTGGAGTATCCTGAGGCACCCTTCACCACAGACTGACTGAGAAATTCAGGACCCCACAGTGAACACAAACAACCCCACTGAAGAGGGTTCTCAGTGGTACAGGGGTATGGGAAGGGGAATATATAATCTTTAAAAATATATAAATTTAAATTAAAAAATAGAGACTTATTGGAAAGAAGAGGGATTCGTTGGAGGGGGATTTGAGAGGGTACAAAGGAGGGTGGTGGGAGCAGACAATTATCATTATATATTGTCTATATATATGGAAGTTGTCAAAAAAGTTAAAGGAAATTTATCAAGGCTGACAAGAAATATATAATTATGGAAAGTTGTAATGTTGCAATTCCAGACTGAATTATCTTGAGCTATCTTTAGTCTTCTTAATAGCCATTCATTACTCACTTCTGTTTTCAACCTAACATCCTTGTGACTATCAGATAAACCTTTTTGGAATGTATTAACAGACCACTAGAGTCTATAAAATAAAAAGCTAAGAAATTTTCAGATATACCTGAAGCCTATAGCAGATATTTCTGTGCTTTGCTGGAACCTGCCTATCTGATGTTTCCATCAATATATTTGAAAAATATTTTGATTCATGACTTTTTTTTGGTTCTACATCTATGAAAAAGACTTCACGAAAATGTTTCCTCCTTGGAACATGATAACCGGAATCCCTGTTTAAAAGTCATGGCAACATATCCATGTTCAGCTTAAGAATAAACAATGTCCTACTCCAATTGAGGTGAGAGCTGTGTTTTGCTTCAACAGGTCCTTTGACCCTTACCAGGGACTTGAGGTTCTCTCAGCTGTGACCCCATCACTATGTGGACTCCTCATTGGTGTGGCTTTAAGAGATCAGGGAGGAAAGCACACTGTGGTTGGATCTTTAGGTTTAAGCAGATCAGCATCCATGTAACCTTGGATGTTGATTTCCAGAAAATATTTTTTAAAACTTATTTTCCTTGCTAGGGAGATGGCTTAGCAGTTAAAGGCTCTTGCTTGTAAATCCTCACTGTACACGTTCAATTCTCCAGTACCCACAAAAAGCCAGATGCTTTCAATAAACTCGTGTACAGGGAGAAGGTTTTCAGCTCAGCCCCAGCTTGATATCCCAGTGATCTTGTAGCCAAGGCATGTGGATTCTTCAGCAATAGGGTCTTATATATATCTGGTGGGAAACCAAGAGCTTGGCAATAGCCTATAATGTTTTGGGGGCATCACTGACCTCCCTGGCCAAAAACTCACTGGAAGGTATTCCACCCCTGGCACCAAAATTTTTCTAGTCACAGTCTATGGCTTCTGTGAGTACCATTGTCCAAAAAACTAGGTTTTCAATGGCTCATTCACAATATCATGAATTTTGATTAACCCTTCCCCCACCCTACTTGAAGTCTCTTCCCCTGACTTCACTTAGGCCATTCCTACCCCAGTAGTGTGTCTGTCTAATTATATATACACAATCCCATCCCCTTAAGTCCTCCCTTCTCCTTTCTCCCTTATAGCCCTTTTCTAGTTTACTGGCCTATGCTACTGATTTTTAACTCCAACTCACACATAAGTCTAAACATATGTTCCCAGGATCCACATATGAGAGAGAACATGTGCCATTAGGCTTTAATCTTGCCTTTATTGGGAAAACAGAACACTGAGAATACTAGACTACTCCAAAAATGATGTCCCACACTCCTCTTGGACCATTATCTAGAAAACTTTTCCTGATGTTTGTAGTGAAAAACTGGAAATAAAACAGGTGAGTGTAGATTCCCACACACGCCAGTCACTCAGATTTTACATATCAAGGTCATCCGTACTTAGACAACCTTATAACTCTGTGAGGTCCAGAGCCTCGGATCACACTTGGGTTGGGACTCTGCATTTGTCCTTATCTCCAGTGCTGGGTTAGGTCTGTCCTGAGACCTGGAATTTCTAGATGACCTAAAAATAGTGTTAATATTTAGTTTATTCATGTTTTCATTGTTCTTATTGCTGTGAGAAGCAGAGAGTTAACTTGAAGTCTGTTCCACTGAAAAAAAGGAAAACACATTCAGAGATTATGAGAGAGGCAGCACTTAGTATAATCAGGCAGAGCCCTTCAAGGAGACTGAGCTGTCCCTGAAGCTCAGAGATGCATCCCTGCTGGGTCTGCAAATGCAAGCTGTCAGTAAATGGGCTTAATGTGTCATAGTCACATGAAGGGAAACAACACAGTTTCTAGGAGCTGGGGCAACCTTGATACCATAGACTGAATTGTCTTCTGCCAACAAACATGTGTGCTCTGACAGGGTTCAGAATGTGTTACTGACATTGTGGCATTTGATAAAAGAGCAGCAGAAGAAACATTGCTCTCCCCTTGCCCCTTTCTTCTCCTGAAGCCCAGGAGAGATTCTAACTTTCTCAGAAACAGGTCAGAAAACTTTTGTATAAGCAGTGTCTTCTCTAAATTCAAAAGAAGAAAACATCTTGTTTCTGAGGACACATAGCCATAGGGAAGACTGACTGAGCAGACAGTCGCGCTCTGACTCCTGCATACGTCTATATCCACTAGACTTCTGCAGGGCTCTCTACTGCTTTATCAAACCTAGGTACTGTGAACTTTAAATTAATCTATATGCTTTCAATCTTATCTGCCTTTTGTTACAGATACCTCAGTTGGGAGCCTAGGATGACTAGAGAAAGGGTATCTGGTAGTTTCAATGTATGTCCCCCATAGACTCAGTTATTTTATTAAAACTTGTAACTTGGCTAGGGAAGGTGTCACTGGGAGTGGATCTTGGGGTACAGCCCAAAGGCATGTTTGGGGGTAGATCTGAACTCTGGTCCAAAGGTGTGGAGAGCAATCTGAGCTCAGGAGTCCTTTTTGCTACCAGTTTGTGCTTGCTCTTTTTCATTTGTGCTGGCTGTTTGATTGTTTTTCTATTCTTGGATATATGGAAGCAGCTTCTTTCGCCATTGTTAGAATTTCCCCCTGGATCTGTAAGCTTGAAATAAAACCCTTCCTCCCATAAAGTGTGTCTGGTTTGGATTTTCATCTCAGCAATATGAAGCTGTATACAATATAAATTTAATATCAAGAGTGGAGTGTTGCTAAAATGAATCTGAACCTGTGGATTTTGTTTTGTTGGAATTGTGTGATGGAGAAACAATATGTATGGACTTAGTACTTGCTATAGCAGAATCCTTACAGTGTGGTAAGCCAGATTTTATGGGCTCTTCTGAGAGTTTGAAAGTGCTAAGTGCAGAGACAACTGTGTTGCTTATGAACTTTCAAAGGAGGATGAAAGAAAGCAGAGAACTTTGTTGGAACTGGTTTGCTAGCATCAAGGCTCTCCGTTTTATGTGGCCCATGCTCAGAGACTTTGGCCAAGTTGAGTTTGAAAGTAATGGACTTTTATAGTGGCAGAAGATATAGAACTGAAAGAGATAAAATATAAATTAGGAAAAGATTCACACAGATTTAAAGTTACAGAGACAGTTTTAGGTTACTGAAGCTAGTATTGTCAAGCAGATTACTACCCTGGAGGTTCAATTAACTGCTTTACTTTGAAACAATGGAAAGGATGCCTGAACCAGAAAAGATGGAATGGTGGAAATGCAAACCTTTTTGAAAAGAGATGACTAGAAAGAATTCCAAAGGATGAAGTTCAAGATTTAGTTCCTCCTTGCATTAGCAATATGACTGTGTCCTACCTAACTGGCATTGATTTTAGAAGCATTGAAAATGCATGGAAATGGGTCATGAAGTATGCATGGTTCCATGAACCACTGATGAGATGTGGCATGTGAAGCAGGGTGTGATGTCCTTAATAGAGAGGGAAATGAGACCATTTTAAGATGAACTGCAGTTTGCAACAGAGACCCAAAAGATGCTTGGGATATACAGGAACATTCATGGAGCACTGTTGGCTCAGAATGGAAGTTTTTCGTCGCTACTCAGCCCAGCTAGAGGGATGAAAATAGGAAATGCAGAGACTGTGAAGACTTATGGAGACCTTTGGAGTTACACTGAATATAATTTACAAAATAAAATGGCCATAAGTCTATTGGGGCTCAAAGGAGGAATTGATAGTTTGAATGTATGTCTCCATTAGCCTCAAGTGTTTTATTAAAACTTGTAACTTGGGTCTCCTGCCACTGGGCTGGGGAAGGTGTCAATGGGGTTAGATCCTGGGGTCCAGCACAAAGGTGTGCTTGGGGGCAGATCTGAATTCCAGGCTAGAGGTAGGTGTAAAGAGTAGTCTGAGTTCTTGGGTCCTGCTTGCTGCCAGTTTGTGTTTGCTGCTTTTGGTTTTTCCTGGCTGTTTAGCTGTTTCTCTCTGCTTGAATATATGGAAGCAGCTTCTTCTTCCATTGATGAGACTTCTCCCTGGATTTGTAAGCTTGAAATAAACCTCTTCATCCTTTAAACTGAGTCTGGTTTGGATGTTCATAACAGCAATGTGAAGCTGTCTACAAAAGTATATTTCCTCTTCCACTGCTTGGAAGAAGGGATCATAATCCTAAAGGGAGGCACATCATGACTGACACCTTTAACATAGAAATGTGGTATCCTGAGGGGAGCCAAGCCAGCTCCATGCTCACAACTCACTGGAACTATGAGATAATCATATGAATTCTGAGGCTTCAAATATCATAGCAATAGAAAATCAACTATGCATTTCTTTGTGAGTGAACTATGTACTTACATATCCTTGATAAAGTTGCAGAGAAACTATGGACATTTGCATGCAGTGGGCATTGGAAACTGAACAGACCAGGTATACAAGGCAGTTAGGAAGGAGCCTCTTCCTTTGTTTTCCCTGTGTAAAACTCTTCATGCTCAAGTCATGTACACCTATTACTTAGGAAAACAAAAAATTTAAATATAAGAGACTGAAGATATATTAAGATGTATCTTTTTGTCTACTATGTATACATGCAATCTTCCAGGCCTTTCTGGACTTCCCTAAAGGAGGTGAACAACCTCCAATTATATTAGCTGTAGAGTTTATATAGCAAAGGAGGGATGACTGGAAAGGAATCAAACTACATTAACTTCTAACAACTTTTTGAACAATCAAATATTGTTGGAGGAACAGAAAAATGGATGTCAAAAATGCCAATCTCAGGCTGGAGAGATGGTTTAGTGGTTAAGGCAACTGCCTGCAAAGCCAAAGGATTCCGGTTCAGTTCTCCAAGACCCACATAAGCCAGATGCACAAAGGAGGCATATGCATCTGGAGTCCATTTGCAATGGCTGGAGGCCCTGGCATGCCCATTTTTTTTCTCTCTCTCTCTATCTCTTTCTCTCTCTCTCTCCCTCTTTCTCTCTCAAATAAATAAATAAATATATATATATTTTAAAAAATAAAAATGCCAGTCTTGTATCAAACCACAAGTGAATGTGTGCACTAAGGATAAATATATTTAAGTCTGAATGTGAAGCTAATCTACATACTTTGTCTCCCTTTATGATTTGAAATGAAAAGATAGCTACACAAATTTCCCCTAAATTTTAAAACTGAATCTATGTCAAATACTGGACAGCAAATTGTCCACTTTCATCTAGTGTATATTTTAAAAGAGGTATTTATTCTAGAGGCAAACTGGATAAAGCCAAATAGGACATTTAATTTTAAGCCATTTTAGGAAAACTATAAGGGAAGCTTTATTGATATAAATGTCATTTGACATGTAAAATGTATGAGGCATAGAAACTGGATTTTCCTTCTCTCCTACCAGACAGCAAGTGAGCAAACCAGTTGGCATTACCATAGAAGAGCAAGTGTTCAGGACCCCTGCAGTGAACAGCCTTCTGAGGATACTTGTGTATCCTGAATACCAGATGTTTATGTTTGGTGCTGAAACAGGGATGTATACCATCTGCCTCTAACACTCATAGATCCTGAAGAATAAGACAAACAAAAAGAAAAAAAAAATAAGCCAGGGCTGGAGAGATGGCTTAGCGGTTAAGCGCTTGCCTGTGAAGCCTAAGGACCCCGGTTCAATGTTCGATTCCCCAGGACCCACATTAGCCAGATGCACAAGGGGGCACACGTGTCTGGAATTCCTTTGCAGTGGCTGAAAGCCCTGGCTCACCCATTCTCTCTCTCTCTCTCTCTCTCTCTCTCTCTCTCTCTCTCTCTCTCCCTCTTTCTCTGTCTGTTGCTCTCAAATAAATAAATAAAAATAACCAAAAAATAAAAAATAAAAAAAATAAGCCAGTAGGACTGAAAGTATCCACCAGTATGAGTTGTGAGATGAAGGATTTAGGAAAAACAGGTGATTGGACCCTAAAAATGTGGGTAACTCCTGACAAAGGCCAGGTATCATCAGCAGCAGAGACCTTCCATTCCTCAAGGCCTTTTTTTTTTTTTTTTTTTTTTTTGCCAACAGGGATAGTTGTGTTCTTCCTATCCATTTTCCCAGGTAGAACCAGACAGTTTTAGGGAAATGTAGTTTGATGAGATACCTATGTTCTGCACAGGCTCATGTGACTTAATGTTTGATCTCCAACTGGTGACATTGTTATGAAAGTTGTATAGCCTTTAGGAAGTGGGGGCCAACTAGAGGAAGTAGGGGGCTCAGGGAGCAGTAGGTGTTAGGAGTTATAAAGCAGCTATGTTTCCATCTTGAACTTATGTTTTTTTCCTGATTGACATGAGGAACATGATGTCCTTTAAGCCCTACCATCATGTCTTCCCTGCCATGATGGACTGTCTCCCCTGAACTATAAGCCCAAAAAACTCTCTTCCTTTAAATTGCTTTTATAAAGTACTTGGACACAGCAATAAAAAATTAAGGAACACAGAAAGTTCATACCAAGAGAAGGGCTATTGCTTTGATGAGCCTAACCATGTGGTTCATAAGCCTTTCATAATTGTTTACAAGAGTACATGGAAGAGTTTGGAGATGTAGATGACAGAGGCCGTAAGATGCTGTATGAAGAGCTGGTTGGTGTTTGAAAGACGAGAATGTGAATAGAAATGTGGATGTAGAAGACCCAGCTTATGAAATTTCAGAAAGGAATAAAGAATGAATCAGAACATGAGCTAGAGGCCATTCATTTTACATTCTGGCAAAGAACCTGGTTAGGGACTAAAGAATTCAGTGAGAGTGAATTCAATAGTGATGTATTATTTCATTGGATTGAGGAAATTTCATGACAGCATAATATTCAGGCTGTAATGTGGATATTACTCTTTGTAGTTTATAAGTTTATAAGGAAAACTCAGACTAAAAAGTATAGCAGAAAAATGTGAAAATGTAGTTTGGAGTGAAAAAGGAGTCTGAAGGCTCTTAAAGGTGAAAATAAAGCTGAAGACAAATAGAGTATAATTGTTACAGGGTTAACACCATTAAGAGAAACATCAAACATTGAAATGGGAATGCCTGGGATAGCGCCTTGAGGGTAAGAGCCTGCTGAATATCTCCAGGGCATAACAATGCAAGCTCATTTTCAAAACTATCATAAAAGGAAGTGTACCTCAAGAAAAGAGTACCCTAATGCATACAGCTTCAGGAGTGCACTGCTCCAACAAGACCACCTAGGCAACTGTTTGTGATGTCCAGTTGCTGTACAAGTGCTCAAACACTAATATGCCCTTGGATAAAGGGGACCATGTTATATCTTGAACAGGAAGCAGAATTTGGCATCATTTGTTTGGCTCTGTTTTGGCAGACATGCAGAGTGCAAGAGTTATGAGGTCATTAAAACTTGCATCAATATTCTGGAAAAAGGTGATGAGGACATGAAATGCATATCAGGGTCAGATTCCCTAAATGGAGCTCTTGAATATGTGGGTGCTTGAAGCTGTGAAGGTGAAACATTAGTTTCAATGGAGATCCCAGGATGGAGATTCCAGGAAAACAGAATGTATGTAGAAGAAATCTGGAGGCACTGATTAAGCCAGCACAAGGGAAGACCATGAATGCCACTAATAGCAGGACTGAGGATATAGCACTATCCAAGTTAATTGGAATTCAAATGACAAGTACATAGCCTAGAGGGTGGACATAGAAACAGTATTTGGTATTTCACCAGCTAGAATTTGATCTTTTTTTGCCCAAATTTTTCTTGCTGCCCATTCACTCTTCCTTTTTAGAATGGTAATGCTCACTATGTGCTATTGAATATTAAAAGTATGTAACTAGGTTTTGTATTTTGCAAGGATTCACAGTTGAGAGTTACCCTTGAATTTCAGATAAGACTTTAGACTTTTGAATAGTGTAAGGAGTATTAAGATTAAGGAAACTAGGGCTGGAGAGATGGCTTAGTGGTTAAGTGCTTGCCTGTGAAGCCTAAGGACCCGGGTTCGAGGCTCGATTCCCCAGGACCCACGTTTGTCAGATGCACAAGGGGGCGCACGCGTCTGGAGTTCGTTTACAGTGGCTGGAGGCCCTGGCGAGCCCATTCTCTCTCTCTCTCTCTCTCTGTCACTTTCAAATAAATAAATAAAAATTAAAAAAAAAAGATTAAGGAAACTTAAGGTTGGAGACATAGCTTAGTGGTCAAAAGTATTTGATTACAAAACTTGTCTGCCTGGGACTGATTCTCCAGAACCCATGTAAAGCCACGTGCACAAGCTGGCAGCACATGTACCAGGAGTTTGTTTGCAGTGACAGGAGGCCTCTCTCTCTCTCTCTCTCTCTCTCTCTCTCTTTCTTTCTTTCTCTCTCTCTCCTTCTCTCACCTAATGCATTTTATATTATGAGTTGTCCATCAGCCTATAGGGACCATGGGCAGAATGTTATAGTTTGAATGTGAAATGCCCCCCACAGGCACATGTGATTGACTACTTGATATGCTAGGTGATAACACTCTTTAGGGAGGTTATAGAACCTTTAGAAGATGGGGCCTAGGTAGAAGAAGTGGGTCCCTGGTAGTGGGCTGGACCTTGAGGGTTATAGACCAATCCTCCGTCTCACCTGAGCTTTCTTTTCCATGATCCACTGAGATGTGAGGAAAAAAGCTATGCCTTCCTTGCCATGGCTCACCTCATCACCTCAATCAGGAGTTGAAATAAATCTCTAAGTCTGGTATTTTGTCTCAATGTCATAGAAAGAAACTGAGGGAGGATAGGAGTCTTTCTATGTCAGTTTTGGTGTGTCAACAATGAGGCAGGCTTAATCTACTTGTCCCACCTGGGTGCCACATATTTTTCCTGCACCTGGCTCTGTGGGTGTTATATTACTAGCACTGTGTCTTCATCATGTTCAGGGGGATGCTACCTTCTCGATGTTTTCACTTCCATTGGTCCCAGTCAATGTTATCCTCACTAGAGTCTTCCTTTTCCACTTCTTATTCTTTTTTTTTCTCTTCTGAGGTTAAGATTTGGTGTTGGTCACTCAGTGAAAACTAATAGGCAGAAAAAAGTTTTCAGAAGACCTCAAATGTACTATAAAAAGTTCTTAGCCCATGATCCTTTTCAGTGCCTGCAATCAAGATCTGTCATTTTGTGAAACATCACACTTTGCATGTCTTAACCTTGTCTAATCTAGAAACAGTCCATCTCTGAATATTCTACTTTAAGTACGTTTATAATCATTGCTTCTTAAGGTGTAAAGTTTGAGATCTGTGCAAGTTTCCAGAGCTTCAGAAATCTGATATCTGAAAAGACCTACCTAGAAGCAAAGGTATGTCTTGATGGATCCTAGCTTAATATACATGAACTAGGTTAATTACTTCAAAAAGTTTATCAACATTTATTTTCACTGCATAAACATTTTTCATATATAATTATAAGCAACCTACTATGTGTATATCTGTCTTTCAGATGTTGTAAATATAAAAAGATTACATTTCTTTGGGGAAAGACATCAACTAACAAAGTAATTATGACAACTTCAGACATGGTAAGTTCATTATAAGGTAAGAAATATGACTGGTAGAGAGTGAAACAGTCTTAGTTGCATAAGATCTATGACAGTCCCCCAACATGAATTATTGCTATGGCCTGAGGGTGTCTCCCAAATTCCCATGTTGAAATTCCAGTCTGATAGTATTAAGAGCTGGCCTTCAGGAGTTGATTAAGGCAGAACCCTCATGGATGGAATCAGTGCTTTATGAAGTGGTTCAGGGAGTTAAGCCATGTCTTCTTTCCCTCCTGTATATGAGTGTGCAGCATCTGTTCACTCTAGAAGAAGCATCATGCAATGCATCATTTTGGATATTGAAACTGTGATCCCAATAAACATCACACTTGAAAAAGATGATGTGGGCCTGGTGTGGTGGCGTACAGCTTTCATCCCAGAACTCACTCAGGAGGCCAAGGTAGGAGGATCTCTGTGATTTTGAGGTAAGCCTGAGACTACATACGTAGTGAATTCCAGGTTAACATGGGTGAGAAGGAGACCCTACTACTAAAACTAAAAATAAATAACAATAAAAACACCACACTACAGACTTGCTGGCCTCGGCAATTTCAGTATGAGGATCAAACCTAGAGCACTGAGTACAGAAAACAAACTTATGTTCCTTATAGGTTATCTTGTCCATGGTACTTTCTTATAGTAGCAAGAATGGTTTCTGTATTGACACTAGTTTTTGACATCACCTGGGACAGAGGAGCTATGAACAAGTAAAACAGAGTTATATAACCCAGACCACACTGCTTCCCTGAACATCACAGTGCTAGAGAAGCTGGAGAAGTTGTCAAATCCTGATCCTAAATTGACCTTTACAAAATTTACTTTCCTTAAGGGAGAACAAGCCAGTGACAGTCATCCTCTAAAGAGAAAAAAAGAGTAGATTCTAACTTTAAATGATCTGTTTGCTAATTTACATTCTTACTATCCATAAATATTTGTAATTCAGCACTTTCATTAACTGTTGAATGTACAAGAGCACAGATTCCACTTGTGGAGCAGGAAAGTAAGACAACTGTGATTGGTTAGACTAATACCTCAGAAGGCACAGCATCCAAGGAACTCCATAGTCTTAAAGTCCAGGAACATATTTCATTACAATTTCTTTCAGAACTTGAAGACAAAAATTATAATGTTAATGAGTCATCCACCTTTTTTTGAGACAGTCTCTCATGGTCTTAGAGCTCACCAATTAGGGTAGATTAGCTGGACAACAAGTTCTGGTAATCTGCATGTCTCTGCCACCCCAGTACTGGGATTACAGGTACTTGTTACCACACCTGGCATTTATATGGTTACTTGGGTTCTGAACTCAGGTTCTCATGCATTTGAGGCAATCATTTTACTCATTGGCCTATCTCCTCAGGCCCCAGTGATTGGGAACTTTTGAATTATGTTTATTGAAGAAAAAAACAAAGTCCTCCAGAGGCAAAATCAAGTAAACCAGGGAAAGCTCTGCTGCATCCTCGACTGTGGCTTAGGTCAGCTAGATCAATAAGTATACAGTGAGTGACAGAGTAAATCAATGGTTTTGTAATGATCATGTTGGAACTAAAAGGCAGTGAATAATTGTGTTGGTCAGCTTTCCATTACTGTAAAAAATGGCAGAGACAAATCAACTTAAAAAGATAAAGGATTATTTTTGCTCACAGTTTTTGAGGTTTCAGTTTGTGACTGATTGGCCCTGTTGCTTTATGCCTGTGGCAGTGCAGTATAGCATGGCAAAAGCTCACTGTTGAAAAACCCTGCTTACTTCTAGGCTGATAGTGCCAGAAACCACACAATCACCTTCAATATGATGTCCCCAAAGACCTGAACACCTGCCACTATGTTCCACTTCTTTAAAGCTTCCGTCAGCTCCAGGAATGCGAAGTGGAATAGTGATTTTTAAGTACATGGGCTTTTAGTGGACACCCCAGATTCAAAACATAACAGAGCCAAAGACGTCTTTTAAAGGAAAAATGTGTTTGCCTGTATTCAAAGAACACATATACTAGTGCCTGGGGAAGTTCAGTCTTCTTAACTCAGCACTAAAACTGTGGAGTGTACCAGAAGCAAGGCACACAATGTAAGTGCCTGCATGTCAGGCATACACTGCGTTACTTTTGTTTCTTTGCTGTGGTCCTTCCAAATGATCTACTGTATATACTCCAACTTCCTAGCTTATAACTCAAAGGTATTTAATTTACTTTTAAAGATATGTAACTAGTACATTAAGCTGCTCTGTGCAACCATCTTCAACCCCCCCCCCAATATGTATATTTTTTGGGAGCAACTAGGATACTTTGGACAAAAACCTAGATTGATATTCCTTAAACATTTTTATTGGCAACTTGCATAAATATAAACATTATACCATTATCATAATTCCCCATCCACTGAATCTCTTCTTTCTATCTAGTCCCTTTTGAGAACCAGCTGATGCTATCATTTTCCCTCCTAATATGCAGGTCTTGTGTAAGTAGAATGAACCCCAGTGAGGTCATGGATATTAAGACCTTTTGTGTTTGGAGTAGAGTATCATAAGCGCTTCTCCCCTTCCTTTGGCTCTTAAAGATGTATATTTTTCATTTGCTCTCTCAATGTAATGAACCATTGAACACATTTTGCTGTTGAACTGCTCGCTGCAGTCAGGGATGCATCTCAAAACTTGTCTGCAACAATCACAGCGTTTTCCTTTCCATGCACAATATGAATACTGGCTTGTGACTGGAAATCTACAATTATTCCAAATTATACACCCTCCGTTTCCACCAGGAAGATCCACACACACTTCCTTGACATTCCATTCAAATTCCTATTGTGAAACATTCTGCCTAGCTTTCAGATTCCTACTTGATGCCTCATTATTACAGTCACCTCACTTCTCATCCTCCCAGGAAAAAGCAAGGGACTGGGTACTTTGTGGCATGAAACTGAGCAAACTATGGTACTTATTAGCATCACAAAACTCCCTATCATCTGAAAAGAGAACCTTTACATGCATCTTCACGTCCATTGGGGAATATTTTAAATAAAGTGCAGGAATAATGAAGGAGTATTGCATATGAACCCAGTGGATTTTCTTGTTACAAAATATAATCACATCAGGCTGTTAAATTTGTTTCTGCCTTGATTATAAGTAGCAGTCCGATTTTGCAAACATAACAAATAATTCCTCTTGATTATAGGTATCCATAGAATATTGTATAAATAAATATTTAGGAAATGAAAATATTTGAAGTTCATATACATTTGTGGTTTGCACATTCTCTCTTATTTGGTCATGAATGTTACTTACATTAAGGAAAGCAGAACTTTTACCTGAAAATGATTTAACAACCACAAGAGAAATGCCAACATCTGATCAGGCATTGTTCTCATTGTTTTCCCATTAGCACCAGGCTTACAAACTGTGAAGAGCAAAAACACTGATGTCAGACCTTCCTGGGTTCTGCCATGTCATAGGATGTGAAATTGAGCAAGTCACAGAGATTCTCTAAGACTCAGCATTGAATATTTGCCTCTCAGGATCATCTCATGGCAGTTATGGAAAATCACTGAAGCAAAGGGATGGTGTGGAACATATGGCCAATAAGTGTTCACTAATACAAGTTGATTTGTCTTTTATCCAAGACAGATGTGCTCTGGATTGCTGTGCTATATTCCCAATTGTCTGATGTTCAATTATGACTATCATAGTTTCAAAACTGCTTGCATTGGCATCATTTGGTTTTATTTGGCATGATCTAAAAGATAGCCAATAGTAAGATGTGCCTGTGCATTTAGGAATATAAGTGGGTATTCTCTGCATTCATTTTTCAAAATTCCAAAACTGCAATTTACTTAAAAGTGAATTTTAGGGCTGAAGAGATGGCTTAGTGGTTAAGACACTTGCCTGCAAAGCCAAAGAACCCACGTTCAATTGCCCAGGACCCACATAAGCCAGATGCACTAGGTGGCTCATGCTTCTGGAATTTGTGTGCAGTCGCTGGAGGCCCTGGCACACCCATTCTCTTTCTTTATCTACCTTTTTCTTTTATTCTCTCTCTCAAATGAATAAATAAAAATAAAAAATGAAAAAGTGAATTTTACTGTTTTCACATTTTCATTTATGAAAAAAACATAATAAAATAGATGACTTCAAAATATAATCAACTCCAATCCTATGGAGACAAAGATTATGTTCTCTAGTTTCAAGCTCTCATTAGTCTTTGGCTAAAAGTGAGGTTATATATATCAAATTTTCCCTAAATTAATAATACTTATCCCTTTTAAACTATTCCGACTTCACTCTCCAGTGGACAATCTGTTGTTTTTCAGAAGGTAGCAAGACCAGAGGAGATAACTACCCCTCTTACTTCAGCCAAGCCACAGCTGAAATCGCAGAGGAACTGGGAGAAGGGCACGAATGCTGCTTCCATGCTGTTCCTGATAACCAGTGCCAGGGTGTAGGAGACAGACGCTGAGGATACTCAATCCCTACCAAAGCAGAGATCTATCCAGAGGCCCCAAAAATCGCATCACTGAAGTAGACTTAAAATTCACCCAATGTGGCTCAGGGAATTTTGAGGAAGAGCGGATGGAAAGATTGTAAGAGCCACACGTTGAGACATCATGTCCAGAGGCATTTCCTCCTACCCCCCCCCCCAAATTATCTGACTGCTGCTTCCACAATACATAAACCACAACCCCATGGGGAATACCTGCAACCCTACTGAGGAGTGTCCCCAATGGAATAGGAGCGGGGAGAAGGGAAAAGAGGGTACCAACACATAATGTATCCATATGAAATCATAATATTTTTTTAAAAATTAAAAAAGAGGAAAGAAGTAGTATATTTTTTATTTTTAAAATATTTTATTTATTTATTTACCTGAAAGAAAGAGAGAAAGAGACAGAGAAAGGGTCTCTAAGCACTGCAAAGAAGTTCAGATGCATATGGCACCTTGTGCATCTGGCTTTACGTGGATCCTGGGTAATCAAACATTGGTCCTTTGGCTTTGCAAGCAAGCACCTTAACTGAAAAGCCAGCTCTGCAGCCCATGAAATAGTAAATTGTATCTGAGCAAGAATGATGAAAATTGAGCCTTTTCCAGTATAGAATGAGTTCTCTGAAGAGGAAAAAAGTAGTTGCATGTTAACCACTAAATTTCTATTATTTTCCAAGGTGGCAGTACAATAATGGTCACATAGATAAGTTCATTTGTTCTAAATGTATATTTTCATATTACCAAAGTAATATAAATTTATTATTCACAGAAAAGGAATGGGATAATACAGATAAACCAAATGGAGAAAAGTTGAATCTTTGAACTTGTTGCTGACAAGACATACACATCCAGACTTTTTAATATTTTTGATATTATATTTTATTTTAAAATGTTTTGTGATTTTTTTCCAGTGAAATATGCAACCAACAGCTTTTCATGTCACAATTTCTGTGAACTATCTTAGTGGTTATCTACTATCCTATTATATAACTACACCATAGCATAATATGGTAGCATAATGATATGCTATCACTAAACACTTGCGTTGTTCTTTTTCTTTTCCCCTAATTTAAAAGCATCATGATGTAAAAACCCTCTATGTACATTTTGCAACACTGCTTAGTTGGTGGACCAAAAGAACATCTGCTAATTTGGAGCTTAAAACACACCCCCATGGTCTGCTCTCTGAAAGGACTCTGTTTTCCACCCCCAGGCAATATGAAAGTGAGTGTGTCTTCCCAGGGTGGTTCCATCACCATTTTCGTTTTCTGACTCTTGGGAGGAAACAATTAACTCAATGTTAAAACAGGCTTTTGTATGTTTATTGTCCTTTTTACTGATATTAGAAGTGATTTTTTGTTTTCTCATTCTAGTTTTAAATTCTTGTTAAGATAAGCATTATTTTCTTAATTTATATTTCTACTCTTAATGTATTAGACATATTAACACATGGCTTTATGCTGCAATTTGATGCAAGTTTTTCATTTGCCCTCCATTTTCATATAATTGTTAGTATCATTTAATTTCATGCTTTGAAATAATGTAGTGTTCTTTAACACAGTATTAAAATTGCCAGCCTACATATATGAGCAAGTTAGTTTCAGGGGGAAATACATTCAGAGAAGAACTCTCAGAATGAAGTACCAAGGTGACACCTATTATCAAAGAACCCAGAATGCTGCCAAAATGCACCAGCTCTGCTACTTTTACATGTAAAGATTAGCTGTAAGGCTCAGTCTTTTGCAGGGCTAGCAGATGAACATACATAATAATACCTTCAATAGATCTGCAATAATCTTTTGGGTGCACATTGAAATTTCTGCAAAGCAGTTAAACGTGTTTCAGGATTTAGCAATGCCTAATACATTAGTCTGGAAATACAGATGTCTATCTGACCAAACAAAAGAATGCTTAATAAAGTTTTCAGTAGGGAAATTAAATTCCAATATCATCAGCAAAACTGAAAATACCACAGACCATAATTGGTAAATAATTAGGCTTTGCATTGAATTTGATCTAGGATGTCAGTCATATACATGCTGGAAAGTCACTTTGTGTGATCTGTCTTGTGCTAATTGAATGGCCTCATTATAACCAGAGAAATATGGTTTAATTGGTTTAAAGCATAGACTTATTTGGGTGCAAAAGGCAAATATTTACAAGGCTTTGCTTTAGTGATTTACCGTAAGAGATGTGTAGCAAAACGCAGATGCTAACCCATAATGCCACAGGAATGGCTTTTGCACACACAGTCATTTTGTTCCTTGCGTTTACAAACGGAACAGCTTACCTGGCCACTGCATGTTCTTTCACTGAAGGTGGAGGAAGCTTTAAAAGCTGACCTCTGCAGATTTGATTTTCACAACCCAATTACTATCCCAGGAATGGTGGGGTGTGTAGAAAAAAAAAAAACCTAACTGAATTGTTAATTTAAGCAAGGTAAATGTCATTTATCAACTGACAAAACTGAAATAAATTATACCTAAAGGAATAATTTTGTTTGCCATGACATCTACATGGACAATCTAAGATCATATGTCAAAGCCAATTACTTGCAAAGGAAGCACTGATTCCATTTTTTTTGTTACCCCAGCATGAAACAAGGTGGTATTAGAAATGGTGGTTCACTACTTTCTTTATATTAATTATATACAGACACTGATAGTGTACGATTGATTGCAATTGAACTATAAATTTAACACAGAGCAACATCATCCATTTACCCAGACAGGTCTTTGCTGAAATATATTTCTAGAGTTGGTGTAAGAAGGAGAGGGCCAAATGATAACAAATGATGAATGTCTCCTACCTATGGCCAAGTGAATCATCCATTGTGGAAACTGGAGCCTACTCAGCTAGCAAAGTTATTCTCCAATGATATGAATCATGCAGCGTTGGAGTTTTAAAGGGCTATTTATCACCCAAGATTTCTATGTCAGGCAAGAATACCTAAAAGTTTCTAAATTTTTGAAGCAAATGAGCATTTGTAGCAATCTCTGCCTAGTATGCAACTGTATAACTGTTCTCCACCACGGCTCAGTGGTCCTCACATGAGTCATCCAGATATTTGGGCTTTATCTCTACAAAAGCAGGGCTAAGTCAGAGATCTCTAAATCTTCTGGGACCTCAAGGGTGGATAACAAAGGATGCCACTGGGTTTCTGAGACCCAGTGCTGGAAGTTGGTTGAAATTCATAAGATTTCTATAAGAATAACAAAATAGAATATTACTATTTGACAAAAAGGTGAGGAAAAAATAGACCAGGAAGAATGTAGACAAATGTTCTTTTGTTCTTTTCCAACTCCAGGCCAGCATATCTGTACCCTCAGGATAAGGAGAAGTTCCAAAGACAGCATTGAAAATGTTGTAAAACTGGCCTGAGAATAAGGGTTATGAGGGGGGAAACTGGGGTGCTTTGGATTATAAACTTTTGTACAAGTGCACAGAGATAGTTCAAATTGAGTAGGAATTATGAAATCCATTTCAGATGAGAAAAAAGGAAACATTTAGAAGGTTAATGGAGCATTGACTAACTTCTAACCAGACAGCAAAGTTTGTTTGTAATGCTCTGTAAAACCTGAGGTCTCCATCTGACTTAGGTGTGGTATACCTGTGTATTTCTAATTGTTTTTCTAATTTACATAGTATAAGAAAGTAGTGAATTTATGCTAAGACCATCCCTATTCTTGTCTCATGCATTCCCAGGGGATCCTTAAACATAAGAAGGGAGTAAGGTACAGTGATGTTCTTACAAGGACCTGGAAAACTGTCTAATTCAGGAAAACTCACCTTGATGGAGATGTGTCTGGTGACATGTAAAAATGTGTGCTTTCTACCAGCTCTCCTTTTACAAATTGAGCATTAGTTAAAATTCCTACTTATGAAGTTTATTGTGAAGATAATGATGGGTTTTTTCCAGGAACTCAGAGTGTAAAATGTCCTAAACAACAACAACAACAAAATGTCCTAAACAAGAGTACTATGTTACTGCTGCATGAAAACACACTGTAGGGGTAGGGTGGAAGGCACTGACCCAAGTATCTTTTAGAGTCTATAATAAAAACAAATGAAATGCCCTTAGACACCATGCCCTGAAAAACAATCACTTCCTGCACAGGTATAGGCTACTCTTTTGACACTGCTGTATATAGAACCTAGGACTGAACAACAGAGATGTACAGATAAGCAAGTAAAGAAGAAAGATCTAGGTGGAAATGGATTGAAGTCAGAGATGTGAGTAAGAGTTTGATATCTCCACAGATGGCTCTCTGTCTACAGATACACTACAGGTATGTGTAGATACAAGGGTTAGGCACAGACATCTCCTGACTTCCTCTATCAATTAAGAGAGTCTAGAAGCAAGAAACCCAGTAGTACCAGTATTTCTGGAGCCCAGAATTTGGTTCATAGTATCACTTTCCAATAAAAGAAGTCATAAGTCCTTGGGGAAGTGGTAGACCCTAAGACTAAAACAAAACACACACACAATTAGTCTAGAACATGTTGCAGTACCAAAAAGCAAAATAGGAAGGAAAGAAGGAAAGAGGGAGGGAGGGAGGGGAGGGGAGGGACGGAGGGGAGGGGAGGGGAAACTCTCAAAGTAATTGGTATGTGACTAAGGGACCTAAAGCCTACAGATCTCTTAAATAGCTGAAATAGTTTGAGTTACAATAATGTTATTAGATTAAAATTCACAGTTTAAATATGGACACACACATATGTGTGCATCCATACCAACACACATAAGTTCTAAGTAAATGGAAGAGTAAAGAAACACTGATGATATCAGAAAAGTTGCAAATAATTTATAGAGAGCTTACTTAACTGCTAAACTTTCAGTGTGGGGCTGTGCCAAGCAACTTCCTTCCAAGGAGTGTAGTATGGAAAGAGGGGGTTAACTTTCCAGGGAGAAGCTTGACAGTCTTCCTCAACCTGGTGATCAAGGCTGTCATCAGCAGTGAAGAGTCATGTTGATAACATATGTATAAGCCATTCTGCTTATACCATCTTCTTTCCAAAGACATAATGCCTACCTGCCCAGTGTTCCCCAAAACTGACAAGAATATCAAAAAAATTGTCCTGGAATGTCAGTCAAGAGCATCCTGAAGATTCTGCTCAATGCAATGCAGAGTTCTGGCTTGGGACAGGAAAAGAATATTAGGTAAAAACTGTGGGTCTGAGGGAGCATTAGCTAATAATAATCTATCCATGCAACTCATCAGCTATGACAAATGACCATCAGAATATAAAATTTGAGAGGAAACTAAGTATGGCATATATGGAAATTATACTATCTTTCCATTTTATGCAAATCTGAAACTATTCTAAAATTTTACTTAAAAATGAAATCATTCATTCTAAGTTGTTTACCCAGTGGATGATTACTTGGTAGGATTGTTTTCTACAATCTCTATCTTTTTATTTCTGTTGCTGAAATTTTTATTAGGGCAAAGTTGAAGGAATACTAGGTAGATCATAATAAAAATATGCCTCAAATGCACACTCAAATTTTCAATAATGTCTGGAAGAGTACTAGAAAAATTTCTCTGAATATTTTCTCCATAGATACCATAGTAAGAGAATAAAAGTAGAAAAGAGATTACTAGTAAATTTCAAGGTAGCTTACAAAACATGTATAAGATGATATGACAATACTATTTACATTCTTTGTGTTTTAAAGCTTATCAAGACATGACTACTTAAAAAATCAAATGGAGTCTTTTCCAGACATTATAATATAGTGTCAGAGAAAGTATAAAACATGTTGGAAGGAGTCCTACCCTTCCTTTGGCTCTTACATTCTTTCTGCCACCTCTTCCGCATTAGACCCTGAGCCTTGGAAGGTATGATCGAGATGTTACTAGGTACTCTAGTCACTTCTTTCCAGCACCATGATTCCTTCTGAGTCGTCCCAAGGTCACTGCCACCTGAAAAGAGAAGATTCTTTACTCAAAGTGAGAGTAGCATTAATTTAAGGGTATGAATATTAAGAGAAGTGCTTACTGGGCAGTTTGATAGGCATAGTATATACATTTATCCAGACATCAGCAGATGTTACACCCCTAGGGCTCATGACTACCACTGTTTTAAGTTTTCAGTATCGTAGGACTCCTTACAATGTGCTCCCTCCAGACATAAAATGGCCTGGATATCCATGACCTCATAGTGCCTGACACTACCTACACAAGACCATCATAAGAGGAGGAAAAGATAACAACATCAAAATAAAAAGAGACTGATTGATATGGGGATAGGATATGATGGAGAGTGGAATATCAAAGGGGAAAATGGGGGGAGGGAGAGTATTACCATGGGATAATTTTTATAATCATGGAAAATGTTAATAAAAATTAAGAAAAATAAATAAAAGGACAAAAAAAAAAAAGATTTCAGCCAAATTTTACCACCCAGGATGCAGGATTCATGTGCCGTGTTAATTAATAAAGGTTATAGGAAGCATGAAAAAAAGAAAGAAAGTATAAAAACAGCCGCAGAATGTGTCTCTGTCCAAATCTGCAGCATTGGCTCCACCATCTGTGATGTCCTGTGGTGTCCCAGAGTCTCAGGGCTTTGATATTAACGTACCACAGACTTTACCAGCAGAACTGGAAGCTCAAAATCAAGGTGATCTTTATAGGCTTAGTTTCTGCTGAGGCCTCTCTCCTTGGCTAGTCAATTGATCTTTTCCCTCTGTCTGTCCTTGCTTGGTCCTTCTTCTGTGTTAGTCTGAATACCAACCTCTTAGTCTTTTATGAGAAATATTAATGTTTTTTTATTATTTCATTTTTATGAATTGTTGCTCATTTTTTAACTTTTTAATTTTAAAAAAAAATTATTTTATTTAATTGAGAGAGAGAAAGAGAGAGAATGGGTATGCCACGGCCTTCAGCCACTGCAAACAAACTCCAGACACCCTAACCCAACTTAATGACCTCATTTTTAGTCAATTGCTCTTTAAAAACCCTGTGTTCAAACACAGTCACATTCTGAGATCCTACATGTTGGACTTCAGCAGATACATTTTGAGGAGGCACAATGTATTTCATCACATGTGGTCCAGATCATGGCTTATTGTTAATATCAAATGAATTGATATAAGTGAAGCACTTGTAAGAGAAATTGATATCTGTGGCAACAGTTTTGCTTTGCTATACAATATGCCTGACTTAAATCAGCTTAAAATAGAAGAAAGGTTTAGTTGGCTCATATTTTGGGAGGCTTTGGCAAGATATTACAATAATTGTGAAAGCATGTGGTGGAGAAAGGCATTCACCTCATGGTGGCCAGGAAATGTGATGGCAGGAAGCTAATGTCCTAATATGTCTTACAAGCACATACACACATCATCTTCCTTCTCATATTATAGAAGCCCTACCACTTCCTAATAGTACCATACCAGAAAGCAAGTCCTAAACATACAGGTCTGTTGGGGACACTTATCAATCCAAGGCCATTGGCCATTCCTAATAGAGAGTAGATATCACCTTTTTTTTCTTAAATATTTTATTTTTATTTATGAGAGAGAGAGAGAGAGAGAAAGAAAGAGAGAGAGAGAGTAAGGCGGAGAGAGAGAATGGGCATACCAGGGCCTCCAGCCACTGCAAATGAATTCCAGACGCATGTACCCCCTTGTGCATCTGGCTAACATGGGTCCTGGGGAATCGAACCTGGGTCCTTTAGCTTTGCAGGCAAATGCCTTAACCACTAAGCAATCCTTCCAGCCCAGATGCCACCTTTTCACAAGCCTAAAAACAGGGCTGAAGTGACCCTTTCTAGGCACTGCTTCTGCCTTCCCACCTCCTCATACCTGCACTTGGTCCAGACATATAGATGCTGCCTCTCTATTCTCTTCAGCTGTGTTTTCTTCTTCCTCCTCACATTAAGTGCTACAGCATAGCACTCCTCAGAGCCTGGCACACTCAGATCTCTTGGCTCTTTCAGTCTTCCAAATAATATTCTTGGGGAATAATATTAAGCTTGCTTGTGTGACAGGATTAAGTGACTACAAACCCTACATTGCTATTCTGTCCATGTGTGCTTGTACCCATAGAATGGGGATGGGACTGACAGACACGACTTCATAACTGCATGCTTCAATCCTAGGGCAAGGAAAGTGCTAGGACAAGTGGTGTGTGTGTGTGTAGTGTCTGTGTGTAGTGTGAGGATGAGAGAAGAGGTAAGAGGACACTGGATGAAGAAATGTAAATGCCTGGGGCTATCCTGGAACCAGAACATGTATATAGCAATTAAACTAAGTTACAATTCAGTTCCTAGAGTTTCTTTTTCACCACAGTTTGTATTTTTCATCAAATGTCATGCTTTGAGAGAGATTCCCAGGTATGAATTTGACTGAATTTCCCTATTAATTTCTCAAATACTTTCAAAACTAGTAACTTATTTATAGATGTATGCAACTTTGCATAGTACCCTTTCACATGATCTAATTTTCTTCTCTAAATAACCATATGATGAGAGGAATATAAATAACACTGGCTCATTTTATATAAGAGAAAATAGACCTTGGGAAAATGCCACTTCCTAAGGCCAACTAACAGAGACATAAATCCAGATCTTCAGAATTTTATGCCTCTAAACCTGATATTTCTTCTGTTAAGGTAATGAGCGCAGAGCATTAACAATATTTAGACTTTTATTCTGATAGATTTCAAACTTCAATTCTTACTCATACCACAAAAGTTTATTGTTTGAAGTATATTTTCAACCATATATATATATATATATATATATATATATATATATATATATGTATATAATACATATATATGTATACTGATATTAGTGTATGTGAGATTGCTATAAGATTTTATATTATATGATATGTTTGTGGAATGTTATATATATACTTCTATATACAAAAGAAATTTCAACTTGATCATATTTTGACTTGCATCTGTGACTTCTCAAAATTGCAGCAGGGTGTGCAAACACAAAAGACTTCCAGATTGATATAAAATATAGAATAAAGAAATGAATGGTTTTTAGCATTCATCTGTTTTTCTGATAGTCATCACTACAATTTAGAAATTGAAGAACTCAGTCCATAATACTAAATAGCAGACTTCCAAAGGGAAATTAAAAATGTGGCATATTGTGTCATTTTTTCTCACTGCTGTATAGAATTCCATTGTGTAGATATACCACACCTTATTTACCCATTCTTCTAGTGATGGACATCCGGGTTGATTCCAGCTCTTAGCTATTACGAATTGAGCCGCTACAAACATGGTTGAGCAAATCTCTCATTTGTCTGGTGCTAACTTACTCTCTGTTGGAGAATCTGCTTCTCTTTTTCAGATAGATGTAGATCCTAAGGAGAGAGCCACCCCATCATACCTCAAAAGGGCCCCAGCTGAAACTAAGAAAAATTGGCAAAACAAGCAAGGGTGCTGTTTTCCTGATGAACCGGATACCAGCAGAAGGCGGAAGGAGATCAACACAGAGAAAAATCAACTCCTACCAAATCAGATATCCAGAGACCTAGAGGTCCCCAACACCTCATCACTGAAGCAGACCTAAAATGAACCCAACATGGCTCAGGGAAATTTTGCGGAAGAGTGGGCAGAAAGAATGTCAGAGCCACATGTTGGGTCATGATATGCAGAGACATTTCTCCTACCCATAACTGTGGGCTAACTCCAAAATGCATGACCCATATACCTCAACAAGGAGGGGCCAGAGGAAGGGGGTAGGACATGGATGAGCCTAACAATGGTACCAAATTGACTGTATTCACTGAGTACAAAATGAATTAATAAAATAAATAAATAAATAAATAAATAAATGTGGCATATCCTGATAGCAAATACTATAACTTCAAATAATTTATTTCAGATTCCACTTATGGCTGTTATGAAGTAGTTGTAGCCAATAATATTCCCACAAAGTACCATCAAAACTTTACATTAGATGCAAAGTTATAAAGAAGGAAGGACATCAATGCAAAAGTATAATAATTTGCTGAGGTAAGAAGAGGTGAAGCTCAAGATTCTGATGAGAAGGAACCGAAGAGAGGTGGGCCTATATTCTCTAGCTTTGACACTCATTGGGGAAGCTTCCAACTCCCAGTGAGGAGAGATGACAGTACAGGCAGGAGGCTTAGGCACAAGGCCACCCACTGCTTGGAGGTCCAGATTACATATAAAATTTTATGCAACCTCATGAGCCTGGAAAGACACAAACTGGAATATGAAATGCCGAGTCAGCACGACCTGGAATGCTGAATGAAGAAGGCAGCATTAGTGATCTTGCACATGAAGTTATGTTCTTGAGGACTGCCATCTAGAACTGTGGAGGGAAATAATTAAAAATATCAAGCAGCAGATACTGAGGGCAGAATCAAGCATCCATTATTGTTGTGTTAGATGTTTGTGTTCTTTTTATTTGATTATACTTCTCATGTAGTGAGGAGAATTCCAAGTGAAGGGGACCCTGTGGTCTCAAATTCCTGTAGAAAATACATATGGAGCCGGGCGTGGTGGCGCACGCCTTTAATCCCAGCACTCGGGAGGCAGAGGTAGGAGGATCGCCATGAGTTCGAGGCCACCCTGAGACTCCATAGTGAATTCCAGGTCAGCCTGGGCTAGAGTGAGACCCTACCTCAAAAAACCAAAAAAAAAGAAAAGAAAAAAAAAAGAAAAGAAAGTACATATGAATCAGAGATAGTTGTGGTTTCAAAAAGGAAGAAAGAAAGAAGAAAGAAAGAAGAAAGAAAGAAGGAAAGAAAGAAAGAAAGAAAGAAAGGAAAGAAGGAAGGAAGGAAAGAAGGAAGGAAGGAAGGAAGGAAGGAAGGAAGGAAGGAAGGAAGGAAGGAAGAAAGAGAAAAACTATAAATCCCTGCATGCCTGGTTTCTGTTAGGCTTCGGAAGAGCTAACCTTCTAAAAGTTACTTTTGTGGCACTTTGACCAAAATACCTGGCAGAAACAATTTTATGGAGTAAGAGTTTGATTTGTCTTACAGATTCAGAAGTTTTAGTCATCATGATGGAGAAGTATGCAGGCAGCATTCATTGTGGTGGAAACTTGCAACAATAGCTGTTCAAATTCCTGTGGACTCAGGAGCAGAGTGCAGCCAGAGACAGAGACCAGCTATAAACTTCAAAGGTCTGTTTCTACGGATCTGCTTCCACCATCCTAAAGGACAATCATCTTGGGACCAAACATCCAAACCATGAGCCTGAAAATTGAAATCATAACAACCTTTAGTCAATCTGCCTTCTAAATGAGAGAGAGAACTCCTTCTGGAAAATCACCAACTTATCTGGAAACTCCACAAATTTTGCTAAATATCTAGCATGAAAAAAAAATATCTAAGTATGCAAAAAAACAAAAAAAAAACACAGGAAAAAAGCAAAAGAAACTGGTCCATTAAACAGTTGTTTTCTTTATTGTTTTATAAACAATTGTTTTCTGTCGCTGCACTCTAAGATGTTAGCACAATGACAAAGTTTTTATCTAATAACACCTGCCTGAATGCATTTCATTGACACATGGCTGCAAGTCAATCATTTTAATAGGTGCTTAACATAGAGAAATAGATGTATTTATATCTATAGGTTCTTATATCTATCATTTATGAATTTTGGGGAGCACTGAAATAGAATGTGTGCATGTTTATGTTGTACAGGGAAACTAAAGAGAGCTCTGCACTGAGAATCAGCATTTGGGCTCACTCTCAAAGAGGAAATGATAAGTAATGGATAGGGTAGAACACAGAAATATGAAAGATAACATAAAATCCTTGGGTGAATTCCAGATTAAGACTCAGCAGGTACCTGGGGGCTATTGGGAGAAGTCCTAGACATGAGACTGATGATTGAACTCTGTCCTGAGGGAGCCTAGTAGAGGTAATTCAAAATGTGTTCTCGGTCAAATTATATATGGAACAGGTGAACTGAGTTATAGAAGAAGGGAAGGTTTGCATGTCAGATGTCTTGGATAACAGGATTCCATTAGTTCTGTAGGACATGAAGAAAGCCTGAGTTAGCCTATGGTAGTGGAGCAGCAGAGGTGAGAATAATTTTAGAAGGTGACTGGAGGAAGACTGGGCAATATATAGTTAGGTGAAAAATAGGTGAGGATTACTATGAAAGTTAGTCTTATAAGTCTTGGGGGATATGGGTAACATGTCAAATTAACAAATGTAAAATGGAAGTAAGTTTGCCTACAAGTGTAATGCGACCAGATAGAAGGAGTTAAAAGGGGAAAAGAACAATTTGTAATGACCACAATTAATTCAAATAATATAGCTCTTCACATCCATCCTTATGAATAAATGTGTGCTTAAAGAAGCAGATCTAAGAGATGGATCTGTAACCTGTGAGCATGGAGGACCGACTGACATGAAGGTACCTTGCCTGGATTGAATCCAGTTTCATACATCACTGCAGCCCTAGACTATTTCTGACTACCCACCCTCAGCTTCCTCAATCAGGTCAAAGATGCATAATGATCAGAAGACAAAACACATCTAAGGCCTGGGGACTTACAACACTGCAGAAGTACAATGGGGAGCCATTGCTCTCTCTGTCTTGTTAAAAGAAGGGCTTCTATAGGATCGGGGGATTGAGTCTGAATTTGTACAGAGTTCCAGCATTTATATGCTATTTAGCTTTTAGTAAGTCATTTAAACTCTCCAGACACTGCAATCATTGGGATGAAGTATTTATTAAACAAAGATTTATCCATGAATCCCAGATGACCATACCATATATTTAGCATGCACACAAAATCCAAACAAATTCTTTCTCAGTAAAACATGTGCGAATAGCACCCAGCTCATAGACTTTTGAAAGGACAATGAAACAAGGCATGGGAACTCTTAAAGCACCAAGCCTAAATGTGTTTTTCACAAGCCATCTGCTGAAACTAAATTCTGGTTCTCCTCTTCTAACAATGTTTCTCACATTAGAGCAAGACAACTGGAAAATGTATTTAAAATAGAAACACAGTAAATTGACAATCTTGTCTTCACTCATCAACCTACCACATTAACAACAGTGTTATCCATTATAAATTGGCAATAATAAAGTGGAGTATCATCACTTAAATATTTCTCAGTAAATTTATTCCTTTATCTATGATGGATATGTACTTGGGACAACTTAGGACAATACCTTTCAGGAGAGTCCAAGAGGCACTGCACACAGCACTGTTAATAACTTCTATGCTAAAGCACCTAACTTCTATCTAAGGGAATAAACATGAGAAATATAAGATGAGTAATGTCACAATTGAACTTATTCAGAAAATAGTCGAAGAACAGTGCTAGGCACAGGACTAAAAATGCAAATGGTGAGTGGTGGGAATTTCCAAATGGATTGTCATATGATCTGGTCCCATATTTTGTTCCACCTGTTGAGTCCTAAAAATGAAAATGAGACAACGTGCAGGTGAGAGCTCTGGTAACTACCTGACAATTGCTTTGTTAATTATCCAATCTGAATTTAAGAATTAAGTTTGTTCACCAATTTTCTATGCCTTCTGCTAAGAAATTTTCATACTATATCTGTTTATATGAGTGATAAGAATACAACCTGAACACTCAATGTCCCCCAAATAGTAGAACATATTTGTAATGAAATTTATCATTACTGATTAAGTGACTGAAATGATCATGGTCTTAGGGAGCTGTGTGGGCATCTGTGTTCCTATGGGAAAATAACATCAGCTGTATTGAATGTTGTATCTAATGGTAAAGAATAAAGAAAAGCCCCCAGGACTCTAATTAATACATGTAAGAAAATTAAAATAAGTAAACCAAAATATGTAGTTCTTCAGTATGATTATTACATTCAAAGACCTCCAAGCCAGAGATCATTATAGAACTCATGGCTTAGTCTTACCACTTTGGCCTAGAAATCAGTCATTCAACAATTCAATATTAGTTACAAAACAAATGGGAATCTTTTTTTAAAAAGATGGGCTCTTCTTGCTATCAATTTGGGAAAGAATTATAAGGGTCCTGAGGCTAACTCCTTGTTTCAAGAGTTCTTATAAAGAAACAAGGAGTAAGTAAGGGGGTAAGGCACGTTTCTATGGGTTTCTCAGTACCTCTGGAGAAAAGGCATAGCAAGAGAATCAGGCATGGATCATTCCATGGAAGAGCAAGCACTGTGATGTGGTCAGGCTCTCTCAGGATGTCAGAAAGACAGACATGTGAGTCCCTGCAAGGATACATAAAGAATCAGGGACTCCAAGCAGGTAATCTCCCAGCAAAACAGCCCATCACTTCCCACCAAACACAGTGCAGGATAAAAAGGGCATTGGTAGTCCCCACAAGAGATCTCACATCCCTTCAGCTATTGTATGTTTATCCAGTGACTACACTTAGGTAGAGAGGCCAGAAACTGGGCTCCCTTTCACTAAGATTAATGCTCAAATTATCCAAGAAACATGATCTGATAGCTCTGTCTCTAGCCATGTACTAGCACACAGCCTGACAAACTATGGCCTACAGGTCCTGCCTAGCTAGTCACCATGAAAATGGTCAGACTTTAAGAAGTCCCACCAGATCTGGGAATCACTGGTATAAAAATTGTACCAGACCATTGTCCCTACTTTCTGTCCTTAAGTCCCCACCTTCATCCATCCCACCATTCTTCTTCCAGCAGAGGTCCTGGATGCCAAGAGGGACAGCATATAGCATGCAATACGCAAAGCAGACAGGGATGAACCAGACAGTAGCTCTTCTTCCTGTGTTAAATTAAATAATAAATTAAATAATATTAAATAGTTAAATAATAAAGATTAAATAATATCCTTGATTTTACATGCTTTAAAACCTAAAGTACTATCTGACCCTGTCCAGTGGACACACCTGGCTTACATCAGTTAAAAAGAAAAGGGGGGGGGCACAGTTCAGATGGCAGTGTAGGTACCATGCCAAAGCAGCCTAGGGGGGGAAAATCCAAGAAAAAAAAAAACAGCAAAATACACACTTTTACTAAAAAGTGAGGTGTATAGGAAATTGAAACAGCAGTGGAGAAGTAGGAGACATCCAGAGCATCCACAGCCCACACAGGCAGGCAGAAGTGGCTCCGGCAGGTCCGTGCGTGGGACTGCAGCAGCGGCACACCAGCCAGCCACCAGGCTCAGCTTGAGCCACAGGAAAAGCCAGGTGAGGGGATTTTCCATGCACGGTGGAACTCTTTGCAAACTCAAGAAATGTGAAGGGAGAATGGCAGTAAACAATGGAGGAGCAGATCACAAGGTAGAAGAACACGTGGAACAGCAAGAGAACTAAAGCATCATTGGCAGCCTCCCCTCCCCCACCGCCAGTGCCCAGCCCTTCGAAACAGAGCAGCAGTCCAGGCACCCGGCCACGCCTAGTTGAACCAATAGCACACCAAAGAGGGACCCAAGCAGAAGAGTAGATAACTAAGACCAAAATCATCCCAAAAGGTAACTGGGATTACACCAGGTCAGTACACGCCTAATAAACCTGGTATATAGGCCTGAACCAGAAGTGCTAATTGCACCTTCCATATCAGGATAAATTATATGTTAAATCAGATGGATGGTCAGATTTGCCATTCTTAAATAAACTGTATTTTGGGCTTGTTATTTGTTGCTTCTTGATTTATAGTGACTTTGTTTCCTCTTCTGTTATACAGTACAGAAGGGTCTCACCTGGTCACAAGCTGACTTGGAACCCTCTACAGACCAGAAATCTTAACCTCCTTGTTGTCAGGATTAAGGGAGTGGGTGAGGCACCAAACAACCTAAGGGACAGGCAGAGGATATGGTTGTCATAATACCTACTCTTGGATAAATACTCTGTGCTGTTTTTCATTAAAAGTGCACATTGTTTAGTTAAATTTTAGAAACTATCTGTATTTGATTCCACTCAGCCTACTTGAATACTCTCATAGCAGGCAAAAACAACACCTAGGGTCACTTTTGTAGATACTCTGAGAGTCTTGAGAGCCACAACTAGCGCCTTAAGCTCCTACCTTGAAGATATATGACATCAGATTGATTGATACATCTCATAATACACAGCTAACTAGAAAGTCCAATCATTAAATGATCCAGGAAGCAAAAATATATACATTATAACACAAGAAACACCAAAGATCAAGACAATATAAATCCACCAAAAAGTATTAATGCATCAGAAATGACCTACAGTGAGAACGAGTTAGAGGAAATTCCTGAGAAAGATTTAAATAAATGATTATAAATATGTTCAAAGAACTCAAAGAAGAAATCAAAGGAAGCAAAGAAGACATAGGACACCAACTTAATGAATTAAAGAGGTCAATACTAGACATAAATAAGGAAATACAAATAATAAAGAAAAAACAGTTAAAATTACAAGGAATAAAGAACACAGATAATGAAATTAAAAAAAAAAAAAAAAAAAAAAACAAAACCTCTAGAAAATCTCACCAGTAGAATGGATGAAGGAGAGGACAGAATAGCTAAGCTAGAAGACCAGGTGGCAGATCTAATACAGTCCAACAAAGAGAAAGACAAACTAACAGAAAAGTATTAGTGAGAATTTCAAGATATCTGGAACACTGTGAAAAGATCAAACATGAGAATTCAGGGTACAGTAGAAGGAGAACAATTTCCCTCCAAAGGCACAGTAGACATTTTCAGCAAAATCATAGAAGAAAACTTTCCCCAAATTGGGGAATAGGTGCCAATGCAGATACGGGAATCCTTTAGAAGACCAACCAGACAAAACCTGAAATGAACCTCTCCTCTCTGTGTCAAGATTAAATTACTAAACACACAAACCAAAGAAAATATATTGAAAGCAGTTAGATAGAAAAATCAAGTTACCTACAAGGACAAGCCAATCAGGATTACAGCAGATTACTCAACACAAACTTTCAAAGCCAGAAGAGCTTGGAGTGATGTATTCCAAGTTCTGACATATAACAATTGTCAACCAAGATTACTTTATCGTGCAAAGCTATCCATTCAAATAGGTGGAGAAATAAGGACATCGCACAACAAAAGCAGGCTAAAGTAATATTAGAAGACAAAACCAGCTGTACAGAAAATACTTGAAAGGATCCTCCATGCTGAAGAGTAAGAAAAGCACACATATAAGGAACCTGGAAAAAGACAAACAATACTCAGATACTAGTTAACACAAGAGAGCAAAGGTAAAAATGGAGGAACTGCAAAACAATATGGCAAAATAAATACATACCTTTCAATAATAACTCTTAATAACAACAGCCTCAATGCCCCAACCAAAAGAAATAGGTTTACAGACTGGGTTAAAAGCAGGATCATTCAATTTGTTGCCTCCAAGAAACCAACTTTTCTACAAAGGATGGACCATCTCCTAGGGTGAAAGGTTGGAAAAAGGTGATTCAAGCAAATGGGCCTAGAAAACAAGCAGGGGTTGCTATCCTAATATCTGACAAGGTAGACTACAGTCCAACATTAGTTAAGAAAGATAAGGAAGGCCACTTTATATTGATTAAAGGCACCCTCCAACAGGAGGACATTACAATCCTAAACATATATGCACCTAACATGGGGACCCCCAAATTCATCAAACAAATGCTATTAGACTAAGTTCACAGATAACACCAAACACAGTGGTAGTGGGTGACTTCATACCCCACTCTCAACAATTTACAGGTCATCCCAGGAAAAAATAAACAAAGAGGCATCTGGACTAAATGAGGTCATAGAAGTAATGGACCTAAGAGATATATACAGGACATTTCATCCAAATGCTGCAGAATATACATTCTTTTCAGCAGCACATGGAACATTCTCTAAAATAGACCATATATTAGGACATAAAGCAAATCTTAACAAATACAGGAAAATTGAAATAATGAAACTACAAATCAATAGCAAGAAAGGCTATACAGCATTCACAAAATCATGGAAATTAAACAACACATTACTAAATGATGAATGGGTCAATGAAGAAATCAAGAAGGAAATCAAAAAATTTATAGAGCCAAACAATAATGAGAACCCAACATACCAAAAATCTCTGGGACACAATGAAGGCAGTCCTAAGAGGTAAATTTATAGCTTTAAGTGCCTATATTAAGAAATTAGAGAGGTTGCAAGTAAACGACCTAATGCTTCACCTTAACGCCTTGGAAAAAGAAGAACAAGGCAAACCAAAAATCAGTAGATGGGATGAAATAATAAAGATTAGGGCAGAAATTAATGAAATAGAACCTAAAAAAAAAATCCAAAGAATCATTGAAACAAAGAGTTGCTTCTTTGAAAGGATAAACAAGATTGATAAATCCTTAGCAAATCTGACCAAAAGAAAGAGAGGAGAGACACAAATTAATAAAATTAGAGGTGAAAAAGGTAACATCACAACACAGGACAGAGAAATTCAAAAAATCATAGGTACATACTGTAAAAGCATATATTCCACAAAGTATGAAAACCTGAAAGAAATGTATGATTTCCTTGATTTATATGACCTGCCTAAATTAAATCAAGATGAGTTTAATCACTTAAATAGACCTATAATAAGCATAGAGATCCAAACAGTTATCAAAAATCTTCCAACTCAAAAAAGCCCAGGCTCAGATGGATTCACTGCTGAATTTTACCAGACCTTCAGGGAAGAACTAACACCATTGCTTCTTAAGCTTTTCCATAAAAAAGAACAAGACGGAATCCTACCAAACTCCTTCTATTAAGCCAGCATCATACTGATACTAAATTAGGTAAAGATAGAACAAAATAAGAAAATTACAGACCAATATCCCTCATTAACATAGATGCAAATATTCTCAACAAAATATTGGCAAACAGAACACAAGAATATGTCAGAAAGATCATTCACCCTGACCAAGCAGGCTTTATCCCTGAGATGCAGGGATGGTTCAACATACGCAAATCGATAAATGTAATACATTATATAAATTGACTGAAGGACAAAAATCACATGATCATCTCATTAGATGCAGAGAAAGCATTTGACAAAATCCAACATCCCTTCATGATAGAAGTCCTACAGAGACTGGGAATGGAAGGGACATTGCTCAATATATTAACAGCTAATTATGACAAGCCTACAGCCAACATATTACTAAATGGGGAAAAACTGGAAGCTTTTCCACTAAAATCAGGAACAAGACAAGGGTGTCCACTGTCCCCACTTTTATTTAATATAGTACTGGAAGTCTTAGCCATAGCAATAAGGCAAGAGACACACATAAAAGGGATACAAATTGGAAAGGAAGAGGTCAAGTTATCATTATGTGCAGATGACATGATTCTATACATAAAGGACTCTAAACCCTCTACCAGCAAACTGTTAGAGCTGATAAACACCTACAGCCATGTAGCAGGATACAAAATAAATACACAGAAATCAGTTGACTTCCTGTATGCTAACAACAAACACATAGATGTTGAAATCAGAGAATCACTCCCATTCACAATTGCATCAAAGAAAATAAAGTACCCTGGAATAAACCTAACCAAGGAAGCAAATGATCTCTACATTGTAGACTATAAAACACTCAAGCTAGAAATTGCAGAAGACACTAGGAAATGGAAAATCATCCTTTGTTTCTGGATTGGAAGAATCAATATTGTGAAAATGGCAATCTTACCAAAAGCAGTCTACACATTTAATTAAATCCCCATCAAAATTTCATTGGAATTCTTCACAGAAATAGAAAAACAATCCAAAAATTCATTTGGAATCAGAAAAAGCCTCAAATATCTAAAATAACACTGAGCAACAAAAATAAGGCTACTCGTAGCAGACACTCTGCTCTGGACATTTGAGGTCAGAGTTGAAGATGGAAGTAACGTCATGTAAGGCACTAGAGGCAGATCAGAAAAAGCATACATTGTGAAGAGGGAAAGGAGAGAATAGAAATAAAGTCAATAGTATGCAGACAGTCAGCGTGTCTAGTGCCAGAAGGTGCTACATGGGCAACTGGGGGAAAATGACCAATATCTGTCCAAGCAACTCATGGTCTAACATAAGTAGCAGCAAATAACTTGTTGTGATGCCCACACAAGTGCAAAAGTGGCACACAGCCATGGTGGGGAACCAACTGCTCTTAATTTGGCTAACTGATCTCCTCAGTGGTACGGGACCCATAGCTGGAGCTGGGAAACAAGTCAGAACCATATCCAAACATAAGCCCACTCGCCAATACCAAGCTACCATCAATCATGGGATACAGGAGGGCCTACACCTATTAAATTCTCTATAAAAAAGTAAGGGTTATCTCTTTTGTCCTGGTGATAACTTACTCTCTGTTGGAGAATCTGCTTCTCTTTTTCAGATAGTTGTAGATCCTAAGGAGGGAGCCACCCCATCATACTTCAAAAAGGCCCCAGCTGAAACTAAGAAAAATTGGCGAAACAAGCAAGGGTGCTGTTTTCCTGATGAACTGGATACCAGCAGAAGGGGGAAGGAGATCAGCACAGAGAAAAATCAACTCCTACCAAATCAGACAGCCAAAGCCTCAGACCCCCCCAACACCTCATCACTGAAGCAGACCAAAAATGAACCCAACATGGCTCAGGGAAATTTTGCGGAAGAGGGGGCGGAAAGAATGTCAGAGCCACACGTTGGGTCATGATATGCAGAGACATTTATCTTACCCATAACTGTGGGCTAACTCTACAATGCATGACCCATATACCTCAACAAGAGTGCTGAAGGGGAGGGGGCAGGTCAGGGATGAGCCTAATAATGGTAACAAATTGACTGTATTTGCTGAATACAAAACTAACTAATAAAAGGAAAAAAATGCCAAAAAAATAAGGCTGCTGGTATCACCTTACCTGATTTTAACCTATACTATAGAGCCATAGTAACAAAAACAGCATGGTACTGGCACAAAAGCAGACATGTAGGTCAATGGAACAGAATAGGGGTCCCAGATGTAAGTCCAGGTAGCTATAGCCATCTGATATTCGATAAAAATGCCAAAAATACTCATTGGAGAAAAGACATTCTCTTCAGCGAATAGTGCTGGGAAAACTACATATGTATCTGTACAAGGGCAAAAATAGAGTCCTCTCTCACTCCATGCACAAGAATAAAGTCCAAATGGATTAAAGACCTTAACATCAGACCAAAAACTCTGAAAATCCTAGAGGAAAATTTAGGGGAATCCCTTCAACATATTGGTCTTGGCAAAGACTTTCTGAATATAACCCCAATTGCTCAGGCAATAAAACCACAGATTAACCACTGGGACCTCATGAAATTACAAAGATTTTGTACTGCAAAGGACATTGTGAATAATGCAAAGAGGCAACCTACAGAATGGGAAAAAATCTTTACCAGCTATATATCTGATAGAGGATTAATATCTAGGATATACAAAGAACTCAAAAAGTTAAATAATAAGAAATCAAACAAGCCAATTAGAAAATGGGCTATGGAGCTAAATCGAGAGTTCTCCATAGTAGAAATACCATGGCGTATAAGCATCTAAAAAAATGTTCTACATCCCTACTCATCAGGGAAATGCAGATTAAAACTACATTGAGATTCCATCTCACTCCTGTGAGATTGACTACCATCATGAAAACAAATGATCATAAATGCTGGTGGGAATGTGGAAAAAGAGGAACCCTTCTACACTGTTGGTGGGAATGCAATCTGGTCCAGCCATTGTGGAAATCAGTGTGGAGTTTCCTAAAACAGCTAAAGATTGATCTACCATATGACTCATATAGCACTCCTACGCATATATCCTAAGGACTCATCTCATTTCCTTAGAAGTACATGCTCAGCCATGTTTATTGCTGCTCAATTCATAATAGCTGGGAAATGGAGCCAGCCTAGATGTCCCTCAACTGATGAGTGGATAATGAAGATATCGCACATTTACACAATGGAGTTCTACTCAATGGTAAGGAAAAATGAAGTTATGAAATTTGCAAGAAAATCTGGAAACGATTATACTAATTGAGGTAACCCAGGTCCAGAAAGCCAAGTGCCACATGTTCTCTCTCATATGTGCATCCTAGCTACAGATGACTGGGCTTCTGTGTGAGAAGGAAAAAACTCAGTAGCAGAGGCCAATAAGCTAAAAAACAGATACAAAGTGAAGAGAAAGGAAGGGAGGAGAGTACCTAATAGGTTGGTATTGTATATATGTAAGTAGAAGAATAGATTAATGGGGGTGAAAAGGCCCAAAGTGAGGTCAGGGGAAGATATTGATTAATGGAAAGGTGGAGGGAGGGATAATCAAAATCTAAGAGGATATAAATAAATCATATGGAATCCTCCAGTTTTGGACAATGGAACACCCAGGAGCCATAGATTGTTGCTAGAAAATTTTCAGTGCCAGGGATGGGGTACCTTCCAGTGAGTTGTTGGCCAGGGAGGTCCCCAATGCCCTCACAACATTATCAGCCATTGCTGAGGCCCTTGGTTTCCCACCAGAAATAGATGGTAAGACCCTATTGCTGAAGACTCCACATACTAGGGCTGCAAGACCACTGAGAAATCCTACTGGAACTGAGCTGATAACCTCCTCCATGTAGACCAGCTGACAGGAAGCTGCATGAAGTTCAGTGGGAGAAAGAGATACCACTAGTGAAGATGCAACAGTGGACACTGCAAGCCTTATAATTGGCCAGCCAGGGCAAATGATCCAATGGGTGCAATAGCAGCACATCTATCATGGTGGAAACCAACTGCCCTCCAATTGGACTGGAGGCCCACTCCATGGGAGGGAATACATCCCTGATACTAAAAACTTAAAACAGGGGTAATCATGAGCTCTAGGGGTGTAACATCTGCTGATGTCTGGATAAATGTATATACTATGCTTATCAAACTTTCCAGTAAGCTCTTCTCTTAATATTCATACCCTTATATTAATGCTACTCTCACTTTAGGTAGAGAGTCTTCTCTTTTCAGATGTCAGTGACCTTGGGATGACTCAGAAAGTATCATGGCGCTTGAAGGAAGTGACTAGAGTACTGAGTAACATCTTGATCACACCCTCCAAGGCTTTGGGTCTAATGCAGAAGAGGTGGCGGAAAGAATGTAAGAGCCAAAAGAAGGGTACGACTCCTTACAATGTGCTCCCTCCAGACATAAAATGGCCTGGATATCCATGACCTCATAGTGCCTGACACTACCTACACAAGACCATCATAAGAGGAGGAAAAGGTGATGACATCAAAATAAAAGAGAGACTGATTGAGATGGGGAGGGGATATGATGGAGAATGGAATTTCAAAGGGGAAAATGGGGAAGGGAGGGTATTACCACGGGATTTTTTATAATCATGGAAAATGTTAATAAAAATTCAGACAAAAAGGGGGAAAAGGGAGCATTTGTTAGGCTCTAGAGAATCTTGTAGGCAGCCAGGCACTGACATGCATGTGATAGCCTGTCCCCAAGTAAATGCCCCATGTTACAGACTAAGGCATTCTAAAAATAAGCACCATTCAGTGAAGGAGAACTGTGTTCTGGCCTAACAATAGTCTCACAGCAGTGATAAGCAAACCCATTGCTTGGCCAAAAAAAAACAAACTCCTTTGCAATCTGGGTTATTGCTAACATGGCATTGAATCATCAGCACTGAGCACAGCAAAGACATGTAACATAAGACAGAAATATATTCTGAGCACCTAATCTGTGTCACATATCCATTTTGTACTAAATAAAGTACAGAAAAATCTCAAGAGTTTCTGTTCTTCTGATGGCATCTATTCCAGGAAGACATTTATAAATCATTTTACTTAACCTCCTCATTATTAGCTGTGTTGAGTGATTTCTATTGTCAACTTGATTGGATCAGGAATTGAGTAAGAGACAAGCCTCTTGGACAAATCTGTAAAGGTATTTCCAAGAAGGATTAACAGAGGGAAAAGACCTTCCCCCAGAGTGGGCAGGAAAAGGTGACCCTTTTTTCAGGCTGTCCTTGTTTCTTGCTGGTGAATGTACCTACTCTGTTGCTGCCATGCTTCACTGTCATCAGAACCTAGATTCTTTGGACTTCCTTTGTGCCTAACATTCAAGTTTAGCCATATGAAGGTGACATTGTATCTTTTTTCTTTATTAGTTATGTACACAGTATGTATACAGCCATGTTGGTACCATGGTTAGCCTCCTCCCTGTCCTCCCCCCTCCACAGGGACCCTCCTTACTGAGGAATGTGGGTCATGCATTGTAGGGATAACCATCAGTTATGGGGAAGAGGCAATGTCTCTGTGCATAATGACCCAACATGTGGCTCTAACAATCTTTCCACCCCCTCTTCTGTGAATTTCCCTGAGCCATGTTGGGTTCATTTTAGGTCTACTTCAGTGATGAGGTCTTGGGAGCCTCTGTCTCTGGATATCTGGTTTGGTTGGAGTTGAATGTTCTCTGTGTCTATCTCCTTCATCCTTGTGGTGGTACCAGGTTCACCAAGAAAACAGCACTATTGCTCATTTCCCCAATGACTCTTGGTTTCAGCTGGGGCCCTGTTGAGGTACAGTGGGCTGATCCTCTCATCAGGATCTGCATCTATTACAAAAGAGAAGCAAATTCTCCAGTGGAGAGTGAAGTGAGCACCAGATATATGGGATAACCCTTATTATTTGAGAGAGAATTTAATAGGTATAGGCCCTCTTGTAGCCCTCAATTGGTGGGAGCATGGTACTGGAATGTGGGCTCCAGCTATGGGTTCCATTCCACTGAGTAGATTAATTAGTCAAGCAACTTGTGGTCTAAGCTACCCAACCTGGTGTGATGCTCACACAAGTGCAATAGTGGCACATAGTCATGGTGGGTAACCAACTGCTCTTGATTTGACATTGTATCTTTAAGTATATAATAGTTTCAAGCCCAGGAAAAACATGTAAACAGCCCTAGAAGCAATTTTTTCTATTAATTGACCTGATAAAGATCAAATAAACATATAGAAATTTTCTTTGCCAGAAAATAATAAGGTACCTAAGGTAGTGTAAAGTCTTAGCATCTTTTTTGAAGACATTTCTGATTAATTTGCATCAAGTTGGAGGCAAGCAAGCTAATTACTTTAGGAACACTAAAGAGGGGCAAGTCAATCTGTAGACTTTAGGAACAGCAGAGCTTAGAGGAACATTTCTTACAGAGGAAGACAATTGTTCCAGAGTGAGGTTGCAGCCTGGGACAGAAGACATCACGTCTTGACAGACAGCCAACCAGAGTAATAGGGAGCTTTTGTGGTATCTGAATTGGGACAATCACTTACTAGATAAAATCTTGACTAACACTATTTAATGACATATATCTAAAAACATTTTTAACATAAGTCAATCAGAACCTCACTGATAAACTGAACAGTTTGTTTTAAAATAACCAGTTTTTTTGGTCTAAGTTGGACAAGATATTAACCTTCATTTATCTGTCTTTAAAGAGGAGAGCAAGATTAGAGAAGCAAAGTACTTTATAAGATATTATTGTAAGACATAAATAAGCTTATCTCAACTTTAAATGTTATTGTCTTATATAAAGTAAAATCTTATATTTGGAATTTGGATCCTGAGAGAGGAATCAACAGCTATTAATTTAATGTTATTAATGATACGTATTTTGATTGAAATAATGCAGTTTCACGTCTTATTATTTTTGTTACCCATGACTACTTTAAAAAATAAACAGAATTAATGAAATATTTAAGAATCTGTTGTATTGGGCTGGAGAAGTGGCTCAGCAATTAAGGCACTTGCCTGCGAAGCCCAAGGACCCAGGCTCAATTCCCAGGCATCCATGTAAAGGCAGATGTGCAATGTTGTGCATATGTCTGGAGTTCATTTGCAGTGGCTAGAAGCCCTGACCTATTCTTCCTCTCTCCCAAATAAAATATTTTAAAAGAACATATTGTGGTTTAAAGGTAACATTTAGATAAATCTTCAACAAGAAATCAAACAGTTCAATTAGATCTTGTTTTTTGTTAGATTCAGTTTCCTCAGTAATTAACAATCTGACAGAGTAGACACAAAGCTATCTTGATAGGACATATAATATTGAGCACTGCTATATCAATGAACAGAATTTTAATCTTGATATCATGAAACAAGGCATTATAAATAAACTCACCATTTTTTCAAAAAGCTCTTAATTACATTTAGGACATTATTAACAAATTAAGATTACCTATTTACAAGCTGCTAAGCTATAACATTCTAGCCTGTTGTTGTAAGCCTTACGTAAAGCTGGTTGCATCTTGTATTTTTAAAGGAGCTTTTTAACTCTTTCTGGTTGTTGTCTAAAAAGAGCTCTGAGAACTATATTCCAGCAATAAAGATAATTGAGCTTGGAAAGAAAGATATCTTCTAAGCAATTAAAAACGAGAGAGAAAATATATAGAGATCTAAAGCTGATTATATAGTAACATTTTTTTGTCACAGACATTTTTAGCATTTGATAAATATTAGTGGTTTCTATTGTTAAAACTGTCCAGGGGGAATAATTTCTCTTGTGTCTGTTTTGAAGACATACTGATTTTCACCCTTGAGCTGTTTGTTGTTATTTTTCTTTGTCACAGTGAGGGATTGGGCAGCCTATGCCAAGACAAGGGTCTTGTAGTACACATGAGATAGACCTGCTTATATCTGAGATAGGGGATTGCATGCCCTCTTCAGAGCCAGCTCTCTCAAAATATTTAAACAGTACATGACAAATTGTTTGCACAATTTCACATAGTGAGCAAGAAAAAGTACAATACAGACCACTAAAAAAAATCTCACCATGTTAACCCTGTAAGTGTAGTCTTTTACAAAAATATTTGTTTTCCTATAGAACTAGAAGGGTGGTAAGTGGTTAGTCTCTTCCAATTTGTAGACCAGTCAAGCAGTGAAGCAAAGAAACATTAGAAGCTTTCTTTAGGTTTTGAAGATCAAAGGAATCTCAATTCCTGGTGTTGGGCTTGTGCCCTGCACAGTTGGCCTGGCATCTATTCTAAGAGAAGTAATATGAGATGTCTCTCTAGATCCCTGCCTTCCAGTCAGCTGATATGTTCCTAGCAACTGTTAGAGGCTTGAGCGTGAGAAGCAGTAATGACTATCTGGCTTACTGATGTCTGGCACTTTTATCCTTTGTGATTTCCTCTGTAGGCCCAGAAAGATGGTCTTGAGTTTTTCCAGTTGTGTACAAAACTGACTAATGGAGAGCCTGGAAGTATCCTCTGTGTTTCCATCTGAAAAAGCAAAAACAGAATGGAAGAGATTGATGGATGGCCGCCCCTTTTCTGGTTGAAATCTCTCATTCCTATATCCAGAGGGGCAGCTCCAGCTTGTGAGGGGTCAGTTGTCATGGCCTGACCAAATGCCTGTGGGACCAGTTCATGATGTGGGCATGGTCTGTGATTATCCATGCTCATGGTTTTGAGCTCTGATGCTTTTACTTGTACCCTAAGTGTTTTGGGTGTGTCTAATTTTCAAAAGAGATTAGCTCTTACTATCCAGGCAGTGCTGGGCTTCCCTGAAGAGCACAAAATTCTTTAATCAGGCAATTTTTATTTGTTGTTTTATATCTGGAATAGGGCTGAAGAGATGGAATAAAATGTTTTAGAGTCTAACCATCAGGAAGGATAAAAATGTTTTTGTTAACTTCTCAAGGTATATATCCCCAGTGGATTTCTAAGGTCATTCTGAGATGAATATTTGTTTTTTTGCTGTAGTGTCTTTTGCCAATTTACTACTTAGCTTAGCCTTGTGTAACACTTTTACCCAGTTAGAAAAGTAAGTGTCTTGGGCTCATGCTCCTAGCTGGAGGCCAGTGCATAAGGTCTCATGGCAGTTATTCTTTCAGGGGTCTGAGCTGAATCTGCTAGCATCAACAGGTCGCTTACTTTATTCCTCATTCTTTTTCTAAAAAGTTCTACCACCCAAAAGTTAACTTGAAACAACCCAAGGAAAAAGTATTACATACACACTCTGGAAAATGCAGAAAGCTGAGGGAGGCATAGGAGCTTAGAATGAAGCTGGGGCAGACAGAGTTCAGTGAGCATGTGAAAGCCACCAACAGGGTGAGGGTCAATATGGGTGCATGCTCTATAGAACTGCCTGAGGTACTATGTCATTTATTTTAAGACCCCATGTTCTAAAAAGAGAGAGTTCTCATTGGAATTACAAGCCAAACAGTAATGTTCCCAAGAGAAAAAAAAAAAAAAAAACTTACCCATTCAATAAACCACACCAGGTGTTATGGAGACAGAAGATATTGGCAGGAAGGTGTAATAAAGAGAGGACTAGTGACAAGGCAATTTAAAGGGAGAGACCTTCAAGTCTGAGAGCCATGCTGGGATCTTGCAGCCTTGACACTGGCTAGTGGGTCACAGATAAAGATCCAGTGAGGTTTCTGTCCTTTGCTGGAGTGAAATTCAGTCACAGAGCCATTGAGTGGCTGGAATGTCAGCTCTTTTAGTGATGGCCTTTAGAAATGCCTTTGTTTTCCAGTTAGAATCTCTCAGATGTTCCGAGACTTTTGCCTAAACTCATGTGACCAACACATAACTTCAGAAGCATAGGGGCTGAGTGAATCCCTCCCCTCGTCTGACACTGGGCAGTCAGAAATGATTTTAGATAAAAGGGCCTTCAAGCAATGCCAGAGAGTAGTTCTGTCCAGGAACCATCAGTTCCTTTAAGACTTTCCTCCAATTTTCACTTGACAGACTAGTCTCCAAGAAATGAAACTGAATCAGTGCAGAATCAACTTTCCCAATGCCAGAGGCACTGGGGAATTCATTCAGATTTGCCCAGCAAAGCCTCTCCTCCATGACTTTTAAAAGCCTGGGTGATACAGTGAGACCCTACCTCAAAAAAAGGGACTAGAGAGATGGCTTAGAGGTTAAGGCATGTGCCTGCAAAGCCAAAGGATCCCGGTTTGATTCTCTAAGACCCATGTAAGCCAGATGCACAAGGAAGCACCTTCATCTGGAGTTCGTTGGCAGTGGCTGGAGGCTCTGACGTGCCCATTCTCTCCCTCTCTCTCAAATAAATTAATAAATAAAATATATTTTTTTCAAAAAAGACCAGCAGGTAGGCACTTTTCACTCATTTACTCATCTGGCTGACAGAGTTGCAATGCTATTGTAAAGATCTTCAAGGACTATATAGGGTTAGAGTAACCTGGAAAAAGGGAATGCAGGCTTAAGGAGCAAGTTAACTTACCCTTCTCCTTATCTCCCCATATAGCACAGCAAATGTTGCAAGTTTTGAAAGTTACAGGGCCTTTCTCAGCTCTTGCTGGGCTTACTTTGGGGTTAGAGTGCTGGATACTTAATGGTCAGGTCACTAGAACTCCGTAAACCAGTGGCTTTCTTGCAAGTTAGTTATCTTAGAATCCACAAAAAATTGACAAGTGTAGACAAAGTAGGAGGGCAAATTAATAAAAGCTTGATTCTTAGAAAGTAAAGCAGAAAGCTTCCAAGCTAGCAGGGCTCTAAGTGAGTAACCTACTTGGTTACAGGAGGCAGGAGTTCTTATGTCTTCAGAGATGTAAGTTGTATGCCAGGTCAGGATGGACTAGACCGGTGACTCTGAACGTGCAGGAGGGGCTCCACCCTTAGGGATGGAAATTACTCTTCAATGCAGAGTGGACTAGATTAGCTATTTTCAATTTATATCTAATTTCTTAATAAAAATGCAACAGGGACACATGGGCTGGTGGTTGGCCAACATCTTGGTGATTCAGGGATTTTTGGAATTCAGTCCCAGGATTCTATTCTCTGGACTTGCTATTAGTGTTATTTTTTTTTTTTTGACCTGTAGCCCTGAATAATTGCCTATAAGATGGGGACCAACATCATTCCTATCAACACATCATTTCTTGGTATTGAGAACATTCAAAATTCTATCTATTAGCTACTACAAAATGAACAGTTAATTGTTTTTAACCACATTAACCTGCTCTGCAATAAATGTTCTAAGTCATTTCTTCTGTCCTAATACATCCTTCCACCGATTAGCCACTCTCTTCATCCCCCTCCTCCTCAATTATCCCAGCATCCAGTAAGCCCTTCCCCTCTTTCTCTCTAAATATGGAACCTAAGCTTTCATGCATGCAAAGTGTACACCGTTTCACATTATCTGGACAAATTCTATGCATAAAACTATACAAATTGGGCTGGAGAGATGGCTTAGCAGTTAAGCGCTTGCCTGTGAAGCCTAAGGACCCCGGTTCGAGGCTCAATTCCCCAGGACCCACGTTAGCCACATGCACAGGGGCGCATGCATCTGGAGTTCGTTTGCAGTGGCTGGAGGCCCTGGCTTGCCCATTCTCTCTATTCTCTCTCTCTCCCTCTTTCTGTCACTCTCAGATAAATAAATAAAAATACCCAAATTTTTTTTTAAAAAAACTATACAAATAATGTTATCCCTCATTATCTATAGGACATTAGCACCAAAACCCCCACAGACCCCAAAATCCACAGACTGTGCAGTCCCTTGACTTCACAGTACTTCCATAGAACCTAGGTAGGCCACCTGTATACTTTAACTTATCTCTTAGTGAATTAGTATACCTACAGCAATTTTAGTGCAATGGAAATAGTTGTTATACAGTATTGCTTAAGAAGAAATGACAAAGGGAGGTGTAGTCTGTATATGTTTGGTCCTGATGCAGCTTGAAAGTCTGGATATTTTTGGACTCTGGTTGGTTGACTCCATGGATCTGGACACAGATGATACTGAGAGCCAACTATACTGACACATCATAGTGGCCACTATGTCAGGGTGATAGGCACAAGCAGGGAACTATCCTCTCTGGAGTAAGGCTCAATTATGACAACAGACTGCACTACAGTGTTAATAGAGAAATGTCATTATTTTGCCATGAACTTGGAAAGCTGAGCAGCAAACCAAAGCTTGCTGTCACAGAATAACCAACAGAAGCTGAGGCTCTGGTTCTCCTTGCACATGTCTGCCACTGCCTTAAAACTCTCTTTGAGGCTAAAACACAGCAAAACCTTTACTCTATTTATAAACCTATTTACAAATCTTCTGAAAAATAATAACTAGTCATTGTTAATAGCCTACAGCAAACAAGAATTCAATAAACAATTTATGAAGTATTCCAGAAAGATTTGACATATGATATAACAAATGGAATTAAATGTGCATTGTTTTCTTATAGTCAAATTGAATCAATTTGCAAGAAGTGCAATTTTTCTATTTCTTGAAACCAGGTACTCAGAGCAAGGTGAATGTCTTTGACTAGAGGCCTGATTCTCTTCCAGCACAAGATTAAGTGAGGAAAAACTGCAGTGACACAGCAGATTTTCTGGGCAGGCAGATATCAGTTAGTCTGAAAGTAGACTGAGCAGAGCCAGCTAGTAAATGCCAAAGAACTTATGCTTCACCAAAAGTGATTTAATTCACTCAAGTGAAGAAACAGGTAGATGACAAAGAAACTAGTTCATAGGAGAAACTATGTCCATGATAAATCCTGAGATTGACAGCTTTTGATTTTACGTCCTATGCTTTCTACAGCCATCAGGTCTCACACATTAACTCCTGGAGAATGGTATCAATGACCATGGGAGGAGATCTTGAATTACTACAAAACAAATTTAGGTTGTCAAAGCAAAAAAAAAAATACCTCAAATGGAAAGAGAATAAGCTATTTTGAGTGACCATGGCTCATGAAGATTTAGGTTATATCAAATTTTATGTTCCTATATGGTAATAGTTTTATTAAGTTTTTATAGTGACAGACCAAAAAGAGTGATAAATTAGAGCTCTTTTTAAATAAACTGGTGGGTATGCACCTAGGTGGGTTAAAACAAAGCAAGAAAATACCTGCTTTAGGCCTCAGATGTTATCTGATGTCTTTTTTAGCTTTTGGGTTTGTGGAAGCTAAGGATCTACTTATATATTTTTTAGGACTCACCTCATAGTCACAAGATGTTAGGTCATATACAAAGATGGGCAATAAGTGGTGATTCAAGGTGCAAGATAGTCTAAGGTAACTTGGCTCTAGACCTGTAATTTAACTCCCCATAATCACTAAATTTTAATCAGTTAATTAAACTTCATAGAATGTGTAATGTGAGTGTGGCTTTTGGGGAGGAAATTTAGTGAACAATTCCTTCTGGTGGACAAGCATGATATTTTGTATATGTTGAGGCCACATATTATTTTATGTATTATTTTGGATCACTTATTGCTAGAAAGGATTATTCCTAACATCTAATACAGATGAACTTTAGCAAGCAGGAAGCATTTTGATAAAAGGACTAGTTAATAAAGTCACTAAGGATAAAATGCCTGGATTGTATCAAATGTATTAGTTATTATCTAGATTAAAATTGTATATGCTATATTGGACATAACATTTACAAGTGAGATATAATGAGTATTATACATAAAGTGAAAATAATGAAGAGCACAGTATGGTCTAAAAATGTAAAAGTAGTAGATGAAGGAAACAGGTATTGTTAACTAAGTAATGATTATATTTATTTTTAAAACTAGATGGCTGTTTGTGTATTTCCTAAAGCTATTTGTTCTCTGAACTTCTTATTTGATGCTTGGAGTATTTAAAAGAAATTACCTCTTAATTTTAGGGGTTTTTAGCTTATGGAGTGGCTAAGTCTAATTTTTTGGAAAGATTGGTCTTTAATACCTTAATTATTATATTCTATGTGGAGTGGCAAACTCTAATTTTCAGAAAGAATGGTATTTAACATCTTAATTATTATAATTCTTATTTGTGGACAATAAGTTGTTTGTTTTTTTTTATTTTATTTTTTTTGGTTTTTCGAGGTAGGGTCTCACTCTAGCCCAGGCTGACCTGGAATTCACTATGGAGTCTCAGGGTGGCCTCGAACTCACGGCGATCCTCCTACCTCTGCCTCCCGAGTGCTGGGATTAAAGGCGTGCGCCACCACGCCCGGCTAAGTTGTTTTGTTTTATTATCTTAGACTATCTTATACTATAGTTTAATTCAGGAAGTAAACAGAAAGTTACAATCCAGAAGAAATCAAATAACAATATAGACTTATGATGTATCATATGTCATTGTTAAACTGATAGGATTGAGAATCACCATGGAAACAAATCTCTGAAAATAGCTGTGATAGTTTTTCTCTATTAGGTTAATGGAGTTTGGAAGACCCATCCTAGCTATGGGCAGCAGCATTCCATGGACTGGCGTGCTTGAGCGATAAGAAGAAGAGAGCAAACTGAGCAGCTTTCATCATTCTGTTTCCTGATTGCAACTGCAATATGACCAGCTCTGCTTCATGCTCCTGCTGCCATGCTTTCCCTGACCAGAGAAAGCTGTAAAGTGGAATTGTGCTAAGCCAATTAACTGGACCCAGATAATATCTTTTCCTTTACTTTAAGTAGGAAAAAGTTTGTTTTGGGCTCTAACCATTTGGCTTTAAAGTGGAGTTACCCAGGGCTGGAAAGATAGCTTTGAGGTTAAGATGCTTCCCTGCAAATCCAATGGACCCACGTTTGATTCCCCAATACCCATGTAAAGCCAGAAGTACAAGATGGCATATGTGTCTGGAGTTTGTTTGGAGTGGCTAGAAGCCCCAACATGCCCATTCTCTCTTTATATGCGTCTCTCTCTCTCTCCCTCTTTCTCCTTCAAATAAATAAAATGGAGTTTCTTCCAAAATGGAGTTCCTTTTGTAAAACTTAAAATAATTTTTTACCAATTTAAGAGCTAGATTTTTAAAATCTAATTTATGTTGAATAATGAGGTTATTTTTTACAAAGGTATTAACAAATCTTGAATCTTTTTAAACATGATTGCTTTGTTTATGGTCTCAGAAGATGGCTCAGAGGGCAAGATTACATGAGGGCCTGAGTGTGATCCCCAGAACCCATGTCAAAAACCAGGCATGGTGTTTGCATGCATGTAACCTAAGTGCTGAGGAAGGCAGAAACAAAAGGATTGCTGGGGATTCCTGATCAGCCGGTATAACCAGAAATGGAAAGGTCGAGGTTCAGTGAGAAACTCAGGGAAATAAGGTTGAAGAGTGATAGAGGATGATACTGCAGTTCTTTCCCTGGCCTCTGCATCCATGTGCCTGGACCATGTGCATCTCTATTCACACGTGTCCATAACCATACATGCCACACATACTATACATGCACAGACGGACCAAAAACAAAATCTTGTTTTAAGCAAGGTGGGTATTCTAGGTAACTAAACATTATACAAAAACATAAGTAATGAAAGGACTTAATTTCATCCTCATTTGTAGCTTTACTAAAAGAAAGACTAGCATTATTTGTAGCACCTGGGAATATACCAAAAAAATTCCAAATATCTGAGACATTTAAAAATATCTAAATATAGTAAGAAATATTTAGTTACTTGGGGTACTAAATTGTTGATGTAGTTGGAGCTGAATACCAGCCAGCATTTTTGAAGCTCAAGAAGATTGAGGCGAGGAATTCAAATCTAAGGGTTTGTCTCCTGAACCTTTACAGCTAGTTAGAAATACCTGATGGAATGCTTTTCCTCTAGGCAGAAGGGAGTCTTTAATGTGATGACTTTTTTTTTTTTTTTGAACTGATGAAATTGACTGATATTAGCTCTTATTCATTTTTGCTTCTTCCAGAAATTCACTGTGGAACCGTTCTGTCACCAATTTTAAACTTTTAGTTACCATGTGTGATAGTTAAGTTTGTGACAGCTTGATCTGCTTAGGAATTCACAGACATTCCTCATAAGTGGGTCTCTGAGGTTGCTTCCAGGAAGGATTAACTAAAGGAGGAACCCTTCCCCCAGGGTAAACCTTTCTGCCAGAGTGGGCGGCCCCTCTCGGAGGGGGAGCTTTATCAAAATTAAAAAAAAAAAAAAAAAAAAAAAAGATGCTCTGGGAAGGAAAGTATCCCCTCCTCCCACCTGGCTGCTTGCTGCTTGCTGCTTTCCAGTGTGGACAAAACACCAGCGTGGACTAAAGCCAGGAAGCCTCCAGATCTTCATTGCCGGATTAGGACTGCTGAGGCATCCAGCCTCGTAGACTGAGCAGCTATGGGATTCCTTGACTTTCAGGCCTGCAACCTACTACTATTGTTGGACTGCCAATCCAATAAATTCCCTTTTAATACAATTCATTCTATCGGCTCTGTTCCTCTAGAGAACCCTGACTAATACACCATGTTCAAACATCTCTTTTTTTTTTTTTTTTTTTTTTTTCTCCGAAGTAGGGTCTCACTCTAGCCCAGGCTGACCTGGAATTCACTATGGAGTCTCAGGGTGGCCTGGAACTCATGGTGATCCTCCTACCTCTGCCTCCCGAGTACTGGGATTAAAGGTGTGCGCCACCACGCCTGGCTTGAAACATCTCTTAAAAAGTACGTCTCTCTTTAATAGAGATGGTTCATATAATTTTTACTTAATTTTTTATAAGACTTTAAAATCGCTACTTGTTTTATAAGATTAATATTGTCATCATCTCCTCTTGACTAAGATAAGTTTCTGGAGCTCTTATTAAGTAATTCTAAATTACCAATTATATCACTTTAGAATTTGCTGGGTATGGTGGTGTACACCTTTAATCCCAGCACTTGGGAGGCAGAGGTAAGAGAGTCTCTGTGAGTTTGAGGCCACCCTGAGAATCCATAGTGAATTCCAGGTCAGCCTGGGCTATAGAAAATTCTACCTTGGAACCCCGCCCCCTCAAAAAAATAGAAGTTTTAAAATTTTAATTAAAACAGGCTCCCTTCTTGCCTGTAGGTACAGCTGAGGTGACAAATGCCCGCCAAACCATCCAACTTTTTACCTGGGCGCTGGGGATCCAAACACCAGTATCATGCTTACACAGTAAACACTTTATCCACTGATCCCTCTTCCCAGCCCTCAGCTTTTAAATTTTTTTATGTTTATTAATATTATTAACAAGATGGTTTGTATGGATACATCATATGTTGGCACCCTTTTTTCCCTGGTCCCTGCTCCCATTTTGTTTTTCAAATCCTTGCAAGTTCAATTAACAGTTATCAAACATAAAACAAGCTGGAGGATAAAAGCCAGTTTTCTTCCCAATATTTCCTCCTTCATTGAATGAGATACTGTAGGTAACAGGACAAAAGTGGTAATTGCTAGCATGGTAAAAACCAAAATGTCTTCATAGATCTGAAAGCAAACCAAATGACCAGGAGTCAAAATATTTTCAAAGGCAACCAAATGGATATCTTAAACAAAATGCTTTAAATGTAAGCAAAAGTTATTTAAAAAAATAGAATCTTAAAAAAAAAGCCCAGAATAAACCAAAGGAATATCAACCAAACCAAGGGATGTCTAAACCCCAGACAGACTGACATGTTGTAAGAACCCTGTCATTGTAAAAACACAGCTCCCACCACAAAGGAAATAAGAGATAATTTACTATAGAACCAAGTATGAGTGAGCATGGCCCGGATGACAAATTTAGGTTATCACAAATTTTATATTCTAATGGGGTTAACAGTTTCATGAAGTTTGCACAGTAATAGAACAATCATAAATCAAAAAGCTTTTCAAATACATTGAAGGAAACATCACATGTTATAGCAAAGCAGGGAAATCTCAGCTATAGACCTCAAATGGTATCTTTAAAGATATTTTATCTATATACTTATTTGAGAGAAAGAGAGAGAAAGAGAGAAGGAGAGTAGGAGAGAGAGAATAGGCATGACAGGGCTTCCAGCCATTGCAAAGGAACTCCAGATCCATGCCCCCCCTTGTGCATCTGGCTTTATGTGGGTACAGGAGAATTGAACCTGGGTTCTTAGGTGTTGTAGGAAAGCTTAACTGCTGAGCAATCTCCCTAGCCCCAACTTATAGTTTTAAATGACCATTTTACTGTACTTAAAATGCATATTTAAGTTCATATAGATAAGAGTAATTTATAATTTTGTCCACTAAATTGTTTTTATAACATTAATGCAAATTTAGATTATATTATAGACATATGTGGATGTTCATGTTCCTTAGTCCCACAATGGTCCCTCAATGTTGTTCTCTGCTATTAAAATAACTGGTTGTAATTAGCAGTGGGGAAAAGTGTCAATTTTCTACTTTTCCAATTATAAATGTGTGTGTGTTTGTGTTTGTGTGTGTGTGTATGTAGGAATAATATAATGAATGATACCTCTGTAGAGGAAAGTAAAGGGAATGTTTAACATTCTTTACTTCCTTTCTTTAGTTACTCTCTGAGTAATATTTGTATCCTTGTATTAAGTAACTCTACATGTTTGTCTGACTCTAGAATTCTTTCTTTATATTACAGTGAAGGAAGAAAGGAGAAAATTACATCCATTCCCATTCACCCAACTAGTGCTGGTAGACTATGGAGATGCATTGTTACCTATTGTCAAAACTTACACAGTATCCTTGCCACCAGCAAGGGCACTCTAGGATTTTGAAGACCAGCACATCTGATAAAACACATTTTCCCCAGGTCTTAAACAAACATGTTTTAGTTTTTAAAAAAATATTTTATCTATTTATTTATTTATTTATTTGAAAGAGAGAGAATGGGTGTGCCAGGGCCTCCAGCCACTGCAAATGAATTCAAGATGCTTGTGCTACCTTGTACATCTGACTTACATGGGTCCTGGAGAAATGAACCTGGGTCCTTACACTTTGCAGGCAAGCACCTTAGCTGCAAAGCCATCTCTCCAACCCTCTAGTTTAGTATTTTAATGGTAAATCATTACAAATGAATCTGGAAATTTCAAAGAATTTCCTGTTTTTTTTTAAATTTATTATTATTATTATTATTTATTTATTTATTTGTTTGTTTATTTTGAGAGAGAAAGGGGGAGAGAGAGAGAGAAAGAGAGAGAATGGGCCAGGGCCTTTAGCCTCTGTGAATGAACTCCAGATGTGTGCATCCCTTGTGTGCATGTGTGACATTGCACACTTGCATCCCCATGAGTTTGGCCATGTCCGATCTAAATAACTGTGTTAAGTATTTCTTAGAACCATCTGGCAATGCTAGTGCACATGCCTCACAGTAATTGATATTAACTGCACAAGACTGGGCCCATCAACATGTCATCATGGATAACAATGAAAAGCAAAATGATGATGGTGATGAAAGCCATCAAAATAGTAGAGGGAGGAAGAAGTTATGCAGAAGGGATATGGAGGAGGAGGGGCCAAGGAGAGAGACAGGAGGAGATGATGATCAAAATACATTTTGTACATGTGTAAATACTGTCAATGGAAAGGTTTTTATGCCTATACTGCTGAGGTTGTGTGTCATCTCAGTGCTGATAATCATCTTCAAAGGGACTAGATACTTTGCTGTGACTGCTCCAGGTTCTTCATTATAAATTCACACTCACAGTCATGACCAAAGCTTACAGCTATGACTGCCGTTTTATTTACACATTTATTATAATGACTATGTGGTATTCTCTTAATTAGAATGTGATATTGTAACTAACAACCTTTACTACTTAATTCATAAGGAAGATTAGAAGTAAATATGTGCCAGCCTGAAATGCCTTAGGCTTTACACTGCTATTTGCAATTGAGGCAACTATTGCCTGAGGATAAATCTGTGAGTTGAAGCCAGGCCTGTGATGGCACACCTGTTAATCCCAGCACTCAGGAAGCAGAGTTTGGAGGAATGCTGCAAGTTGAGGCTAACCTGGCCTATAGAGCAAGTTCAAAGCTAACCATGACTACATGTTGAGAGCTGGTCTCAGAAAACAAAACAAAATGCCCCAAAACAAACAAAAAAATTCTGAGGGCCACACATGGTGGCTCATAACTTGAAGCCAGCATTCTAGAGGCTGAAGTAGAAGACCCCTGTGAGTTCAAGGGCATTTTGGTCTACAGAGTTAGTTCCAAGTCAGCCTGGGCTAGAAAAAGCCCCTGCCTCAAAAAAAATTATGAATTAAATATGCATGTCTATTTAACTGTGTGTTTGATAGATATGATTCTGCTTATCAATAACTGTATAGATTCAATTGAGTAAAACAAGTTTTGCCTCTTAAAATGTTTCATTTTTTTTGCTCCATATTATGTTCCAATTCTGATCTTTTTTATTTTATCTTATTTCAAATTACTCTTAAAGTCTTAAAGATTTTCAGAAGTATGAAATATGCAGAAATGTTTTCATAAGCCATGTGGATTATTTTTTGATGGAGTCAGCTCCAGCTTTGCAGGGCTCACTTCTTCATGGAAGGTTGACTTGCTTATCAAATTATACCAAATTGGTATAGTTAGCATCTATTGCCTTCCTATTGAGTTGAAATCAACCACAAATTCATTTTATGGCTACACAATTGTATCAACAATAACATTATATGAAAACAGACCAAAAAATTCCTTAAGGAAACCCTGAAGCATCTGGCACAGAACTGTACAGTTCCACAAAGGGTCTAGCATGAGGAGGAGCTATTCCAGCTGTCAGGTTCACAGAGAGGAGAGAGAAACCTCATAGAAGACTCCCTCCCTCAAACAATATTGGGAGTAAATATCATTTGTAGTAGTTACTCCATGATGGTACTGAGCAATATTAAACCTATCATATTAATAATCAAAACTGATGCTGATATTTCCAGAGCAGTTTAGGCTAGAAAGTTATTAGAAACTATGGAGATTTTATGAGTGGACCAGGTGTTCTGTGATGAATTATTCCAAACAATGGAGCCAAAAAACGTTTCCATTTAGTGCTGAGAAGTTAGCTTCCCTTTTTCATGGGAATTGAGATCATGCTGAGTTTGACTCTCTATAGATACATTTGTCTACCTTATAATACATTACTTGTCCATGACTCAATCCTAATAATTTACAATAATCTGGAAGGAAAGCATGTGGACATTGAAATACTGAAAAATTGTCACATGATTTCTCAGTGACTTTCCTACTCAGGCATGTGAAATCTTCAGCAATAGGGTCTTACCATCTCTTTCTCATGGGAAACCAAGGGCCTTCACAATAGCCTATAATGTTTTGGAGGCAACAGGAGCCTCCTTGGCCAACAACTCACTAGAAGGTATCCCATCCCTGGCACTGAAATATTCTAGTAACAATCTATGGATTCTGGATGTGCTGTTATTCCAGAAAGTAGATTTTCATATGTCTTATTCAGAATATCTTGAATTTTGATTGAACCTCCCCCTACCCTTCTTTTATAAAATCTCTTCCCCTGACCTAGCTTAGGCCTTTCTCCTCCCCGTTATCTGTTCTACTTACATATATACAATACCATCCCCTAAAATCCTTCCTTCTCCACCCTCGCTTACAGCCTTTTTGTAGCTTATGGGCCTCTGCTACTGATTTTTGATTCTAGCTCACATACAAGTCTATACAGTTGTAGCTAGGATCCACATATGAAAGAGAACATGCAATGTTTGGCTTTCTGGGTATGGGTTACCTCACTTAGTATAATCCTTTCCAGATTCATCATTTCCCTGCGAATTTCATAATTTTATTTTCCTTTACCACTGAATAGAACCCCATCGTGTAAATGTACCACATCTTTATTATCTATTCATCTGTGGATGGACATCTAGGCTGGTTCCATTTCCTAGCTATTGTAAATAGAGCAGCAATAAACATGGTTGTGAAAGTATGTCTAAGGTAGTGAGCTGTATCATTAGGATATATGCTATAGCTAGATCATATGGTAAATCTACTTTTAGCTGTCTCAAGAATCTCCACACTTATTTCCACAATGGCTGTACCAGATTACATTCCCAACAACAGTGCAGAAGGAAAGGTTCCCCTTTTATTGCTTCCTCACCAACATATATTGTCATTTATTTTCTTGATGGTAGCCATTCTGACAGGAGAGAGATGGAATCTCAAGGTAGTTTAAATTTGCATTTTCCTGATGGCTAAGGACGTAGAACACTCTTTTAGATGTTTATATGCCATCTGTATTTCTTCCAATGAGAACTTTCTATTTAGTTCCATAGACCATTTTTTAATTGGGTTGCTTGAGTTCTTATTGTTTGTTTTTTTTAGTTATTTGTATATTCTGGATATTAATCCACTGTCAGATGTGTAGCTGGCAAAGATTGCCTCTTTGCTCTATTCACAGTGTCCTTTGCTGTACAAAAGCTTTGTAATTTAATGAGATTCCAGTGGTTGATTAGTGGTTTTATTTCCTGAGCAATTGGGGTTATATTCAGAATGTCATTACCTATGCCAATATGTTGAAGGGTTTCCCCTACCTTTTCCTCAAGCAATTACAGAGTTTCAAGGCTTATATTAAGGTCCCTGATCCACTTGGATTTTATTATTATGCATGAAGAAAGAAAAGGATCTATTTTCATCTTTCTACATATAGATATCTAGTTTTCCAAACACCAATTGTTGAAGAGGCTGTGTTTTCTCCAATGAATATTTTTGGCATTTTTGTCAAAAATCAGATGGCTTGTAGCTGCCTGGATTAACATCTGGGTCCTCTATTCTGTTCCACTGATCTTCATGTCTGTCTTTGTGCCAATACCATGCTGTTTTTGTTACTATGGCTTTGTAATAAAGCTTAAAATTGGGTATGGTGATACCACCAGCCTTATTTTTGTTGTCCAAAATCATTTTGACTATTCAAGGGTTTTGTGCTTCCAAATGAATTTTAGAATTGTTTTTTCTATTTCTGTGAAGAAAGCCATTGGAATTTTAATGGAGATTGCATTAAATGTGTGGATTGTTTTTAATAAGATTGACATTTTTACAATATTGATTCTTCCAATCCAAGAACATGGAATGTCTTTCCATTTCCTTGTGTCTTCTGCAATTTCTCACTTGAGTATTTTAAAGTTCTCATTGTAGAGATCATTGACTTCCTTGGTTCAGTTTATTCCAACATACTTTTTTTTTTGAGGCAGTTGTGAATGGGAGATATTTCCTGATTTCATCCTCCTTATGTTTGTTGTTATTATATAGGAAAGCTACTTATTTCTGTGTATTTATTTTGTATCCTGCTAAGTTGCTAAAATTGTTTATCAGCTCTAACAGTTTGCTGGTAGAGTTTGTAGGGTCTTTTATGTATAGAATCTTACCATCTGCAAATAGGGATAATTTGATCTCTTCCTTTCCAATTTGTAACCCTTTTATGAGTATCTCTCGCCTTATTTCTATAGCTAAGACTGACAGTACTATATTAAATAAAAGTGAGACAGTGGACAACCTTGTTTTTTTCCTTAATTAGTGGAACAGCTTCAAGTTTTTCTCCATTTAATATTATGTTGGCTGTAGGTTTGTCATAACTAGCTTTTATTATGTTGAGATATGTTCCTTATATTCCCAGTTTCTGTAATACTTTTACGATTAAAGGATGCTGGATTTTGTCAAATGCCTTTTCTGCATCTATTGAGATGATCGTGTGATTTTTGTCCTCCAGGCCACTTATATGATGTATTATATTTTTCGATTTGCATTTGTTGAACAATCCCTGCAGCCCTTGGATAAAGCCAACTTGGTCAGGGTGAATAATCTTTTTGATATATTCTTGTATTCTGTTTGCCAATATTTTGTTCAGAATTTTTGCATCTATGTTCATGAGGGAGATTGACCTATAATTTTCTTTTTCTGTTATGTCTTTGTCTGGTTTTGGTATGAGGATGATGATGGCTTCATAGAAGGAGTTTAGTAGAATTCCTTCTTTTTACATTTTATGGAAAAGTTTGAGAAGCAGTGGTGAGCAGAAAGCCTTCTCCCAGTAGCCCAGCCAACTGAAAGCTGGAAAAAGCTACACTGTATACAGCCTTATGCGAGACATGAATAATCAATGGTGAAAACAGTGGACACTGGAAGCCTCAAGTTTGGCCAGACAGCCCAAATAACTGAATGAGCACAATAGTGGCATGTCTGCTCTGGGGAAAACCAACTGTTCTCTGATTGGACTGAAGGCCTGCTCTATGGGAGGGAATACATGCCTGGTACTGAAAACCTAATCAAAAACCTATGGCAGGGGAGGTCATGAGCCTTAGGGGTATAAAGCCTGCTCTTGTCTAGATAAATGCATATATTACTTTCACCAAATTGCCCAGAAAGCACTACATTTAATGTTCACATTCATATAATTAATGCTAATCTAACTTCAGGTTAGAGAAGCTTCTCTTTTCAGATGGTGATGACCATTGGGATGATTCAAAAGGCAACATAGTGCTGAGAAGAAGGGACAGAGGAGTGTCCAGCACTAAAACATCTCACACTCTACAAGGCTCAGGGTACATTGTAGAAGAGGTGGCAGAAAGAATGTAACAGCCAATGAAAGGGTACCACTCCTTACATACAAATGTCTGGACAGAAATTGGCCTCAATATCAAAGACCTTGCAGTGCCTAGCAATACTACACAAGACCCTCATAACAGGGGTAAAAGATGATGACATCAAATGAAAAGAGAGACTAATGGAGAGAGGGAGGGGATATGATAGAGAGCAGGGTTATGAAGGGGAAAGCATGGGAGGGGAGGGAAATTCCATGGTTTGTGATCTGTAAGTATAGAAGTTCTCTCTCTCTCTCTCTCTCTCTCTCTCTCTCTCTCTCTCTATACATACATACATATATATATATATATATATATATATATATATATATATATATATATAAAACAAACTTGAAACTAGAAAAAATGTTATATGATTTTCCAAAAGGATTTTTTTTAAATAATTGCAAGTAGAGCCTCCTGGAAAAGCAAGAACCAATATTCCATTCAACCACTCAATAAAATGTAATCCAAAATACTAGGATCTTTTACTTACTGAGTATTGAGTACAACCCAATTCTTTCATGATTCAAATAGCTAAACACTTGAAGAGCACTGACCACTTTTAGCATTAGCCTGTGTAATCCTGATTTAGAAGGCTTCCTACCAGCTCTGCCTAAACAAGAGGGGGCTTGAAGATTAAAGGTTTACATCAGTAGATGGATTAAACTAAGATATAAAATATGCATTAGGCTGTGCTCCACTGATTTTGATCCAAAAGAAGTTGACTATTTTAGGCTACCCTGTTAAGATAGATCTTTCAGACTTTCAGGATTGTGGATTTGTGACTTTGAGATAGAAAATATATTATAGGAAGGAAACAACAGCCAGTCCTTGTCTGATAAAGTATAAAATAAAAAAAATAACTGTCCACTTTAAAATATTTCACAGTTTTCCACAATACATGTGTAAATGGGAAGATTAGTTAAGAAGTGAAATCAATTCTAGAAGGAAATAAGCTTGGGATTCAGTTGGGGTCTGCCTGCTAGGTTCTGTCTAGTTCACTAATGCCCCGTGTTTGACTAATAAGGTGAGAGTGACTTTCTGTCTTGAAGTCTTCTTGCTTGGCTAGTGATTAATCATCCCCACAGAAATGAGACAAAAGAAGAACTATGTCAGGTTGACCCCAGGCTGCCTATGTTCTCCTATTGATTTGGAGGAGTTAAACTACTATAAGATTTGTGGCTTTAGCTGAGTATCCTCCTTAGAGCTTCTTTAACCACTTTTGCTGGCCATGACCCTGAATCTCAAAGTTTCTGTAGATACATCTACAGTGCACAGAGTTCAAGTTTATTTATTATAGGAATGTCCACTAAGGATATTTGAAATTAGGAATAGCATAGAAAACCTAATTGTGTACCACTCTCTTCCACAGATTCCTCACCTCTTTGCAGATACTGTCCCTTTGAATTTTGAGTCTTTTTTTAAGATCTAGGTTTAGCATATGATAGAAAACATCATTGCCTTTATGAGTTTGCCTTATTTTACTTTACATGATGATCACCAATAGCATTCATCTTCCTACAAATATGATAATTTCTTTTTCAGGGCTGAATAAACCTCCATTGTGTGTTTATGCTTATGCATATATATGCATATCTATCTATCAATTGATAGATGGATAGATAGATGATAGATAGATAGATAGATAGATAGATAGATAGATAGATGATAGATGTCACATATCTGTATCCATTTATTTGTTGACAGGGCAGTAAATGGCAATGGCAGAATGGAGACCTCAGCCTTGGGTGGCACATGACAAGATTGCAATAATCTCTGGAGCACAGGAAGACACCCCATAGAAAACTGTGCCCATGGATGTAAAACAGATATGGATCGCTAAGTTCTCATACTACTGGGCTTGGAGAACCTACATTAATTAGTGTCATTAAGACTGAGAGGTATTCATGTTGCAACAAGTTGGAATGAAGTGTTGGGAACAGAGCCACTGTATTGGGAGCTGTGTGCAGTGCATACTCATATGTCCACTGTGTGGTTTACCTTCAAGACTAGCATGATGGGAAAGCCATTATAAAATCCAAGGCCCAAAATAAGAATAACAACATGCACTCAATTTTTTTAAAAAGTTACTTTCTAGACATGGAAATGGTGGAGAAACAAAAATATCACATGTGAAATAAACCTAGTATTTTAATAAAGTAAAAAAAAAGATAGTTTCCTATTAATTTTTATGCTGTTTCTGCTTTCATTCAAACACATTGCAAAAACTTTAATGTGAGCTTGTAGCTAAACCAAGAGAAACTGTAAAATGGATAAAAAGTTAATACTTAGCCAAAGAGCAGTTACAGATTTAGTCATTGAAAAAGACATTAAACAGGCACCAAATCTTTGCTTCATGAATTAAGATCCCTGGCGGAACCTCCAGATTATTTACAAAAACAACATGGAGAGACATCCTTTTCATTTCAAATGATAAATTAGGATAAACCTACTCAGAAAACTGCACATTTTCAACATCTTATTTTCAATAGTCACCATGAGCTTTTGTTAAGTTTATACAAACCACATTCATTAATCATTTCTCTTCATAAGGTTTAATTCATTGGGTTTTAAAGCTGATATAGATTCATAGCACTTAGTCATCATTAGTTGCTTGAAAGGGTGTGGGGGTGATTAGTGTCTCATTAACACCCCTTTTTTCTTCTAAAATGCTAACCAGCAATTAATACAGCAAAATGAGATCACTGTATTCTGAAGAAACTGACCCATAGTAGTAAATTAGTTTAATTTTTTTTATTTTGCCCTTCTGTGCATAAATTATTGAGCTAAAGATTGAGATGGTGTCTTTTCCATGCACAGAAAACAAAAGAATATGGGAAAGAATATACAGAGCACAAGTTTATTGGCTCCTTGTTTCAGGCCTCTACTGTGTTTACTATGGACAACCACAAAGGATACTATCACAGCAATTTTGAAAGGAGTGACAATTTGGCTTAAATGTAAGGAATACTCACCTTCAGGAAGTGGTGTGTTAACAAGAGGCTTGTTTTGCACTATCACTAACAGATCAGCAGACAGGCTTCTCAAACTGGCTGGGTGGTCGAGTTTCCACCCCTGGATCTGTAGCTTGCCACATCACCATAAACTATGTCCTTCATTTTCCTGAGTCAATTAAAAATGTATTTGTCAGATTCAAGCTTTGAAGCAATACATGGAAAATGGTCTTTACACAGTGCCTGAGAATAATGCACACTGGCCAGAGAGCAGTGCAAAACACAACCTCACTGGATGGGTATGGCATACATTGAGGTAAGCTAAACTCCAGTTGGAGGTATGCTATTACAAAGTCCAATACTAGGAGAGCATGGACCCCTTCCATACCTATTCTATCCTCCCATCCATGAGTTACATTCATTCTCAGGCCCCGTGACAAGACATTGATGACCAAGCACACTTGGTGGCTGGGTCCTAAGAACTGGGTTCTAAAGTTTCAATAATATAAGAATAAACATTAGCAGTTGCCTAGCACTGTACATACCCAAAAGAAGTTAGCTTTCATCTTGGTTGTTACAACAGAACATCTATTTCATTTATGTAGTCTATATGCAAGAGAATATTTAATGAGAAGAAAGATAAGAGCTTTTAGCCATTTACAAGCTCAGCTGTGGAAAGTAGTGATGAGGAGGATTCATAGTTATTAAGGACAGGCCTAGGACCTTTAAACCAACAACGATGGTATCTAAATAGGAGGGTTTTTTTTTTTTCATGTGAGGACAGCTGCCCAGTGATTGAGCAGACTGCCTTGAAACACTCCTCATATCAAATGACTCAATTGACCATTTTGGGTGGCTCTTGGGATCCTTCTACTTGGCAGATGGTAGATGCTGAGTAAACATGTACTGTATAAAAATCAAATGATATCACATTTATTAAAATTATGAAAAGGTGTGGTTTTATGTTCTCCACACCCCAAGGGACTTCAGTTAACTGGCCCACCTACCTTCTGCACCTGAGGAAACTGGAAGTCCTGTTTCTTCAGGTGCAGAAGGTAGGTGGTGAAAACACATTATGAAGCATGTAAAACTATCCTAGCAGGGAGTCAATGTATCTCAGAATAATCCATTGCCTCCAACATTTCTGCTAATATCCCTTCAATTCTAATCAGGGAAATCAGACAAAAGAAAATACATGTAGAGACACATGAGATAAGCAACTTTGCTCTTGTTTGCTCCCAGAAAATCACATGTGGGAAGGAGTATGGGAGCTCAGCAACTGGGCAGCTATGTATGCCAGTAAGCACCTCCTCTTTCTGTCCTTGGGGATAGGATAGCAGAGCCAGCTTATGCCACATGTGGTTGGTGGACATAGAAAGGGAAAAATGGGGGCAACACAGAGAAGACTGGAGAGTTGGCAACTGTCTATATGGTTTGATTGAAGGACTATCATATGCATATCTGGTAAAATATTCTTCCCAATGACATTGCCACAGCACCTAAAACCTCTCCTGCATGCATTTTCATTGGAAAGGTTTTGGAAGCAAGGTGTTATAAGTTAAATAATACATGTTAGGCTCAAAGTGGCTGTTATCTTTGAATAAAATCGTCAAGCCTCCCCATTTGCTTAGGGCAGCTCATGACTTTATCCATCAACCTGGTTACATATTTAGTCTTTTTCCTCCTATGCCTCAGAAGTATTCCCATTTGGCAAATACTTTGCATAACCATCCTAGATTCTAATTACCTACAATGAGAACTTTCTTATGATGGGGAGGAAGAGAAGCTGGACATCTAATGAGAGGGCAGCTTCTCTCAGCAGAAACACACAAAAGAGGTATGTGAGGGGAAAAAAAATGGGGATGAAGTTGAAAGTTAATCCTTTTAAGATGTACACATTCCCTTTTGATGAAATAGGATGGGATCAAGACAAATTTCACAAGTTCATGTTAGAGCTAAATGTCTCATGAAGTAACCTTGAGAGTTAATGCTAGCATATTCTGATTTGTTTTTTACCAATTTCCAAAATTTTAATATTCTATTTACTATCATGATTTGGAGAGCTCTATAATGTTAAGTCTACTAAGTGAACTAAAATGAACTTGTTAAAAGAATTTTTGGAGAGTTTTAAAATGTTTGTGTGGTATTAGAAGAAAATAATTCTTGGCACTGCACAGCAGGAATGAGGGTGTAGAGGGTGGCCACTGTAGCACAGTGAGAGGAAAATCGCCTGCATTCCTGTGTATAGGTGAATGCACAGCTGATGTAATCGTGTATTGTAAACCTGTGAACTCCCTTGGCCCAGCAGATTAGCTATGAACATCTCAATATAGTTGGATCATAAGCATATAATGGTGAGGAAAAAATGAATAAAATTAATCTCTTTAGGAGGCTGGTGAGATTGCTCAATGATTAGGGTACTTGCCTGAAACACCTAATGACCCTGGTTTGATTCCCCAGTACCCACATAAAGCCAGATGAACAAAGTGGCACATGCATCTGGAGTATATTTTCAGTGACTAGAGATCTTGGCATCCCCATCTCTCTCTTCTCTCTCATCTCTCTCTGCTTATAAACAAATAAATAAAATATTAAAAATCTCTTTAATATCAATTTTCACTTGCCTAATTTGATAATGATATAAAAATCACAATAAACACATTATAATAGGTTTATGTAGTATTTTGGGGTATATTGTAGAAACACTGCCAAGATTAATAAAATGTAATAACTTAAAACGAGATGTGCTACAATGAAAAGTAAAACAATGGGTCAAAGTTTTATTATCTATACATTATTGAATTATTTTGACTCTTGCGTAGACAAGTCATGTTATAGCCTAAGTCTTTCATATATGCTTATTACTATCTACTCTCAAGTAAATAAAAAACAATAATTATAATTGTAAGTGTTGAGCATGGCTACAATGTTTGGGCAATTTCTTTTCAAGTCTTTTTAAAATCCAGTAATTAAAATAAAATTGAGGTTGAACATTTTTTGATGCAAAATCTAATGAGATTATGTCTCAGCTCTGTAAACTCAATAAACATTAAATTCATGATTGGAAAAAAAGACAGAGATTAAGCAGAAAAGGAACTAGTTCCAGCCTGGATTCAGTTCCCCAGTATCCACGTAAAGCCAGATGCCCAAAGTTGGCACATGCAACTAAAGTTTGTTTGAGGTGGCAAGAAGCCCTGGCATGCCCCATTCTCCCCCCTTGCCCCTCTCCTTTGCAAATAAACAAATAAAATATTTTCCAAAAAAATGAACCAGATGTTAAGACACTGAAGAAGAAACCAAGGTGAAACTCCCTCCCTGCTAGCTATCTCTCAGGAAGGTGCTATGCAAGCTCCCTGGGGAGAATTATCATCAACAGTTTCACCCAGATGTCAAACTTACTACCCTACTGACATGCGAGGCAAGATGTGCCCATTGGTGCAATAATGACATTACTGTGAGAGGGGTAACTGCTTTCTGATTAGATTTGAGGCCCATAACACAAGAGGAAATTATTTTCTGGTACTGTAAATCTGGTCAAAAGCCAATGGCTGTGGAGATCATAGGCCCTAATGGGAGGCTAAGGGTATCTGTTTAATAAATGGACATGATATACCTGTAAAATTGTTTTCCAATGTTTTCTGTGTATGCCCATAGATTAATGCTACTTTCAGCTTTTGTCAAAGAAGCTTATTTTTGCAGCGAGCAGTGGTTACTGCAACGATTCATATCTGGCCACAATGCTAAGAATAATTGAATGTTGAAAGCTCAGCCATAAAGGGGATAACACCCTCTACAAGTCTAGCTAATGGCTATGCATGTTAAGGGGCTCTTGAGACTCCATTGTTCCCTGAGGATCTATGGACAATTAGCAGGTCCTGGGGGTGAGGGAGACATTTTCTTCAGTGGTGTAGCTACAGGTAAGTTGTCCATGTTCTGTAAGTAACTCATCTATGTTCTTATAAGTAATTATTATTAACCTCATTAGTTCACCAAAAAATGTAGCATGTCACTGTTATTTCAATAAACATTAAACTATGTCAAAAGATATTTAAGTTTCTGTACAAACATTGTCTCCCAAATATCATTTTCCCATAAAGCATATACAGCTTTTAAATTTGAATATTCCACAAATAATTTTCACAGGTATAACCTTTGTAATTGGAATAGGCATTTTGTTCCACAGTTCCAGTTAATGATGTCATGAGCATGGACATCACAGGCAGACATACACACACACATACACATCCCATATTTTGTACACATATCACCAACACCACCATCACATACCATACACCATACAGATGTGATTACATTCAGTGTACCTTTAAAGAAACATAATACTAAACCTAAAAGAAATTGTGTTTACACAGCAAACAGGCTTTTTGTTGATAGTTTATCTGGAACAACTTGTGGCTAGATAGAAAATATTTCTAATTCTCTTGATCCCTGCCACTGCCCAAGATTTGCTCAGCTTCTCTGGGATTGAAATCTACATGTACCTGTAATCAATACATTTCACAGAGTAGAAATCTCCTAAAATGGGGAAAGAAAGCAGGGTCATTCCATATTGTTTTATGTAAAAACTCATCTGTAGATTTTATAATTGTTCTTTTTTAAAACCAGGAAACTTAAAGTCACTTATGAACACTAATTTTCTAAATTTCTTTATCGGGCCAGCATGAAGCTTCTTAGGCAGGTGACAGAAGCTAAAAGAACTTTGTCTCATTCCTTCAGGGCTCCTGCTCAGCCGCAAGAATTCATGTACAGTCTCCCACTTCTGGGGCTGTACAACTTCAGATTTCCATTCCATTTACCCACTAAATTTAGACTTTCATAGTCAAGGTCACTGCCTTGATTAATGATTCAAAGGTTAAAATGAAAGTTGCAGGCAGGAGAAGCAGCGGTGGCAATGCGGAGAGAGGCGGAGTGCAAGAGCACTGTACTTGGGATAATACACTCGCCTGATGAAGATCAATGATGCGAGTCTCCAGTCATTAGTATTCTCTGGCAGTTCATTGTGAATGGAGAGATGGATGGCATTGGCTATTTATTTGAGAAAAGTTACACAGCTTGACATATTGTCTGCTTCTCTTTTTCTCCAGAGAATCCCAAACCCCACAATTAGGGAAAATGACTGTGTTACAGGAAACCAGTACAGAAGCCAGTTGCCTCTGTACCCTTAGCAATTTCCTTCCTTTATCATCATTTACTTTACCTGTGTTCTAGGAACAGAGGATTAATTTCCAACAAAACTATCTTGACCAGAGTGGTGCTGTTTTAGCTCTTGCACTTAATAGATTTTTTTTTTTTTTGGTTCTTCGAGGTAGGGTCTCACTCAAGCTCAGGCTGACCTGGAATTCATTATGGAGTCTCAGGGTGGCCTTGAACTCACAGCGATCCTCCTACCTTTGCCTCCCAAGTGCTGGGATTAAAGGCTTGCGCCACCACGCCCGGCTTGCACTTAATAGATTTTAAAGACTCAAAATAGTACCACTGTCAACCAAACTCCCACCATGCTAGGTGTAGTCTTTCAATTCAGAAATCTTGATATTTTTAGAATCAAAGATTGAAATTTTTCTTATATTTCTTATCATTCTCACAGTTTTAAATATTTTATATTTATTTATTAGAGAAAAGAGGCAGAAAGAGAGAGAATGAACACACCAGGGTCTCTAGCCATTGTAAAGGAACTCCAGATGCAAGTGCCACATTGTGTATCTGGCTTACTTGGGTGCTGGGAATTTGAACCTGGGTCTTCAGGCTTTGCAGGCAAGTACCTTAACTGCTGAACCATCTCTCCAGTCCCATTTTCACAAGTTTAAATGCTATGATGACAATATTGACTCAAAATTAAGTTACAATGACTTAACTATTTTTAACTACTTTGGACACTGCTCAGACAGCACTATCAAATTTTTATATACAAACACACACATATACACACATTATATATACATATGTATATATATATATATATATATATACATATACATATCTATACATATATACAGAGAGAGAATATGGAGATGTATTATATATAATATATATGAATATATTCTATAATATGTGCACATATAAAGATTGTTTTGTTATATATATATATATATATATATAGAGAGAGAGAGAGAGAGAGAGATATGGAGAGAGAGAGAGAGAGGTAGTATATATAAAACTGAACTACCAAGAGCACCAGAGAATGAGAGGATAATAAGCGGGCACAGAACGCAAGAGGGCGAACAGTCATTCAAATCTGTGGAGTACAGAGGAAATCAGAAACACACAACCTCTTGCTCAAATGTGGCTAAGCACTTCAGAGTGGTGACAGAAGAGTGTTGAGCCTCATGGATTACATAAATAGAACACTTATGAAGCTCACTCTATAGGGAAGTGCCAAAGAAGGATACATACATATTAAAAATAGAATTCACATATGATCCAACAACCTCCCTCTGTATATTCAAAAGAACCAGGGGCTAGTGAGATGGCTCAGAGGTTGAGTACTTGTCACTTAAGCATGAGAACACTGGAGGGTCTGAGACCACCAAGTTTGACGTCTTAATATTCGAGTAAAATATCTGGGTGTGGCCAAGTACATCTATAACCCCAGTGAAGCAGGGGAAGCAGAGAATTGTTGGGGTTTGCTGACTAAATTTTGGCAGCTCAGTTCCAGGCTGAGAAAAGTCCTCTTTTCAAGGAAATATGAAGATAAGCAGTAAAAAAGAGCATTGGAAGTCCTCCTCTAACCTCCACACCCACATACACAGTACACACATCAATACACACACATGCATAGCACATCACACATCATATACCACACCATACATACTCTATATATATGCACATAAAAAAGAACCACAAATTAACAACAATAGCATTATATATAATAGCTAATAAGTAGAAGTAGCCCAAATGTCCATTCATGGATAAATGAACAAACAAAATGTGGTGCTATGTGTATTCATGCATCTAACTTTATACTACCAGTTTTAAAAGGTGAAAGGACAATACATTCTACAAGTTGGATGAGCCTTTAGAGAATTTTGTTAACTAATAAGATAGTCACAGGAAGACAAAGGCTGTGTGATTCCATTTTTATAAGAGAACTAGTTATCAAAGCCACAGAAGTAGATCAATAGTTGCCAAAGTCTGGGGATGGGGCTGTGGGTAGATGGTTATTACTTTAAGGGTGTAGACCTTTCATTTCAGAAGCAAGAGTTCTAAAAGGCAGCTGAAACATAATTAGAATGTGTAAACATGGCAGAACTTTGTATTTAAAAATGGCAAAGATGGAAAATTTTTATGTATATTTTATAAAATTGCATTTAAAAATTTATTTTTATTTATTTATTAGAGATAGACAGAGGGAGAGATAGAAAAAGTGAGAATGCGTGTGCCAGGGCCTCTAGCCACTGCAAACAAACTCCAAAGGCATGTATCACCATGTGCATCTATCTTCCATGGGACCCAGAGAATCAAACCTGAGGCCTTAGGCTTCGCAGGCATGTGCCTTAACCACTAAGCCATCTCTCCAGCCCTAAAATTACATTAAAAAAAATTAACACTCGGTAAGATCATGACCAATTTTGTCTATTTCCAAATTCTACAACACCTCTAGGCTAGTACTGCACAATTAACTCCCCAAATAAGATTCTCTTCTTTGGGTATCATGGGATAGAGTATATATTCTAAAAAAATCTGTGTTGTTTCCCTTGCTGAGAAAAAGCAAAACAAACAAAAAACATGTTCTTCATAACCAGCCCCCGTTTGGGCCAAGCTTTCAGCTGAGTTTTAGTTCACTCCACTAGGTGTGTATTCCTACAGTCTCTGAGAGCTCCTACATTCAGGGGTCTATTTGTTTAGTCTCATGACTTCCCAAGTTTTTATTTCCCTCTTAGCTGATTTTTTTTAACCACTGAGGATCTGCCATAATAAAGACAAAATAGCCCTCTTTTCTGTGTCTGCACCATAAGCAGTGATGCTGTTCTTGTATGTCTGCTGTCTTCTGTGTGCACAGCTAGCTCAATCCAAGTTCTAGAGCAACTTTTTAAAAATGTATTTATTGGAGAGAGAGAAAGAAGGGGAGATAGAGAAAAGGAGAGAGAGAGAGAGAGAGAGAGAGAGAGAGAGAGAGAGAGAATGGAATTTCCAGGGCCATTAGCCACTGCAAGCAAAGTCCAGACACATGTGCCACATTGTGCATCTAGTTTAAGTTGATCCTGGGGAATCAAAACTGGGTCTTTTGGCTTTGCAGGCAAGTGCATCTGGAGTTCATTTGCAGTGGCTATAGGCCCTGACATACCCATTCTCACTCTATCTGTCTCTAATAAATAAATAAATGAAAATAAAATCTTTAAAAAAAGCAAATATATCAGAACAACCCATGTGCTGGATCTTCACCAAATATTTGAGTTCAACCTTGACCTTAGATGACCCAAATACTAGCTGAAATCCTGAAACAAACCCAAGAGAATTATGACTGTTTAATGTCAAGGCTTTATTGCACTCGGCAGTCCTGAAATAATCATCAGATGCTAAAATCAACCTGGTCAAAGCCATGCATCTACCTCCAACTTATTCCTGTTAGCCCTGAGCAGAAGAATAGCTCAGTGGAATGAGAACTCAGAGCTCTTCTCTCCTAGTTCAAGCCACAGAGTATTGTTTAACAAGTATTGTTCAACAAGCTCTTATAAATGAGATGGTTCAATATTTTACAGTCTGCTGGGAATTTGTGTAGAAGAAACTGGAACAGCATGGTATGAAGTGAAGCAAGAAGTAAAACAAAGAGATTTTTGGAGAGAGGAGGTAGCAGCCACATTTTTAACCTACCCTTCGCCAATTTGTAATTTGCCAAGATGTCCCCACGTGTTTCCTTATTAACATACTGTCTATATTTCTGTTCCTAAAACATACCACTCACATTCTTTCTACCTGGGTGCCACACACGACCAAGTGAGAAAGGGTAAGAGGTAACTGGGACATCAGAAGCTTTTCTACTGAAACCATATGACTAGTAGTCTGACTTTATTTCTAGCTCTGAAAGACAGGAGAAAACTGACCCCATCATTGACCATTTCATGTTAATCCAACTCTTGAAGCTGGTTCAGAAGTATGTGCCCTCATTTATACATCTACATATGAAAGGCCAAGGAATGAACACTGCAAAATGTTGCCAACAACCAGCATAAAGATGTCTACAATGATGCAATAAATCCTACCAGATTATAAAACATTCTACGGTTTCTTTTCACTATACCAGAAATATAAGAAGTCACAATAAAGGACAACAAGCTACTCATTTATGAATCAGTCAAAGATGTAGGCTATTTTTGCTTTGAAACTTGGGAAAATTCTTGAAATAATTGAGCTCAGCTATTAAGTCAGATTCAAGTAAGTGGGAGCTTGCCAGGCATCAAAGACATAAAGAATGGTCTGATAGGAAAGGCGAGAATGTCCTTCCCTGGAAATGCAATACTGGCAACATACTAGCTTGATAGGGATCATCTAGAAGAGACGTGTTGTTACAGAGAAAAGCAGACACATGTTTACCTCATGGATTTTCTTTTTCCATTGGTCCCATGTTTGCCCTTTATATACCTTGGGGGGATCCTTTCCAACAGGATTTCAGCTATTGATTTTCTTCAAAGAATGACTGAGATGAGTAAATTTGCAATTAGTTGAAAAGACTATTTTAGACTAATATTTTAAACACCTTAATAGAATTGTAGTTGAAAACTCATGAAATTTCAACTTGCCTCTTTGACAAGATGTAAATGAACGGTTAATTTTTCTAGGAGGAGAAGTGATTTCTAGGATAAAAGGAGCCAGTCTGCACATCAGTCCCAACCTGAGCTCAACTTGGCTGTGCCTGTGAGATAATTCTTCTGTTAACCTTATGAATCTATTATGATCTATTGGTCCTGTTCTTACAGGAGGAGACTGAGGCAGGAAGATTTACATTACTTTCTGGGGGTCAATACATAATAAATTATGAGGATTTAAGTTTATCATCTCTAATTCCATTCATTTTTCTCATGGATAGATTTCAGTTGATGAAAAGAAGAGCTGAGAGGAACTGTAAAAATACAAAAATCCCAGGTTGGTATACTGAAATAGCAGTGGGCTTTTCAAAGACCACTGGATAATTTTGGAAGAGTTCATTTCCTTTTGAAGTAAGAAATAAAAGAATAAGATTAAACAAGTCCAAAGTACACTCCATGTTACTGGCCCCTGATTACGAAACAAAGCTAAATAGTGGGAAAACATCAGGCAAAAATAGAAGGTTCAGAGAGACTCAATTAAGTAAATTCATTCTGACAATATTTCAGATTAATTGTTGTATCTTATTGCATAATAAATAAAGAAATAGAACATCTATCAAAAGATAAAGTTAACTCCAGGTAAAAAATATTTGAAATCAAAAACTAGCATTTTTGTACTATCTGTACTATATGCTATGTTCATTAGAAATGCATACATTTGCTACTGGTAGAATATGGAAATGAATCAGTGCAAAACAGTGCTCACTGCTGAAACCTGCTAGTGAGTTCATGATTGGTACAGAACCACCCACCATAGACTGTGGAGGGCACTCAACTATGTCATTTCAAGACCAGTGCAGACTATAAATATTCAGTAATAGACCCTTATGTTTAATAGCCCAAGCTTGAGTTTGGCAAGTGCCCTGTGCTTTTTGGCAAGCATGTGCTCTAGCTTTAATGTCTACTTGTGAATATAACTATTTCTCACTATTTTACTGGTTTCAAGAAAACTGAGAGGTTTCTGCCTTCAGTGCACTCACACAGAACAGACTTGGTAAATTTGTTCCTAATGACTGTGCTAAAAATATGAGGCTCCTAATCCATCACATAAAACCAAGGCACAACACAGAGAACTGAAGACCACTCCCACTCTAATCCTTAACCCATTCACAGTTACTCCAAAGCTCACTATTTGAATGTAATGCCAACTTCATTTCGTATGCTATCATTTGGGTACTGGCATGTTTTACTTCAACAGAGGGCCTCTCTGGGGTGTCTGTACAAACCATGCACGTTATCTTTGAGTTCCCTCCCTTTGGAACAACACTCTTACCTGTCCCTGTAGTGGTGCCCATGTCTTCTCAGACCTCCCTCCCAATGCCATGTCCTCATATGCAAGCTTTCCCCTTCCATGAAGCATGGTGGAACTAATTTCTTAGAATCTTTATCTTTCTTTTCTTCAACAAAATCTTTATAGTAATTCAAAATTAGGAACAATAAGAAAAAAAATACATGAAGTAAAAGAAAAATCACAAAAATAAGGAATGAATATAGACAAATGTCTCAGTGGTGAAGTGCACTTCTTGTGCAAACATGAAGTGGGGAGAGATCGCTCCAGTTCAATTCCCTAGAACCCATGTAAACAGCTTGGCATGGCTATGCCTGTCTATAACAGCAATCTCATAGAGGAGCAGAGACCCAAGAATAATCAGAGCTTTCAAAGAAAATGATAAACTCTGGAATCAATAAGAGACTTGGTTCAAATGATCTGTTCCAGGTTCAACCATTTTTCCTTAAATTTCATTGTGTCATTTTTTTTTCTTAATGCTGTATAGAATTCCATTGAGTGGAAGGACACCTGATATGTCCCTTCAGCCATTCCAAGTGTGTGTATCCAGCAACAAGCAAGCCTGCTTGAAGCCTGCATGTAACATACATGTACACACAATCTTTCTCAAACACATACAAGCAAAAAAAAAAAAATAGGGAGTGAATGAGTACTAGAAAAAATGAGGAAAATGAAAAAAGTACAAAAGAAAATATTGAAAAAGAATGCCATCATAAAAATATCTATTAGCATTTTTTTGGACTTATATTTTAACATAAGCCTAATTTTGTCTTGACATACTTTTATATAATGCCACCCCTCTCATAAATACAACATAATATCATAAAAAACTGTCTCAGAATGCTTTTTTTCTGCTGCTGAAAATATCATGATTGGCATTCTCACTTCTTGCTTTTTTCTGAATGCTTTGTTTGAAGCTCTGCTATGGCAATATGAAGCCCATAAGAGAGTTAAGAATTTTAATCAGAACTGAGTTCAGTTGTTGGGTCTGTGTGATGGTTTGAATGTGAATGTATGTCCCTCATAGACTGAGGTATTTTTGATTAAGTTTGCAACTTAAATCTTTAGCAATCTGTTGGAGGGTGTGTCACTGGGGGAGTTCTTAAAACCAAACATAGGTGTGTTCAGAGAAGTTTCAGCTCTTGACTGTTCATGTTTGCTGACTGTTTCCTTTCTCTCTCTATCTATCTATCTATCTATCTATCTATCTATCTATCTATCTATCTATCTCTCTATCTCTCTTTCCTATGCTGATGTATGATCAAGTGGACCAGCTTTTTCTGCCATTGATGGTATTTTTTCTGGATTCTATAAGTCTAAAATAAACCTTCTCCTCCCATAATCTACTTCTGGTCAGGTATTTGTCCAGCAACATAAAGGTAACTACAACAGTAAAATTTGTACTGAGAAGTGGGACCATTGCTGTGACGAATCTGACCATGTGGGTCTTACTGTATTAGAAGCTGTGGACTGGAGGAAAGTAGAAGGATTTGATAGTTTGGAATAAGAAAGCCTTGCAGTATTGTGAGCAAGCCTCATGAAGTATTCTGGTTATAGTTTGAAAATGCTAAATGCAAAGAAAATTGTGGCCTATGAAGGCTTGGCTTATGAACTTTTCAGGGGGAAAGGGAGAACTTTGTTAGAACTAAGGCCACAGAGGCTGGCTGCATTCTCCTCCTCCCCATGCCCAGAGAGTTTGACCAAATTGAATTTAAAAGCAATAGACTGGTTATCAGTTACTGAAGCTGCAATTGTTAAGCAGATTACCACCATCAAGGATGGGCCAACTGTTTTACATTGCAACAATGGAAATGATGCCCCAAGAATGAGCCTTGAATGGCTCAAAGAATACAAAGGTCGATGGGTTAAGAATTATGCTGCTCCCCAAGGTCTAGCTTTATTTCTCCCAAGATTAACACATTTGGTAGCCTACCTGGGACTATGTAATATAACAAAGGCTGGAAAGAAAGGGTCATTGGATGTATGACATGGTTCCCAGCATGTGAAGTAGGGTTGAAACAGCCTGTATTAGAGACTAAGTAAGGCCATTGTATGGAACCATGACCATGAACCATACTTTGTAGTGTAGACACAAAGATGTTTTGTGTGTATTAGGACTGTGATCAATTACTATGGAGTGCTGCTAGTTCCCTGGGATGCTCAGCCCAAGAGGAGTGGTGGAATTAGAATATGAGAGTATTGTCACTGGTTTTGGATGTTGGACTTGAACTGCAAATGTTTGATGTTTACCTGCTGCTTATTCTTTGCATTGATCCAGTCTCTCCTTGTTATGCCTTTTTAAGAGAGGAAGAGGAAGGAAAGGAGGAAGGGAGGGAGGGAGGGAGGGAGGGAGGGAGGGAGAATGGGCATACCAGTGCCTCCAGCCACTGCAAACAAACTCCAGATACATGCACCACCTTGTGCATTTGGCTTTACATGGGTACCAGGGAATCAAACCTGGGTCCTTTGGTTTTGCAGGAAATGCCTTAACCACTAAGCAATCTCTCCAGCCCTGAGGTGTTTTTGATTAAATTTGCAACTTAAGTGTCCAGAAGTCTGATGGAGGGTATGTCACTTGGGGTGGATCTTAAGTCCAGCCCTATGGAGTATTCAGAGCAGTTTGAGCTCTGGATATTCATGTTTGCTTGCTGTTTTTTTTTCCCCTCTCTCTTCTATGCTGATGGTGCATGATGAAGTGAGCCAGCTTCTTTTAACAATGATGGTGTTTCTACTGGATTCCGTAAGCTTGAAAAAAACTCCTCCTGTACGCTGCTTCTGATCAGGTATTTGTCCAGCAACATGAAGGTAACTGCAACAGTCTGCTGCAAAGTGGCTACCTAACTTCAAAAGCTACTTACCTCTCTCAGCACACATTTTTTTACCTGAAAAATGCAAATTATAATTATTATTTTCACCAGATGCATTTGGTCATAATCTGTGAGTCCCAGCTTCATAAACCCTACTCAAGAGCTGCAGAGACCAATTTATTAGTCAACACATTAGTGATGATGAGTGATGATTGTGCCTATCCAACATCTTAGCATCATGTCAAAAGGGATTGCCACATAGCACATTTATAAAGCAAGGCATCACTTGTGCCAATGACTAATATTCCCCTGTAGATTATCAGTCCATATCCATAAATCTGCTTCATTATAACCTCACTTGACGAGTAATAAAGTATCACTGAATAAATTAACAGATTGAATCATATGTAAATAAAATAGAATCCAACAAAGTAGTCTGTTGCTAGTTAATAAAGGAAAAACAAATAGAGTGACTAATAGATGCTATAATCTATGCTATGTAAAAAAAAAAAGAATTAGTGACTTTATGCAATTCAGTCCCTTCTTTATTACCTCAACATTATTGTTTAATATGAAAAATTCATATCTCCCAAACTGATTCCAACTCATAAATTCATAATGATAGCAATAATTGAGCATTCCTCTTTTACATATTCTTTTATTGTAAAAAATGTGACTTTCTCCTGAGTCTATAATTAAGCCTTTGTACTTTTAGAAGGTTTGAGGAGAATTTGAAACTTTTTTGGTTCCATAATATACCTATGACTCTTGCCTCAGCACGGAAGGGTTGTGTATTTGCTATGCCTCTCTTTTCCTGATGAAGCCTACCAGATAAGGCTCCCAGCAGTCTCAATTTTCCTACTTATTTTTTTCTCTGCCTTCAAAGCACAGAAACAAACCATGGTTTTATACTACCTAAGAGTAGACAAATTGTAATATTAGTGGAGTTTACAACTGATTATATGCTTTCAAAAGAAGTAGAAAGGAAGAGTTCTTGCTTCCAAACACAAGGACTTACAGAATGCTTAAGGATCTAGAAATGCTAATTACACTGATCTGATCACTACACATTTCATACATGTATGAAATTATCACATTTTACCACATAAATATGTATAAATATGTATAATTGGTGTGTCATTTAAATATAAAATAAAGGAATATATGAGTCAGGCATCAAAGAAAGCTTGTCCATTCAAATGCTCTGTGGGACAGGTAGTTCCTTACTGCCTATGACTCCTACTTGTCACCTACAGCTTCAATCTGTGGATGCAGGAATGTGGGGAACAGATGTAGTGGCCTGTGGTTTATAACAGAGACTGAAAGCTGTTTTGAATATACGAGGATGGTGCAAGGGCTACCATAAAATGTTGTTGGTTCAGGATACAAGTATTCCTTGGCTACTTAGCCCAGCTGGAGGAATGAAAATTGGAAATCCAGAGACTATTGTCAATGGTTATGCATGTCAGAATTGAACTGAAGATTTCTGATGTTTACCTGAATGTTATTACTTTTGCATCAGTCTAGTCTCTCCTTGTTATGGCCTTATAGCAATGGAAATGTTTACTCTGTGCCATTATATGTTGGCAGTATATAATTTGTTTTGATTTTACAGAACTTATAAATAAGAGATATTCTTGAATCTCAGAAGATGAGACTTGGGACTTTGGAACAATCATAAAGTTGATAAAGATTATGGGGACCTTTGAAGTTGGACTAACTGTAATTTGCATTGTAAGAGGGTCATGATTTTATTGGCAGGGGCAGGGGGTGGAATGTGCTAGTTTGAATTAATATTCCCCATAGACTCAGATATTAAAGCTTGTAACTGGCATCTCTAGCCACCTGGTTGGAGGAAGTTTCACTGGAAGAACTTGATGTACAGTCCTAAAATATCTTGTTTGGGGCAGATCTGATTTCCACATGAAAGGTATGCAGGGCAGTGTGAGTTCTGGCAGGGTTGCTGCTGCTTATTGCTCATTTGTGGTTGTTGCGTTTGGCTTTCACGGGCTACTTGGTTATTTCTTTCTGCTTGGATGTATGGAAGAAGCTCCCTCTGCTATTTATGGAATTTCCATCCTGGATCTGTATGCTTAAAATAAATCCATTCCTCCTCTAAATGGCCTGGTTTGGATCTTCATACCAGCAATGTGAATCTGTCTTCAACAGGTGCCATTATTATAACTTCATTCATCCCTGAGTTCCTCCCTAAATACCTATCTTCAAAACATCCTCAGTTTGAGGGTTAGATCTTCAACATATGAATTCATAGTGTGAAAAAATTCAGCTCATAACATTCACAGATACTATAATATTGACTTCTTAGAAAAATCACATCAAAATAGGGAATGTGCAATTTTAGTTTTGTAATTGGCCTCTGAAAGATCAACCAACAAGAAATCTATGGGGATGGAATTCGAACGTTGATACTTCAGCAATCTCTATCTTAGATACCTTGAAAATCAAGGTGGAACTGTGATGCTGACTGTAGTCCTAAAACTTATGACCTCATGTAGCCTTTTATAATTTCTTTATTGCTGAAAATGTTCAGTTATTTGATATTTATTTTTAAGTAAACCATTCATCCTACAAGAATAAATTGGTGGCTGGAGAGATGTCTTGGTGGTTAAATACATTTACTTGTAAAGCCTGATGACTCAGTTTCCTTTTTTTAAATTTTTTTGTTGTTGTTCATTTTTATTTATTTGAGAGTGACACAGAGAGAAAATGGCAGATGGAGAGACAGAGAGAGAATGGGCACGCCAGGGCCTCCAGCCACTGCAAACGAACTCCAGACGTGTGCGCCCCCTTGTGCATCTGGCTAACGTGGGACCTGGAGAATCAAGCCTCGAACCGGGGTCCTTAGGCTTCACAGGCAAGCGCTTAACCACTAAGCCATCTCTCCAGCCCTGATGACTCAGTTTTAATTTCCCAGTACCCACATAAAGCCAACTGCCTAATGTGGCCCATGCATCTGGAGTTGTTTGTAGTGACAAGAAGCCCTGGGATACTCATTCTCTGTGTGTTTCTCTCCCCAACTCTCATAAATAAATAACTATCTAAGAATGATTGACAATTATCTATCAAACAATCTATTCTGCTTGTGAATTTTGGTGAGGTATGTTGGAAGTTTGCAAGGGTTTGCAAGGAAGTTTTCAGGCAGTGTAGTGGCTTAAATATGAAATGTCCCCTATAGTATCATGTGTTTGTAATTAAGCTTCATATTTGATTCCCAGTTGGTAGAGCCTTTGGGAGGTGGAGCCTTACTGAAGGAGGTGTACCACTTGGGGTGGGCCTTAAGGTTTATTAGTCCAGCCTTACTGGATATTCCCTAGCTATCTCACTCTTGCTACTAACAGCAGCCTCTGTTCTGCCATACCATGGTGAAACTTCCCTTTGATAGTGTATACCTGAAATAAATTCTTTCTTCTCACGATCTGTTTTGGTTATCCTTCCAGGCCATTAACATATTTATTTATTTGGTGCATGCATAACAGCTTTTACATAGGATCTGGGGATTTGAACTTAGGTACCTGGAGTTATGTAGTATGTGTTTTGTCCAGTGAGCCATCTTCCTACCCCATGAAACTTTCTTAGCTATTTGATTATATGTATAAAACGTCATACAGAGGCTGGAGAGATGGCTTAGTGGTTAAGCACTTGCCTGTGAAACCTAAAGACTCCGGTTCAAGGCTCAATTCCCCAGGATCCATGTAAGCCAGATGCACATGGTGGCACATGCATCTGGAGTTTGCAGTGGCTGGAGGCCCTGGTGCACCCATTTTCTCTCTCTCTGCCTCTTTCTCTCTCTGCCTGTCGCTCTCAAATAAGTAAATAAATATAAACAAAAAAATGAAAACATTACACAGTTCACCTATTATGCCATCTACTGTAATTATGGCTAAGCACTTAATATACCCAAGTATCTATTGTTATAATTTGGTCAGCAAACTTCCCCTGTTTCACTTACATATTACAATTAGGAGATTTTATTGTTTTTTTTAAATTAGGAGTTAAGATTCATTATATTATTTACCAACAATTTTCAGTTCAGTGAAGTAAATGAAACTGTATAAAATATGATCATTTTTTTGAGTGTCATTAATCCATTCCTGTATATAAAACTCTTATTGAAAGAATGCAAATTAGAAACCATTCTCTATTATCTTCAGTTATAAAACTGCAAAGTATTACTTGTTAAGCCAAAATGTCTAGCCAACTGCTGAAAACATAATTAAAATATAGAAAATATTTTATAATACTTACAAAATAGTGTATTAGGATGAAATGTCTAAGAGTTATGTTTCTTGTGCTCAGAAATAATTAGTATTCTTCCTTCTTCAAATACATGCAGTTGCATATTCAACTTCACATAAACCTTAAATAGTATCTTTAGGGCACAGCATAACAAATAATAAAATGATAATAAAAATTAGAAAATACAGGCTGTATGCTGGGTGTGGTGGTACTAGTACATGCCTTTAATTTCAGCACTGGGGAGGCAGAGGTAGGAGTATCAGCATGAGTCCTAGGCCACTCTGAGACTACATAGTGAATTCCAGATCAGTCTGGACTAGAACAAGATTCTATCTCAAAAACAATATATATGTATATATGTATAGGCTGGAGAGATGGCTTAGCAGTTAAGGTGTTTGTGGGTAGAGCCGAATGGCCTGAGTTTAATTCCCCAGTACCCATGTAAAGCCAGATGCCAAGGTGATGCCCATTTCCTCTATCTTCGTCTCCTGTCTCTCTCTGCTTGCAAATAAAATAAATATAAAACTAGAAAATACAAGCAAAGCAAATGTAACATATGATAATTGAACCTTTTTGTTTTAGCATTTTAAGTAGAGGTGTGTAATGTCAAGAAAGTTGAGGAGGGATATTATGACTTAGATGCAAAATGTCTTCTACAAACTATTGTGGTGGGGTTCTTGGTCTTCACTGGTGATGCTCATTTGGTAGGTTGTGACATCTTTGGAACACAGGGCTGTCACAGTCCACTAAAGGTAGGCTTTGAGGAAGATAATCTACCCTGCTTCCTGATTGACCTCTATGTGTGCTGCTGGGATGTGAATAGGCCAAGTTATAGCCTGCAGTAACCATGGACTCTGTCTTACCATCCAGCCACAGTGAACTGTACCCATTGAATGGTGAGCCAGTATAAATCCTTTCTCTATTAAGTCACTATTGTCAGGAACTTTGTCAAAGTTATGGGAAAATAATACAGGAAAGAGGAGTTGGATAAAATGTTGAGTAGTAAAAGGGGAATGTGATGGTTTGAATTAGATGTCCTCCATAAACTCATGTGTTCCAAATGTGTGATCTCCAGTTGATGGCAATTTGGGGAGGTGGAGCTTTGCTGTGGAAGGTGTGTTGTTGAGGTGTGCTTAGGAGTTTTATGGTCAGTTCCAGAACTAGGCTCATTCTCCTGCTACTGTTCACCCCCTGCTGTGGCATCCATATGTTGTCCAGTCTCTTCTCATGCTATCCTTTCCCCTGGCATCGTGGAGCTTCCCCTCAAGAATATAATCCAAAATAAACAATTTTCCTCCTATCAAATGCTTTTGACTGAGTGTTTTATGCCAACAATGAGAAGGTGACTGTAACATGCAATATCAAGAAAAATCATGAAATCAAAAGTGAAGGTAGCAAATTTTTTATATAGAAAAACAATTATCAGAACACCAACATATAAAGAAATTAAAAATTAAAAATTTTCAATTATACCATTTATAAAGCCAGGTATAGTAAGTGTACACTTGTAGTTTCAACTACTCAGAGGGATGAAGTAAGAGGAACTCTTGAGGGCTGGAGAGACGGCTTAGTGGTTAAGTGCTTGCCTGTGAAACCCAAGGACCCCAGTTCGAGGCGTGATTCCCCAGGACCCATGTAAGCCAGATGCACAAGGGGGCTCATGCATCTGAATTCATTTGCAGCAGCTGGAGGCCCTGGCGTGCCCATTCTCTATCTATCTATCTATCTATCTATCTATCTATCTATTTATCTATCTATCTATCTGCCTTTTTCTCTCTCTGTTGCTGTCAAGTAAATAAATAAAAGTAAGCAAAAAAACTTAAAAAAATTAAAAAAAGAGGAACTCTTGAGTTCATAAGTTTGAGATCAGTATGGGCTACATAGTGAGACTATCTCATAAAAATAAAATAAAATTGTTCCATTCATAGTAGCACATGGAAACATCACACATCTAGAATGTGCACCATAAATAAAATAATGCCTTATGAAAATACAAAAATAATTGCATAAACTGAAGTTCTTCTTTGACATATTCATAAGTTTGGATGACTCAATATGCCAAAGATAGTCATTCTCTAAACAATTTCATTTGCTTTTGTTGGGAAATTCACAAGACACTTCTATATTGCATAGGTGGGATTCGATTTACAGCTATTTAGACTTATTGAAGCTATAGCACTAAGGCAGCATGCTGCAATTTTGGACACATTGACAGACTGACCATAGTATATCCAGGCACAGACAAACACACACAAGATCACATGGTTTATGGGAATGGCTGTACTGCAGTGCAGTGACAGAAAGACAGTCCTTTAAATAATGCTTATGAATCAGCTATTTATAAAGAAAAAATGAATTTCCGTTATTTATACCCGGTGAGCTGAATACATCAGTGTAAAAAGTAAAAACAAATAATAGAATGACTCAAGAAGGTATAGAACAACTGCATCTTCATGGAATTTTTGTGACCTTGGTATAGGAAAATACTTTTTTGGTGTGGGGGGTACAAGCACATGTGTGTGTAGATAAGCATGTCCTTTGTGCATGTATATGGGGGCCACAGGATAATCTCTATATTCCTCTTTTGCCTTATTTTCTTGAGGTAGAGTCTCTCACTGAGCCTGGAGCTCCCATTTTTTTCAGGTACATTGGCTGACCAGCAAGCCCCAGCAAACCTCCTACCTCCATCCACCTTAGCTCTGGTGTCTCAGGCATGCACAGCCATGTTGGGCATTTTACAAGGGTGCTAGAGATTGAACTCAGATCCCTGTGCTTGAGCAACAAGTGCTTTTATCCACAGAGCCATCTGTCCAGCTCCATAAAGTATTTCTTCATAAGATTTTAAGATAAGTGTAAACACAATGGGACATCACAAATTAGAATGTCTTGATATCAAAAGATGCTATGAATAGCATAAAAATGAAACAAAAAAAGTGGGGTAATATTTGTTTTATAATATTAATAATCTTACATAAGAATATTCAAGTATTGAAAATCAATAAGCAAAAGAAACCAAACTAATGTTTTAAATACATAAAGGACTTAAGCAGACGCTTCTTAACAAGGTGGCAATAAATACGAAGAATGTGTTCAACCTCATTAATAATCACTGGAATGCAAAAGCCATAATGACATATCACTTCACACCCACACAACTTGCTAGTATTAAAAACAAAATAAAAACATGAAAATATAAAATAGTTGTGAGAATGTTAAACAATTAAAATATTTATCCACTATTGCAGGAAATACAAATTCATGCAATGACCTTGGATCATCTTTTGAACTATATATTAAGGATGTACTTACCATAATTGCTGCACTTAACCCTAGGTGGCTGAGGCAGAAGGACAGCAAGTTCAATGGCAGCTTAAGGTATCTAGAAAGTTACAGGCTAGGCTATTATGTAGGAGTACCCTGCATCAAATAATATATATGATATGTTATATAAATGATAATATACTTTATGAACCAGCAACTCTGTTCCTAAATGTATATCCAACAAAGATGCATAAACATGTTCATCAAAAGACATATGAAAGAATGATCATAAATAAACCCTCTATAACTTGATAAAATTGAGATGCTCCAGATATTCATCAGCAGTAGAAGAAATAAATAGTGATAATAGTATAATGAAGTACTATGCCATGATTTAAAAAGAGAACAAGGGGCTGGAGAGATGGCTTAGCAGTTAAGGCACTTGCCTGCAAAGCCAAACAACCTCAGTTCGATTCCCCAGTACCCACATAAGCCAGATGCATGAGGTGGTACATGACTTTGGAGTTCTTTTGCGGTGGCTGGAAGCCCTGATGCACCCATTCTCTCTCTCTCTCTCTCACTCTGCTTCTTTCCCTCTCTCAAATAAATAAAATAAAAATTAAAAAATATTTTTAAAAAGAACAAGATACAATCAAAAATACCACTGAAATAGCACTGAGTAAAGAAACATGACAATTCCCACCCTGACTCTTTTGCTTTCAGGTCAGAGCTTGCTGAGCAGTTGAAGCTCTGCTCATGCAGGGCATTCTAAGGAACTGTCCTGGGAGAAAGAGCACTAAATATCTGATCTGTGCCTAGCACTTTGGTAGGCACTGAGTAGTTAAATGGAGTTATTCTTGACTTACCAACTAGAACAGAGAAGAGAACCATATAAGAAAATTTCTAGTTACAATCCTGGCTCCAAGGATTTCTGACAAGGCAGCTCCAATGAAATAGCTCACAATGATTTCAAGACTAGTTTTTCCTCCTAACTCTGCTGTGATGGTGAGACTATCGTACCTTAGGAGCTTCTGACCCTCACTAATCAGAGCAGAGCTAAAGGCCCAGGTAAGAATAAGCCTCCTTTGGAAATGCTTACCTGCTTTTTCTCATTGCCAGCTAACCCCTGCCCTTCCTTTGTCTTCAGAAATGGTGGAGCTTTCCAGTCTGTGACTGTTACCCATATGGAACTTTGGGATTTTATATTACCCAAATAAGGCTTTTTATACATGGGATTCATCACTGTATTGCTGTTTGACTTAGGCAACACCTGTGATACAGAAAACCCTGAGCAACTTTTATGAGACACTGACCAGCCTGCATCCAGCATGTGGTGACACAGAAATGAGCACCATATGACATTTCTCAGGGAATAACCCCTTGTCAGTGCCAACACCTAAGTGTGGCTTCTCAGCAGCCTGCTAGGAGCTTCACAGAGGTTCTGATTAAAACCTCACAGTGGCTCTGAGCGCTAGCCATGACCTCCATCTCATCTAGTGGGACACCTGAGCATACAAATAAATACTAACTCAGATGTCACCTTCTAGGAACTAGACCAGGTGGCCAGAAGCTCACATGTTCCTGACTGTCACAGAGGACTGAAATCAGGCACCTGTGATAGCAAAATTGGAGCTATGGAACCTGGATTGTCAGAAGGTCGGATGCCTACATTCTACCATTGGCTCACTGCATAGAAGACAGTGAGAGTAGGAAAAGAAAAAAATAACAATATATCAACTTACATTTGGTTTTTCAAGGTAGCATTTAACTCTAGCCCAGTCTGAACTGGAAATCCACTATGTAGTCTCAGGGTGGTCTTGAGCTCATGGTAATCCTCCTACCTCTGCCTCCCAAGTGCTAGAATTAAAGGTGTGTACCACCACGCTTGTCCTCTTATATGGCATACCAAGTGCTCTAGGATTGAACTTGCATGTAGCAGTTTAGCCAGAGGTGGGGCACCATGATACAAGCATCAGTTCTAGACTGTAGATGACTGACTGCCTAGAGGAGGTGGTGCTGATGGTGAGCTCTGGTAGGACTGGCAGCCATCAACACTGACTGGGAGGGTCTCAGACTGAGCTGTCATCTGGCAGGGTATGAACTTAACTTAAATCTAACCTCTGCATCTTCAGACAGTTTAGGAATCTCTGGAATGATGTACAAAGGACAGTTTTTTCAGGCCATAGATGCTGCGCCTAGAGAAAGAAGAGTAAGCACGGGGGAAATGGGAAGTGAAGGGTTAGATGCAAAGCATGAGGAAAAGCAGTATTTAACCCACAGATCTCTGAAAGGACAGGATGAGAGTGTGAGGTCTTCAAAGATCCAGCTGCAGGCACACATGTATAATCCAGAGGGAATCCTCACCTCCAGAAATGCCACCTCTTCACGTAGTACAGAATTTACTTTCTTAATCCAATGATTGATTTTTTTTTGAAATTTTTATTTCTAATGAGTTGAGAGACTGCTGAAAGGAAACTTTGTTAAAATAATAATAATAACAAAACTATTGGATGTTAAGTCCATGTATACAGCTCTAAATAGGCCCATGTGTTCTAGTCTTGTCTCAAAAAAAAAATTAAGTAAAAGGTCTTCTATAGTGATCAGGTCATCTAATTTATAATTGATATTTGTTTTATAGTGTGTTTGTGTTTTTGGAAATAGTGTCTCAGTATGGAGCCCAGCCTGGGGAGCCTCCTCAACTTCCTAAGTACTGGAGTTAAAGTATGTGCCCTCATGCCTAACTTTTATTTGAAACTAATATCTGTTACTCACAAGTACATAGTTTTCAAATGTATGCATGCATTTTTTTAATCCATGACAATACAATTCTATGAGTTGTCTATTGATTTTCTAGCAAATTTAGATTTGTTAAATTATAAAGAAAATTGGAAGACAGTATAGGGTCCCTACATACTACATACTACATACTACATAATCAATGTCCTTAATTGCCAATATTTCCCATTACTATGGTGCATTTGTCACAGATAATGAGGCAATATTGAAATGATTTCATCAATTACACAATTTTCGCAAACTCCCCTAGTCCTACATAGTGTCTTCATTTTTTTTTTTTCTATCCCAAATTACTAGCCAGGGTAGGAGATTATATTTATTCATCATGTCTCCTTCATCTACTCATGTGGTTGACATTTTCCAAGTTTTCTTAATCCTGATGACCTTAACACTTTTGAGGTGTTTTCTAGATTGTCCTATAAGTTGGAAGTATCTTAGGTTTTTTCTCATGATTAGAATGCAATTATATCTTTGGAGGTAGAACCACAGAGGTAAAGTGCCATTTGCATCACATCATATCAATATGAACCATAACTAATGATGATAAACTGCTTATAAGGTAAAGATAGTGTCTGACATGCAGTCCAACCATATAGTTACCATTTTTCTCTGTACCCTTTAAATGAGGTCATTATTAAATTATTTTGAATTCTTTTTAAAATCTTTATTTTTATTTATTTATTTGAGAAAGAGAGGGCAAGAGGAAGAGGGAGAGAGAGAGACAGAGTCAGAAAGAGAGAGAGAGAGAGAATAGGCTTGTCAGGGCCTCTAGCTGCTGCAAACGAACTCCAGATGCATGTACCACCTTGTGCATCTGGCTTATGTGGGTCCTAGTGAGTTGAACCTGGGTCCTCTGGCTCTGCAGGTAAGTGCCTTAACCATCTCTACAGCCCTTGGATTTTTTATTATAGGTTTTTGTTTCATTCTTTTCCTTCTTTCTTTCTCATTTATCATTTATTTGCAATAATATAGACTTATGGTTATTTATTTTATACTATTTAAATATTTGTAACCCTTTGCTTTATTGTTTATTGTATTGCACAAATTATTCCATTTTGAGCCCTCATGATTTTTTTGGGTGAGGGCTGTAGGTCAGAAGTGGTGTTTACATAGTATGCAGGAAGCCCTAGGTTCAATCCCCAGTAACTCATCAACACGGAATGCTGGTGCACACCTGTAATCCAAGCAGTTGGATGGTAGAGGCAAAAGGATCAGGAGTTCAAGGCCAGCTTCAGCTATGTGGAAAATTCTAGGCCAGCCTGGGTTAGCTGAGGTCCATTCAAAAAAATAAAATAAAATAATTTCCAACTGGCTTCAGTGTCCTTTGAAATATTTCCATTATCATGTGTATGCATATGGTTTGTGGGTAACTTATTTACTTTTGGACACAGACACTTTAGGCTCATTTCATTTATCTCTTATTCAATGTTAGAATTAGCCACTTTTCAAAGGAAATATGGTTCCTTTTAGTGGTGAATATTAGAAGATATGAGTGTTTACTGAGAAAGCTTATTGTATGTTCTGCTGAATTCTTACTTCTTTAGAGGTCTTCTTTGAGCATAGAAATAAAAAAAATCTATATACATGTTGCACATGTTGTATACACACATATGTGTTCTGTTGGTTATCTCAATCATCAGCCTGAGAGGATTGAGGTTCACCATGGAAACAACTCTTTAGGCATGTCTGTGAGGGAAATTCTGGTTTAGTTTTAATTGAGGTAGGAAGACCCACCATAACTTTGTGTAGCACCATTCCATGAGTTAGGGTCCTGGACTGAATAAAAAGAAGAAAATGATCTGAGCCCCAGTATTAACCTTTCTCTTTCCCCACTGTGATGCAATGTAACCAGGTGGTTCAAGCTTCTGCTGCCACTCCTTCCCCACAACGATGGGCTGTAGCCTCAGTCTGTGAGCCAAAACAAATTTTTCCTATATTAATTTGCTTTTTTTCAGGTGTTTGTTCATAGCCACAAGAAAATTAACTAATACATGAAATTGGTTGATAAGAAGTGGGGCCATTATGATAAATCTGACCATGTGTTTTCTTGGCCATTGGTACTGGTTAGAAGAATTGTGGAAGAGTTAAAAACTTTAGGCTAGAAGAGCCCTAGAATACTGTAAGCAGAGCTTAATGGGCAATTCTGGTGGTCACATAGATGACTAGAATGCCAAGAAAAATGTGAATAAAAGAAGCTCAACTCATGAGGTTTCAGAAGGGAACTGGGCTAGGGATCTATGTCTATATCTATAGCCTGGCAAAGAAGCTAGCTACTTTCTTTCTGTGTCTTGAGAAGTTGAGTGAGGTTTAATTCAAAAGTAATGAAGCTGATATGGAGCTACAAAGTTTGGAGTTCATCCTGTTAGATTTTGGTCTAGCTTTGACTGGCTCCTCTCTGACTATGCCCCCATTCCTCCCTTTTGTAGTGAAAATAGTTACTCTGTGTCATTAGATATAGGAAGTAATTTGTTCATTAATTTTACAGAGGTTCTTGGTTAAGGAATTTCTTTGAATGTCAAAAGACACTGAATGTTGGACTTTTGAAGAGTATTGGGACTGTGAAAGACTAGGGATCTTTTTAAGTTAGACAGAATGGATTTTGATGGTCTTGAGCCTTTTGGGACAAGGGCCTGAATGTTATAGCTTAAAAGTAGTATGTTATGTCAAGTTGACAAATGGTAGACTTGTGATGGTTAACCTTGTTTGTCAACTTAAAAGAATTTATAATCACCATGAAATAAAATCTATGGATATGCCTGTAGGAAAATTTCTAGATAAGGTTAATTGAAGTGGGATTATTTAGGTTAATAGTGGGCAACACTATTCCATAGGCTGGGTTCTTAGACTGAATAAAAAGGAGAAAGTGAGATGAGGACCAGTATTCATTCCTTGTTTTCTCCTTAGCATGGAAGAAATATAACCAGCTGCCTCAAACTTTTGTCACCATGTTTCCCCACCCATGATGAATGTATTCCCTCCACTGTAATCCAGAGTAAACTCTTCTTCCTTAATGTATTTCTTGTCAAATATTTAGTTACAACAGTGAGAAAAGTAAATAATACACATGTCTATAATTATTTCTGTGTACCTGATTTATATGTACATCAAACTAAATATAAATTCATACTGTATCTTCTAACTTTACTCAAGTAGCATATGGTTCATTCCAACTTACCTAACATTTCTCTAACAGTGAGAAATTTGGTTCTCTTCATCTTCCATCCAAACTGAAAGTCCTTGCCACCATGGGAAACAACTTTACACTTAGAATACAGAGTTTCTACACAATTTCTTTTGGTTTTAGACTTAGAGTCTCCACTCAATTTAACATTATTTAGGATAGTGTCTTTTCTCTACCTCTTCTATCAAAGACACAGCATACATTTATAATAATAGTTTTCTATGATAGTCTATATTCTAAGTATAAAACTTTTAAATTCACATACATTAAGGTTCATCCTTGGGTATAAAGTTTATGAGTTTAACAGACATACAGTATTATGTATCCAAAACAATGTTATACAAAAATAGTTTCAGTGTCCTCAAAATATCCTCTATGGTACATCTATATAATCTGTCTCTTTACTAAAGCCACCAATATGCTCTTTGTCTCTATAGTTCCATCTTCTGCAAAGTGTCATGGAAAAAGAACTATACAGGGCTGCAGAAGATGGCTTAGTGGCTAAGGCATTTGCCTGCAAAGCCAAAGGACCCTGCTTTGATTCTCCAGGACCCACAGAAGCCAGATGCACATGGAAACACATGCATCTGGAGTTCATTTGCAGTGGCTGGAGGCCCTGGTACACCCATTCTCTCTCTCTGTCTCTCTGTCTCTGTCTCTCTCTCTCTCACTTTCTGTCTACCTCTTTCTCTATCAAGCAAATAAATAAAAAAAACTTTTTAAAAAAGAAAACTCTACAGCATTAAGCTTTTTGACTGTTTTTTTTTTTTCATTTAACCAAATCCACATCACTCACCCACATCTTTGCAATCTTGATAGTTCATCCCCTTTATACTGATGACTACTATTCTTTTACATGGATGTACTATCAAGTGCTTTTCATTAACTTTCTGGAGATTATTTTCTTAGTATGTTTGTGCTGCTATAACAAAACTCCTATGTCTGGGTGATTTATGAGGAGCAGTCTATGATATAAATACTGGAAGGCTCAATTGTCTGGTAAGAGCCCCAGGTTTAAACAAGGCACTTTGTTGCTACATACTCTAGGATTCCTTATGCTACATCCTAAGCTGTCTCCAACTCCCTTCTTAACATCCAATAATGCTAGCAAACTTTGGTTTATATCTCACCTAACTTCCTCCTAGCTAGGACAATAACACTTATTAAACTTTTGTACGAAAATTATAGTTCATGTAACTTACGAGGATGATAAAGAAAGAGAAGACAAATTCTAATTTTAATAGCTATAAGCCACAAACTTACAAGCCTCTAAAGCCATTAGGTGTTAGAGATCATATCCATAAACTCTACAACATGTTGATATCATAGTGTCAAGATACCAAAGTTCATGATTATACACATATATTTCTTTTTTTTTCAAAGTAGGGTCTCTCTCTAGTCCAAGCTGACCTGTAATTCACTAGGTAGTCTCAAAGTGGCCTTGAACTCTCATCAATCCTCCTACCTCTGCCTCCCTAGTACTGGGATTAAAGGTATGCACCACTACACCAGCATCTATTTATTTTATATACTCTTGCTTTTTATTTTTTTCTTATTAAGTAGAAATTTTGTATGGGCACATCATATGCTATTACCATCGTTTGCTTCCTCCCTGCCTCCACTCCACTGAGGGCCATTCTTAGTGGGATTTCTGGTATTCACCATGGAGTTTTAGGTTATGAGTTATAAGAGAAGCAAAGTAGGGGCAAGGTCTTACTATTATCTCAAGCTGACCTAAAATATACGATGTAGCCCAGACGGGCCTGGAAATTAGGATGCTAGTGCTTGAACTACTCAAGTACTAGGATTACAACCATGGACCACTATGTGTGGCAAATCCTATTTTTTTAATTTAGCAAATATATTTTGTAATAAGAATTCACATACTATACTATAATGAAATTTAGTCTCAGTGTTTCTGCTCAATTCTTTTCTACAAATGTGTTGGAGCCAAATATTCATGCAGAGTAATAATGCTTAATATTTATAATATTGAAGAAACTGTTTGTCTGCCCTAGAGTTTTCATGCTGTAATGTCAAAATGACACAGTCATCCTTTATTTCTCATTGCACTCATGTCCTTGCTTTATCAGGTATAAAGAGAAAAGAGAAAACTGGGATAATTCACAACTAAAAATACACTTTCTAATAGTAACACTATTTCTTTAAAAATGTAATGAATCAAAATACTGATTTGGGGACTAGAAAGATGTCTTAGAGGTTAAGGCATTTGCCTGAGAAGACTAAGGACCCCAGTTTGATTACCCAGGACCTACATAAGCCAGATGTGCAAGGGGGCACATGCATCTGGAGTTCGTTTGCAGTAGCTAGAGGCCCTGACATACCCATTCTCTCCATCTATCTGCCTCTCTCTCTTTCTCTCAAATAAATAGATAAATAAAAAATTTAAAGTACTGATTTGGTATCAAGGAAGTCACATAATGTGATAGGCATATGCACTGCTACTTGCTGAGGGCCAGTGAAAAGGACAGATCACAAAGAGACAAATGGACCACTAACTCAACAGTGCATCGTCTCAAAGTCCAACAGTCCACTTATGCAACTGAGAATTGTGTTGACCTTGGAATAAAAACATGTACTAAGGAAATGGTGCCTCTCCACAATTTTCTGGGGTATAGATACTGCAGACTACCAAAAGGAACCACATCAATTATAACATACTCACATTTCAGGTTAGCATAACTTTCTGATCAGGCTTACTTGCAATTAGATAATAGTAAAAACGTAACTAATAGTTTGCATTTTGTGCTCCCTTTGTTCAGTGTTAGAATTAGAAGAATGTAGTGAACACATTTTTTTCATCTACAACTCTAAGATTCCCATGGGTGTGTGAGAGCATCCCTGCCCCTGGCCTCTGTGTACTCTGTCATCTGCAGCTCTCCACATAGTTCTCCTCTCAGGTGACTGGAGATAATTTGTCTATACCTACAAAGAACATAAGTGCCTAATATGTGCCCTGAGCATATTTAAGCCATAATATCCAAATTGTTCTCTGAGAAGGAAAGCCCTGTCCTCTGCTCTGGACAGATTCTGATGTAAACCTTACAACATACAGCTCCCTGTAGTACCAGGCCAGGACAAGAACTTCTAAAGAGGTCAGACCTTTCCAGGCCTTTTGCTTCTACCATTCTGTTCCCAGATTCCCCTGGGAATAATTCTTACATAATGCCCTTTCATGGGAATTTGTATCTCAAGGAATACTCTTAGGGACCTGCTAAGAAAAGGTACATGATTGGAATGATTGGGCTTTCAATGTCAAAGACTTTGTAGGCACATCTAGCAAGCTCATTGTTAGAAAGGAAAAAAGTAGAATGAACATGATAATAATCACTATTCAAAGGAGTCATTTCTGCAATCAACAATGAAATGAAATCAAGTCATCAAGATTGAAAATGAGGTAAATAATTGCTCTACTTAAAGCCAGCCAGCTTCACCAATTTCATCTCATGAAAAGATATTCACATTAAATCAAAGTTGTTAATTTGAATGCCATTGATTTTTAGTAACAATTTCTGTTTTGTTTAAAATTTGTTTTTGTTCTCTATGAATATGAATACTAAAAGCACAAAAATTATTTCCAACTTTGTTTTTTACATATTAATTGGAAAGCACTTTAACTGCATAGCTTTAAATATTAACTGGGGGTGGAATAGTGGTCTTCAAACTTTTTGTGTGAAAGTACACATTGTAAAAGGAAGGGTTTGCAGTCCTTGGGCACTTTGATAAAATCATTGCACTTCACTGCTATAGCATGAAAACAATCTATAGATAATTTGTCAATGACATGTATGGCTACTCCAATAATGCTTTCTGCATTAGAGCAGATTTCATGTGGTATGCATGTAGTTTGTCAAGTGCTGATTTAAAAGGAAACCAGCACCTTTTCTTGAAAATCAGAAAGGAAAAAGTAAATCATTACAGGAGTAACATGAGCATGTTGGCAGGGCAGCAGTGTCAAGTTCCTGCCCATCTCACAGAACCATCAGAAAACAAGCAGAAGCTATCAAAACCAATACTGTCAAAACTCTCATAGTTTTATAGCAACCAAGGTAATGCTGAATCAGGGAAAGGCAACATAATAGCTATAGAAAAATTTCACAGAATCTTTTTTCTTTTTCTTTCCCCATTACCTCCTCAAATTGATAGTGTGTTAAAGGTGCCAACCTCTCTCTACTCACACTGCAGGCCTGGACCCTGGAGAAACCAATGTGCATCTGGTATTTTGAATAGGTGGAATGTCTTTGTCAGGCCATTGGAGGACACTTAGGGGTGAATGTAATGGTCAACACTTTGATTTTAGCCTTTTGGCATTCAAGGACACTTCTGACAAAATATTAGCTAAGCACAATGTACATTAGCCAAGGCAAGATTATCTGAACAACTCTGAAGGAAAAGAAACTTCAGTGACCACAAAGAAAGGAGATAGGCTTTTTAAAAGTCACAAAGCAAACTAGATCAGCTCCAGGGATTACAAAAGTGCAAACCCAGAAGAGCAAATACCTCATTGCCAGAATTACTACAGTATGATAAGCAAATGTCCATATTTGAATAGATAGCCTATTGGAAAAACAAAGGAAGTTTACATAAACTGTACTTGGGGAAGCTCAACCATTGTATTTAGTAGTGAAAAAGACTAGAGGAACAATCATGGTATGTTCCTAGGACAAAGGAAAATATTTGATAACTCTGAAAAAATAGAAAAATGATGTATAGCAAGATGAGAATGTTAGTAAATGGGGAGAAAATATTAAAAAGAATGAAACAAAAATTCTGGAGCTGAAAATATAATAGTAATGAAAATTTTACTGGAATATATAAGCAGCTTATTTGAGCATTAAGAAGACATCAGTAAAGTTGAAGACAAGACAATTGCCATTATTGAGTCTTCAGAGAGAAAGAATAAGAAATGAGTAGTGTGTCAAGCATCTGTGGAATACCTTCAAACAGATCAATATGTTCGATTTGGTTAATCTGAGCAATAAAAGGAAGACGTGGGTAGAGAGAAGATTTGAAGAATGATATCTAAAACCACCCAAATTTGATGAGATATGTGAGTTTACAAATCCAGGAAGCCAAATAAATCCCAATTACAATGAACTCAGAGAGATTCTTAATCATACACACTGTAATGCAGATGCCCAATGCCAAAATGAGAATCTTGAAAGCAGCATTAAAAAATATATTGAGTCAATTTCTCTTCAGAAATGATGAGGCTCTAAGGTTTCTGTGTGTGTGTGTAGGGGGGTGATATTCTTAAGAAGATGTCAGAAAAATTGGCATGAACAGAAATAAGACAAACTGCAAAATGCACTCTTCATCTGACAAGTGAAAGTGTATAGGTTTTATTGGCCACAGAAGAGAAGCAGGAGAGACTAAGATTTATCAGAAAGGAGGAAATCGGCCTGATTCCACTGAGGAGCTTGAAGACAGGAATGACTCGTGCACCCACCAGGCACCAAGCTGCAGGAGCAGAGAATAAACAAGGGGATTTCCAACCTCATCAGCCTCCTTGAAAAGCCAAGAAACTGGAAGGGGGACAGCAGAGGAGCTGCTGAAGGGAACAGAAGCAGGACCAGCTGAGCAGTTCCAGTACAACTCCAGGCTTCCTGCACAATCTCATCCCCCAACCAGCAGCACTGTGACCCTCCAGAGAACACATTCAACTCTTGGCAGCAGGGCATGCAGCACAGCTGATCAGAACACCAGATTACAGCACAACATGAAGGGATCAAAGTGGGCACTCAGCATTGGTGAGATTTGAAGCCACCTGAAAAGCTAAGGAGGCTGACTAACAAAAAAGCAGGTACATAGGTCTGCACTGGAAGTGCTAATCTCTGTTTTCATGTCAGGGGAGGTTATGGGTTGCATATTGTGGTTGGATTTACCATTTCCAATTAAGCTGTAATTGGGGATTGACTATTACCTATTGCCTTTGATGATTTCAGATTCATAAGGACTTTGTCTTCTTCTTCTGTAATTATTGGGGGAAGGGTCTGATTCAGACACAGGCTGACCTGTAACCCATTTCAGAACAGAAATCTCAACCCCCAAGATGACAGGATCAAGGATGTAGAGCAACACATACTCTTAGGGATTTTGGCTTTATAAGATTATGTGTTTGTTTCAATCCCCATATTCACATACTCTGTGCTGGTTTTTATTGATTGTGTATATTGCTAAGTTTAATTATAGAATTTGCCAGTAAATTGCTACAGGTAATCACTAGATTACTTGAATAGCTGCCAAACTCAACACCTAGGATTACTTCTGCAATTGGATTGGAGTACAAGAGCTACACTTGGCACTATGAACTCCTACTCTGAAGGTACATATAGTTGGATTTCCAAATATAAAAGTGCTGAAGATAATTAGAAAACCCAAGCATCAAATCAACTCACCATGCAAAAATCTCAACATTATAATACAAGAAACACAAAGAATCAAGACAACATAATCCCACCCCAAATTATAAATCCATCAGAAATCATCCCCAATGAGACTGTTTTAGATGAAATGCCTGACAAATATTTCAAAAGAAATGTTGTATATATGCTCAAAGAAATTAAAGGAATTAAAGAAGAAAACATAGGAATGAAAGAAGAAAATAAACTCCTACAGGAATTCCAAGAGAAAACTGGAAACCAACAATGAAATAAGGAGGATATTACAAGACATGTGTAAGGAAGTAGAAATGCTGAAGAACAACCTGTCAGAAATTCTAGCACTAAAAAACACAGTTAGTCAAACAAAAAAACTCTGTGGAAAGTCTCACCAGTAGAATGGATGAAGGAGAGAACAGAATATATAAACTAGAATACAAAGTGCAACAAAGAAAAGACAAAAAACAAAAGAAAAAGACAAGGTAATAGGAAGTTATGAATGGGAATTTCAAGATAACTGGGACACTAAGTAAAGATCAAACATAAAAATTCAGGGCATAGTCAAAGAAGCAGAATTTCAATCCAGAGGCTTAGTAAGCATTTTCAACAAAATCATAGAAGAAAAACTTCCCCAAATTTGGAAAGAAATACTAATGCAGATACAAGAAGCTTTTAGAACACCAAACATACAAAACCTGGACAGAACCTCCGCTTGCCATGTTATAATTAAACGACTAAATGCATAAACCAAAGAAAATATGTTGAAAGCAGTTAGAGAGGAAAAGTCACATATAAAGGCAAACACATCAGGATTATAGCAGATTACTCAACACAAACATTAAAAGCCAGAAGGGCTTGAAATGATGTGTTCCGGGCTGGGGAGATGGCTTAGCGGTTAGGCGCTTGCCTGTGAAGCCTAAGGACCCCGGTTCGAGGCTCAATTCCCCAGGACCCACGTTAGCCAGATGCACAAGGGGGCGCACGCGTCTGGAGTTCGTTTACAGAGGCTGGAAGCTCTGGCGCGCCCATTCTCTCTCTCTCTCTCTCTCTCTCTCTCTCTCTGCTTCCTTCTCTCTGTTTCTCTCAAATAAATAAATAAGCCAAAAAAATTAAAAAAAAAAAAAAAGAAATGATGTGTTCCAAGTTCTGAAAGAATATACACATACCTTTCAATAATAACTTGTACTATCAATGACCTCAATTCCCCAACCAAACGACACAGGCTTGCAGACTGGATCAAAAGTCAGGATCCTGCTGTTTGTTGCCTCCAGGAAAGTCATTTCTCAATAAAAGATTGACAATTAGGGTGAAAGGATGGGAAAGAGTATTTCAAGAAAATGGTCCTAGGAAACAAGCAGGAGTTGCTATCCTAATATCTGACAGGATAGACTTCAAACCAACATTAGTGAGGAAAGATAAAGGAGGTCCCTTTTTTTCTTTCTTTTTCTTTTTCTTTTTTTTTTTAAGTAGGGTCTCACAGTAGCTCAGGCTGACCTGGAATTCACTATGTAGTCTCTCAATGTGGCTTCAAAATCATGTTGACCCTCCTACCTCTGTCTCCCAAGTTCCCAAGGGCTGGGATTAAAGACATGTGCCACCATGCCCAGCTAGAAGGTCACCTTATACTGATTAATGGAACACTCCAACATAAGGACATTATAATCCTAAACACATATGGACCTAACATGGGGGCTCCCAATTTCATCAAACAAACACTATTGGACTTAAGGTCACAGATAACACCAAACACAATTGTAGTGGGTGACTTCAATACCACACTTTCATCAATTGACAGGTCATCCTGGCAAAAAATAAAGAGAGACACATCTGGATTAAATGATGTCATGGAACAAATGGACCTGACAGATATCTACAGAACATTCCATCCACATGATGCAGAATATACATTTTTCTTAGTGGCACATGGAACATTCTGATAAATAGACCATATTAGGACAAAAAGCAAATCTTCACAAATAAAGTAAAATCAAAATAATCCCAGGTACTCTATCTGAACACAATGGGATTAAATTACAAACCAGCAAAACAAGAAAAACTACAGAACATGCACAAAAAATGGAGACTAAACATTACACTATTTAATGATGAATGAGTCATCAAAGATATCAAAAAGGAAATCAATGAATTCATAGAATCAAATGATAATGAGAATACAACAGTACCACAACCTTTGGGACACAATGAAGGTAGTCCTAAGAGGGAAATTTATAGCTCTAAGTGCCTATATTAAGTAATTAGAGTGTTCACAAGTAAAAAAAAAAAAAAAATACTGCTTCACCTTAAGACCTAAGTGAAACAAGAACAAGGAAAACCAAAAATCAGTACTTGGGAAGAAATAATAAAGATTAGGTTAGAAATTAATGAATTACAAACCAAAAAGAAATCCAAAGAATCAATGAAACAAAGAGTTGGTTCTTTGAAAAGATAAACAAGATTGATAAACCCTTAGCAAATATGACCAGAAGAAAGAGAAAAGAGACAAAAAATTAATAAAATTAGAGATGAAAAATGCACCATTACAATAGACAGCAAAGAAATTCAGAATATTTTAAGGTCATACTTTAAGAATACATATGCCCCTAAATTTTAAAATCTGAAAGAAATAGATGATTTCGTTGATTCATATCGCCTACCAAAATTAAATCTAGATGAGATAAACCATTTAAATAGACCTATAACAAATACAGATATACAAGCAGTTATAAAAAAGTCTCCCAACTAAAAAAAGCAGGTCCATATGGATTTACTGGTGAATTTTACCAGACCTTCATGGAAGAACTAACACCACTGCTTCTCAAACTTTTCCATAAAATAGAAAAGGAAGGAATTCTACCAAACTTCTCCTATGAAGTCAGCATCACCCAGATTCTAAAACCAAACAAAGACAGAACAAAAATTGAAAATTGCAGGACAATCTCCCTCATGAACATAGATTCAAAAATTATAAACAAAATATTGGCAAACAGAATACAAGAATATATCAGAAAGAGTATTCACCCGACCAAGTAGGCTTTATCACAGAGATGCAGGGATGGTTCAACATATGCAAATCGATAAATGTAATACACTATATAAATGGACTGAAGGACAAAAATTACATGATCATCTCAAAAATGCAGAAGATGCATTCGACAAAATCCAACATCTCTTCATGGTAAAAGTCCTAAAGAAACTGGGAATAGAAGGAACATACCTCAACATAATTATCATAACTCTACAGCCAACACAATACTAAATGAGAAAAAACTTGAAGCTTTTTGACTAAATTCAGGAACAAGACAAGGGTGTCCACTCTCTCTTCCTCCCTCCTTCCCTCCCTCCCTCTTTCTCTGTCAAATAAATAAATATAAAATAAAGTAAATGTTGCCCAAATTTGAAACTTTATTACATGGTGACACTTCAAAAACTGCTTAATGTGTAATTTTGACGTGTACTTAAAGAGCAGACCATTAAATACAGGGTATTTATTTTAATTTGCATAATGAAATCATTTTTCCCTTTTCAAGGAGCATTATATTCATCAGGCTATGGAAAGGACCATAGAAATCTAGAATTTGGCCTTAAATCATTTACTACCTCCATATTATACACAAATATACAGATAAAAAAGAAAAAAAATGTTTTCCTTTTTTTATAGTGGTTTATAACTTTGGGTATCATTTTTACACACTATCTTGTCCTACCCACTGTCTCTGGCAAAGTGACCATATATGTAAATGACCAAGAGTCACTGCCTTCCTGACCCTAGGTATCCTCAAGAATGCCACCTGGGCCAATGGGCAATGCATTCCAATTATGAGATAAGAGGTTAGATGAGTTTGCTATTGAATATTGGAAATAAAGCTTTCAGTAGATTCAATGAACCATGCATTTTTGTGAAACACCACATAGCTGTCAATAACCAGACATTCGTAATGCAATAAAGAGAGAACAGTCAGTCCAGAAAGGGGAAGTGAGCTCTTTGAGCACCCCACAGAGTGTAGCTTCTCTATTGTATCGCTGCTTGTATTTCATGAGATTCTTTAAACTAACCTGTCTTCTCATTCATAGATTGTTCAATAGATTTGTAGTCTGAGTGAAGCATTTTGAAATAAACACAAATGTTTTCATGGTTAAAATGTAAATTATACCTGAAATTTTACAACTTCAAAGGCACTTTATTTTTATAAAGATTAATTTTATATTTCCTGTTTCTCTCACCCTCAGGATAAATATTTCAACTCCTTAGTCATTTTGGGTGTTTGGGTAAAATCATATAAGAAACAATGCAAGTCTAACCATCTATGCTGTAAGCATGTTCTGTACAAAATCCCCCAGCAAATAGTCACACCTATTTCCACAGAAATTTCCTGAGGAATACATGGTATCCACTATATAAAAATGGCAATGCACAATGTCCTCCCCAAGGAAACAATGTCTGATACCTCAGCGATGACAACCTCCATCAGAACAGGTGGCAATAGCATAGTAAGCCTTTTACATGGGGAGCAAGCGCCTTGGCACATTGCAGTGCAATACTCCCTGACAGCTTGAAACTTACTGATAAGCAAATCCACTCCCGTTCTCATGCACCTTTAAAATTGCATGGGTTTAAAGAGTATGGCATGCACACAGTGACAAAACTTCCCATTGGATGAGCTGTGCTGTCATCAATATCACTGACAAGCTGGAAAATTTTTTGCTGAAAAGCTGGAAAAGTTCCTATCAGACTTAGGCAAGTCTCGTCAGTGTTGCCCTGACAGCAGCAGCATCAAAGAGTGTAAATCACCATGAGCTGTGCTGAGCATATGAAAACATAGCTATACTACCCCACTACCATTGAGAACTGTAAAGGGAGGATGCTCAGAACAAGCAGCCATATGTAATTAGACTGAAAGTCCTACATTCTTGTTAAGGGGAATTCAATAACATATTCTAGGTGTCTTTTTTTTTTCCTTTCCTTTTTCCAGTCAGGGTCTCATGGAGCCCAGAAAGTCTTGTTCTATGTAGCCAATGTTGGTATTGAACTTTTTTTTTAAATTCAGATTTATTTTTATTCATTTATTTGAGAGAGAGAGAAAGAGAGAGAGAGAGAGAGAATGGGCATGCCAGGGCCTCCATCCACTGTGAACAAACTTCAGATGGTGCGCCCCCTTGTGCATCTGGCTAACGTGGGTCCTGGAGAATTGAGCCTTGAACAGGGGTCCTTAGGCTTCACAGGCAAGCGCTTATCCACTAAGCCATCTCTCCAGCCCTGGTATTGAACTTTTGATTCTTCTAATTCCTTCTCCCAAGTGCAAGGATTATAGCAGTATGCCATCATGCTTGGGTTAATCGCATTTTCTAAACATCAAGATGTGGACAACTAGCTCACACAGCTAGAGGAAATCCTTATTTTTTTTTTCTTTCACTCTGTAGTCAGGAGGTTTCAAAAGGAAGCACTAACATATTGAGTCTTGTGTGGGTTAATACATTCTTCATGGTAATTACATGGCAAAGGAGGCCAGAGTCCCCCTTGAGTGAGAATGAATGGTTGTGTCATAATTTCCCACACCCTGTGCTCTTGCTGGGGGTTGGGGCTGAGAGCGCAGGCAGGTTAATCTATCCTCTTCTAGATGAAGGCAGGATGCTACTTCTCATTTCTCCTAAAAGCAAAGGAGATTTAAGTCATTGCTTTCTCTTCTAATGAGGTATTGCATCAACTTTCTTTTCCCTCCTCTCTTCTCTACACCTCCTGTCCTTTCTTCCACTCTCTTCTTGTCTTTTATTTTTTTCTTCCTTCCATTTCCTTTGTTCCATTCCTTTTATCATTTCCTCTCCCTCCCTCCCTCCCTCCTTTCCTTCCTCCCTTCCTTCTTTCCTTCCTCTCTTCCTTTCCCCCTTTCTTCCCTGGTGTTTCAGTGGAACCCAGGACCTCACACATGCTAATCATGTGCTCTGGCACTGAGCTATGACCCCAAACCCCTCAGTCTCTTCTGGAGGTTTTTCCTTACCTCACAATATTATGTTTTTGTCTTTTTTTTCTCATTTAATTGCATGCAGGATGAAAATGTGTCCAGGATTTGTAAGGGAAATGAGCCTTTTTATTTTCTGGGAGACATGAAGTTCTCTCCTTATTTCTTCTGAAATGATCCAGATACAGAGAACTGATGGAGGGCCACTAGCATAAAGCTTGCTTCCTTTTGATGTTATCAAGGTTTCACAAACATGAGGTCCCCTGGATGCTGCTCCCATGGCACAGAGGTTGTTTGATAGTTACTCTGGGATCCCTCCCTACTTCTGTGTCACTCTGAAAGTTCTGATGTTGGAAAGATGTGACAAGTTGGAAAGCCCTATTTGTCTTCTGTTGATGTTATTGGTTCTAAACTAAAGGTGACACTTTAATTTCCTGCCATTGGAGAAAAAGCTACTTGAAGATCATCTACATAGAATCCTCTTTCAGTTGGAATAAGAGTGTATGGGTAATGATGGGAGGGCGAACAAAGAAATGAGAAGGGGGAAGCCTATGAAAATTTAATTAAAAAACAATATCTCAGGCCAACCCTCATCCAATAATAACCTATAGATTATAGATTCAATATTCAAGAGTCCTGTCTCCCTATTGTTAGCTCCTCACTATGGAAATAAATACTTATTGTAAAGGCCCTGTCACAAATCAGATGTCCACTGTTCAATAGTCAAGAATGTAACATGTAGAATTCTGGCCAGAAAGGAAATTCATAGATAATCTGCACTTTGAAAAAAATCATACAATGGGCCTGGTCTCTAAATTTTAAATGGGAGGTTTGTTTATAATAAAAAAGATCAACTCACTTTAAAATGCATACTGCCATGCCACTCCATGGGAAGAATTATTCTCATTATCATAAAAAGAAATATAGACATACAAAAGCTCTGTATGGGAAGCCTCAACTTGTCAGTAGTCACTTAGTAGCATCAGGATGCATGAACATGTGGCATCATTCGAGAAAGTGCTTGGATGTCCACTTTCACCTAGGTCTCTGTTCCACTCTTGACTTAGCCTTACAGAATTTTACAGGCCTCTGTACCTTATCTCCTCTTTAGAGACAGTAACAAAATTACTTAGTGGCAATAAATTGCTAGGTAGCCACTACTTATTAAGTACTACTTTCTGCTTGCAGTTTGCCTCATGTTTCAAAGACATTCACCATGCAAGATCTATGTAGAGAAGGGAGAGAACCCATCAAAGATATTGCCCTTTCAGAGGCAGTGGGTTGTGGACTCCAGAGAACAGAAGAGAGCTCGACCATGCTTCCTAGAGCAACTTGACATGTTGTTTTCCAATGCCTCTATTCAAGTCAAGACAGGATCCTTGGCTGCTGCAGAAAACAGAATTTCAAGATGAGTTGATATGAGTTTATTTAGTAGAGATTTTCAAAATAGATTTGCATGCGGAAGCTAGTAAAGTGATTCTCAGAGAAAGAATACTACACATGAAGTAAGGATATGGGCTTCTCAAGAGGGTCACATTCAAGTGTCTTAGCAACAGCTGTATATACAATTTTGGAGTCTTTTGAAATTGCATTTCTCCTTTTATATTTTTCTACTTCCTTTTATTTTATTTTTGAGAGAGAGAGAGAGGGAGAGAGAGAGAGAAAGAATGGAAGACCTTCAGCCTGCTGCAAGCATCATTGTGCATCTGACTATGTGGGATCTGGAGATCTGAGCATGAGTTCTTGGGCTTTGCTGGAAAGTGCCTTAACCACTAAGCCAACTCTCCAGCCCTTTTTCCACTTTTTAGTTCAGTGAGATCATTAGGCATTTCCTGAGATGTCTTGAATAAGATTAGAGTCTGATAAGGTAAAACCATGGGTCTTAACTCGAGGGGGTTAAGAAGTGCCTTTTCCTATCCATAGAGTTTATAGTCTTGTTCGTGAGATTCCCAGAAAATTGCATGTTTATAACTGGGAAAGGATAAAAGGCCATGTTGGGTCATATACATAGAACCCTGTTTTTAAACATGCCTCATTTCTATCTTAATTTTTATTTAAAATGTCTCTTTATTTAAAAATATATATCTCTATGTAGAAAACTTTCACATAAACTTTGTTAATTGTGCTGAAATTCTTCACTCTCACCTGAGGAAAGGCTTCAACCAGAATCCAGGGTGAGGAACTCTTTACTCTTCTAATGCTCCCTTTATTTTCCCTATCTTTCTGTCCTGCCTCAGATACACATTACACACTAGGAATTAAAGATCCCAGGCTATATTTCCTCCCCTACCCCCACAGCAGAGCCCCTCTCTAAGCTCTTACAGCCACGAGAATCTTCTCAGGAGGAAAAAAAGACTCAGAAGCCATTCAGTTTGAAGAGTGGGAATTAATTTTACTCCAGAGACATAATTATTCTCTGTTGATTAAAGCCTCTTAAGAAGTAATGTTTTTGAAGTTCCAATAATATTGATGTTTTTAAAGCCAGTGTGTTGTATTGAGCCTTAGTATAGTTGAGAGACCAACATATTTTGTTGTAGTTTCACTTACCCATTCATGCATTATAGCTCGGCTAGTAACTTAACTTTTCATTTTCAGTTTTTTTATGAGTAAAATGAGTGTACCAATAATCTGTCCTACCACATTGTGTTGCTGCAGTGATTAAATGAATTAATGCATAATAAATTATTTTGTGCATGTTACATGCTAAGCATACACTACAAAACTTGTGCTGTGATCACAGTACCTTCTGAATGTCTGCACTGTCCTGTTCATAATCTATCCTCATGCATTTTACATCATATCGACATAATTATACCTGGTCATTCCCTCTTGGATTTTGAATGCATATTAAGCTTATTCACCTGCACTTGTTAGGAATGTACTTGGCTTGACTTAATCATTGCTTGCCTGATCATATGTAATTTTAAGGGGATTTGCCTCACCCTCCAGGCCTTGCTGCCTTAGTGACCTCATTGTGTACATTGGGATCCAGTATCCACTGACTGGATCAATGATATTCCTTCATGCAAAACAATGGAACCCAGATATGGTTAATTGTCCAGCTAGGATTGATTCTGTAATTACACATTCTTGAAAAAACTAGGAATGCAACACAACTAAAACTGCATCCACTTGTGCATAGCCTCCCAGAGTTCCTTCTTGCCCTCTCTGCTTTGCACCTTTATGACCCCTTAATTCTTCTTTTGAGTAGTGGATTTGCCTTTGTGAAAATAGCTCTTCTATTATTTTACAATGGACTTAGAAGACAGGCAAAGAGTCAAAAGGATAATGTACCTATAGAGATGGATGATATGCATGGAAGGACTCAGGAAACAGCAGTGGTTTGAGGAAAGGATCTATGATGATGGGCCACAGTAGATTGAGTCTACGAATTGGAATGGAATGCACTATTCTTTGTGGAGGAGAACAGAGGTTCTTCTCACATGTAGCACATTAGAAATAGAAGACAAAAATCTTTAAATAACCATTGTTGGAAACTCTATGGGGTTTGTTTTGAATGTCAAAGCCTCTTTGAATGTGACAGAGCTTGGTGAAAGCTGGAATACTTGCTTCACACTCCAGTCTGGGGTGTGACCTCTGTGAGTGTCACAGGGCCCAGTAAGAAAGTAACAAAAAGCAATGGGAATTAACATGAAAAGGAACAGAGATGCAAAGGTGTGTATAATGGGTCACATGCAATCCAAGGCAGCCATGTATATTCAATCAAGGAACAGGGTTTGGAAAGACAGGGAGAAAAAGCAAAGTAGGTAGCTAAAGAAAGACTTTCACTGGGATAAGAAAGTTCTAATGTGTTCTGTTTTATGGAGGTGATGTGCAAAGTGTTTGCATTTTGCTACCCAAAAATGATGAACTAAAAGCAAATATCAACAAACTCAATATACTGTGGAATTAGTCCTTGCTCTGAGACCTTCTTCCTGGGGATGCATGGTCTTATAAATCTTCCAGCAGTCTTCATAGGCACCTCTAAAATAGCCCATGATGGTTTCCACTCTCTATGTGATGTCGCTGCCTGAGTGTGGGCTGAGCCTGGTAACTTTTTCTAACAAATAGAATATGGCAAAAAGTAAAGAAAATTGATTTTGGAGATTAAGTCACAAAGAAAAATACTATGACTTCCATCTCAGATGGTCTCTCCCATTCTCTCCCTCATTGTGAGGGAAGATGGCTGCCACCACTGAGAACTACTTTGCAGAGGGACTATGTGCCAGAAAAAGTGATATTTAAACCAACAGACTCCACTTACCTAATCCTCCCAACCATCACCAGGGTGACTAGGACACTGATCATCCCCAAATGACTTCCCTGCAGACACCCAATTCACACATTTGTAAGGGATCCTGAGCTAAGCTGCAAGAGATTCCTGACAGACAGAATCTGTGAAGGCATGATACATGCTGTTGTTTAATCCAGTAAGTCACAAGGTCATTTTTACTTAGCAATAAGCAACTAACACAGCAGGATTAATCTCTTAGAAGGGTGAAAATCTGGTAAAGGTAAAAATTAACTAAAGAGGGAAGAAAGAGTTTAGCTTTTCTGAAAATGTCAGTATGACTTTGATGCTGTGGTTGTGTTGATGTGAGTGGGGTCTATTGAATAGCTCCTGTTGTCTCCAGGCCCAATAAAATCCCTTCATGTCAGGTGGTCTTTGATGGGCATACTTTTAATTTCATAGACATATCCTGTAAGAAACAGTCAAAGATGTGAGGGAATAAAGGATACAAGTATGCAAAAAGAAAACCCTTATCTTTCTTTCCTATCTTGAAAATGAAATTGCTAAGTTGATGGAAAGTATCGATCCCTACATTGCTTCTTCCTAAAATGGTTGCTCTCCTTCTGCTCCCAAGTATAAATTTCTGTTTCATCTGAGCAAACACTCCACAATGATGTAGAATTTAATTGAAATATAGTGGCTAATCAAATACTTACCTGGAAATCTTTCCTTATAGCAAGAGAAAATAAAAATACCGGTAGCATCTGACTAAAAGTTACGTATGGTGGTGTTCATTAACATCCCAGTGCTGGGGAAGCAAAAACCAGGAAGATGCCTTGCTTTTGCTGACTAGCAAGTCTGGTAGAATCAGTGAGCTCTAGATTATTATGAGAATCTGTCTCTAAAAATAAGGTGGAGAGTGATTGAGATATTCAGCATGGACCTCTGTCTTTCACTTGCTTGTTCATAAATACATGGGAACACACATATGTACTTACTACACCCACAAACATACATGACACACACATATGCATTAAAAAATTGATCACAGAAGCCCTTCCAGGCATCCTCATGTTCATTTCACTAACATCCCAAACATCCTCATGCTCATCTCACTACCTCCTCCCACCATCCCAATATTTATCTCATAAGCTCATCCCAAGCATACTCATCATGATCTTACTACCGCCTCTCAACATCCTCATGTTCATCTCACTATTTCCCGCCATTTTTTAAGTGAATTTGCAATTTCCCAATATTAGGGCAGTTGTGCAATCTAAAAAAAAATTCAGTTGAAACCATGGACATTTAGGGTCTTTTGTTAGTTTTTTCTCAATAACTCCAGATGCAGTTTTCTTTTTAGTAGAACAAATCAGCGCACTACCCCTCAGCATCAGCCAACTTGAGCAGCCACAGCAGCCCTGACTTTCAGAAGCCAACAATAATCAACTATGACATGAGTTCTATTTATGCTTTCTCCTCCCCTTCTTTTTAATTAAGCACTTTATGAATTTGAAAACAACTTTATGAGTCATTCTGAGGCTGCTTAATATTAGTAGTAATGGGATTTATTCTACTGAAATGGGTTCATTATCATATCAGCTGCCAGCCTTGTGCCTCCAACCAGGCTTCTAGAAACTGATGACTGTTCTAAACACCTACAATGAGACTGCGGACTAAAATGGGAACTATACAAATATTGGTAAAGTTCCCACTAAGGTCAACATGATTAGGTTCAAGCATGCCCCAAAACTCCAAGCAATGTTCCTTAGGCTGCTCCTGTGGATTTTTTCTGCCCTTCAAGTCCTTCCAGACGTCATCACTCCATGGTCTTCCTCAGTACCTTTCCTTCTTTAAGGGGTCTTTCAAACTTCCAACAACTCTTCTATGAAACATTGTTTATTCTCTCTTCTCAGAAATAATTTCTCCCTGCATTATGCACATGTATTGAATTCACATCTGTCCTTTCTAGAATATTCTGAGTTCCTTTCAAATGAGGCTGGGTTCATATAGCAGTGAAAAAGACATTTAGAAGCTGCTTTTGTGGAGAAACATTGAGTCCATGCTCTCTTTGGTCATCAATTACCTTTTATTACCTCTATTTGCCTCCAAAACAAGATAAAAATGGCTTGCTCTATCTATCCTATCAAAGGAATGAAATTATGAATAAAAAGCTTCACTAAGCTTAGAACAGGAAGGAATACTACATCCCAGAGACCCAATTATTTTATCTTTCAAAAAACTCCATTTCCATTTCCTGGACTTAAGTGAAAGTGGAATTAAGTGAAAAAATACATCTAAAAACAACCTAGGGCTCAGGTCCCCTTCCTTCCAGAAAAGTTATCTCAGTGTTGCAGTTACCTTCTCTTAGGTGGGACAACACATCCAACCAAAAGCAGCTTATGGGAGGAAATGGTATATTTCAGGCTTGCAGTCTAGAGGGGGAGTTTCATCATGGTGAGGAAGCTGGCTTTCTTTATCATACACACAATAGAGAGCGAACAAACAGCCAAAAGTCCCACTGGCTCTGAACCCACAGGGCTGGCTCAACCCCAAGGTCTGCCCCTGGCCATGCACTTTCTCCAGCAGAGCTCCATCCACCAAAGACTCCACCATGTGGAGACTATGCAGAAAGCTCAAACAAACAGCTGGAGCTATGAAATTGCAGGGACATTTACATTCAAACCAGTGAAGTTTATATACATTCTAGTCTTTGTTTCATAACTTTCTAGACATTATCACCTGGACACAGGTACTGTAGTGAGGAAATTAGCTCCCACACCCTAAATTTGACAGCGCTGGAATTAAATCCATTCTCTTTGCCATTTTATTCCATAACTTTTTAAAAAGAAAACACCAGGAAACTAGGGGCACATTTAATGACTTTAAATACTGATTACAGTGGCCCAGCCAGCACTTGGAATAGAGCCATAGTCTATTTACCTGTGATATCCATAACCAGCCAAACATCTCCAAGCCTCATACCATGCATGATATCCAGCAGAGACTCTAAGATGTGCTTTTCTAGGAACATTCTTTTAAGTTGGGCAATATTGAATTACATTTATAATTGTAAATAAGTAAAGAATATAGACATATCCCTGAGTCTACCCTGTGAGTTACAACCTTACAAAAAGGGAGGTCACAAAAGAAAACTAAGCTAATCATCAAATAAGCCAACAGGGAAAACAGTCTTACTTTCCCTGCAATACTCAAACAGGCATGTCCAACCCAACCCACGGCCCACATGCTCCACGTGGCTGAGCATCACTATGAATGTGTGCCAATACAAAACTGTAAATGTACTTCAACATTCTTAGATTTTTCTGTACCTCTTTTGCGAAGTTCTAGAGAAAATGCCACATTGAAATGTCAAAATATGGACACTCCTGCTACACACATGACTATTTTTGTATTAAAAGTAACCCAGGTAGGGACCATGCTTTAAATTTCAATGTCATCCAACCTACTACCACAGTGTGAGACATATAAGACATTCTTTTTTTTTTTTCAAGGTACGGTCTCACTATAGCCCAGACAGACCTGGAATTCACTCTGTAGTCTCAGGGTGGCCTTGAACTCACGGTGATCCGCCTACCTCTGCCTCCCGAGTGCTGGGATTAAAGGCATGCCCGGTTTATATAGGATGTTCTTAGTGACTATATGCCCTGGACAATTTCAGGTTTCAATGTAATCATCTTTCCTTAGATGTTCTTTGCTGCCCCCACTCAAGCAACAGGTTCCTTGACAAGTACATACTGATTGCATATATGTGTTTGTCTGAGCTCAATTACATTTAAAATGTATAAGAACAGAATATTTTGAGAAACTTTTTATCTGTTGTACAAATCAGAATTTCCCTACAGTCAGTGCCTTGCTACAATATATTCCCACATCCAGTTTTATTAGTAGTTGCCATTCCAAGGAAGAGGGAAACGGTTTGTTTTCAGCACAGAAGCATTTGCTCAGCTTAGCCTAACCCATGTTCAGAGAGCTTGCACATCAGGGACAATGCCAGGTGGCAGCTGTGCTAAGAAACCTAGATTCAAAGGACAAGTGTGAGGAAAATGCCAAACTTTCTGTACTACAGGGACACAAGAGCCCAGCAGCTGGTCTCGCCCAGGGCAACATGCCAGTATGTACATTGTTGATGTCTGTTACCTCTCTCCCCAAGGAAGTAGAACTCTGCCGTCATCTGCAGCCTGAGCCCTTCTCTGATGGTTTTGGAATATCTTATTTTCTGGGAAAGAATCTACTTTAAAAATGCTTTTAAGCTACCTTTATGAAGGTTTATTCACACCGCATGAACAACATTCAATTACTTTCTTCCTCCCATATCTCTTTCTTTGGTCCTTTTTTCTTGCTTGGATCAAGGAATATTCAGGCTAGGTATGTTCCTATATGCCTGTAATCATAATGCTTATGAGGTAGGAGAATCATGAGTTCTGAGCTAGCCTGAGCTCCATAAAGAGACACTGTTTCAATAAAAGTAAAAATGAAAATGGAGTAATTTCAGTGCTGAGCACTCAAAGTGAGGAGCTTACCCTCAGAGTGAGGAGCTCGCCCTAGATCTCAAGACACTTCTGCATCTTGACTTTTGACTCTGCTTTCACACATGCACCAGGATCCAAGCTGACATCTCAGAACCAACCATTCCTCTGTGGACCACTTTCTTCTGTTTTCCAAAAAATGACTGAGCTGATAGTTACATTTCCCTCTCTAAGAAATTTCCCAGGGACTATTAATAGTTATCCCATGCGAAACTAACGGGAGTACTTATTCTTTGCTAGCACCAGTTCTTTTGTGATTTTAAAGCTTTCAATAGACTCCACTTTCTAAAAGGTGACTGCATAGACAAGAACGCCAGAGTCTCTGAAGTCTCTGTTCCTGGTTGCAGTATTATGAGCATTGCATAAACATCTTTTTCCTTAACCAGTACAAATTGATTCAGGAGGAACACAGAGGTACATTGCTAATCTTCACTAAATATTATATCATTTGTTTGATCCCCTTCCCACCCTTTCCTTCTATTTCTTTTAAGAGAAATAGTAAAAAGGTAAGAGGGGAAAAGAAAAAACTAGAGAAGACCTCCTTGCAGATTGGACAGGAAGATGGGAAGAGCAATGAGATTCAGGGTTTGGAGGGAAATCTCAGAATAATGGTTGGGTTTATTTTCTTTGTATCATAAACCCTTTAACACTCATCTTACTGGGTGTCATGTTTCTTGCATTTTGTAACTATTATTTTTTTTCCTTTAGTATATTTCTTTTTTTTATTAATTAGTTTTGTATTCAGCAAATGCAGTCAGTTTGGTGCCATTATTAGGCTCATCCATGACCTACCCCCTCCCCTTGGCCCCTCCTTGTTGAGGTACATGGCTCATGAACTGTGGAGTTACCCCACAGTTATAGGTAAGATAAATGTCTCTGCATATCATGACCCAACATGTGGCTCTGACATTCTTTCCACCCCCTCTTCTGCAAAATTTCCCTGAGCCATGTTAGGTTCATTTTTGGTCTGTTTCAGTGATGAGGTGTTGGGGGCCTCTGAGGCTCTGGCTCTCTGATTTGGTAGGAGTTGAATTTTCTCAATACAGTGGATAGCTGTCTAGAGAACAGAAGCAGAAGTATAGAATTCCTCAAAGTGATTGTATAAGTTGGTAACTTAAAAGCAGCTAATAATAGTGATGGAGGACATACCAGCAACAATAAACAAATACTTGAACAGTCCTGAGAATCCCAGGCAGAAGATGCTCAGTGGGGACTAGGGTGGATTCTGAGCTACAAGAATAAGAAGCCCCTTGGCCCAGCATAGAATCACTCACCCGTAGTTCCTATTAGTCTAGAGGTTGGGCCCAAGAGTTCAAGGCCAGTCAGGCCAACATAAAGACACCCTAAGTCAAAATATACAAATAAATAAACAGTGTCCCAGTTCAGGTTAAGAGTAAAGGCCAGGATAAATTCTCAGATCAGAAAAATAGCTGTTTATCAAAAGGGGTCTCCAAAAACAAGTTATACTCCATTCAGAAAAGCCCGTTCTGAGGCTGGAAAGATGCCTCAGTGGTTAAGGTGCTTACCTGAAAAGCCTAATGACCCAGGTTTGATTCCTCAGTATCCATATAAAGCCAGATGAATGAAGTGGTGTATGTATCTGGAGTTCATTTGCAGCAGCTAAAAGCCTTGACATGACCATTCTTTCTCTGGCTCTATTTGTTTCTCTGTGCTTGAAAATAAACAAATAATTTTTAAAAATAGAGCCAATTCTGGATTTGCACCACTTATTCTGGGATAAACCCCACTCTATAATAATCCAATAGTGAAAAGCTTTTTTTCTAACTTTAATTCTAGGAAAATGTGTATATCATATAGTTCACCACATTAGTGATTCAAAAATAGATTTTCATTTTACACTACCATCACTACCACCCAAAGCATCTCCATCACTCCTCACTGGCCCATGAAACTCTTACCTCTTCCTTCTCTACTCTCCAGCACACAGTAACAACCATCTATACTCCCTGTGATTTGAATTCTCTGCTTTGCATCCTTCCTTGGTTGTTGCATAGCAAATTCCTACAAATTGAAACATTCCTTCCTGTAGGGAGGAGAGAACTCTGGAGACTCAAGAGGCCAAGTCTGGGAAGGCTCAAACTTAAAAGGTCACATGGCCACTGATCAAGGTCATAGGAGTCATAGACTACTGAGGAACAGACTCAGAACAGTGTTGTGTACAAATTGAAACATTCCCTCCTGGAAGAAGGAAGGAAGCTCAAGGGACTCAGGATATTAACAACTCTGTGGAAAAGGCTCTAAGACTCCACCCTAAGGTTATATAAAGGGGAAAAAAAACCAGGCCTGGTGGCTCATACCTTTAATCCCAGCACTCCCAGGATGCAGAGGTAGGAGGATCACCATGAGTTCAAGGCCACCCTGAGACTATGTAGTGAAATCCAGGTCAGTCTAAGCTAGAGTGAGACCTTACCTTGAAAAACAAAAACAAACAAACAAACAAACAAAAAAGCCGGGGGAGGGGAATCGTTAGGAGGAGACTCTCCAACCAGCCTAGCTGCCTACGTGCCCTGTTGTGTGCTCCAGGGATGTGGCTTCAGTAAATCACCACCTATGCTGGGGTGGGCTTTTTGGTGATGCAACTGGTTTGAGTCATCAATTGCTCCTGGAAACAACCCTTCACTGGTTCACCAAAACTCATATTGGAGCAATCATACTTTATTCTATCATCGGAGCCCTATCTAGGATGAACAGGCATGTTTCTGCCTCCCCAGGAAGTTTCTCATGACACTTAAAGATAGGAGTCTTACAATATTTGTCCTTATTTCACCTAGTGTCATGTTCTTCAGGTCCAGCCATGCTGCAACATGCATCAGAATTGCCTTCCTTAAAAGGTGAGCAACACCCAACTGTATTCATATGCACACCTGAAGAACTCTTTTGAGCACTAATTACCCATGGTAAAAGTTTAATTATCCTAAGTATTTTAACTTAGATTTATCATTTGGTCCTCTGGCTGCCTCTAGGAATTTTTCTTTGGGTTGCCTGGTAGTTTAGTGCCATGTAGGTATAGAAGGAATATCTCATAATGTCTTTTTGTGCTGACTCTTTACTTAACGAGATTTTATAGCCCCAAGGATAAAGAGCTGAACTTCAATCTCTAACACCACCCTCCAAAGTCACCTAGTCCTTGGGAAAATGGTTAGTATCTCTTTGTCTTCTGTGGCCTGTGGAAGTAGCACCATTTGCTGTGACAGAGGCAGTCATGAAGCTAGTGGTGTTGTTTTGGTAGTTTGAATGTGGAGTGTCCCCCATAGCCTCATGTGTTTGTGATTAAACCTCATACTTAATCCCCATCTGATTGGAGCCTTTAGGAGATGGAGCCATGTTGGAAGAGGTATGTCCCTGGGGTCAGGTCTTGAAGTTTACTATTTAGTCTACTGGGATTTTAAGTAGTCCACACTTACTACTTCCTTCCTGCTGATATGTTAAAATGTGAGCCAATTTCCTATTCCTTCCATGCTTTCTCCATCATGATGAAGCTTCACCTCAAAACTGTAAGCGAGAAATAAAATCTCCCTCCATAAGTTGCTTCTGGTTGAGTCTTTGGTCTCAACAACTAGAAAGTAACTTACACTTCTGAATGGTCTCCCTGGCTTGTATCTATCCAGAATGGCTAGAGGTTGGGTGGGTTTCCGCAGGGTAAGGAAAGTCACCAAATCTTATTGATTCTGTCTTCTTAACATATTTCCAAAACTCCATCTATTTTTACCCATATAGCTGGGTGCTGGCACAGCTCTAATCACAATTCTTATTCATCTGATTAAATATCTCAATTATTTCTCTGCCTAGTACTCCATTCTTCCATCCACTCAGAGTGCAGTCAAAGACATATTTATGTCAGAGTGCTTGAGGACGCATCATAGGTTAGTGGTAAGACCCGACTGCTGAAGACACCATACACTGTTGGAATGTATCATGGAGCAACATAGCTGGAAGGTGGAAGAGAGTCAGTCCCCAGACAGTTAGAATGTCTAGCGCTGGAAGTTGCTACATGACCAACTGGGAGATAAAGACCAATATCTGCCCAAGCAACACATGGTCTAACTTACTTAGCAGCAAACAATCTAACCTGATGTTCATACAGTTGCAATACTGGCACATAGTCATGGCGGGAAACCAACTGCTCTTGATTTGGCAAACTGATCTGCTCAGTGGAACAGAACCCATAGCGGGAGGTGGAAAACAACAAAAATGAACCTGCTCTCCACTAAACTCTCTCTAAAAAACAATGATTATCACATTAACTTAGTGCTAACTTTATTCTCTGTTGGAGAATCTGCTTCTCTTCTTCAGATACATGCAGATCCTAAGGAGAGAACCACCCCATCATAACTCAAAAGGGCCCCAGCTGAAACTAAGAATAATTGGGGAAACATGCTAGAAGGCTGTCTTCTTGGAGAACTGGGAGCCAGCACAACGGTGAAGGAGATAGACACAGAGAACAATCAACCCCTACCAAACCAGATATCCAGAGACACAGAGGCGCCCAAGATTTCAACGTGGAAGAAGACCTAATATGAACCCAACCTGGCTCAGGGAAATTTGGGGAAGAGGGTACGGAAAGAATGTCAGAGCCACACGTTGGGTCATGACACGCAAAGACATTTCCTCCTACCCAAAACTAAAGGCTAACCCCACAATGCACGACCCATATACACCAACAAGGAGGGTCCCTGTGGATGGTAGAGGACAGGGAGGAGTCTAACAATGATACCAGCTTGATTGTATTCACTGACTACAAAAATTAATAAAAAAGAATAAGTCCTCACTAATTTAAAACATACTTAAAATCTTAAAAGGATGTCTCTCCATGTTTCATATTGTCATGTCTAATGTTGGAACATCCATATCATGTCATGTGTTCAATATTTTATGTAGTCTGTCCTTATGTATGACTAAATTTATGGCCATTAATTATTCTAGTGCTTATGGTCATAAAATGTTCAGATGTTGCTGGAGCTACCATAGCATAGCAGTACTGGCAGACACCATGGGGAGCATGTGGCATGAGCGCCACCAAGGCTAGAGTGCTGGGTGTGGCTGCTGGTGCTCAGCTTCATGTTTGGATGCATTGTGTTACTGATCCTCCTTCAGTCCTTCTCCTCCTTTGTGCCCAGGGTGCTACAGAAGGATATGAGGCAGGAGTCACAAATGCAGACAAAGATCCAGGACATGAAACAGGAGCTCTCCACAGTTAACATGATGGACAAGTTTGTAGGATATGCCAGGCTGGAAAGGAAGATGAGCAAGATGACCAAAGCTTAAAACTCACTTGAAAGCTCAGATATCTCAGTTGGCCAAGATAAAATATTGGTTTTTACATATTGCAAGCAGCCTTGATGATCTCACTCATTTGGAAGTACTATTGCATCCCTGTGACCATTGTGCCAAGTGAGTGGATGACCCCGTTAGTCTGTCTGGTGGCTTTTCCTACTAGAGTAACAGGTGGTGTTGGCATTATCTGATGTATTCTCATCTGTAACAAAGTGGTGGCCCTCCTCTTCCACCCTTTCAGCTGAAAGGACATGATTACATGGGTTACCTTTAAAAACCAGACGCAAAAGTACACAGGTTCTTACTTTTGTTGTTGAAATATGTTTGTTGTGGACTTTATATGAGATTCTTTTAAGAATCATGATTTTCTATATATACTGTATGGCATGTGTGTATAACCAACCTTATTCCAGATGTGTAAGAAGAGTGTATCATCTAGATTTTGGTATTTGTAACTTGTGCTTTTGAGATATTTTTGGTCCTGTCATGAACTGTTAAGTCAGAGCTTTCCAATATTTGTTCTTAAAAGACAGCACTGCTATAAGTCCATTTTAGAAAGTATCTTAACTTTAAATACCACTACTGAATTTGAAACTTTGTTTTTAATCTTAGGCAGTACACCTGAAAGTAACACTACCAGACACTACATTTCCCCTCTGTAACCTCACTTGTTGGACAGGCTTTTGTGCCTTATGTATAAAGTATGTTAAAACAGTATTACTTATTGGAACCTCTTGATTTTTGTTACAGTGTTTTACAAATGTATCCATGAGAACATATCATGTTGCTTTATGCTTGAATTGTGTTTATTTAAGACATTTCAAATGAAGTTTATTTTTTAAACATTTAGTACTTATGTTCTATAGGATGAAATAAAGTTAAAAGATGAAGTATGGGCTGATTACATTAATCTGAAGGGATAGTTGTTTGGTCTATAAAGTATAGTTCTGCTGAAACTAGTTCTGAAGTACTTTTTCTAATGAAAGTATTCATAAGTGCTTCCAAGGCTGTCATTCTTCCAGCCCCTTATTTGCTGTGTGCAGTCATTACTGACAGATGGCTACTGGCTTTTGCTCATAACTCCGGGGAACCATAGTCCAGAAAAGGCACATTCTAGCACCAGTGTTTGAAACATCATACCTGTATTCTCATGTTTCCTAGTGATCTAATGATCTGATTGATAAGTATTTAATTAGTAGATATTTTGACTAATTGTACTTTCAAAAGGCCATTTCTTTGGTCTTTTGGCTTATTTATGAACCCAATTCCACCAGAGCAGGCTTGAGTTTCCACTTACTTAAACTCACCAGACATGCAGTCTTAGGCAGCATCAAGATTACAATACTGCATATGTTCATTAATATTGTTGTACGTGCTTTTAAGACTTGTTTAAATGTGTGTCAAATAACATTAGAGGATCTATATGCCAGCTTCTAGCATCTTCACCCTATTTTGGATAAGAAGCCAATCCAGTGGAGCTGTAGAATCTCTGGTTCCCTCCATGGACTTTAGCTCTCAGAGAACTTGCTCCTCATTCCTTTTTTCTTTTCTTTTCTTTTTTTTTTTTTTTGTGAACTGCAAGCTGGAATGGTATGTTGTACCTAGGCTCCACTTGAATTAACAGTGAGAATGGCATATGCCTGAGCAGACCCTTCTGTCTTAAGGGTGTGTGCTTTCAGACTTCTCTGCAGGAAAGGAACCAGACAGACCTTGCTAAGGCTGGAAGCTTAGAATCTAATGCATAAGATTGAGAAGATGTGACATGCCCTTCAGCTTTCTCCTCACTGCATATGTACAAGACTGTAAACACTGTCTCTATTAGAAAGGTACAGGGAGCCAGGCATGGTGGTGGACTCCTTTAATCCCAGCACTCTGGAGGCAGAGGTAGGAGGATCACCACAAATTCGAGGCCACCCTGAGAGTACATAGTGAATTCCAGGTCAGCATGAGCTAGAGTGAAACCCTACCTTGAAAACCCAAACATAAAATAAAATAAAATTTAAATTAAAAAAAATATTCTGGGGATGGAGAGATAGCTGAGTGGTTAAGGCGTTTGCCTGCAAAGCCAAAGGCTTTTCGGTTTGATTCTCCAGGATTCACATAAGGCAATGCACAAGAGGGCACCTGTGTCTGGAGTTCATTTTCAGTGGCTGGATGCCCCTGCACACCCATTCTCTCTCTCTCTCTCTCTCTCTCTCTCTCTCTCTCTCTCTCTCTCTCTCTCCTTCCCTCCTTCTTTCTCTCTCTCTCAAATAAATAAACAAAATATTAAAAAATGATCTGATGCTCAGATACTTTAAGATGATGCTAAATTATTAAAACCAGGCTTACAATATGTTTAAAATAATTAGCCTGTATGTTTTTTAAAACATGCTTGTTCATGCTTACTACAACAATAAACATACTTGTATACCAAACTCTAACCCTGCTTCTACAGAAAAGACATGTTTTTACATCAGAAAAGACTTTATAAGGTAAAAGATTATTGTAAGGTATGTTATTAAAAGGATATGAAAAGTGATATAAAAAGGTTATGGGATTTTAAACTAAAAAAGATTTAAGTTGCCTCTGATAAAAAACAAGAGGAGAAGGCTGGAGAGATGGCTTAGCAGTTAAGCGCTTGCCTATGAAGCCTAAGGACCCCGTTTCGAGGCTTGATTCCCCAGGACCCACGTTATCCAGATGCACAAGGGGCAGCATGCGTCTGGAGTTTGTTTGCAGTGGCTGGAGGCCCTGGTGTGCCCATTATCTCTCTCTCCCTTTCTCTCTCTCTCTCTCTTTCTCTCTCTCTCTCTCTCCCTCTTTCTCTGTCTGTCTGTTGCTCTCAAATAAAAATAAAAATAAAAAAAGAACAAGAGGAGGCCTAGGGGGACTGTTGACCCAGGGAGATGGGAAGGCAGGCAATCAGAATCCAGTCTATTTATAATTAACTATGAAAACAAAAATTAAAAAAAACACTTAAATTGTCATATTAAAAGTCCTATGGTAAGGACATTGAAAGGTTTTTTTTTTTTTTGGTAGCTATGAGATGAACTGACTAAAAAAATAAATGGGAGAGGAAACTTTAGATATAAGTAAATGTTTGATGAAAAAAAATGTTACAAAGTTACATATATTGTAAGGTAAAAGTATGTAGATGAAGGTATGAATAAAGTATGTGGGTGAAGGCATGAGTAAGCTTAAACAGAAGGTTAAAGACAATGTTGATTAAGTTTTAAACTACTTGATCAGATTATAGACTCCTTGAGATATATTAGCCCAGTGCTTATATCAGACTAACAAAGGATGGTCCTAGCTGCTAGCAGGATGCTATAGTATTAAGGTTAATCTGGTCATGATAATGGTTATAAAAAATTGGCTTTAAAGTTCTTGCCCAAGTTTTCCTCTATTTGCCAACCTTTTACTATTTAACAATTATTTACTTATTATGTTAAAAAATATTGTAACCTTAAGATGGCTCCTGCCTTGTTCATACTGTTTAGCTGGGTGATTATCACTAAGATTACTGTCTAAGTCTTACAAAAGGTGATTTAGTCATTGTTACTTTGTTCTTAGGGAAATTGAGGATAGTCCTCCTATCCTAGGAAAGCTTGCAATATACAATGTTAATATAGTTTGTCTAGGTTTCATATACTCTATCAGTGGTAAATATTCCCTTATGTCAAACTTAAAAATTCTTCAATGACTAAAGGCAGTTGATGAAAAAATCACTTTATGTCAATCATAATGTCTCTAATGTATATTAAAATCAGACTAGTTTAGCTCAACAGTTACCAGGTTTGGCTTTATTCTTAATCTATGTATACTCAGTCTCAGTAAAGGTTTTAGTTAAGCAATTGTCTCATTTCTTGTACCTTAAGTTCACTTTTTATAGATATATTTATACTTAACACATGTTCCCTGCTCTAGAAATGATTTTATATACTGCTCTTCTGCTTCCAGTTTGTGGGGTAATTGTACTCATGCATGTTTCTAAACTAACCAAAGATGTTACCAAATAATAATGTCAAAACTTTTTTTAAAATTTATTTATTATTTTTTAAAATTTTTTATTAATTAGTTTTGTATTCAGCAAATACAGTCAGTTTGGTACCATTATTAGGCTCATCCATGACCTACCCCCTCTCCTTGGCCCCTCCTTGTTGAGGTATATGGGTCATGCATTGTGGAGTTAGCCCACAGTTATGGGTAAGATAAATGTCTGCATATCATGACCCAACATGTGGCTCTGACATTCTTTCCGCCCCCTCTTCCGCAAAATTTCCCTGAGCCATGTTGGGTTCATATTTAGTCTGCTTCAGTGATGAGGTGTTGGGGGCCTTTATGCTATATTACTTGGTATGTTCTGCCTGAACTTATAACTATTAGATATTTAAAGAATAAGATGTACCTACCTTCTAAAAAGCTGTTTCTCTATATTTTTCTTACCTTAATTATTTACATAGTTCCAACAATTCTTTATAATAAGGTGATAAATTTATTTATAATATCATACCTCATATTACAATAAAAGGAAAGCTAAAGGCCTCTGACCCAGAGTTATCTCTTGCACTGTAATAAACTTTTATGCTAATTATGTCCTATACTACATAGTCTTTGTACTGACACTGTAGTTTTTGTACTGTTTCAAGGCCATAGTTTGTATGACAGCTTCTGGCCAGTACTAAAATTATCTTGTGTTTCCTCTTAACTCCACAACACAGATACAAATATCTCTCTACTAATTGACCATTTATTCAAGCTTTGGAAAAGATTCCCCTGAACTCACGCTGATGTAAAAATAGACTGATTCTCCACTCCATCTCTGGTGCCAGTTTCCCATATCAATATCAAGGTTAACATGATCAAGATATTTTAACTATTTTGTCTAGTTATTTAAAGCTATCTAAATGTGACATAAAGATCAAAACTAAGCCTTTATTTTGTTACATGGGAAACCTGTTTACAACAACAGGTTTCTTAAGTGTTCTACTCTTATATGTTTTTCTATTGGGTAAGACTTTTACTTATTTGCTATAAACTTATTCTAAAAAATAAAGCTGGGCTTAATTATATAAAATATATTCCATTGTATTATATAACCAATATATTTATATAAAACATAATTTCATTATGTTTACAAGATAAACAACTGGTAATAAAAAATTATCAAGACTAATCAAAGTTTTAGCCTTTCAGCCTAACATATTTTCATTAGTTCTAAGACTTTTTGATCTCTGGACCAAGCAAGTAAAAACAATGAACCTTCTATATTAAAGATTTCCCCAAAAAAAACCTTTAAATTTAAACTTCAGAATTAGTTAACTTCTTAATCACTATAATATTTAAATTTAAATAATTTAAGGTATTTCAAATCTTTCCTCAATACTAATCTCTTATACTTCCTACCTTACCTAAACCAAATCTTTATATTTCCACAAATTCTAGTTAACTTCCCATCCAAGTTAACAACTCCTTCTTCCTTATCTGTCACCTATATTGTTATAATTTTTTAACCTTAAATATAATGTTCATGTCACCTGTAAATGTCATGTCACATGTAAGAAAACTCACACATGGATAATAACCAGATCATAATGGCTAATAGATTTGACATGATCTAGGTGTTTCTTTCTTAATGGCTCTGAAAACTATCACTCTCCTGAAGAGCTGCCTCCTTGCCTGTCCATAAGATCAACATGAGATAATAGCCTAGTATGTACACAAACTACACAATGAAATTTGGAAATGGGAAACAGAAAGCTAACTCCCAAAAGCCAAACCTTTGTGACTAATGACTGAGGAGAAGTAAATGTTACCAATATAGAACTAGTAATATCTAGGGCTGTATTAGTATTTTTAATGGCCAATAATATTACTTCTCTATATGTGACCTGACATCTCTCTGTAACCAACTAAGATATCTATTGCTATAAGTTAAGAAATCTCATAGCTCTATGTTAGACCTATCCTGTCCCTGACATGTACTTTATTCCCCTGATTATGATAATGTTCACCCACTCTTTTGGCCCTTGCATACTCAAATGCCTCACTAAATTCCTCCAAGACAACATCCTAACCTTTACTTCATAGCAAGTCACTGAATTCTTCATGGCCACTGAATATCAGCCCCTGAGCATCCAACTTCCACAGGACTGTGGGGACAACCTGAGAGATCTACTGACTCTCCAAACAAAAAGTAAGAAGAGGATTGAACATCACCCCCATTCTTGCCAGCACAGCCCACCACGAAGTGCCCCACTCATTCCCTGTTCTCCCCAATCTTTTTTATCCTTCCAGAGTCTAGTCTGAAGGGTTAATAGCTTTCCCTGAAAACCATAGGGAACTAAAGAGTTAATAACTATACCTAAGACTAGAAGGCCCTTAAACAAAGAGGAGTTCAGCCGGTTTCCCCTGATATGAATGACTAAGTCAATGATATAATGTTTAAAAGGACACATTCCAGAGCTAGAATGTCTGGGTTCAAGTCTTTTCTCTGATACTTAAAAACAATTTGACGTCAAGCAACTTGCTATACCTTGTTTTTTTTTTTTTTTTTTTTTCTTTTTCACTTAGATACATAAAAGAAGGAAGAGTTCACAAGTTGATTGAGGATTAAAGGAGTTAAGGCGTGTAGCACATGTTCTCAGTGCCTAATCCAGGAAGTGATACTGAGATGTTACTATGGGCCAGGTACTGGCTAGGTGATGGATAGAAGATAATGAAGGAGAGCTAGCCTTTACATGCAAGAAGACTAAAGAAAAGTACCACACAGTATAACATCACAGGAGCTCTGAGAGGCAGGAGGAGAGAGACCTGGCTTTGTTGTCCTTGGAGTAAGAAACTGTTAGGGAAGCAAGCATTTAAGCTGAATTTGAAGGGTAAGGAAAGGAACTGCTATCCTCCTGATTAAATGCTTGCAACAACTTCACTCTCTAATCCAATGGTCCACTGCAGAATAAAACCATGGAGGCAAGAGATGGGTGAAGTTGCATTGCATCTAATAAATGAGAAGATTTCACCTTGTTTTATGTTCTAAAAATTGTTTTTAATAAGTATGAAAAGAGACATCACATTTTGAGAAACTCTATAGGTGAAAAAGCCTTATATGATGAGCTATCATGTAGAATGTCCAGGTAGTCCCTAAACATCCTGAAGTTCCTGCTTCCTATTCTTTCTGTCCATTCACATCATATCCACTTCAAAGTCCTAAGCCTTCCCTTGGCACAACATTTGGCAGAGATTTCTCCCTTTTGCATGCTTCTAGCCCTTATACTCAATCTCTAAGCTTTCTAATACTGCAGTCCACTTTGGTTTGATATGTGTGCATATCTTAAATGGCCCCTGAGGAGAGGAACTGTACTTACATTCATTTAGTCTCTTAAAGTACTTACCAGTGTGAATTACTGAATGAGGTATCCAGGTATAGGTAGAATTCAGGTTTTCACACATGAGATTTGCTTCTCAAGAGGCAACATCAAGCACCGACAAGGAATTATAGACCCTTCCAACTTCAATTTCAAGAGCTGGAACTATGAACTGCGTCCACTTCCAAATGGCCAAAGAAAAAAGTCATTTCCAAGAATAATGTAGCTGAAATCACAATTCTTGGCAAGCAATAAGACAGTTAGCCCATCAGGGGATGCCAAACTTATGGCTCTACTAGGTTGCCTGGTAGAAAGCAATTTATTTAAAGACATGTGTAAAATAAAGTTTGATGGTTCCTATTAAAGGAAACTAACATAGAATCAGACTGTAGTAAAAAATGCCCTAAGTGCAAAGGACAGTCTGGTCATTGTGGCTTTCATAGCATCTCCTACCAACGAGTTTTGAAAAAAAGTGTGCTAGGAAAGTATTTCCTTCTCACCAAATACATCTTAAGCTATGTAATATTTCTTCTCTTTAAATATGTATATGAAATGTTTAATACCAGAGAGACCTTGCAAGCTCTATCAATTGCTTGTACTAACTCATGTTTCTCAGAGAACACATTTGATTGATTCTTTTAATTCAATATTTGTACCAATTCAAGAACATTATCACCTTGGTACTTGAATAAATCTGCTTGATAATAAAGTAGTCACACAGGACTGGGTAGGAGATGTCCTCTCAACATACAAGGGCTGCTGTAGCTCACAGGAAACTGACCCAGGTTTCAAGCATGTGGTTGTCAAGGCATGAGTCAGGGAATTTTGAGGAACTTCTAACTAGCCCCAAACAGTAATGAAATATGAAAAGAATATCCCTAAGGGAAGACTTTCTGACAAGGGCATCACCTTAGCTAAGCTAACTCTCTCCTGCAAATACTCAAGAACATTAAAATTTTGGTGTGATCTTGCTAAGGATTTGCATGTTGAATAGTTCCTAAAAGCTCATGTGTTAAAGGCTTGGCTGGCTGGTTGTATTAGTCAGGGTTTTCTATAGGAACAGAACTGCTAGAACAAATTATTTTTAAAAGGGAAATTATTGGATTAGTTTACGGTAGTCCAGTATCAGTTGCAGGCCCAAGAATCAAGGAATCTGGTAGCTGCTCAGTCCACATGGCCAGATGCCTCAGCAGTCCTGATCCACCATTGCAGATGGAGCTGGAAGGTCTGGAGGCTTCCTGAGGAGCCACTGGGTTTCAATCCATGTGGGTCTTCAGTTGACGCTGGTCTTCAGTCTGTGCTGGTCTTCAATCCACGCTGGAAGGCAGCAAGCAGCTCCCGCAGCCAAGTGGGAAGAAGGAAGGGACTCTTTCCACTCAGAGCTTCCTTATATGAAGTCCCCCTCTGAGCTGGGCTGCCCACTCTGGGGGAAGGGCTCACTCTGGGGGAAGGACTTCTTCCTTCAGTTAATCCTTCATGGAAGCAACCACAAGGATGCACCCAAAAGGGATTTCTGTGGATTACTAAACAGGTCAAGTTGACAACACCTTAACTATCACACTGGTGATACAACTGGGAAACTTTGAGAGGTGGAGTCTGGTAGGATGTTGTGGCGGAAGCTTCAGGTTTGTTGAGATGAATTTCCAGACCAGGCACAGTTATGGAAGAAAGGGGTTTATTCAAACTTACAGATCCAGGGGAGGTTCCACAATGGCAAAAAAAGCTGGCCTGTCTTCACAGGTCCAAGCAGAGAGAGAAGCACAAGCCTGAAAGTCAAAAGCCACAAAGCATACACAGCACACTTCAGGAACTCCAGCTAGGCACACTGTGCATATCTTTAGATTCAAATCTCAAACCCACTCACATCTAAGATCCACCCAGTGACACTGCCTCCAGCCAGGTGGCTTCACATGCAAACTACAAACTAATAAAACACTGAATATATTGGGGACCATCTATTCAAACTACCACAGATGTCCTCAGGTTCTAGAGGTAGTTCTTGCCTTAGAGGGTGTTTCCTGCAAAAGACTTAAGTTAAATCACCTGATGTCTCCTACTCATGTAGTCATCATTGCCTCCCATACCATGAGGAGATGTAGCAAGGGGGTCTATGGGAGGGTTTGTGATTCCATTTAGACTTTCAACCTCTAAAACTAATAACTGCACAAAACTTTTCTTTTTTTTATAATTCAGTAGCCTCAGGTATTTTGTGTAGCAATGCAATGCTGACTAATAATCATTTCAATTAGCCCATCAATGGCCACTACCCTGCCACTATACAACTTCAGCTCACAGAGGGCTGCTCTTCCCTGAGACATGCCCCTGGAAAGCAGCATCAATCCTTCTTATTCTCACCCTTTTCCTATCACAAGTGTTCTTTGATTCTTCTTCACAATCCTGCATTCCTGGTTTGGCAAGGTTTCTCTTGACCTGAGGTCAAACTGCCTTAGTCCTTTTCAATGCCTTTATCACCCTCAATATTGGGATTATTTTCTCTAATAATACACCTTCATGAATCTATAGCCTAAATTATCTTCTTGTCTTTTTCACCTCTGATTAATATGTTTATTTTCACATTCTCCTGGCATGCTGGATTCCTTTTCTCTGTGTATCTCTCTGCTCACTCTGAGAGCTCTCCATTCTTAATCTCCAGCTTTTGTTCAAAACTCCATGTGCCTCTGTAATCTCACATTCTGAGGGCCAAAGCCTTAATTCTGTTCCCACTTAGTGGTCATCCCATTCCTTCCCAATCACCATTATCACCAGGGATATAACTCCTTGTGTCTCTGGCTCTTCCAGGGTTCTTTTATTAAAGCACTTGCATTAAAACTAAATCCTCAACACTTTTGTTTAAAGAAAGATTCCACCCCAAGGTAGCTTTTTTCGCAATCATTTATACATCTGAAAGAGTTTTCTAGAGATTGGGAGGGGAAGGTGTAATGAATCAGGCAGTAAGGTGCTGCAGAGTCTGTTGCCAAACTCCACCACAGTCCAGTTATCCTGCACCATAGGTTAGTCAGCCCATTTTTGTCCAGTATATAGAGTGTATCACAGTATGATTTGCTTGCTTCTCACTTCTGCTCAATATCATGTGTTTGGGGTTCACCTGTGCTAATTTATGCAGCAGTAGTTTTTCATCTCAGCTGCAATATATTCTGCTGTGTGACCACAGCATGATGCATTGAACCTACTGATTTTTCTCTAATACTAATAATGTAACATGATCATCAGGTTTTCAGAATGCACAAACCATGTTCCTCCTGCCAATCCCACTCTTGTGTAATTCTCTCCCAAAGGTTGATGGCACTTGTGTTGCTCTCTCTTATTGGTACACTTGCTGAAGAAGTTTGGCATTTGTATTGTGAACAACCCTGAGGAGAGATTTGTGGGATCCAGAAGCAAGCATAGCTTCTAGATAACCAGCACAAGGAAGTATATCCTGTCAACAGTCCTGGAAGTGAGTGTGGAAGCAGGTTTACCCTATTGGGAAGATCAGCAGCTAAGAGGATCCTCATCCAGGTCAAGTACATAGATTTTTGAGGCCTCGTCATTCTCTTCTCTGAAAACTATGTTTATATATTTGTGGGCCTTTTGGATACTACTTCATGAAGTGTATATTTCTGTTTTAAAAAATTTCATTTTTATTTATTTATTTGAGAGAGTGAAGATAAAGAGATAGAGGAAAGGAGATAATGGGCTCACAGAGGCCTCCAACCACTGCAAACAAACTCCAGACACATTTTCCACCTTGTGCATCTGGCTTCTGTGTATCCTGGGAATATGAACCTGAGTCCTTTGGCTTTTCAGGCAAACACTTTAACTGCTAAGCCATTTCTGCCAGCCTGAAATAGCTGAAAAAATATCTGCCTAAATGGAGGAAATGTTTATTTTAGCTCACAGTTTCAGTCAAGTCACATGGCTCCATCATTATTCAGACTGTAGGGAGGCAAAACATGACAGAAGGGGATGCATGGAAGCAGGAATAAAGCTGCTTACTTCAGAGTGGCTGCAAAGCAACAAGTTGTTTTCATCACAAAACTCCTCCATCAAACCCATAAAGCTATGATTAACCAACAATGAGTTACTCCACTGATGAGTCAGAGCCTTCATTATCACATCCCCTCCCACATACACCACTGTTCTGGGTACCAAGCCTTATATACTGGAGCTCAGGGACCATTTCAGATCTACACTATAGCAATCAGGGTGCCTTTGAAGATATGAAGTTTGAATGGGTTTTTGCACATAAGGTCATTGGTACTGATGTTGCTGATACTATCTTACAAGTTAAAATGGTCCTTGTACTTTAATTGGGTATTTTGATAGATTTAAGTTCTTAATTATAATGTACTCCAGCTTATGCTTTGAACTTTATCTTTGGTGTTTTATTTAACAAACTTCCCCTATCTCAATATTATGAAACTTTTCTATGTTATCTCATGGAAGCTATCTTGCTTTACCATTTTTCTTTAGTTCCACGTCCACTTGAAATTGGTTTTGGTATGATGAGAGACAGAGGTCAATGTTCATTTTCTTCTATATAGATAACCAATCAACTCAGTAGCACTTCACTGAAATACCTTTATTGTCCAGTGCACCACAGTATTTCCTTGGCCATAAATCAAGTTCATGCATACATAGTCTCACAGTGTGTTTTGAACTCTACTTCTACATTTCTGTTTCTAACCTCAAGCCAAAAGTATGTTGAATTAATTACTGTGGATTTATAAGAAGCAGCTAGTAACTTCCTCAAAATTGTTATTCCAGCCCTAAATATTACTATTTGAGTATAAATTATAGAATAAGCTTTTGATTTTCAGAAAGCAAATCCTTTGGGGATTTTGTTTTTAATTATTTACTATTATTTGAAAGCAGGGAGAGAGAGAGAGAGAGAGAGAGAGAGAGAGAGAGAGAGAGAGAGAGAGAACCAGGGCTTTTTGCTACTACAAAGAACTCCAGCAAATGCATACACTTACATTGTGTACCTGGCTTTATGTGGGGTACTGGGGTTTGAACCTGGTCCATCAGGCTTGTCAGCAAGTTTCTTAACCACTAAGGTACCTCTCTGGCCCCCCTTTCAGGATTTTTATTGTATTGTATTATATTATATTTATAGATTAACATGGAATTGATTCTTGTCTCTATTTTATCAAGCCATCCAATTCATGAATATGGTATATAACTTCATGGATTTAGATGTATTTTGATGTCTTTTTTGAGTAAGGAATTAGTTTTCTCTGTAGAACTCTAACACATTTTATTTATACCCTTGATTAGGTATTTGAAAATGTTTTAATACCTTTGTAAAGCTGTCTTCCATTAAATGTGACTGTTACTTCTGTTACATTAAAATTGAATCATTTTGGGGAATTTTGAAATTGTTTTATTAGTATTTTACTGAGTTTATAAAGTCAAGTTGGTTCCATTGTTACTGTCCTCACCCACCCCCCGCAGGAAGCCTCCCCATTGGTGAATATGGGTCGTGCATTGTGGGGTTAGCCTTTAGTTTTGGGGAGGAGGAAATGTCTTTGTGTGTCATGACCCAATGTGTGGCTCCGAGATTCTTTCCACCCCCTCTTCCACAAATTTCCCTGAGCCATGCTGGGTTCATATTAGGTCTGCTTCCATGTTGAGATCTTGGGCACCTCTGTGTCTCTGGATATCTGGTTTGGTAGGGGTTGATTGTTCTCTGTGTCTATCTCCTTCACTGTTTTGCTGGTTCCCTGTTTGCCAAGAAAACAGCATTCTTGCATTTTTCCCAATTATTCTTAGTTTCAGTTGGGCACTTTTGAAGTATGATTGGATGGTTCTCTCCTTAAGATCTGCATCTATCTGAAAAAGAGAAGCAGATTATTCAACAGAGAGTAAAGTTAGCAACATGTAAATGTGATAACGATTGTTTTTTAGAGAGAGTTTAATGGAAAGTGGGTTCATTTTTGGATATGGTTCTGACTTGTTTCCCAACTCCAGCTATGGGTTATGTTCCACTGAGCAGATCAGTTTGCCAAATCAAGAACAGTTGGTTTCCCACCATGGCTATGTGCCACTATTGTACTTGTATGAACATCATGTCAGGTTGTTTGCTGCTGAGTAGGTTAGCCCATGCGTTGCTTGGACATATATTCGTCATTATCCCCCAGTCACTTATGTAGCACCTTTCAGCACTAGACGCGGTGACTGTCTGGGGACTGACTCTTTTCCAGCTCCCAGCCATGTTACTCCATGATACATGCCAGCAGTGTATGGTGTCTTCAGCAGTAAGGTCTTACCACTAACCTGTGGTGGGTCATCAAGTGCTCTGACTTAAATCTGTCTACTTTTGGGAGACTTTGTAGGTCTCTTTGATCAAAAGCTCATTGTGGATTATATACACTTGCTGGTACCAGGAGTTACAGGTCAGCGAGCAAGAGGAGAAGGAAGAAAAGTATAAGTGATATAAAAGAGATAGAGAGAGGAGAGAGAAGAGGGAGAGAGACAGGGGGAGAGAGAGAAACATAAACAGGAGGAGATAGTGGTCAGTTTTTATTGTACCCTCTCCAGGGCCTTGTGAATCTGATGTTCCCTCTAAGGGCCTGGTGAAGGTTCAACCATTTTCCATTTTCTCAAGTCTGCCTCAATTTCTTTTTTGAGTGTTTTTATGTTTTCATTGTATAGATCTTTCACTTCCTTGGTTAATGTTATTCCAAGGTATTTTATTTTTTTTTTGTTGCAATTGAAAATGGGACTATGTCCCTTATTTCTTTTTCTGTATCTTTGTCCTTTGCATAAAGGAAGGCTACTGATTTTTGTGCATTGATTTTGTATCCTGCTACTTTGCTATAGGAGTTAATCACCTTCAGGAGTTTTGGGATGGAGTCTCTCGGGTCTCTTACATATATGTTCCTGGATAGGCAGAATTAACATTGTGAAGATGACAATCCTACCAAAGGCAATATACAGATTTAATGCAATTCCAATTAAAATCCCTACCTTGTTCTTCACAGAGATAGAAAAAATGATCTCAAATTTCATATGGAAAGGCAGAAGGCGTCGCATTTCCAAACATATCCTCAGCAAAAGAAATACCTCTGGAGGCATCACCATACCTGATCTAAAGCTATATTACAAAGCCATAATAATAAAAACAGCATGGTACTGGCATAAAAACAGGAGTATAGATCAATGGAATAGACTTGGTCTATTTTTTAAGATCAAGAATTTTATGGTACCATTGCCTTTTGGGTCCAGTTTTGTGTCCTGCACCCCCTCCCTTACCCTCCCCTCCCTTCACACCCTCCCTATTGTACAGGCCTCAAGATGCTTGGTAGGTATGTTGGAAACTTGGGTAGATTCAGGTTAGGAGCTGTCGATGAGTAAGAGTATGTGGTAATTATCTTTCTGTGATTGGGTGAGTTCACTGAGAATGATCTGTTCCAGGTTTGACCATTTTTCTTCAAATTTCATTGTGTTGTTTTTCCTTATTGCTGTGTGGAATTCCATCTTGTAGATATACCACATCTTAGTTATCCATTTGTCTAATGATGGACATCTGGGTTGCTTCCAGCTCTTGCCTATTATGAATTGAGAAGCTATAAAGATGGTTGAGCAAATCTCTCTGAGCTCAGGTATGAATCTTTTAGGGTAAATGCCCAGTAAGGGAATAACTTGGTGTGGAGAGCTGAGAGAGTGTGACCGCCATTACAAGATGGCGCTGACATCCGGCCTCGGCCCTGGTGAACAAGTAGAATAGTGCATGTGCAAGTGGTAAAAGCGCGCCAAGTCACTGCCCAGCCCGGGCATATGAGCGTCATATGAGCGCGCAGCCAATCAGCAGAGTACACGCCACCTAGGGGCTATATAAGCGGCGCCATTTCGGGGCTCTGGGTCTTTCCTCATTTCATCCGTTAACTGGAATAAACGCTTGCTGCAGAAGGATCCTGGTGCCCGCGTGCGTTCTTGCTGGCGAGACGACTACGCGGGCTACAGCTGGTGCCGAAAATCCGGGACGCCGGGTGCCTGTCATCGCCGGCACCGAGGAGACCCCCCATTCATGGGGAAGGATTCAGAACTGCAGGACTGAGGTAGGTTCTGAGAGGCATGTCTGGTCTTGACTTGTTTCATCTCTTATCCAAATTGGTAGGAGCAATTTTTGCTCTCCCTATTGTGATGGTGGCTCTCGTTCTCTTCTTTGTGAACATGGGAGCCTCACATTCGGAGCTACAAGACAGCATGTCAGAAACAGAACGGGATAAAAGGTTAGGGGCCCTTGAGGAAAAAGAAAAAGACGTCTCTAAGAAAAAAGGCCTTTCCGCGGACGCTAAGTCCACAGAAAGAAAACACAAGGGAAAAGATGCCCTGGGAGAGAAACATGAGAGGGAAAAGAGAAGTCCAAAAAGGAGGCCTCTTTATCCGATAAAAGAATTGGAGGCTTTAGGAATTGATAGCTCAGAGTCTGAGGATCTTAGTCCCTCCGAGGAGGAAGAATTAGATGGCAAAGCGGCTCGCTATGGGGAGGAGAGATATTATTTTGACGAGCAGCCGCTACCGCAAAATCGAAAACAAAAGAAGATAGGAGATAAGAACTGCGCGGCTTTTCAATCTGCCGCCCCTGTCATTCCCAGTGCTCCTCCGCCTTATGCCGGCAAGCATTGTTCAGATTCCTTCCTTTCAGAGGGGGACAGAAGGAGGTGCTTACAAGCCTTCCCGGTGTTTGAGGCTGCGGATGGAGGCCGCGTCCATGCGCCGGTAGAGTATGCCCTCATTAAGGAACTTGCTGAATCAGTTAATAAGTATGGAGTAGATGCTAATTTTACAGTCATGCAGCTTGAGAGACTCGCCACTATGGCAATGAAGGAAAGACTGCAGAGGACTTTGTTGGAACTGGGCTATTGGAATAAGGGCTGGCTGCGTTCTGCTGCTGAGGTCCAGAGTGTTTGATCAAGGTTAAATTTGTAATGGACTGATGTGCTTGGCTAGAGATATTGGACTGAGAGATTTAAGATTTTAAGCTGGAAAACCTCAAACAAGTTAAAATTACAGGCACAAAGACTGGCTTTAGATTAAAAATGTTTAACATGTTTGATTTTACAGGTCTCAATACCTTAAATTGGTCAAGACTGTGGGGACCTTTAAAATTGAACTTAGTACAATGTATAACATGTGATGGTTATAAATCTATTGGGAGCCAGGGGGGGAATGTGGTAATTAAAAAAAAAAATAGATGGCCCCCCCTCCTGGCAGCTTGTGCCTGGCCCTCCTCTACTGGGAGTTGGCGGGCAATCCACCTCCTGGGAGACTGCCACATGGCTCCCTTGGACTGACCCAGGTGGGGACAGGGTAGAAGTCCGTCCTCTCATGGTGACTGGGCTCACTGATATTTTTCTTTCAGCCGATACCTTTTCACGTGCCTGCTGGGCATCGGCACATGCTGGGAAAAATCTAAACATGCCATTAGTCATATACTTCAATATTTTGCCACTCTTGGGCTGCCTGATCAAATTCAAACAGATAATGGCCCCTGCTTCATAAGCAAGGCTTTTGTAGATTTTCTCCAGACCTGGAAAATCTCACATTCCACAGGCATCCCATACAACCCTCGAGGGCAAGCTATTGTTGACCAAACACTTAAATCACAATTACAAAAACAAAAGGGGGAATCACTACCCCCACCCCATGATCAGCTAAAGAAAGCATTATTCACCTTAAATATTTTAAATTTTTTCTAGAAATGGCCCATTGACTGGGGCCTGGAGAGGACCAGACCCACTCCTCACAGCAGGGAGAGGGTTTAAATGTGTCTTCCCTCAAGATAAAACAAAAAAAAAAAGAATAACCATTTGGCTTTAGGCTTGTACTTTTAATGTCTAACTATCTTTCATACGCACAGCTATAAAGTAGCTCCTGAGAAAGTTCAAACTGTGCCTCCCTTTAAGATCTTGGGCTTGATCCTTACTCTAGATACAGTTTCACCTGTTAGATGCTCTATATGATGTGGTTACATATTTGGGAGACTAGGGTTGAAAGTTAAAAGTCGTTTGGAGTGTCATGTAGATTTTCAATAGATTTGTGTTACTTCTAAAAAATATAATAACAGTCAACAGTGTTGGCAAAATACATTTAAGAGGTATTTGACATAATGATAATATTTCCTTGGATCTGATTCAGTTACATTCAGAGATTTTATCTTTGCAAAATAATCATCTTACTTTTGAAAACTACTGATGACTTAATATCTGCTTTTAAGTCTGCCTTGCCTGCTGAAATTCTCTCACTTCTTGGACAGCAAGCTTTGCTGCTACAGGTGTTTGTCTTTTGCTCATTCTGTGTCTGCTGCCCATACTCTTTAAATGCCTTTTGAGATCCTTTATGGATATCCGTACAGAAGTACATGGGATACAGCTACAGACCTGACCCCGGTTTCCTGAGACATTATCTTAAAGCCCCTGCAGAGGCTGGTAGTCAAAGACGGGTAAGATTCTCTCGAGTTAGGTCAACCTAAGACAGGGCATGGATGATGGAATTCATGTACCGACGACGGGTAAGGCCTAAATATCGTAGAGGACAACCTAAGACAGACACAGTCTTTCTGCACTGAGGCCCAGAAGGGCCCAGCTCATAAAAATTAAAAAAGGGGGGAATTGTCAGATGCCATCTGGCTGGCCTTGTATCCATAGCTCTGGCCCTTTGGGAGCAAGACTTTAGCACCTACATGTAAGCAAGATTATGTATATTCAGTGTCGGAAGCCATTTGGCTGGCCTTGATAGTCTTTTGTACTGCGAAGTGATTAAAGTACAAAAACTCTTGTAACAAAAAGGAGTTTTTTGATAAAAACTTACGTCTAGGGAGTGTCCCACCCCTGAGGACTGTTCCTAAAATGGTCCTTCACCCTACTAAACTAAACAATTCCCTCCCTTGTGGAGGATTGCTGGCTTTTAATAAACCAAAAAGGGGGAGTCGAGGAGGCTCTGCCCTCAGTCCCACGAGTGACTATATCCATAGCACTCTTTACTCTTAATTTTTAAAATTTGGACAGTCAGGGCCATTCGGTGGCTGACCATCATTGCTCAGAGCCTAACAGGCCACAGGAGATGGTTAAGTGGAAAGATGTTTTGACTGGTCAATGGAGAGGCCCGGATCCTATTTTAATAAGATCCAGGGGAGCTGTTTGTGTTTTTCCACAGGAAGAAGACAATCCATTCTGGCTACCAGAACGCCTAACACGTAGACTTGTGATACCTGACGAATCATCGAGATCCTGTGCGGGAGCCGAAGAAGTGGACAAGATCCATTATGAAGACCCTATTCTACTAGAGTTGACCCCTCCCTAGCTGTGGGCCTGACATCCTGGATTTCTTCAGCCTTCTCTTTCTTTAAGGAATGGGTGGGAGTGGCGCTGTTTGGTGCAGCCCTATGTTGTGGCTTAGTGTTCCTGCTTTGGTTGTTCTGCAAGCTCAGAGCTCAATAGCAATGTGACAAGGCTGTTATTGCGCAAGCACTTGTGGCTATGGAACAGGGATCATCTCCTGAAATTTGGTTAATTAATTAGACTGAGACCCTCAGTCGATGCACCTCAGGGGTTTAGCCCATTGCACTGAGTCGATGGGAGATCTAAGTCTAATCAGCCCTTGCCTAAGTGGCTGCAGCACCAAAATATGAGATTGACAGCCCTTGCACCCCCAGGAACAATATTCCATTGCACGGGGATGGGTGTCAACTCCCCTTTTTGTCTCTCCCTTGGCCTTTGCACTCAGAGGACTTGTCTCCATTGCACCTGATAAGGTGAGGGAGTAAGCTCTTGATCGCTTATTCCCCAAGGAAGGAATTTGCTTGATCGAGCATAGGGTTGTTTGGTGCTGCGCTGGTTGGGCTATGAGGCAGTTGTCATCTTATTAAAACAAAAAGGGGGAGATGTGGAGAGCCGAGAGAGTGTGACCGCCATTACAAGATGGCGCTGACATCCGGCCTCGGCCCTGGTGAACAAGTAGAATAGCGCATGTGCAAGTGGTAAAAGCGCGCCAAGTCACTGCCCAGCCCGGGCATATGAGCGTCATATGAGCGCGCAGCCAATCAGCAGAGTACACGCCACCTAGGGGCTATATAAGCGGCGCCATTTTGGGGCTCTGGGTCTTTCCTCATTTCATCCGTTAACTGGAATAAACGCTTGCTGCAGAAGGATCCTGGTGCCCGCGTGCGTTCTTGCTGGCGAGACGACCACGCGGGCTACAACTTGGTCTGTTGGTAACTCTATAGTCAACATTTTTAGGAGTCTCCATATTGCTTTCCTAAGTGGTTGTACCATCTTACATTCCCACCAACAGTGGATGAGGATTCCTATTTCTCCACATCCTCACCAGCATTTGATTTTTTGATGTTTTCTGTCCTTATTGGGGTAAGGTGGAATCTCATAGCAGTTTTAATTTGCATTTCCCTGATTATTAAGGATGATGAACATTCCTTAGGTGTGTGTTTAACATTTGTATTTCTTCCTCTGTGAACTGCCTGTGCACTTCCTTGCCCCATTTTGTGAGTAAGTTGTTTGACTTTTTATTGTTTAGGTTTTGAGTTCTTTATTGATTCTAGAAATTAGATCTCTGTCAGTTGGATATTCAGCAAATATTTTCTCCCACTCTGTGGGTAATCTACTGGCTGTGCTTATTGTATATACATATATAAACACACACACACACACACACACACACACACACACACACACACACATATATATATATATATATGTATCATATATTAAAAAAATCTGTGAAGAAACTTTTTGCCTTCATGTGGTCCCATTGGTTGAGTGATTGTTTAAGATCCTGTGCTACTGGGGTTTTGTTCTGGATGTCTTTTCCCATTGCTAAATCAAGGAATGTTCCTCCTAACTTTTCTTCCAGTAGTAGCCGAATTTCTGGTATTATATTGAGGTCTTTTATCCATTTGGTCTTGATTGTTGTGCATGGTAAGATGTGTGGATCAAATTTCAATTTCCTTTATATGGTTATCCAGTTTGTCCAGCACCATTTGTTGAAGATGCTGTCTTTTTTCCAACCTATATTGTTAGGGCCTTTGTCAAATATCAAGTAGCTGTACTTAGTTGATGCAAAGTCAGGGTCCACAATTCTATTCCATTGGTATATACTCCTGTTTTTATGCTAGCACCATGCTGTTTTTATTGTTATGGCTTTGTAATATAGTTTTAGATCAGGTAAGGTGATGCCTCTAGAGGTGTTTCTTTGGCTGAGGACATGCTTGGATATCTGAGGCCTTCTGCTTTTCCGTATGATTTTGAGATCAATTTTTCTATCTCTGTGAAGAATGATGTTGGGATTTTGATGGGAATTGCATTAAATCTGTAGATTGCCTTTGGAAGGATTGCCATTTTCACAATGTTAATTTTGCCTATCCAGGAGCATGGGAGGTCTTTCCATTTTCTTAGGTCTTCCTCAATTTCTTTTTTGAGTGTTTTTATGGTTTCATTGTATAGATCTTTCACTTGCTTGGTTAATGTTATTCCAAGGTATTTTATTTTGTTGTTGTTGCTGCTGCTATTGAAAATGGGACAGTGTCACTTATTTCTTTCTCTGTATCTTTGTAATTTGCATATAGAAAGGCTACTGATTTTTATGCACTGATTTTGTATCCTGCTACTTTGCTGAAATAGTTTATCAGCTTTAAGAGTTTTGGAATGGAGTCTCAAGGGTCTCTTACATATAGAATCATGTGTGTGAATAGCACTAATTTAACTTCTTCCTTTCCAAATTGTATCCCTTTTATTTCTTTCTCCTGTCTTATTGCTTGAGCTAGGACTTCCAGTACTATATTGAAAACCAGAGGTGAGAGTGGACACCCCTATCTTGTTCCTGATCTCAATGGGAATACCTTCAACCTTTCTCCATTGAGTATTATTTGGGCTTTAAGAGCTTTGTATATAGCCCTTTTTATGTTAAGATATAAACCAACCATACTGATTCTCTCCACTGTTTTGATCATGAAGTGATGTTGTATTTTGTGAAAGGTCTTTTCTGGATCTATTGTATGATCATGTGGTTTTTGTTTTTAGCCTTTTTATGTGGTGTATTACTTTGACAGATTTCTGTATGTTGAACCACCCCTGAGTTCCTGGGATGAAGCCCCCTTGATCAAGTTGAATAATGGATTTGATGTGTTGTTGAATTTGGTTCTTAAGGATTTTGTTCAGGATCTTGTGTCTATGTTCATCAGGAAAATAGGCCAGTATATTTCTTTTCTTGTGGTATCTTTCCTTGGTTTTGTCATTAGGGTGATAGTAGCTTCATAGAAGGAGTTGGGGAGCTTTCCCTGTTTGCCAATTGTGTGACAAATTTTGAAAAGATTGGTTTCACTTCTTCCCTGAAGGGTTGATAGAATTCAGCTGAGAAGCCATCTGGTCCTGCACTCTTATTTTGGGGGAGGCATTTTTTTTTTTTTTATTTCCTTTTCAATTTCGATGGCTGTGATAGGTTTGTTTTTTGTAGAAGAGGGTTTTGAAGTAATACCTGATGATTCTCCCAATTTCACCTTATGTCTGTTGTGATCTTTCCTTTTTTATTTCTAATTTTGTTAATTTGAAGCACCTCTTTTGTCACTTGATCAAATTGGCCAGTGGTTTGTCAATCTTGTTTTATTTTTTCAAAGAACCAACTCTTTGTTTCATCAATTTTCTTAATTGTTTTCTTAGTTTCCAATTCATTAATTTCTGCTCTGACCTTAATTATTTCTTTCTGTCTGGAGCTTTTTCGGCTGGATTCTTCTTGTTTTTCCAGTGCCTTAAGGTGGATAGTTAGGTTATTGATTTGGATCTCTTTGTTTTTTTGTTATGACAGCATTTAGTGCTATGAATTTTGCCCTGAGGATCACCTTCATTTTGTCCCATAAGTTTTGGTATGATGTGTTCTCATTGTCATTCATTTCTAGAAATTTCTCAATTTCATTTTTTATTTTGTCCACTACCCATTTATTGTTTAAAAGTTTGTGTTCACTTTCCAGGAGCATTGGGATTTTTAGTGGGTGTTTTGTTTTAAATTTCTAGCACTATGTTATTGTGATCTGATATTATGCATGGGATTATGTCAATCTTCCTAAATATATGGAAGCAGGCTTTGTGACCCAGTATATGATCTATTTTGGAGACGGTTAAGTGGGCTGCTGTAAAGAATGTGTTGTCTGTGGATATGGGGTGGGATGTTCTGTAGATGTCTATTAGGTCTAAATGTTCTATGGTTTTGTTGAGCTCTCTCACTTCCCTGTTGAGTTTCTGTTTGGATGACCTATTGCTGATAATGGTGTATTCAAGTCCCCAACTATGATGGTGTTGGTGGTTATTTCTGTTTTATTGTAGAGTAGGTTTGTTTTATGAATTGTGGTGCCCCTGTGTTTGGTGCATAAAGATTGATGATTGTAATATCCTCTTGCTGGATTGTTCTTTTGATAAGTAGGAAGTAGTATGGCTACACCTGCTTATTTCTTATTCCTGTTTGTTTGGAATATCATTTTCCACCCTTTCACCATGAGGAGGTGTCTGTCTTTAGTGGTGAGGTGGGTTTCTTAAGACAACAGATTGAGGGGTCTAATTTTTTTGGTTTGTTTTGTTTTTTGAGGTAGGGTCTCACTCTAGTTCAGGCTGACCTGGAATTCACTTTGTAGTCTCAGGGTGGCCTCAAACTCACAGTGATCCTCCTATCTCACCTTCTCAGTGCTGAGATTAAAGGCATGTGCCACCACACCCAGCTAAATTGTCTGATTTCTTAATCCACCCTGTTAGCTTGTGTCTCTTGATGGGTGAATTGAGGCCATTTATATTTAGGGTAATGACTGTGAGGTTTGATTTGATCCCTGCCATATTATGTTGGTTTATGTGGTTTGGTGGTTTCATGGACTTTGAAGCTTTTTGTGCCTTCTCTGAGTTAGGCTATTGTAATCTGCTTCTTGTAAGCACTTGATGTTGATTATTTGATTTTTCTCTGTGAAGAATTTCCTGAAATACTCTCTGTATGTTTGTGTTTTTGTTCATATAGTGGTGAAGCTGAGTTTTATCATGGAAGGTTTTTCTTTCATTATCTATTATGAGGGATACTTTTGCTGTGTAAAGTTGTTTGGGTTGGAATCCATAGGTTGTTAGAGTTTTCAGTGTTCCATGCCAGGCCCTTCTGAATTTCAGTGTTTCTGAAGTGATTCTAATGGGGTTACCTTTAAATGTGATGTGTTGTTTTCCCTAGCTGCTTTTAGGTCTTCCTCTTTGATGTCAGTGTTTAGAGTCTTAATGACAATATGTCTTGGAGAGTTTCTCCTTTGGTCCAATCTGTTATGAGTTCTGTTAGCTTCTTGTGTCTTGATTGGCCTCTGTTTTGTGAGAGTGGGAAAGTTTTCTTTGATTATTTTGTTAAAAATATTCTCCATGCCTTTGGTCTGAATTTCTTCCACTTCTGGTATTCCCATGATCCGAATGTTAGGATGTTTAAGAGTATCCCACATTTCCCTCATGTTCTGTTCACAGACATTTTTGAACTTATTGAAACTTTTGCATTCTTGAACTGTTTCTTCTGTTTTGTCTTCCAGATGTGAGTTTCTATCCTCCACATGGCTGACTCTATTATTGAGAGCCTCTAAGGAGTTTTGGGCTTGTTCAATTAGGTTTGCATTTTCTGCTACTTTCCTATGTATGGTTTCCATCCCTCTGTCAAGTTCCCTTTTTACATCATTTTCTGATTTTCTTGATGTTTCTTGGAATTCCTCCTTGCATTTCTTTGTGCATAGTCGGCTGGTTTTTTAGGTCCTCTTTTGTTCTCTTTCCTTTATATCCTTTAACTATGATTGTATCCCTACTATTTTCTTTTCTAGTCTAGTGGTGGTAGCATCCACATGATTATCCGTCCTTTGTTGCTTTTCTGCAAGTTCTACCAATAGCTTGGTCAGCATTGCATTGCTCATTTCATTTTCGAGTTCTGATCCTATTGTCTCTTGAGTGTTTTGATTAGAGATATCCATTGTAGGACTGGGAGATCTTATTGGAATTACTTGCATTTGATATTTTATGTTATCCCTTTTGCATTGTGGTCTGCCTATCACAGTGTGGGAGCAGGGAGAATGGGACTGTGGTAGTGATGGGGGGAGAGGTGGTACAGTTTTGTGGGGGTGGAGGTGGGCACAGGAGTGGGGACGGAGCAGATCTGAATTTGTGTGGGGACGGGTTGCACGGGGGCAGGTTATGTGTGGTCGGGGCAGAGCAGGGAAAGTCAACAGACATGTGCGGGTGGGGCAGGGTGGAACATAGCAGGTCTGAATTCACAGAGTATGGTGTCAGGGGCTGAGCAGAGTGGGTTGAAGTCTCTGGGGGTGGAGCAGAGCAGTGCAATTCTAAAAGTCATGTGTGGCAGGGATGGAGCAGAGCACGTCTGAAGTCAAGGAGCATGCCTGAAGGAATTTGTGAGGGGTCAGGGCAGAGTGGAGTGGTTCCGAAGTTACAATGGGCAATTGCTGGGCAGAGAGGGACCAAATGGGGCTTTGAGGGGGGTCTGAAGACATGCAGGGGAATGGGAGATCTGTGAAAGTGCAAAGGGTTGGATGTGGACTGGTGGGTTACCTGAGAGAGTGGGAATCAGCCGATTCCCTTTGTTGCCCCACCGCACCCTCCCTCTGGTGATCTATTAGAGATTGCTTTCCCATAAAAGTCCCAATGACCCCTAAATTGCTTGCCTTTCCTTCTCGGGATTTCTGGTGCAGTTAGGCAGACACCATCTTGACTGGAAGCCCCCCTATTTTTTATCATACTGTACTATGTCCAACCCATGATAGTGTGTTCAGTAGACCCAAAGGTAGAAGGCTCATGTCAGATTCCCGAGCTCAGAAAAGATGCTTTCAACATTTCACTACTTAGTATAATATCTGCTATGTTTTAGTTAGATGAACATCATAAAATCAAGAAAGTTAGCATTTATCTTCAGTTTGCTAAATGTTTGAAGTTTTAAAATTATGAATAGTGGGGCTGGAGAGATTGCTAAGTGGTTAAGGCACTTGCCTAAGGACTCAAATTCAATTCCCCATTACCCACCTAATTCAGATGCATAAGGTGACAGATGTGTTTGGATTTCATTTACAGCTGCTGGAGGTTCTGGCACACCCATTCTATCCCTCCCCCTCTCTCTCTTCTCCCTTTCCCTCTCTCTCTCTGTCTCTTTCTCTCTTTCTCATTTATAAATAAATAAAATACTTAAAAATTATGAATAGTGTCTTACATTATTAAAATAAAAATTTTATGTTTTATCTTATACTTTAAGAAACAAATTACATTAATTAATGTTTTGTTTTCCAGTGTGTGTTGCAGTGGGTGTGTCAGGGTACAAGTGAGTATAGGTGAGTATGCACATAAAAATGGAGGTATAAAGATGAACTTGAGTGGCATTCTTCAGAAATTATATCCATCTTTTTAAAATTTTTATTTATTTTTACATTTTTTATTAATTAGTTTTGTTCTCAGCGAATACAGTCAATTTGGTACCATTGTTAGGCTCATCCATGATCCACCCCCTCCCCCTGGACCCTCCTTGTTGAGGTATATGAGTCATGGAATCTGGAGTTAGCCCATAGTTATGGGTAGGAAAAATGTCTCTGCATATCATGACCCAATGTCTGGCTCTGACATTCTTTCCGCCCCCTCTTCCACAAAATTTCCCTGAGCCATGTTGGGTTCATTTTTGGTGTGCTTCAGTGATGAGGTGTCTGGGTCTCTGGATCTCTGATTTGGTAGGAGTTGATTTTTCTCTGTGTTGATCTCCTTCACCCTTGTGCTGATACCTGGTTCACAAGAAAACAGCACCCTTTCTTGTTTTGCAATTATTTTTAGTTTCAGCCAGGGCCCTTTTGAGGTATGATGAGGTGGCTCTCTCCTTAGGATCTACGTCTATCTGAAAAAGAAACGGATTCTTCAGTGTAGAGTAAAGTTAGCACCCGCCAAATGAGATAACCCTTACTTTTTATAGAGAATTTAATAGATGTAGACCCTCTTGCAGCCCATAATTGGTGGTAGCTTGATAATGGAGAGCTGGCTCATGTTTGGATATGGTTCTGGCTTGTTTCCCAGCTCCTGCTATGGGTCCTGTACCACTGAGGGGATCAGTTAGTCAAATCAAGAGCAGTTGGTTTCCCACCATGGCTGTGTGCCACTATTGCACTTGTGTGAGCATCATGACAGGTTATTTGCTGCTAAGTAGGTTAGACCATGAGTTGCTTGGACAGATATTGGTCATTTTCCCCCAGTCGCCCATGTAGCACCTTGTGGCACTAGACATGCTGACTGTCTGGGGACTGACTCTCTTCCAGCTTCCAGCCATGCCATTCCATTTTACGTATCAACCTCATATGGTATCTTCAGCAGCACGTTCTTACCACTAACCTTCGGTGGGTCATCAAGTACTCTTACAGAAATCTGTCTTTCTTTTAGGAAAACTTTTAGGTCTCTCTGATCAAAAGCTCATTGTGCATGATAGCCACATGCTGGTACTGGGAGTTACAAGTCAGTGCCCTCTAAGAAGAGGAAGAAAAAGATAACTAATATAAAAGAGTTAGAGAGGAGAGAGAGAGAGGAGCTATTAAGGTCAGTCTTCATCATACCCTCTCCAGTGTCTTGTGGCTCAGGTGTTCCCTTTAAGGGCCTGGTGAAGGTTCAGCCATTTGGTCTGCCTTTTATGATGTAGAATTTTATGGTACCATTGCTTTTTTAATCTAGATTTGTGTTTCCCACCACCCCCCCTTGGTTTAAAGTTCTTTTTTATTTATTTGAGAGAGAAAGAAAGATAGAAAAGCAGATAGAGACAGAGAAAAAAAATGGGCGCACCAGGGCCTATAGCCACTTCAATGAACAGACTCATGTACTTTCTTGTGCATCTGGATTAACATAAGTACTGGGAAATCAAACCAGGGTCCTTAGGCTTTGCAAACAAGCACCTTAACTATTGACATTTTTATAATGTAAGACACTATTCATAATTTTAAAATATTTTATTTATTTATAAATGAGAAAGAGAGAGAAAAGGGAGGCAGGGAGAGAATGGGTGTGCCAGGGCCTCCAGCAGCTGCACATGAACTCCAGACCTATGTGTCACCTTATGCATCTGGCTTACATGGGTACTGGGGAATCAAACCTGGGTCCTTAGGCTTTGCAGACGAGCCCCTTAACCATTGAGCCATATTTCTAGCCCCTCATTCCTCATAAATTCTATCTACGTTTTTTTACATGGTCTTTCATTGTGTTGGTACTCATCAATTAGCTTAGTCTGGGTGACCAGTGAACCCCAAGGTTCTACCTGTCTCCACCTCCCAGTACTAGGATAGCAGGTGCAGGTCATTATCATCTTTATGTGAATTCTGGGGAATGATCTCAGGTTCTCATACTTACAAGACACATTTTTTTCCAACTGAGCCATCTCTCTGCCTCATACTGATGAATTTTTGAATGTTAAACCAAACTTGTATCACTAAGATGAATGTAACTTGAATGTATTATGTTATCTTTTATTTAATGCTGGATTTTTTTTTCAGGATTTTTTGCATACATTTTGCATAGAGAAAATATATCCTATTATTTTCATTTAATGATTTTGTTAGATATTAAGGCTTACATTTTCTTTTTCTCATAGAATAAGTTGGAATCTGTTTAAAATATTTCTCTTCCATTGACAATTTTGTGAAATACTCAAGTTATTTTTTCCATCTAACATTTATATAATGTATGAGTAAAGACAATTAGGCATATGAATTTCTTTATGGGAAGATTTTTCATTATGAATTTAATTTTTAGTAAATGCAGATCAATTGAAATTCTTGTACCATTTTAATTTTCAAATGTATTAACATAATATTAGGTTTAATACTTGTCTGATATCTATATCTGTAAGGTTAATATAAGAAGTGATATTCCATTTTGCCTGTCTTATATTGAGATTGTGTATCTTTTTCTTAAATCCTTAATCAGTTTATTAAGTATAAATTTTATTAATCTCTTCAAGAAATGATTTGAATTTGTTGATATTATTAATATTTATTTTTAATTAACATGTGCTTATCTTTATTTCTTTGTTTCGTATGTGTTAGGCTTAATCTGTTGTTTTTGTTTCTTTTTTAATGGACTTTTAGATTGATAGTGTAAGACTGTCTTTTTAACATATATATTTAAAACTTGTGTTCTTGATGGCTTCACACAAGTTTTTAAGTTGTGGTGGCTTGAATGTAAAGTGTCCTCCATAGCCTCAATGTTTGTGATTAAGCCCCTTACTTGGTTCCCCACAGGTAGAGCCTTTGGGATGTGGAGCCTTGTTGGAGGGAGTCTGTCACTATGATAGGTCAGGGCTTTATTGTCCAGCCCACTTGTTAGTGCAAGCTCACTCACTCTTGCTCCTCCAAGTGCAGTGACAAGATATGATGCCCAGGCTTTGCTCTTCCATGCTTTCCCTGCCACGATGAAAATTCCTCCTGAGAATGTAATCCAATAAACCCTTCCTTCCATATGCCACTTTTGGACATGCGTTTTATCTGATCAATGAGAAAGCAACTATTAAAGATATATACATATTTTTTCACTTTTCTTGACTGCCATAATATGAGTATTTGATGGGTTACTCCTACTTTTGGGCCTTGCAGTTCAATCTACATTAGAAGAACTGCTTTGTATGGTGACAGCATAGGCAAACTTCCAGCCTCTAAACACTGGTCATCACATTGAATGGAAAGAGGGGACCAAATGAAATGGCTCTGTTCTGTTCTCCTCTTCTTTGCTGTGCATTTTTAAGGATCTCACCCAAATTACACACTGATATACTTGGAAATGATCAGAATGCCTTTATCTCTATGCTATGTTCACATATATGCTTCACATAATTTAAACACTATTTCTATGATTTTCCTCTGGAAATTTGGTCAAAAGCATTCTAAACTAAAACTGTTAGTAACACAGCCTGGTTCATTTTTGGCTTACTGATATAGTAATAATTAAGTGTTTGTGTTTATGCTATTTGATGTGACAGAAAAGCTAGTAGTTTCTGAAAGTGGCAGTGTACATTCAAAATTATCTTGGTATAAAATAATGTGAAAATTCAAAGCTTTATGAAACTGTCTTGGGAAGTTTCTATATATAGCACAAGAACAGAACCTTACATTTTCAATAAGCTATTGTGAACAATGAATATACTAATGACAAAATACTATTTTTTGCAGGTATATTGAGATAATGTTAAGTCTTGTGTAATAATAACAATTATTTAATAACTATAATAATAAAAAATATCCTAAAGACTTCAGGTAATAAATAAAACCTGTAAATCCATAGTTAAGTCAAGAAATAATAACACATAACAATAACTTGAATCACGAACACTTCTCTTTTGAAGGCCAGGAAAATTTGATATTTGTGAACCCACCCTTAGACTATGCTATCTTGAGTTCTGTGTTTTTGTCAATCCCTCCATCACTAATATGCGATAAACCATAATTATGGAAAATATGAGAAGAGAGCTTCTCAAAGGAGAGAGTATCTGAACTCATCAGTCACTGCCTAAGCAATCCCAAGTAAGGAGCATGGAGCCAAAGTTGGCCTGCTTCAATTTCAATCTCAGCTCATTAAACCTGGCCTATGTGAAATTTATTAGCATGCCACTGTGTGAATAAGAGTTCGTTCCACTTCCAAGAATACTCTTGATTCCAAGAAATGGTAGGATAATTCTAAATCATTTAAACACAGTGACTAGCAATAAGACATTTTTTCTCAAATATGACTATGGGCAGTAATTAATTACTCTAATATCTTGAATAATAAAGTGATGTCTAGGTAATTCATAAGCATGTCTCATTAAATATCATTAAGCAATTTACTTTTCTATATTACTTTTCCACTAGCCACAATAGTTTGATTAAGCAGTGATTCAACCTACGTGACTGCTATATAAATATACTTAACATTCATAAATTTTAATGTGCTGTATTGATATATTACCCTTGTTGAATCCTCTTACATCTTTTCCATTTTTTAAATGATATTTTCTAAGTGGCTTTTAGACTCCGTTAGAAAAAAAATATTTCATTAGTGACACAACAAACCACACATGACTTTGACAGCTGCTCTGTGCCTGTTTACAGCTCAAATATCCTTCCAGCCCTGTGATTAGACCATTCACTTCAGGACTCCTGAGTAATGTTCACTTGATCTTAGACTTCATTGTTGGCTAGATTATTTCTTTCTGTTTAAGAATATTTGGCCAAGTTTTTCCATAGTAAGTATAACTGTGTTGAGGGAAGATTAACACAAAGTGCCATTTTCTCCTTTATTAATGGCTTTTTAGTGATTTAAAAGAACAGAGAATGATCATAGTCTTCTTTTGTGCATACACACACACACACACACACACACACACACACACACACACACACAGAGACAGACAGACAGAGAAAGAGAGAGAGAGAGAGAGAGAGAGACTATCCTTGGCCATGCGTGCTAACACATGTCTGTAAAAGTTAACAGGCTGAATCAGGAGCATTGTAAGTTTAACACCAGTCTGTTCAACATAGTTCAAGATTAATAATTCGGGCTGGAGAGATGGCTTAGTGGTTAAGCGCTTGCCTGTGAAGCCTAAGGACCCCGGTTCGAGGCTCGATTCCCCAGGACCCACATTAGCCAGATGCACAAGGGGGCGCATGCGTCTGGAGTTCATTTGCAGTGGCTGGAAGCCCTGGCGCGCCCATTCTCTCTCTTTCTCTCTATCTGCCTCTTCTTCTCTCTGTCACTCTCAAATAAATAAATAAAAATGAACAAAAAAGATTAATAATTCATAATTCAAGATTAGTCTGAGCTACAGAATGATGCACTGTCTCAAAAATAATTAATGAAAATAACTAAAACTAAAAAGGTTTGGTTTGGGCAGGAGAGATGGCTTAGTGGTTAAGGTGTTTGCCTACAAAGCCTGTGGGCCCAGGTTTGATTCTCCAGTACCTACATAAGCAGTTCATTACCAGTGTCTAGGGTCCCTGGCATGCTCATTCTATTCTTTCTCTCTCTCTCTCTCTTTCTCAAATAAATAAATAATCCTAGCACATGGAAGTCTAAGGCAGGAGATTCATGAGGTCAAGGTTAGTCTGTACTACATAGCCAGAAATGTGTTAAAAATAAATAAACAGGGCTGAGGAAATCGCTCAGTAGTTAAGTGCTTAACACTTAATCATAAAGCTGGTCTCCCCAGAACTCACATACGAAACTGGTTGTGGATACACATGTCTGTAACCATGGGAGTAGGGGTGCAGGGGTGTGTAGATACTGGAAAATTGCTAGGGCTTGCTGTCAGACACAGTTCTATGCTGAGGAAGAGACCTTGTCTCAAGAAACCTTGTGCAGGTGAACAATAAGAGGACACCTGTTGTTCCCCTCTGGCCTCCACACAGCCTGCTTGGAGTTTACACATCTGTACACACAAACACATGCATACTAAACACCACACATATACTCTATACAAATTCATACAAGTTAATGAATTAATAAATAGGTAAATGCATTTATTTTATAGAAAAGGCGAGAAGAGGGAGAAAGGAGGAAGAAAAAGCCCCTGAATCCATACCTTCTCACTAACCCCACACTCTAAGTCTCTGGCATCTATTCCATCTGAATAAAATCTGAAGGTTACATTTAGATTTTACAACAATGTCTGTTACAATATTTTAAACAGCAAAGAATCTTTCAATAATGAGTATAAACAGAATTGCAGTCCAAAGTAGTATTTGGAACATAAACTAAATCTCTCCAATAAATAATTTTCCTTGGGTTTTTGCTTTTGTTCCCATTGTTTGTGCTTTACCAGTTCACCAGGTTCTTTTGACTGTAATATTCTGAGGCTCTTGGGATGCACAGTCGCCACATGCATTCTGCCTGATCCGCAGTCCAGCAAACACATCCCTAAGCAAAATCTTCACAGGACCTTCCTGTGAAATTGAGATTGTCAGTGTGTTCTTCTATGTGCTGTGCTTTAAGGAATAAAAATAAAAGGATCCACTTTCCCTGCAAGACAGGAATTTTATCTCCAGATGGGTCATGTGTCTAGTACTCAATCTTCCTGTCTTTATTTTCTTATATCCTTCTGCTACTGTTAATGTCTGTTCTATCCATTTTCACACCCACATGCTCAAGTCGTCTTCAGAACTCTAAGTCATTTGAACCTTTGCACACACTCCCTTCTGCCTACAAATGGGACTCTATTTTTTAATTCCATTTACCTGAAGGCCATGAATTCATCTGTCATTTGGCCATTCAAGTGTAATTTTCTAAAAGCTCTTTTCCCAAAGTCATAACTAAACACCCTGTCATTCTCCCCTTCCACAACTTGCATCCTTAGAATTACCACCCACTCATGATTATATGTACCTTTGTCACATCTGCTTTTTCCTGTGACCTTGCTATGTCTTCTGTACCCACAGAGAGTTGAACACAGTGACAGCACCATGGGGACTAGTGCATTTCACTCTTTTCTCAAAACCATGACCATGACCTCTTCATCCATAGCTTTTTGTCTAATAAATACGTAAATTCCCATGAAATTTTTAGGAAATACTGTGCTGCTTACATGTCTGTTACTGACAACTCTGCAAACCATCAAACCAGCTTCTAGGAAATCTAATTTCTTCCCCAGTTCTAAAGTTTTACCATGAAAAGCTCCTGTGAAGTTATTGCATCCCTGCAACAACCCTGCCATACATTCTTTTTTATGTGTTTACTTCCAACCTTTCATCCCTCCCTCCCAATATTTGTATCTAGGCAAGGTTTCTCATGGCCAGTATATTATTTAATATTTTGAATCTTGTAGTACCTTTCAAAAAGGATATAGATGACTATAGTATCTCTGAAAAATAGTCATGATTTTATGCTCTCATATCCTTTGATTTGTCTCTCATTCTCAAATCTTACTAAGAAATCAATACTGTGTATGCATTTTATCTATGGTAGTAATTATGTATTTGTAGAAATAAAAACCCCAAAGAAAAGTGTCCAATAATATACTTGTGGGACTATTTTGCATCTATGTGTGGAACCATTTGAAATAATAATGTAAAAACCTTTGTCACCTGTCTTTATAGGCTCTGCATGCATAGATCTGACATGCTTGGGTTGAAAATGCTCAGAAGTGAAAATTACAGAAAGAACTAAAAACAAAACTAGAATTTTCTGTATACTGAGCCCTATGTTGAATCTAGATGACATGTAGGTATGCCTGCTGTGCCTTGTGCAATTTCACAGGTCTTCAATCTCTCTCCAGAGCTTGTTTGAGCACTGTTTGCCTTATACCTCATTTGTGTTCTATGCCATTAGACCTATGGTGGCTATATTTGTATTGAACATGTATAGACATTTTTCGTGTCATTCTTCCAAAAATAATACAGTATAACTATTAGCATAGCATTTGCATTATTCTCATATTTAGAAATTATTGAATGCATACAGAATACTTGCAAAGGTTCTATACAGCTACTGCCCCTACTATCCTTGTTTCACAATGTGTATTTTCAGTATGTGGCAAGAAGCTAACATCATCTTCCATGGATACTAAGATGTGATTTTATTCATTTCTGTCATTTTGCCCTGCTTCTTTTTACTATATTTTTTTCAATTTTTTTTACCAAGAATGTATGATTATTTATTTTCAGAAAGATTCCACATAAGCAAGAAAAAAGTAGAGAAATAAGAACCAAACTTTACATCAGCAACAGAGCACCAACCTATTAATCCTTTGGGACCCATCATCCTTACTCACCCCATGAAGCATTTCCAAGGACCTAATAACCACCTCTCAAGCCAAGGGCTTAAAATTTGACAACCCCTCTCCATAGTCCTTCAGCACTTGGCCTAGTCTTTTTTCCCCTCTTTAACAAAATATATTTTGAGCAGGAGAGATAGCTTAGTGGTTAAGGTGCTTACCTGCAAAGTCAAAGGACCCAGGTTCGATTCCCCAGGACCCATGTAAACCAGATGCACAAGGTAGCACATGCATCTAGGATTCATTTGCCATAGCTGGAAGCCCTGGTTACCCATTCTTTCTTTATATCTGTTTCTCCTTCCCCTTCATCTCTCTCTCTGTCAAATATGTAAATAAATAAAAATTTTGCAAAAATTTGCAAGCAGAGAAAGAGACAGAGGGAGAGAAAGAGAAAGACAATGACAATATGGGCATGTCAGGGCCTCTAACGACTCCAAGTGAACTCCAAAGGCATGTGCCACTTTATGCATCTGGCTTTATATGGGTATTGATAAACTGAACCCAGGTCATTAGGCTTTGCAGGAAAGTGCGTTATCTGCTGAGCCATCTCTCTAGCCCATGGCCTACACTCTTATAGATCAACACAGAATTAGTTTGTACTACCATCCATCCACATGATTCACTTAATATGTTTCATTTTTAATTTGTATTTATTTATTTGATAGATATATCATAGATAGATAGATAGATAGATAGATAATAGATAGATGATAGATAGATAGATAGATAGACAGACAGACAGACAGATAGATAGATAGATAGATAGATGATAGATAGATAGATAGATAGATAGATAGAGAATGGGCATGTGCCACTTTGTGCATCTGGCTTTATATGTGGGTACTGGAGAATTGAACCTGAGCCCACAGGATCTGCAAGCGTCTTTAACTGCAGAGCCATCTTCCCAGTCTATGCACATAAATGTTTCCATTGTACTGTAAAGCTCTGCAGGAGAACACATGTGTCTCATTAATGTACCACCCAGCCACACTTTCATCCTCATCCCACTTGCCATGGTCCTCCAATAACCATAAATGATATCAAATATAGACTTAGTTTTATATATTTAAGATATGTCACTTATAGGGAAATATATGGTTTATATATGATTATAAACAACAAAGCAGCCTATGACTATTAATAAACAAAAACCATGTCATTTATTTTTCCTGTGTTGACACATGTCTATTTAATGGTTTGTTTAGATGTTACTCCTATTAAGGGACTTTAATTCATTTAAAGGGCACTTCCCCCCCCCCCCTTTACAAATAGTCTTGAGACAAAATAGAAAGCCAAAGCAATTTATCACCTTGCCAAGCTAAGCAAATATTACATATGGTATAGTGAAGGAACACTAATTGGATCTAATTGAGAGAAATTAACACAAACCCCAAATTGCCAAGGCTTTCATATGAAAGTGAGTTTTATGGCTTTAAATACAGAAGGAATCTTCTAGATTAACTCCTGATGATGTGAAACCAAGTGGCAGTCCTACTGGAGCTGGTAAACAAATAAAAACAATTACAGTCTACTGAAAAGATTATTTATTTGTTCTCAAATTAAAGCTTTTAAAATACATGATGTTCTGGAATACCTGGTTTCTCAAGGTATTGGGAATATTTGCTATTCTCCCATGTGACCTATTGTCCCTTACCAGGCAAACCTCACACTGCTCTGAGGCCATTTCTGATCACTTCTCAACAACATCTCTTGACATTTATCTGAGACCTCCTATCTTCATCCATTCTAAATTTTTGAGCTCAAGGCCTCTGCGCTGGCTGGACCTCCCTCTCTTCCAGGGATAGATACTGTTATTAGCCCCCAGTATCAGCTAGTGGCACTGTAGTACATAGTCTTGATTGATCCTTACATCTATCAGGCCTTGAAAATAAATGTAGTTGTGCATTTTGTAGGGGAGACAACTAAAGCTCTGGAAAGTTCATTGCTTGACAAAGTTCACATAACATGACAGGGCCAAACTACAACCCCAGTTCTGTCTGACTCCAAATTCCACTTTAACCTCATAGTAATTTCCTTTTCCTTGGAAGGCATTAGCTCTTACTATGTCCTTTGCCAAGTCAAGCTTTTCTGGAACTTTTCAATAAAAAGTCAGTTACTTTGTTCTCTCTACAAATAACTGTAAAGATCACCCTCTCCCATGTAACTTGTAGTGTTTGTAAACAGAAATAAGCCAGAGGAAGGTCCTGCTCAGTAAGCAGTCCTCTTCAGCCTACTCTTTCCTCTAGTGAAATCATCATGCCTCTGGAAATCTGTGCCTGTCTAACACCAGCATGGACTCCATAGCTGGAGATTTAGGAGACAGAATCAAAAGCAAGGTATATCATTACCTCTTATGGAAAGGGGATTCTCTACCAGTTAACAGTCCAGTTAACTTGAGAGAGATTACACATGAGGAGCTATCAATGACACTTCCTGTGTTGTACTAGACATTGCCTTAGGAAGTCACTAGTAAAGTACATGTCTCAATGATAACAAAATCATGATAACACACCTGGTTTTGTTCTTATGTCAAGAGCTCTGTGGATGGATAGCAACATCTTCAGAGACCATACCTCTGCCCTTGGGTGAGTGACCACTGGCAATCTGACTCATGCCAGGGAGTGATGGCTTCCTGATTGAGGGCAGCCCCTTAGCAGCCAGCCGTTTGTCATCACCACAGGAACTATATTACATTTAGCTCATAAAACCACTAAACAACCTTCTGAGCTGCTTGAAATCAGGAGACTGTCTGCAATGACTTCACTCCCAATTTTGTGAGGAGTGTCACAAAAACATAGTTAGTATCTTTCCATTCCCAGACTATGGGTTTTTCAAGGACAAGTTCAGATTTTCATTTCTTTTTGAGTCCCAAGTGTCTGAAAAGTAGTAAAACTAAATAGTTTTTCTGGATGACAAGTGACTGAGAGTAGGGTAAAAGAGTCTCTGTCTGTGTACTTTGAGCTTGGGCCAGCTGCTGGTTCCAAGCTGAACTTCCCTGCATATTTTACATCCCATGTGTCTTGAAAAGTGGGATGCCCTCACGGAAAGATTGTATTTGTCAAATTCTAAAATGAACCAGGGTCCTGTAGGACTCCAGATGTCACCTGGGTTAAACAGGGATTTTTTTTTTTTTGTTAAATTGATTTGAAGAGGTAGATACAGGAACATAGGGGTGTATTTACAGATGTCTAGGACTAGGACTGCGTGTGACTATACGGGTCATTTCTGGGGAAGAGTGACATGTGGAACAGTGACTGATAAGGAAAGACCCCATGAATGTGAGTGGTATTATCTAATATGCTGTGAGTCTTGATGGAAAAGAGAAGAAGCCAGCATTAGGCATGCAGGCCCTTTTTCTTCCTAAGCAAGTCTGGCTATCTCTGCTGCTATCCAGGACATCAGACTTCAGTTTCTTCAGCCTTTTGATGCAGACTCAATACCAGCATCTCTGCAGCCTTTCCTAGCCTTCCATACAGGATTGGTACTGCTGAGGCATCTATCTGTCTATCTTCTCAGAATGAGGAGCTACCAGCTTCCCAGTCATTATTGGACTATGTCCCAACTCCTGCTTTGTTCACATAGCTGACTTATTTTAATATAGTGTGTGTTAGTTCTTTGGTTCTGTTCTTCTATAGATCCTTGAATAATATAGGGGAGAAATGCACAATGGAGATAGAAAGTTAGGGTACAGCCACAGATGGAATGAAACACAGCAAACCTGCCATTAGTGCTCTGGCCTCCCAGGCTGGGACCATAGTTGCTCAGTGGAGGTCTGTCACATTGCCTCACCAGTGTGTAGTAAACCTTAGGCACCATCATACATTACAGTAGCCTTCCTATCCCAAGACTCAGTGCAGCCAAAATTCAGTGTTTTGCTAAGGTAAGAGGAAGCTAAAAAAAAGGGAATCAAATGAGGAAAAATCACTGGTGGTGGTATTTCTTATCACTCCTTTCACTTTGCTCTCAGTTGTATCTCTCAGTGAGCTCTCACAGGACTACGCTTGACCCCTTGTCTCTCAGACCTATGCCACATAATGGTGACATTAAAACTGTATATGTGTGCACACTTCTCAAGAGGGGGAGGGCAGTGGACGAATGTTATTGTAATTGATTCTGCTCTTTCACTGTGGTCCATAACAAATCTATACACATTTCAATTTCAAAAGGAAAGCCATATAAATTGGCTCACATCAAATCAACATATTCCAGAAAAAAAGAGACTATTTTATTTATCCTGTGATATGTCTTCCTTTCTTTTACCCCATTTTATTATGCATACCTCAGTTTAAAAAGTCAATTGGTGATTTTTTTTTTATTCTTCCAATTTCTTCTTCCCATTTCAAGGAGAAGAAATTCATACTTAAATCAAGAGAAGTTGCTATACTTGAAATGTTATTCTCTAGGAAACTTGAGCTTGTTCTCTTCTGTCTTGTTCAAAGTGTTGGTGCATTCAATAAAATTGTTTTCATTGTTAAAAGAAAAGTACACTTCAGTCCTACCAGGGCAAATTTTAACAAATTTTACACTGCCCAAGGCGTTACTGTACAGGTCAGTGTGGTAGCCTCAGCAGGAGTGACATCACTGCTGTGTGCTGAATCTTCATCATCCACATTGTCACAAGCACTGGGGTCTCCTCTGCCCCATTGTCCACAGGTCTTTAGCCAAATGGTTGCTTATCAATAAAGGTAGGTAGTCATGATGGTTCATCTCTGGCTGTCAACTTAGCAGGATATTTCAGGATGGAAATAAATTTCTGTTCATGTGTATGAGGGATTTTCTAGATTAAGTTAGTTGAGGTAGGAAGATATTCCCTAATTGTGGGAGGCACCACCCCATGGGCTGGCTTCCTAGACTGTATAAAAAGGAGAAATTCCTGTCATCATGACCTTTAACCTGGAAGAGTAAGCTTACATAAACTCTTCTTCCCTAAAACTGATTTCTCCCATGGATTTTGTCTTAATCAAAGAGGATTTAAGTGGTACATAAGAGTGATGATTCCTCTGTGTCAAGAATAATGTTGCTTGGCATGATGGCACAGGACTCTAATCCCAGCAGAACTAGGATGGTTGAGAATCAAGAGGAGAAGGATCATGAGTTCAAGGCCAGCCTGGGATCCCCAGTAGACCCTGTCTCTGACAATCAAGGCTTGGGGGATTTAATTCAGTGGTATAGAAAGTATATCACATACAAAAAGCCCTGGCTCTTCCAGCTCCAGCAGAACAATGAATGAAAGAAGAAAAATAAAGAGCAAGAGAAAGTATGGAGGATGAGAAGGAGAGAAAGAAAGGAAATAAAATCAATAAGTCTAGTATTGTAACCTCTAATTGTCCCTTTATTTAAAAAAAATGTGGCATGACCAGAGTCACACATTCATATTTAAAAGCCACGATTAACTTCCATAATTTGAAACTCTTAGGTCCTCTAAAGGTCTATGCTTTCAAAGCCACTTTGGTAAAGTCTTTGGTTAACATGAATGCAGCTAATATGGTCCTTGTACAGTAATTTCTTCTGAGTCTCTTTCTGCTGAGTAAGGGAACACAAGAAAAGTAGAGGCTGATATGTAGAGAGGTGTGAATGGGAAGCTTTCTTCCCAGATACATCTCTACTGTGTCCCAACAGGTTGATGTTCTACATTGAAGAGCAGGCCTTGGTGGCAGTACTTTTTTTAGTCCCATTTGTCTCATGTCTCTCAAAGTAGGTCCAGAAAGAGTCACAACTTTGTAGTCAAACAGATTTTGACCCAAATCTATTGGAAGTGATAACTGCATTTCTATGCATCTGTTTCATTGATTGTAAAGAGAGAGAGAGGAAGAAGAAGAAGGAGGAAGAGGAGGAGGAGGAGGAAGAAGAAGAAGAAGGAGAAGAAGAAGAAGAAGAAGAAGAAGAAGAAGAAGAAGAAGAAGAAGAAGAAGAAGAAGAAGAAAAAGAAGAAGAAGAAGAAGAACCAGCAGCAGCAGCATGTATGTTTTTCTCTAGAAGTAGGGTGAGCACAAAGCAGGGAGCAGATAGGTTTGTTCCAGCTCAGGGTCTGACATGCATCAGGAGCTGAGTAAAGGGTCATGTATTTCCTCACAAACATCTCCATCTCTAGGATCTATAATACCAGAAACAGTATGGAAAGCAAAGAATAAAAGAGTTCGGTTGTCCCAATCACCCTAGAATAAATACAAAATTCCTGAATAAAAAAATACTTATAAAATTAGAAAATACACAGAAGTGCTTGATGGGGGAGAGGAAATTCCAACAGAATGAATCAGGGAAGACTAACAATATTTCTATACTATCTGTGTGTAAATACTGCTCAAAGTAGAGTTTGGTCAGTTTTCTAAAATCACAAGTAAAATACCAAATCAGAATTAATGATCCTGGAATAAACAGTCCACTTCTGAACAGGGAAGTCACATTAGTTCATTTTCTAAGATGTGCAATATTATCCTGGTATATCTGTGTCATTTGCTTTTGAATGTAAAAATGACATTGGATGTTGAATTCAATAGGCCAGTAGTACATAAATTCCATTTAGTAATAGTAGATACTTGCTATTTATCTGCTATTGATAAGTTACTGACCAGAAATGGTAATTTGGAATAACAATGTATTTCTAAAATGCCTGTGAAAATCTGAGGAGCATTACTATTGTAGACTTGCTATGTACACACTTTGAGCAGGCCCCATTCAAAGATGAACACAAGCAGTCCAGATGCAGCAGGTGGTAAATGAAAAATTTTAGAAATTGAACTTTACCTATTAAATAGCTGTGGCTCCCCTCCTGCCTAAATCATCCCAAAATTTGACCAACTGTTTCTTATGGTAAGGTTAGTCCTCACTCATACCTGGCAGGAATAGTCAAGCCTGGTAATCCCATCATATTGTATACATAGCCACATTTTCCTAAAATCCCAATAGTAAGCCATAACAGGACCTCTGTGTGATGGTAGTTTATGGTAGAATCCCACTGGAGAGAAATATGAAAGTGATATAAGCAAATTCTTAGTGTAGGCTTGCCAATGCTCGAAGATACATTTCCTTTACACCCATCTTCCTTCCTTTCACACACTGAATGTTCCATGAAATTCCGTTTTCACATATGCTTCCATAACTGAGGGCTAAATCCCCTTTAACATTACAAATAATGCTAGATAACATTTTAATCCGTGAATCAACTTGAACTCATTGCAAATTACCTGTGAGCAAGACATCACAGGGGTAAGGGTTACACATAAACCAGGCAAGAAAGTGCCAGAAAAGTCAGCATACAGACACAAACAGAAAGTCTGAGAGCCAAAATAGAGCTCTTAGAACTTCAGAATTTTTATAGATTCAAACCTACTCACAACTGAATTCCTGTCAATTCTGAAGTTTGTTGCCTAGTTTAGTGAGTTGGGTGTGGTAGGTATGTCTAAACCTGACTTAGGTCTTTGCTATGACATGGATTCAAAGGCTTTCATGATGAAGGTTTAGTTCCAAAAATAGCAGTATTCAGAGCTGGTTAGATCATGAGGGCTATAACCTCATCCATAGTAAATCCATGCATGGATTCATAGCTAAGTGAGCTTGTAAAAGTTATTGGGAAGTGGTAGGAACTGAACAAGGTGTGGCTATTGTGAGAAAAATAGGTTTCTAAAAGACATTATATATTCATTCTCTCTCTTCTCTGCTCTGTCTGTCTCTTTCCTGGATGCCATGAGAAGGGCAGCCTCATCTGCCACACCCATCACCATGATACTCTGTGCACACCCATCACCATGATACTCTGTGTTACTTCAGGCCCAAAGCAATGGAGCCAGCATATCATGAACTGAAACCTTTTGAAAACGTGAGCCAAAAACCTGTCTTTCTTTAAGTTGATTTTGTCTGGTCTTCCATAAAAGCAATGAAAACTGACAACAGAGCCATCTACTCAGGAACAGAGTAAGAACAGAAAAGTGGGGCTGGAGATATGGCTCAGCAGTTAAAGCACTTGATTGCAAAGCTTAAAGACTTTGGTTCAGTTCCCCAATACCCACATATAGCCAGATGTGCAAAGTGGTACATGTGTCTGGAGTTCTTTTGCAGTGGCTAGAGGTCTGGCCTATGCACCCATTATCTCTCTCACTCCCTCTCTCTTTCTCTTTCTCTCTGCCTCCACTCACTTCCTCTCATAGTCTCTCAAATAAATAAATAAATAAATAATATTGCTAATAAAGAGGATAAGATTCACTTCTGATTAAAATGGCTCAGAAAAATATGACTGGAGTTGATAGACCAGGATCATTCCGTCTCCCTTTCTTACTATGTGACTCCAAGTACAAAGTCCTTGGAGAACAAAAGTATACAAAAGGAATAAGAGAGGCAGAAGATGAAGGTATGTATCCTTGTTCTCAGAATGATTATAAGCAAAGACAGTGGAAAAGGAAAGGCATGCTCAGAAAGTAAATAAATGTAAAACAAATGCTCTCCAGTAAGCAAAATGGTAAACTTTGGTCTCTGTCTAATATATATATATATATATATATATATATATATATATATATATATATATATAGTGTATGTATTATATATCAAAAAAGAAATAAAAACTAATGATATTCTCACAAATTTGGCTAAATCCCAAAGAAAATATACTGAATAAAAGTAGCCAATCTGAAAATGTCACATGCTCTATTATGCTGTTTATATGCTATTGTCAAAAAGATAAACTATGGGAGCTAAGAACAGCTTGGTAGTTGACCAGAGATAGGAGTAGGGACAATTTGACTACAAAGTAATACAAGAGAGTCTGGCAGGACAAAATTTCTGTTATTATTGCACAAATCTCTATGTGTTAAAATTCATAGAACTGCATACACACAGAAATAATTTGTGCGGAAACAATTATTATTGCCAAATAAATTGAAGCTCCAGTCAACAAAAGATATAGAGGGAAATGTAAGAGAATAAGTGACTGATTGAATTCCACTTTAAATTGACACATAATGTACAAGTTTCAGGAGCACAACATGATACATCTGTACATATATGTATTTTATTTTGATCAAATCAGATTTCCATATACATTTCCTCAAATATCATTTCTCTATGATGAAATATTCAAGATCTCTTCTAGCTGTTTTAAAATATGCTTTATTGGTGAAATAAGTAAGCTATATGGGATCTTGTTTCTGCTAAGTATAACTTTGTACTCACTAATTAACCTTCATCCATCCATCCACTACTCTCCCCACCCTCTAGAAAATATTATTCTACTGTTATTTGAAATGAAGGTTTTGTAGTCCATATATAAGTGAAATCATGCAGTATTTGTCTTTTTGATACTGGTATAATTCACTTAATATGATCTCTTCAGAGTCATCTACGTTGTCATTAATGACAGGATGATTGCATAGCACTCCATTCTCTCTCTCTCTCTCTCTGTACATATATATATGTGTGTGTGTGTGTATATATATATATGTATATATATATATATGTAACTTCATTGCAATTTTGATTGACAATCAACAATTTAGGTTATTTTTTCACTTTTGAAAGAATGGGAGCACCAGGGCCTGCAGCAATTGCAAATGAACTCCAGAGGTATGTGCCACCTTGTGCATCGGGCTTATGTGGGTCCTGGGGATTTGACTCTGTGCCTTAACTGCTAATCCACCTCTCAGGCCTGAGGTTATTTCTTCATATAGGACAATGATCATGATGGACCTTTTGTGGCCCTGGCATGAGGTTAGCTAGGAGAAACTTCATGGCACAATTCAAGCACGTGCCCCATAACTCATGGCAGAGATAAAGAGAACTGTACATGAGGGACTAATTATCTTGCCAAAGAGCAACCAGTAATTAATTGACAGACCCAGAATTCTAACCTAAGTCTATGTATTTCTACAGTGCCCTTTACAGTAAAGCCACTAAAGCAGAGGTGCAAATTTCTATTTTATTACTGATATAAATGCATTTTCTGCTCTTCTTAGGTTGTGTAAACTTTACTGCCATTGAAATAACAATATCTTCCAGTAAAAACTATTGCTATTTCTATTAGTTACATATCTCATCATTGTGAACAAATACATGGCAAGAAGCAGCTTAAGGGAAGAGAAGTTGGTTTTGGCCTATAGTTTGAAGGGATAACATCCATTACAGAGGGGACAACAGCATGATGGCAGGCAGCTCAGTGGTGGCAGAAATATGTGGTAGCTGCTAGATCAGATCTAAGTGGAAGAAGAAATTGTACTTGGCTGTAAACCTCAATCCCTCCTAACCCAGGATGCATTTCACCCAGTTAGGCAGAACCTTCCAAAAGAGCACCAACAACTAGGAACCAAATGCTCTACCACATGATCCTAGTATAGGCATTTTACATTCAAACTGTAGCATTCTACCACTGAACACATATGCTCATGACCATCTCAGAATATAAAATGCACTCAATCCAACCTCAAAAGTCCCCACAGGGGCTGGAGATATGGCTTAGCAGTTAAGGTTCTTGCCTGCAAAGCCTAAGGACCCAGGTTTGACTCCCTAGAACCCACATAAGCCAAATGCTCAGTTGAACATGCATCTGAACTTTTTTTTGCAGTGGCAGGGGGCGCTGGCATGCCCATTTTATTTCTCTCTCTAACAAGTAATAAATAAAAGTAAAATATTTTTAAAAGTTCCCATAGATTTACAGTTCCAATATTAGTAAAAAATCCCAAGTACAATGTCTCTTCTGAGACACAAGGCAATCACTTAAGCGTGAGTTATTGTAAAATCACAAAACAAGTTACATACTTCCAATATACAATGTCATATGGTAAACATTTTACTTATAAAGTTGAGGAACCAGGGGTTTTTCTTATTTTTTGTATTTTTTTTCTTTTCTTTTTTTCTTTATTAGTTAGTTTTGTATTCAGCAAATACAGTCAGTTTTGTACCATTATTAGGCTTATCCATGACCTGCCCCCTGCCCTTGGCCCCTCCTTGTTGAGGTGTATGGGTCATGCATTGTGGAGTTAGCCCACAGTTATGGGTAAGATAAATGTCTCTGCATATCATGACCCAACATGTGGCTCTGACATTCTTTCCACCCCCTCTTCCGCAAAATTTCCCTGAGCCATGTTGGGTTCATTTTTGGTCTGCTTCAATGATGAGGTGTTGGGGCCTCTGAGGCTCTGGCTCACTGATTTGGTAGGGGTTGATTTTTCTCTGTATTGTTCTCCTTCACCCTTGTGCTGGTATCCAGTTCATCAGGAAAACAGCACCCCTGCTTGCTTCGCCAATTTTTCTTAGTTTCAGAGGGGCCCTTTTGAAGCATGATGGGGTGGCTCTCTCTTAGGATCTACATCTATCTGAAAAAGAGAAGCAGATTCTCCAATGGAGAGTAAGTTAGCACCAGGAAAAATGAGATAACCCTTACGTTTTTTATAGAGAATTTAATAGGTGTAGGCCCTCTTGTAGCCCATGATTGATGGTTGCTTGATATTGGAGAGTGGGCTTATGTTTGGATATGCTTCTGACTTGTTTCCCAGCTCCAGATGTGGGTCCTGTACCACTGAGGGGATCAGTTAGCCAAATTGAGAGCAGTTGGTTTTCTACCATGGTTGTGTGCCACTATTGCACTTGTGTGGGCATCACAACAAGTTATTTGCTGCTAAGTAGGTTAGACCATGAGTTGCTTGGACAGATAGTGGTCATTTTCCCCCAGTCACCCATGTAGCACCTTCTGGCACTAGACATGCTGATTGTCTGGGGACTGACTCTCTTCCAACTTCCAGCCATGCCATTCCATTTTGCATGTCAACCACATAAGGTGTCTTCAGCAGTAGGGTCTTTCCAGTAACCTTTGGTGGGTCATCAAGTACTCTGACAGAAATCTGTCTGTCTTTTAGGAGACCTTGTAGGTCTCTCTAATCAAAAGCTCATTGTGGATGATAGCCCCAGGCTGGTACTGGGAGTTACATGTCAGGGCCCACTAAGAAAATGAAGAAAAAGATAACTAATATACAAGAGTTAGAGAGAACAGAGAGAGAAAGGGAGAGAGAAAGGGAAAGGGAGAGAGGGAAGATATAGAAGATTAAGGTTAGTCTTGATCCTACCCTCTCCAGTGTCTTGTGGTTCAGGTGTTCCCTGTAAGGGCCTGGTGAAGGATCAGCCATTTGGTCTGTCTTTTACGAAGTAGAATTTTACGGTACCATTGCCGTTTGGGTCTAGATTTGTGTTTCCCACCCCTTTGATGCCTATTGTCTAGTCCACGATATGCTTGCTGGATATATAAGGTATCTTGGGTAGATTCAGGTTAGGTGCTATAGATGAGTTAGACAATGTGGCGATTTTTTTTCTGTGATTGGGTAAGTAAACAAGGACTGGACCCAAACAAGAACAATAATCATAGGAAGTCCACTCAACCCTTGTGCTCCATGTCCAGTGTGTTGGGCTTATTGTGGCATTTTCTGGTGCGAACTGGGTAGCCTCAGTCTGCCTGTTGTGTGGCCTGGAATATAAACACCCTCACTCTTGGGATGTTCCCTTCATTGTCTACAGATTTCCTCAATGAATGTCCATATTGCTGGCATCTTCAATATCTGACTTCTCCACTGCAATGGAGGCTTCACTTTTAGAACTTCGAGCAATGCCCTCTTGGACTCTCATTGAATTCATCCCTGCTACAACTTGCCTGGCCTTGGACACTTGTTGGAAAGTTGGTGAAAGTTTCCATGAGGCCCTTACACTTGTATCTGGTATGCCTGAAAAATAAGTACCACATGGACAATGCCAAGTTCTATTGCCAGAGGAAGATGTACTTTGATCCCTTGAGACCACAGCAGCATCAGCCTCTCAGTGTCATGGAGCTGTGAAAACACTTTCCTAGGCAACTTTTTTCTTTTCTTTTTTTAAAATTTTGTTTATTTTTATTTATCTGAGAGTGACAGACAGAGAGAGAAAGAGGCAAATAGAGAAAGAGAGAGAAAGAGAGAATGGGTGTGCCGGGACCTCCAGCCACTGCAAACAAACTCCAGACACATGTGCCACCTTGTGCATCTGGCTTACATGGGTCCTGGGGAATCAAGCCTCAAACTGGGTTCTTAGGCTTCACAGGCAAGTGTTTAACCACTAAGCTATCTCTCCAGTCCATAGGCAAATTTTTTCAAGCAAGGTACACTGAGGCTCTACCATTTTAGACATTCTCCTTTCAAATAAATTTATCATGTTAAACCCTTGGAATTCTCAATGGGTGAGGCCTTACCCTCAATACAATTCTGAGAATTACCTGCACTTTGTCCAAATCTCACTTGTCTTCAAATGTAACTGAGTTTTATCTCACTTCTGCTCTACTTTCTGCTAGCTGTCACTGTAAGCCTTACCAAACATAATGGCAAATAACCATGCCATAGCATGGATTGTATGCTGTCTTGAAATTTCCTCTTCCAAACTACTTAGTCTATTACTTCCTAATTTGGCCTTACTTGAGTTTTCTGGAGACAGGAAGACAGGTAAAACATTGACTTTTTTTTTCTGATAGTCATAGAACGAATGGCTTCTGACCCAGTTTCTGATGGATTATTTGTTCTCAGAAATCTCATAAGTACAGTCTGTACTATTGTCTACAATTCTATCAGTAATATGTCTTACAAACTCTCACAAGAACAGTACAGTAAGCCAACCTTTTGGCTTCTCTGGATAACATCATATAAAGAACTGTCTTGGGCCGCACATTAAATATACATCTGCTAACAAACACTCACGAAAAAAAATGACTATGTATAGATTTTATGATATCTGCCACAACAGATAAAACAGAAATGTCCTTACATAATAACTCTAATTATGTGGTACTCAGTTTTGGGGGGTTATAAGTTTGTTATCACTAATAAAGAAAATAATATTATTATGTAATAAAACATCTTTTTTATATTTTCATTATAAAAATCAAAAAGAACAACCTAGAAAGTCAGATGCGGTGGAATATGCATTTAATCCCAGCACTTTGGAGGCAGAGGTATAAGGATCACTGTGAGTTTGAGGCCAACCTAGGACCACAGAGTGAATTACAGGTTGGCCTGGACTAGAGCAAAACCTTACCTAAAAATGAGATAAAAAGGGAAAAAATAAAACTATTGGGATATTTGACATTGTATTTGAAAACTAACATGTTGATATCTACTTCAATGTAAGTAGTTGCAATTCGAGTTCTCAAAGTGCTCACCAAATATTTTTACTTTAATTTTGTTTTAAGTATGGCTCATTCTGAAAAAAATAGTTGCTCACAAATGTAGGTTCCATGACATAAATAAGACATGAGTATGAAACAAGGGATTATTGTCTTTGGGAAGATAAGACCTGTGAAGTCTGCTAGAAATGTGACCAAATTTTCCTTTAGGTTGGATGTTAAATTGCAGCTTTATCCCTGCACTTGTAAGTTGGTGAATCACATTTATTTATACTGAAAATTTATACCAAGATATCAATTATTTCTCCAGAAATCTTGAAATATATTTTCAAATTTTTATACCCAATAGAAAAGCAAGGCCACATATTATTCCTTCTTCGCAGGACTGTGTTTAGCCAATGTATCAAAATGCATAAAATTGTTTGCCTTAATTTGAGCTTGCCATAATTTAATTTGGAACACTGATATGATGAAATACTGTATTTATAATTAGTTTTCACCTCATTTAGTGGCTAAATCCACTAAAAATGTCAAATCTGTAGTCAGTTTTCATTGTTGAGTTCTGGCACAAATAGATGATTTGGCATTGACTTAAACTACATAAACTTTTTTTAAATATTTGGCCTCAATTTAGCCATGTTATGTCAGACATAGGCAGATCCCTGGGGTTAAAGCAAACCTGAGTTGTCTGACGCGAAGGCCCCAGGCTATGGAGAGGTCGCAGCAACCTGAACTGCCCGTTATATCTAGGGGGTCCTACTTGCAGGGGAGCTCCTGCCCCATTCTCAGGGGTTGCAGTGAGCCTGGACACTCAGACAAAATCTCTGACCAGGAAATCAGCAGGAAGTAAGGCCACTCCCTCTCCAAGCACAGGATACCTGGACATTCAGATAAGACTTAGGCTTTGCCTATAACCCTGTGGCCTTTGGCCAGTTGCCTAGGAAACTCCTTATATGGTATCAGCCAACATCTTTGCAAAGTCCATCCCCATGTACCATTGCCTATGGGCTGGAACAAATGTCCCCATATGCTAATTAGGCATTATCAAGCATCCAATCCAAACCTTGTACATCCAATCCCCTTAGGACCCTCAACTGCTTATAAACCCATTTCCCTGACAATAAACTGAGAGCTATTCACTGAAACTGTCTTCAGAGAGTGATTCTTGTGCGCTTACCATTACAGTTGCCTGAGACACCTTGGGGGACCACAGTCAGCTGGAGGACCCAGGAACCCACAATCTTACTTCCAAAAAGTAAATGATACCAAAGTCAGCATCAATACTTTTAAGGAAGTCCTAAAATTTGTTATTATTTAACACTTTATGAAATTCTTTCTTGATGACAAATTCCATGATATTGTCCAGTTTAATGCTTTTGTGCATAAATTTTCATGATATGTTATTCAATGATACTTCACTAAATGTGGGTCTGTGTCAACATTTAATTTTACATTATCAGTAACTATGACAGATATGCTAACAATTCACAAATAAAATCAGTTGAACAATATTTTTTTAGTGCTTTGTATAGAGCTCTTAATTTAGTAATGTGTTTTAATGACACTAAATAAGCTGTTTCTTTGGTGACATCATCTGTGCCATAAGCACCTCTAATAACAATGGTAAACTGAGGAGCTGGGAATATAGCTCAGTCACTAAAGTGCTTGCCTTGAAAGCATGAGGACCTAAGTTTCTTCCCCAGAGCCCACTGCATGGTAGCATGCATCTATAATCCCAGGGTTGAGGAGATAGGAAGATCGTACTAGGCAGTCTAACTAGTCTAAGTTGCCAGCTCCAAATCAATAAGAAACCCTATCTCAACTATAGTGTGGTGAATGGCTACTGAAAGGAACAAAACCTGAGGCTATCCTTTGGCCTCTTGCACATACTTGCATTGCAATCACACATACACATATATGCATGCACACATGCACACATGCACACGCACACACACACAAATAAGTGGCAAGTTGAGCTATTTGTCATCAGTGCTGTCATTTATCACCAAAGCATAAAATTTAAAATTAACAGTTCTATTCTCCAAACTTTCTTCAACATATTTTAAATTTTCTTCATTTGCCTGGGTAATAGTGTGGTAAGACAAATTTATTTTAGAAACAGCCCTTTTGGGGCTAGGAAGATGGCTCAGAAGTTAAAAGGAAACAAACCTAAGACCAGAGTTAAGATCCCCAGACTCTACATCAAGTAGATGGAAGCAGTACACTTGTCTGTAATCCCAACTTCCTACAGAAATAGAAGGTCACGACAGACAAATAAAAGCTCATGAGCAAGATAGTCTGGCATTCTTGGTGGAAAACTATAAAAAAGCTCCTATCTCAAACAAAGTGGAAAGCTAGGACCAATACTACAAGGTTATCCGCATACACATCCATACTTACACATATATGCACACATACTTACAAAAAATACTCCTCTTTTGTCAAGTCATATTATATCTGCCATATTCTTCATACATTGCTTAATAAACTCACTATCAGTAAATGGTTTTGATTTTTTTTTTTTGCTGCTAAAAATTCAAGGGAACTGAACAATTGAGTTAAAATAAATTCACACACATAATTACCATTTATAGTAAAATCTACCTAAGTTGTACCTTTTGAAAAAGGCTGAAGGGATTGTTCACTTCCCAAGCCTTCAGCTCTAAATATTCTGGTAAGAATTTATCATTCTTTTGTAGTGATGTTTTTCTATTAACTAAATTGTATTACATTTTCCCCCATATCCTTAAGCTTTTAAACTTTGGCTTATAAAATTAAGACAGTGTTTTTATGCTATTTCAAAAGGAAATTTGGTTTCCTCTTTACATAAATGTGCACATATGCTTACCAAAATATAAAACTTATCTGCTTACACAAGACACTCTAAGAGATCAATACTAGAATTACAATTAGCCTACCCTGGTCTAAGTAACTATCGAATCCTCTCCTGGGTAGAACTGCATAGCTTCAGCTTCATTTCATTCTACCTGCCTGTTGTAATTTACTAACACTTTACTTCTTATTTGTATATTTTTAGTAGCTTCATTGAAAAAAATTTGCATACTATAAAGCCCATTCATTTTAAGTGCACTGCATTGGTTTTTGCATTAAAGTACTACTGCTGCCATAACAAATCATCATAAACTCACCAGCTAAAAACAACCCAAATTTACTATCTGACAGCCTTTCCGGACCAGATGCCTGGCCGGCTTTTTCTCCTTCCTCTGTCTCAGCTGTCCAGGCTGAAAGCAAGGTGTCTGCAGGGCTGTGTTCTTTATTGCAGACTCTAGGCAATAATCCAGTGAAAAGAGCATGCTGTGATGGGTCAAACCCAGTTCCCTGTGTTTTTAAGATTGATGATTCTGCCTCTATGCTCAGGGAGCCAGGACTGAGCCTCATTCTGAGGCTTCCCTCTTCTCTCACAAGTCTCCATGTTGTCTTTTTCCTCCCTCTAAGGCCACAGGAGTTCACTGACTGAGCCCACGTGGACAAGCCTAGGTAATCTCCCTATTTTAAAGCCTGCACCTTTGTCACTTTCACAAAGTGTAACATGTCCAAACTTCCCGATATGGGGACGTGGACAGACATCTTTGAGACAACATTTAGCTCACTACAGTTTTTATTTCATTCAATACTCCCTAAGGGTCTGATTACTGGAGAAGTTTACAGTTTTCATGGTGCTTCCTTCCATGTGAACCATCACAGTGCCAGAGTTTTCACAAAATGTTTTTGCATTTTGATTTAAGGCATAACACCTTGGAAGCAAAAAAGATAAGAATCTGACATTGCTTTGTGGCTTTTCTATGTTAAACCTTTTCAGATCAATTTTTTATTTGACCCTATCACCACCTGGCATAAATATATTCATGTCCCCACCCTACAGAACAAATAAAATGAGATTCAGTGAATTTAAATAATGTATTCCAGGCACACTGTTCAAAGAAGAGTCAAGGTTAGAACTTACATCTTCTAAATAAGGTAAAAGGTAGGCAAAAATTCACCACCATTTTCTTCTAAGTGTTTTAGATCTAATATCCAAGAAGGCTTTGTCATAGAAACATATTCTTTCTCACACTCAGTCTGCCAATGTTTACTGGGCTCTTGTAAGGTGTTAGCTACAGTCTTAGTGCTCCAAGGATTGGTTTGTTAACAAGCACACATGTCTGGCTTACATGAAGCTCAGATTGTAATGTCAAAGACATACAATAGTTATATGTTGTCCTTAAAAATGGTAAAAGCTATCAAGAAAATAAGTCAGGATACAGTGTAGCATCAGAGGTAGAATGGGGTTTGTCGGTGAAGGAACAGGACACAGAATATGGAATGAGATAATTAGTGTTGGCCTCCCTATGATGTTGATGACGTGTGAGCAGAGAACACAAGATGATGTACATGCCTAGCAGAATGAATATAGAAACCAAATCTACTGACACATTGGTTAAAAATATATTCTTGTTCTTCCCCAGGCTTAAAAGGATTTGAAATCTAATGTCAAAGTCAAGGTCATGAAGTTCAGCTTCCTAATTCTAGCTAATATTTATTGGTTCCTACAATGCGGCTAGTCTAGAAGTAATCCATAAGTCTCACAACCCTGTGAGGTAAACATTTATTGTCACTGTTTTTTTTTTTTTTTATAGCTGAGCATACAGTAGGCCCTTATAAATGCTTCTCAAACCTCACAAGGTCTCGGTGTGACAAGCACCCCATTGTAAAGGACTTAGCCTTTATGCTCTGCTTCCTTTCAGGAAAGATAGTAGAAAGACAAGAGATGTCCTTCAGACATATTAAATGTGCTGACCTCCACTGCATCTTTCCAGTCATGTAGATAATCCCACCAAATAGAAAGCATTAAAGCTTCAGGCTTAATTCTAAATATACGCCAACTGGAATTAACATTCAAGGAATTTGCTTTTTACAATCTACTTTGACAGAAAGATAAGGGCACAAAAGGCTAGTATTTTAGAAGGAATTCCTACAAATGCCCATAGAAATTGTAATATCTAAGAACCAGGACTCAGGCAAGCAAAGGATGCAATGAGGCTTCAGAACCATCATTTTTCCTGGAAGCTTAGCAGCTCAGCATTGGCACTGGCTTTACCAATCAGTTCTTCTTTCCACTGCTTCAAGAAATATCTATTAAAGTATCAGAGCAAAGGAGATCACTTCCCCAGCACAAAACAAATAAGGGTTCATATATCCAAGCTAGACATTATCACATTAGCATTTTCTTTTCTTTCTTCCTTTTCTTTTCTCCTTTTTTTCCTCTTCTCTTCTCTTCTCTTTTTCTTTTCTTTTGAAAGGAAACAGAAATGAAAGCAGAAGAAAAGGAATGAAATGAGGAAGGGGAAAGACCAAAAGAGAACAAAGGAGTCGTTTTCATTATTGGTTTTTTTCCCTGCAACTAAAATTTGCCCAGAGTTGAGATACATGTTCCCCTGCAGTTCCCCTTTCAGCTCTTATCTTAAATTTATGACGATTGTAATATTTATTTCTTTGGATGCCAAGTCTTATATCTTTTTCTCCATATTATTATTTTTTTAAATCAAAGATCCAGTGAGGGTAGCTCTGTAGCCTTGTTTCTGCCTCCATTCCTTTCTCTTTTAAAAATAGCTCAGAAATCCAACTACTCTTGCCTACATCCACTCATTTTCATTAAAAAGGAAACATTTTTTTTTATAAAACTTGCAAGAGTATAACTTGTTCAGCTCAAGTTAACTTGCATCATTTTATCTTGCAAGCAGTGATAGGGATCTCAAAATTTTGTTTAGACACTTGTCTTTGATTTTGGAATGAGTTCCATAAGAGGGGATCATGGTCATAAAAGCACACATGCACACAGGTACTCTGATTGCCAGGGGAAAGGCTACAAATTCAAGGTCTAGCTTGAAGAGCAGATGGTAGTTTGGATGGGTAGGATTTGAATCCACAGGCAAGTTAAACAACTGCAGACCTGAAGGTCAAAAAGACAAAAATTTCTTTGCCACATCTGAAGGTAAACAGATGTGAGTTTTTATTGTCTAGAGCCCACAACTCTTATTTCTTTCTTAACTACCTAGGTCAACATTGTATGTTTTTGTTCACTTGTGTTTGAGTCAGAGTAACGTTATGCAATTCAGATTCTGTTTTGGGTTTGTAATCTCTTGGCCTCAGCCTTGCAAATGCTGGGATCATAGCCTGCAATATCACACTGATTCCTTGTAACATTTTAAATAACTGTGTACATTGAAGTATAGATGCATTCTGATGTACAATGGGGTCACATCCTGATGAACCCACTGTAAATTGAAAGTATCTCAAATACACTGAATGTTCCTAACCTACTTAACATAGCAGCTTAGTCTTAACTATGCTCAGAACACTTTGTGTCAGGTGAATTTAGCAAATTTATCCTACAAAAGCCTACTTTTATAGTAAAATGTCAAATTTCTCATGTAATTTATTAAATGTTTGTATCAAAAATAGCTCTGGCAATGTGTACATAGTGGCATCTCAATTGTTTCTCCACTGAGAGCCAGAGTGATTGGGAGCTGCCCAACATCATTGTATCAAGGGGATTATACAGCATTTCACTAGCCTGGGAAAAGATCCAAGTTCAAAATTTCAAGTAAGGTTATTACTAAATACAATATCACTTTTACATCCTCGGAGAGTCAAAACACAGCAAATTCTACCATGGTAAATCAGGGACTACCTGATAATATGTATACAGAAAAATATAGTGATAACAAGTGCTCAGTTGATGAATTATGAGAAGTGAAATCCCTTATAGAACCTACCCCCAGATCAAGTTGCATATCTCTTGGCATTAGCACTCTCATGTGAGCTGGGAAGTTGCCAGTGTCAATGTTATTAAAAGCATTCCTTACAGACTGAGATGCCCTTGACCAAGGACAGTGTGCTGGACAGCATGAGGCCCTTAAGAGGGAAATCACAGGATGCAGATATTGTTTATTAAGGTCCTACTGGGTGATGGTGTGTGTTCTCTAAGTACGATAAGTGCTGACATTCCAGTGTTCAAGGGACACTGTCCCTAACTACCTCAAAGGGGTATCATTCACCTGGGAGTATTTTTGAAGCACCCAAAACATTAGGCTCTGCTATTTTGTCTCTAGGATTAACTGACTAGACATAACACACCAAAGCATAGGACTTCTCAGTGTTTAGAGTGAAACTGGACTTCTACTGCCCCAAATACTAGGTAAAGGCAGCTTCACATGCTGACAAGTTTGAGAGATGGAAACCAAGGAATGCATTGATGTAAGAAGTCTACTGCTCAAGAGGTATGGTAATGAGGAGAATTCAATTATATAAGAAGCCTACTCCTCAGTAAAAGCTAACTAAGCTGGTCTTGGTCCCCTGTGCAGACAGTGTGTGTGGACAGGTGCAGTGCAGTGTGGTAAGTAGGACAGACCCCTGTCTCCCAGCTCCTCCAGACTCCTCCCAACCCCCTGGTCCTGGAAGGTCTCATTGTGCCTTGTTTGGGGAGGCCTGCTACCTCAGTGAGCTGTGGAATCAGGATTTTTGCTCTGGTATCCTGACTGGCCTCTGGGTAGGCATCATTCCTGTCCACCTGAGTCAGAGGGTGCACTGGCCAAAGGACAAAAACTTGATTCATCCTCAATAAAAGAAAGAGTCTTTATAAAATGGGTAGACAACAATACAAAAAAGCCAACAAAAGTCAGAAAACTGAGGCCTCTCCACCAAAGATGCCTAGTCATACAATGAAAGCCTCCAGTGAAATCATAGAGAAATCAACAGAAATTCATTCCAAAAATGAAAATGCAATGACTAATGAGATCCTGCTCCCCCCCCTCCCAAAAATCACTGAACTGGAAGCAAACCATCAACAAAACAAAAGTTGTATCAATGAAATTGAGCAGAATCATCTCCTATAGCACTTAGCTTTTGACAGTAGGCTTAACTTGATGGAAGTAAATGTTAGAACTCTCCAAAGAGATATGAAAAAGTTGAAGGTGAGTCAAAAAATGGAAGATTTCAACAACAGGTTGATTATGCTTAATGAAGACTTGATCAAATGCAAGAATGAACTCCAGAAAGCATCAAGAAAATCAGAACTCAATTGAAATCATACCTCAAGAAAGAGATGGACATGATCATGATGCAAAATAACAAAACAGAAAAATAATATCACATAGAAATTATAAAATCCTATCTAGAACCACTCGCCAATAGAGTTAATCATGTGGAAGACAGAGCATCTGACCTGGAAGACAGGATAGAAGAAATTGATTGGGAGACCAAAAATTTGCCAACTCAAAAAATAAAGCAAATAGGATACAAGGGAACTGTGGGACACCCTAAAACAATAAAACATCCAGATCATGGGTATGCAAGGAGGAGAAGAAATCCAGGCCAGAGGCCTAGAGAACATATTCAACAAAATTATTGAAGAAAGTTTTCTGAATCTCTCAAAAGAGTTGCCCATCCAGATACCAGACGCCCACAGAACACCAAGCAAATAGGATGAAAGAAAAAACTCTCCAAGGCACATCATAGTTAAAATTCTTAACAACAGAAACAAAGAGGGAGTGTTAAAAGCAGCAAGAGAGAAACAACTCACAATATATGAAGGCCATCCCATCAGAATTACATCATATTTTTCAGTAGAAACCCTGAAAGCCTGAATGGCCTGGAATGGAACACTTCAAAGTCTGAAAAACAATGGCTTCCAACTCAAGCTACTCTATCCAGCAAAAGTTATCACCCATAACTGATAGTGAAAGAAAAAATTTCCATAAAAAAGTCAACTCTATGATTAATGAATGCAAAGCCAGACCTACAGAGAATACTTGAAGAAATACTCCACACAGAACAGTCAAACAACCATGCTCAAGAGCCAACAAGAAGATCAAAATAACCAAAATTAGAGCAGGCTCTAAAAAGTATAAAACACAAGAAAGCACCAAACCCCATTTAACACTTCATCATGGCAGGGATTAATTTAAACCTAACAGTAATAATCTTAAATATTAATAGTCTTAGCTCACCCATCAAAAGACACGGGTTATCAGGGTTGATCAAAAAACTGTACCCTTCTATTTACTGCATTCAAGAAACCCACCTCACCATTAAAAATGCACACCTCCTCAGGGTGAAAGGTTGGAAAATGGTATTCCAAGCAAATGGAAATAAATAAGTGAGTGTTGCTATGTTAATATCTGAGAAAATTGACTTCAAACAAAAAGTAATCAAAAAGGACAAAGGAGGCCACTTCTTACTCATCAAGGGAATCATCCAACATGAACATATCACAATCATAAATATATATGTACCAAATACAGATGTGCCACAGTTTATAAAACACAATGTACTCAATAATAAAACAGAAATAAACACCAACACCATCATAGTCAGATATTACAATACTCCAATATCAACAGACAGATCATACAAGCCAAAAATCAACAGGGAAAAAATAGAGCTCAACAATATCATAGGCCAAGTAGACCTAACAGACATCTACAGAACTTTGCACCTCAGGTCTACAGAATACACATTTTTCTCAGAAGCCCACAGAATCTTCTCCAAAATTGGCCATACATTAGGCCATAAAGTATGCCTCCATAAAGTAAGAAAAATTGAAGTACCTTCCTGCATCATGTCAGATCACCATGTATTTAAGCTGGAAATTAACAACAAGAGACACATCAAGAATACTACCAGCTCCTGGAGTTGAAACAACACACTTTTAAACAATGAATAGGTAGGGTAAGAAGTCAAAAAAGAAATTTTAAAATTCCTAGAATTGAATGGTAATGAAAATGCAACCTACCAAACTTATGGGACACAATGTAGGCAGTGCTAAGGGGAAAATTCATAACCCTAAATGCCTTCATTACAAAGACTGAGAGATCTCAAATCAATAACCTGACCGTCCACTTAAAGGCACTGGAAAAACAGGAAAAATCCAACCCAAGAAGCTGCAGTTTGGAAGAAATAATCAAGATTAGTCAGAAATTAATGAATTAGAAACTAAAAAAAAAAAAAAAAGAAAGAAAAAGAAAAAAAGAAACTTTAAAAAATCCATGAAATAAAGATTGACATATCCCTGGCCATTTGCTTCAAGCAAGAAAGAGAGAACTTTCAAATTAACAAGATCAGAAATTAAAAATGAGAAATCACAACAGACATCAATGAAATTGGAAGAAGCATCAGGGCATACTTCCAAAACCTCTATTCAACAAAATTAAATAATCTGGAAGAAATGGATGGATTCCTAGACACATTCCACCTACCAAAACTAAACTCAGAGCAGACTAATCTCCTAAACAAACCTATCCCATCCACGGAGATTAAAAAGGTAATTAACACCCCCCCCAAAAAAAAGCCCAGGACCAGATGGCTGCTCAGCTGAATTCTACCAAACCATCATTGAAGAACTGGAACCAATTTTTCTCAAACTGTTTCACATAATCAAAGACCAGGGAATCCTCTCTGACTGCCTTTTATGAAGTGAGCATCACCCTAATACCAAAACCAGACAGAGATGCAACAAGAAAAGAAAACTATAAGCCTATATCGCTAATGAACTTAGATGCAAAGATTCTGAACAAAATCCTTGCAAACCAAATTCAACAACACATCACAAGCATTATCCATCTTGATCAGGTAGGCGTCATCCCTGGGATGCAGGAATAGTTTATCATATGGAAATTGGTCAATATAATACATCATATAAATAAACTTAACCACAAGTTCCACATAATCATTTCAATTGATGTAGAGAAGGCCTTTCACAAAATACAACACCACTTCATTATCAAAACACTGGAAATAATTGGCATGGAGGGTTTATATCTCAACACAATAAAGGCTGTATATAAAGCTCTTAAAGCCCAAATAATACTTAATGGGGAAAAACTCAAGGAGTTCCCACTGAGATCGGGAACAAGACAGGGGTGCCTGCTCTCACCATTGCTGTTCAACTTAGTGCTGGAAAGAACAGCCAAAGCAAAAAGACAAGAGAAAGAAATAAAAGGGGTTCACATTGTAAAGGAAGAAGTCAAGTTAGCCCTATTTTCAGATGACATGATCCTATATATAAGTGACCCAAAAATTTCCATCTCAAAAGTTCTAAAGGTGATAAATTCCTCCAGCAATGTGGCAGGATATAAAATCAATGCACAAAAATCAGTAGCTTTTCTATTTGCATAGAAAAAATGGAGTCAAAGACTTCAGTGAAGCTGTCCTATTTTCAGTAGCAACAAAAAATTAAATACCTTGGAATAACACTAATCAAGGATTGGAAAGAGCAATATAATGAAAACATTAAAAATTCAATAAAAAAAATCGAGGAGGACTTGAGAAAATGGAAAGGCCTCCCATTCTCCTCGATAGGTAAAATTAATATTATGAAAATGGCAATTCTACCTAAAGCAATATACTGATTTAACAAAATACCAATAAAAATGCAAGCATCGTTCTTCATAGATATTGAAAAAAATGATCTCAAAATTCATATGGAATGGCAGAAGGCCTCTGATATCCAAACGTATCCTTAGTGAAAAAAAAATTACACCTCTGGCAGTATCACCATAACCAATCTAAAGCTATATTACAAAGCAATAGTGATAAAAACGCCTTGGTACTGTACTAAAAACAGAAAAATAGACCAATGGAACAGAATTGAAAACACAGACCTTAGGTCAAGTAACTACAACTAGTTGATCTTTGACAAAGTTGCCAATAATGTAAACTGGAGACAAGACAGCATCTTCAATAAATGGTGTTAGTCAAACTGGATGACTGTGTGTAGAAAAATGAAATTAGACCCACTCTTTTCACCATACACAAAAATCAAGTCCAAATGGATTGAAGACTTCAGTATAAGACCTGAAACTCTTAATATATGGGAAGAAAAAATAGAAGGCACTCTTGCACTCTTCATGATATAGGACTGGGAAAAGACTTCCTGAACAAAACCCCAGTAGCCAAGAAAATTAAACAAGGACTCAACCAATGGGATCTCATGAAGCTAAAAAGGTTTTGCACAGACAAACATACTATAAGCAGAGCCAATAGATTATGGACTAAATGAGAGAAAATCTTTGCCAACTATACCATTGACAGAAACCCAATATCTAGAATCTACAAAGGAAAAAAAAAAAACAAAAAAACTAAGCAATAAAAAAATCAAGCAACCCATTCCAAAAGTGGGGCAGAGAACTGAATAGGGAATTCTCATAGGAAGGATTACAAATGGCTAACACTCACTTAAGAAAATGTTCAACATCCCTAACCATTAGGGAAATGCAAATTAAAACAACTATGGAATTCCACCTTACCCCAGTAAGGATAGCAGACATTAAAAATTCAAATGAGGGCTGGAAGGATGGCTTAGCAGTAAAGGTTTTTGCCTACAAAGCCAAAGGACTCAGGTTTGATTCCCCAGAACCCATGTTAGCCAGATGCACAAGGGGACACACACATCTGGACTTCATTTGCAGTGGCTGGAGGCCCTGACATGCCCATTCTCTCTCTTTCTCTCTCTCTCTCCCTCTTTCTCTGTCGAACAAATAAAAATAAAAATAAATGAAATGAAAATAAATGTTGGCAAGGATGTGGAGAAATAGGAATACTCATTCACTGTAGTTGATAATGTAAGCTGGTAAAACCACTATGGAAATCAATATGGAGACTCCTGAAAAGGAAGAATATAGAGATAGCAATACACGCTGTTATTTCCTTACTGGGTATTTACCCTAAAATCTCCACATCTCAGTTCAGACATATTTTCTCTACCTTGTTTATAGCTGCTCAATTCATAATAACTGAGAACTGGAATCAACCCAGATGGCCATCATTAGATGAACGGATAACCAACATATGGTATATCTACATGATGGAATTCTACTCAGCAGTAAGAAAAAAATTACAAAATGAAATTTGTAGAGAAACAATCAAATTTGGAATAGATCATTCTAAGCGAACTCACAGTAAGACAATTGTCACATGCTCTCACTCATCTGATGTTCCTAACCTACTTCAGTCCAAGTTTCTGACATACCTGAATGGTATCTCAAGGCTTGGACAATAGGGAGGGTAGGACTTGGGAGAAGGGGACCGGTGTGTGTGGGGGGGGGGGGTCACAAAACTGAACCCAAATTCAACTGGTATCATAGAATCCTATATCCTAGAAGTTAGACTAAAAGGCGGAACCCTCAAGAGGACTTTAGGGGAAGCACCTGAATCTGGACCTGAGGTGATAAATGACACAGTACACTCTACCCAATCCAAAGCTGAAACCACAGAGGAACTGGCAGCATGAGCAACAGTGCTGCTTTCATAGTTAATATGATATCAGCACAAAGGTGAAGGAGATAGACACTGATGAAACTCAACATTTACTAAACCAGACATCCAGAGGCTCCTATGTGCCCATCTCTGAAGTAGAAATAAAATACACCCAACATAGCTCAGGGAATCTTGTGGAAGAGGAAGTGGAAAGGTTGTTAAAGTCACAAGTTGGGGCATTTTGCACAGAGACATTGCCTCTCCCTCATAACTCACTGCTGCACCCAGAATGCATGACCCACAATCCCCATGGGGTTGACCTGCATCCCCCACGAGGAAGGCTTCTTCAGAAAAGGGGCAGGGAGGAGGGAAAGGATGGTATCAACATGTGTTGTTTACATATTAAATATATCCATATCTAATAAAAATAAAATTTAAAAAGCTAACTAAAATCATGAGCAATTCTTCTTGGGAAGTTTAGTTCAAAATAATTAAAATACCACAAAATTATTTTAAAATTTAAATAATATTTAAATGTTACACAATCATAGATTATCAAAAGTTTTGAAATCATTACACTATTGATATCACATGTATTTTTAAAAAATGTTATGAAGAATAGGCTATATTATATGTAATGAACTAATTATGAATTTTTAAAGGAAAACAAATTATTCTTAAAACCTAGACCAGTCACTTAAGAGTACCCAGAAGAATCCTAAGAGTGGTAGAACTGCCCAGGCATCTTGAGTAAAACTCAAACTACTGTGAGATGTCAAAGGGAGGAATCATTGAGGGACATGGCCACACAAGAAACTAAGCAATAAAACCCAACAAAGACAAAATGGAATAGAGCTGGGTCACTGCCATTGGTGGACAACCTCACCAGTACCTGCCCACTCAGGAAAATTGTTATCCCTGGCCACCTGAAACCCACCTAAGATGCACCACCACTGTCATACAACAAGTATAGAGAGGACTACTGAGAAACAGAAGCCTCAGGCCTCATGAAAAGGTCATTCAGCTTGTATCATCACTATCAGAATGGCAAGAGAACAAATGTTCCCTATTGAGAATGTGTTATGTCAGGGTGGGGAACGATTCACATCTTGAGATAAAAAAATAAAATAAAAATAAAAAATGGTAGCCTGACCTTCAAGTTCCAACTGAGGCTATAGCTCTGGGCAAAGGATTAACTAAAGAAGGAATTTTATGGTTGCAGAAGGTGGTTTTCTACTTCCCATTTTAGATGCAAAAAACACTTTGAGCCTCTAGCATTACCTCTTTTTGAAAGGTATTTGCACCAGTCCTACAGCTCTAGCAATAAAACACACTAAGAAAATATTGATCATGAGGTGTGTATCTTCTGGGCCCAACATAAATAATAAAACAAGGACATATTGATTATTTTCAACACCTGGGATAAATGCAATTAGTTGTGCCTACCTCTGAATTTTCTCATGTATCAGCCAGATGTATTTTTCTGCCATGTCTGCCAGAGCAATGCTGTTAGAATGAGCTCCCATAGGCAGTAAGAAATAATGGAGATCCGACTTCTGGCCAAGATGGCAACCGCCCAACTGTGCCACACATCCCCAGGAAAGAAAGGGAAGACATTAAGGGTTCACTGGGTCTTTTAGGGGAGAGAGAAATCTCCAATAAATTGCCAGTGGGAGGGCACATAAGGGAAAAAACAGGGAATCCCTGATTCCCTTGCATGCGGGTAGCCCACACCTCCCCACAAAGCAGCCGCCAAACTCACAGTCCCAGCTTCAGGGAACTCCCGCACTTACTGAAGGAAAAGGGTGCCAGGCCAACATAGTTCCACTTGCCTCACTGCACAGGGGTGATTTCCCTGCTAACCATGCCCATGAGTGACCTTGGCCAGGCTACACTTGCTGGCCCATTGGAGCTCAGGCTCCTTTGATCAATTGCGCCGCCAGGCTCAGACCCCTGCTTGTGAAAGCTTAGCCTTCTCAGCCCATTTGCTCACTTATTCCTCCAGCTGCCTCACATTCATGTAGGAGCCCAGGCCTATTGCAACTGCCTACGTGAACTCAGGCTCTCTCTGTCACTTGCGCCAATCTCAGTTGCCAGCCCCTCCCTGACTGCTATTGTCCTGTTGCGGGGGAGCATAGAATGCTTCCGGGTCTCAGTGTTCCACCAAGCCAGATTCTGGGCTGCTTCAGTGCTTGGTGACTCAGTGTCCCTTCTAAGGAGAATGCAGGCAGCTTTGGCACACTGCTGCTTGAGAGCTCAGGCAACATTGGCACCCCTGCCAGGCAGGGGCTCAGGCGGCTTTGGCAAGTGACAGCCAAAGCCCAGACTGCTTGGCAACTGCTTCAGGCTGCTTCTGCTTCGCACTGTGCTTGAGCACAGGCTAATGCACCCACCTGTGAGCCCATACACTGCAATGGGCAGACCACAGTGCAAAAGATGTAACATGAAAAATCAAATGCAAGTACATCCAGTTAGATCACCCAGTCCTACAATGAACATCTCTAATCAAAGCATAGTAGAGTCATTAGGATCTGAACACCAAAATGAAGCTATGAGCAATGCAACCCTGATTAAGCTACTGGTAAAACTTGCACAAAAGCAACAAAGGACAGATAATTGTGTAGAAGCTGCCATCACTAGACTACACCTAATAGATAAGAAAATAGAAGGAATTCAAAGAGAGTTAAGAGATATGAAGAAGACTGAAAAAAAAGGAGGACCTCAAAAATCAGCTGGTGATGCTAAATGAAAACATAAAGAAATGCAAGGATGAATTCCAAGAAGCATCAAAAAAAAAAAAAAAAATCAGAAAATGATGTGAAAAGAGAGCTTGACAGAGGGATGGAAACTATACATAGAAAAGTAGTAGAAAACGCAAACCTAATTGAACAAGTCCAAAACTCTCTAGAAGCCCTCAAGAATAGAGTCAGCCATGTGGAGGATAGAAAATCTGATCTGGAAGACAAGATGGAAGAAACAGTTTGAGAGGTCAAAACGTTCAGTAAGTTCAAAAGTTTCTGTTAACAGAACATGAGGGAATTATGGGATACCCTTAAAGGTCCTAATATCAGGGTCATTGGAATACCAGAAGGAGAAGAAATTCAGACCAAAGGCATGGAGAACTTATTTAACAAAATAATTGAAGAAAACTTCCCCAGTCTCTTAAAAGAAAGGCCCATTAAGATACAAGAAACTAAGAGAACTCCAAACAGACTGGACCAAAGGAGAAACTCACCAAGACATATTGTCAATAAGCCTCTAAACATTGACCACATAGAGAAAATCCTAAAAGCAGCTAGGGAAAAACAGCACACCACTTTTAAAGGTAACCCCATCAGAATTACTCCAGTCTTCTCAATGGAAACCCTGAAAGCCAGAAGGGCCTGGAATGAAACACTGAAAAGTCTAAAAACCTATGACTTCCAACCCAAACTACTCTACCCAGCAAAAGTATCACTCATAATAGATGGTGAAAGAAAAACTTTCCTTGACAAAAGTCAACTTTACAATTATATGAACCCAAATCCAAGCCTACAGAGTGTATTTCAGGAAATTCTCCACAGAGAAGAATCAAATAATCAAACTCAAATGACGCCAAGAAGCAGAACACAATAACCAAACTCAGAGAAGGCACAAAAAAAACTTCAAAGTCAATGAAAACACCAACCCACATTTACCATAACAATATGTCAGGGATCAAATCAAATCTCACAGTCATTACCCTAAATATTAATGGCCTTAATTCACCCATCAAGAGACAAAATCTAACAGGATGGATCAAAAAATTAGACCCCTCAATCTGTTGCCTTCAAGAAACCCACCTCACCACTAAAGACAGACACCTCCTCAGGGTGAAAGGGTGGAACACAATATTCCAAGCAAATGGGAATAAGAAACAAACAGGTGTAGCTATAGTAATATTGAATAAAATAGACTTCAAACCAAAAATAATCAAAAAAGACAAGGATGGCCACTTTCTACTTATCAAAGGAACGATCCATCAAGAGTATATTACATTCATAAATCTGTATGCATCAAACACAGGAGTACCACAGTTCATAAATCAAAACCTGCTTGACAATAAAACAGAAATAAGCACCAACACCATCATAGTTAGGAACTTCAATACAGCATTTTCAGTAATAGACAGATCATCCAAGCAGAAACTCAACAGGGAAGTAAGAGAGCTCAACAAAACCATAGATCACTTAGACCTCAGGGACATCTATAGAACCTTCCATCCCAAATACACAGACTACACATTCTTCTCAGCAGCCCATGGAACATTCTCTAAAATAGATCATATACTCAGTCACAAAGACTGCCTCCACATACTTAGGAAGATTGTCATAATTCCCTGCATGATATCAGATCACAATGCTATATTTCTAGAAATTAACAACAAAAGACCCATCAAGAACCCCAATGGCACCTGGAAACTGAACAGCACACTTTTAAACAATAAATTGATAGTGGATGAAATAAAAAATGAACTTGCAAAATTTTTAGAAATGAATGACGATGAAAACACATCATACCAAAACTTATGGGACACAATGAAGGCAGACCTCAGAGGAAAATTCATAGCGCTCAATGCCTTCATAATAAAGACAGAGAGATCCCAAATCAATAACCTAACCATCCACCTAAAAGCACTGGAAAAGCAAGAAAAATCCAACCTAAAAAGCGCCAGAAGGAAAGAAATAATTAAAATCAGAGCAGAAATTAATGAATTGGAAACTAAGAAAACAATTAAGACAATTAACAAAACAAAGAGTTGGTTCTCTGAAAAAGTAAACAAGATTGACAAACCCCTGGCCAATTTGATCAAGCAAAAAAAAGAGATGTTCAAGTTAACAAAATTGAAAATGAAACAGGAGAGGTCACAAGAGACATAAGTGAAATTAGGAGAATTATCACGACTTATTTCAAAACCTCTGCTCTACAAAACTGGATAATGTGGACAAGATGGATAAATTCCTAGACGCACACCATCTACCAAAACTAAACTCAGAGCAGATTAATCTCCTAAACAAACCTATCACACTCATTGACATTGAAAAAGTAATAAAAAACCTCCCCAAGAAGAAGTCTCCAGGACCAGATGGCTTCCAGCTGAATTCTATCAAACCTTCAAGGAAGAACTCAAACCAATCTTCTCAAATTGTGCCAAACAATTGGAGAACAGGGAAAGCTACCCAACTCCTTTATGAAGCTAGTATCACCCTAATTCCAAGACCAGGCAGAGATGCCACAAGGAAAGAAACTTACCAGCCTATTTCTCTGATGAATTTAGATGCAAAGATCCTGAACAAAATCCACACAAACTGAATCCAACAACACATCAAAAACATTATCCACCTTGATCAAGTGGGATTCATCCCAGGAACACAGGAGTGGTTCAACATATGGAAATCTGTCAATGTAATACACCATATAAAGCTTAAACACAAAAAACACATGATCCTTTCTATAGATGCAGAAAAGGCCCTTGACAAGATACAACATCATTTCATGATCAAAATATTGGAGGGAACTGGCAGGGTTGGTTCATATCTTAATCTAATAAAGGCAATATACAAAGCTCCGAAGGCCCAAATAATATTTAATGGAGAGAGACTGGAGGAATTCCCATTGAGATCACGAACAAGACAGGGGTGTCCACTCTCACATCTGCTCTTCAATATAGTCCTGGAAGCCCTAGCTCAAGCAATAAGACAAGAGAAAGAAATGAAAGGGATACAATTTGGAAAGGAAGAAGTTAAGTTAGCCGTATTTGATAATGACATGATTGTACATGTAAGAGACTCCATCCAAAAACTCCTGAAGGTGACTAACTCCTACAGCAATGCAGAAGGATACAAAATCAATGCACACAAATCAGTAGCCTTTCTATATGCAAGTGACAAAGATACAGAGAAAGAAATAAGGGACATGGTCCCATTTTCAATAGCAACAACAACAACAAAAATACATTGGAATAACGTTAGCCAAGGAAGTGAAAGATCTTTACAATGAAAATATAAAAACACTCAAAAAAGAAATTGAGGAGGACTTGAAAAAATGGAAACACCTCCCATGATCCTAGATAGGCAGAATTAACATCGTGAAGATAGCAATCCTACCAAAGGCAATATACAGAATTAATGCAATACCAATTAAAATCCAAACAGTATTCTTCACAGAGATAGAAAAAAACAATGATCTCAAATTTCATATGGAAAGGCAGAAGGCCTTGCATATCCAAACATATCCTTAGCAAAAGAAATACCTCTGGAGGCATCACCATACCTGATCTAAAGTCATATTTCAAAGCCATAGTAATAAAAACAGCATTGTACTGGCATAAAAACAGGAGTATAGACCAATGGAATAGACTTGAGGACCCGGACTTTGGGTCAAGCAAGTATAGCTACTTGATATTTGAAAAAGGCCCTAACAATATAGGCTGGAAAAAAGACATCATCTTCAACAAATGGTGTTGGACAAACTGGATAACCTTGTATAGGGAATTGAAACTTGATCCACACACTTCACCATGCACTACACTCCAGTCCAAATGGATCAAAGACCTCAATATAAGAACAGAAACTAGATTATTACTGGAAGAAAATATAGGAAGTACTTTCCATGCTATAGGAACGGAAGAAGACTTCCTGAACAAAACCCCAGTAGTTCATGATCGTAAACAGTCACTCAACCAATGGGATCACATGAAGCTGAAGAGTTTCTTTACAGACAAGCATACAATAAGCAAAGCCAATAGATTATCCACAGAATGGGAGAAAATATTTGGTGGTTATCCAACTGACAAAGGCATAATCTCTAGAATCTACAAAGAACTCAAAAATCAAAACAGTTAAAAGTCAAACAACCCACTTACAAAATGGGGCAAAGAGCTGAACAGGTAGTTCACAGAGGAAGAAATACAAATGGCAAACACACACTTAAGAAAATGTTCAACATCCCTAATCATCAGGGAATTGCAAATTAAAACAACTATGAGATTCCACCTTACCCCAGTAAGGATAGCAAACATCAAAAAAAATCAAATGAAAATAAATGCTGGCGAGGATGTGGAGAATTAGGAACACTCATCCACTGTCGGTAGGAATGTAAGACGGTACAACCACTTTGGAAAGCAATATGAAGACTCTTGAAAAAGCTGACTATAGTGATACCAACAGTCCCAGTTATCCTCTTACTGGGCATCTACTCTAAAACTGTTAAACCACAGGCCAGAGAGATTTGCTCAACCATGTTTGTAGTGGCTCAATTCATAATAGCTAAGAGCTGGAATCAACCCAGATGTCCATCACTAGAAGAATGGATAACTAAGATGTTTTATATCTACAAAATGGAATTCTATACAGCAGTAAGAAAAAATGACACAGTGAAATTTGAGGAAAAATGGTTGAACCTGGAAGAGATCATTCTCAGTTAACTTACCATATCACAGAAAGAAAATCGCTACATAGACTCCCTCATCTACAGCATCTAACCTGAACCTACCAAGATGCCTTATATACCCAGCAAGCATCTTGTGTAATAGACCATAGGATGGGTGGGGAGGGAGGGTTGAGCAAGGGAGGGGCTGGGAAACAAATCTAGACCCAAACGGCAATGGCACCATAAAATTCGACATCCTAAAAGGCAGACAAAATGGCTGAAGATTCACCAGGCCCTTACAGGGAGCACCTGAGCCACAAACACTGGATAGGGTATGATGAAGACTGACCTTAATCTTCTACAGCTACTCTCTCTCCCCCCCTCTCTCTGTTCTCTCACTCTTTTATATTAGTTATCTTTTTCTACCTTTTCTTAGTGGGCACTGACCTGTAACTCCCAGTACCAGCATGGGGCTATCATCCACAATGAGCTTTTGATAAGAGAAACCTACAAGGTTTCCTAAAAGACAGACAGATTTCTGTCAGAGTACTTGATGACCCACCAAAGGTTAGTGATAAGACCCTACTGCTGAAGACACCTTCTGTGGTTGATATGTGAAATGGAATGGCATGGCTGGAAGCAGGAAGAGAGTCAGTCCCCAGACAGTCAGTGCATCTAGTGCCACAAGGTGCTGCATGGGTGACTGGGGGAAAATAACCAATATCTGTTCAAGCAACTCATGGTCTAACCTACTTAGCAGCAAATAACTTGTTGTGATGCCCGCACAAGTGCAATAGTGGCACATAACCATGGTGGGAAACCAACTACTGTTGATTTGGCTAACTGATCCCCTCAGTGGTATGGTACCCATAGCTAGATCTGGGAAAGAAGTCAGAACCATATCCAAACATAAGCCTGCTCTGCATTACCAAGCTACCACCAATCGTGGGCTACAAGAGGGCCTATAGTTATTAAATTCTCTATAAAAAAGTAAGGGTTATCTCATTTGTCTGGTTCTAACTTACTCTCCAGTGGAGAATCTGCTTCTCTTTTTCAGATAGACAAAAATCCTAAATAGAGAGCCACCCCATCATACCTCAAAAGGGCCCCAGCAAAAACTAAGTACAATTGGCAAAACAATCAAGGGTGTTGTTTTCTTGGTCAACCAGATACCAGCACAATTGTGAAGGAGAACAACACAGAGAAAAATTAAGTCCTACCAAATCAGAGAGCCAGAGCCTCAGAGGCCCCCAACACCTCATCACTGAAACAGACCAAAAATGAACCCCACATGATTCAAGGAAATTTTGTGGAAGAGGGGGCGGAAAGAATGTCAGAGCTACATGTTGGGTCATGATTACAGAGACATTTATCATAGCCATAACTGTGGGCTAACTTCAGAATGCATGACCCATATACCTCAATAAGGAGAGGCCAGGGGGAGGGGTAGGACATTGATGAGCCTTACAATAGTACGAAATTGACTGTATTCACGGAGCACAAAACTAATTAATAAAAAGAAAGAAATAATGAAGATGATCAACTCCCATTCCAAGACTAACATGTCATGTGTTTTGTTTTTTTATAATCTATGTTTGATTTAAGAAGGAATTTCTTTTTACTGCTCTGCTGTAGAGGCTTGAGTGAGAAAAGGCTCACAAAACCCACACAATACCTACTCTCTCCTATGAGAGTACCAGTGTGTGCAAATGCCAAAGATGAGCAGCAATAAAATAAAGATTTACTTCACAGAAAAATAATGTGAATGTGGATGTGACAGATAAGATGGCTTGCAAAACAACAGTTGTGTGCTGATCCCAATATTTACTTTTAAAATAGAATTTTTGGAAGCAAATTGATATCTTTTCTCTTCAACAGAACTCTGCTGGGGGCACAGGAATGCAAGCCGAGATATTTTTTATTGTGTATGCCTGCAGTTAACTACTACTGGCCATTCATCTTTCTCCAAGTACCATTTCTGTGGCAAGGTAAGTTTTTTTAACAACAACCAAAAATAAAAGGTTTTATTTTTTTCCAAAAATGTATATACTATTTCCTGAGACGTATGTGTATCATACAGACAGAAACTGAGAAAACAAGCAAAAGCAGATTTGAGATAAATTTAGGAAGCAAATATTGATAGGAACAGGAAAGAAAGGCACATATCATATGATTCCCACAGAGTAAAGGACAGCTTTCTTATAAATTGAGTTGTTTGCAGTTGTCTAAGGTTCAAGTGAGTAGGGCCTGGCCCAACTTCAGGCTCTGGATGGTTCTTCCAGGTACTCCATGCCCTCCAATGGCCTGTCCCTACACAACTGTCATCTTTTTTTCCTCAATATTATCTCTTTGGGAAATTAAAGTGAGTAGCTTATAATCCATGCAGGAATGAGCAATGCCTTTCTGACTAATAGGGCAATGGTGGTCCAACAGTAAGACCGGTCATCTGTTTCTTGTCATCACGTTCTCTGCATGTCTTGAAAACACCCAACAAAAGGATGTCTGCAGATTTCGTCCTATGGGTAAAAGGCTGCCATAGATGTCTGAATGGTGATTACCCTGTTATTGCTATCAGTCAGTACTTTTTCAGGAACCCTATCTAATCCATGCACGTAAATATCAACATATGTTTATAGTTAGATAAATTTGATATTAAATAAGATGCTTAGAAGTATGAGAGACATTCCTTATCTATATTTGGGGCCCCTAATAGTCTGGTGGTAGCTCTCATATCCATTTTCGTGTCTTCTACATCAGTCCCTAATATGGAGTCTGTATCCACCGATATGGAAGCAATCCTTAAGGAGCACAGACATGGACAACTAACCATTTGGGTCCTCTGCCTATTTCTGGCACCCTGGAACCCTTCTACACCAATTTGGATTTGTTATCATTTGTCGCTTGATCCTTCCTAGTCTGTTGTCCTCTCCAAAAAACCTTAAATTAAAAACATGAAGGGCATTATACATATCTTTGTAACTCCAAGGATTTTGCTTGTACAAATTTCAAGACTTAGAAAATCCTTATATCCTTAAAGCCAAGGGATATTGGAAACCTCTTTTAATTTTTGTATGAGTGTTTATTCATTTATTATTTATTTATTTATTTATTTATTTATTTATTTATTTTGGAGGTTCTCACTATGTTGCCTAGCTACCCTCAAACTCCTGGGCTCATGAGATTCTGCTAACTCAGCCTCCTGAGTAACCAGGACTCGAGGTGCAGGACCCCGTTCACTGTCTTTTCAAATGTTAATCATCATAATTTTGGAATTTTAGGCTACAGTATGTCTTTTCTGACTCCACAGGCTTGGGATAAGGTATGAGGGTCTGCATATCAACAGGCTTCAAGGCTATGCTGATGCTTTAGGTCTAAAGCCATAATCAGAGAACCCAGAATCTGACCAGAACTTTCCAAGAGCCTATGTATCCAAGGTACACCTTTGTCCTTTTGCTGTTGCCGGTTAATAAAGTACCACAGACTTGGTGAATATACTCATTTGGTGAATGAAGTAGATTTGAGGTCACAGGTCTGGAGATGCAATGTTCTGTGGTCACATCTCCTAATGACCTTCTTGTCAGAATCCTGAGGCTGCACAGGGCATCATATGACAAGAGAGAGGAAGCCATTTTGTGTGTCTGACTTCTAATATCTCTTTTCTTATAAAGACACCAGTATTCCATCATTAGGCTTTGTCCTGATGGCCTTATATAATCCTAATTACCTTTCATAGGCTCCAAGTCTAAACACCTTAATAGGCTTAATTTTCCACCCTCTTATACATGGATTGCTTCAGATGAACATATATATATACATACATATACATATATACATGTATATATTATATATGTATATATATAATAAAGCACAATACCTATGTATATAATATTTTAGTAAAAATCAATGTCTTTAGAATACTGTACTAGGGTTATCCAGAGGAGCAGAACTAATAAAATATCTGTTTTATAAGGAGGGATCAATTGGGCTGGCTTACAAAATAGGGTCTGGGAAATTCAACAATGGCTGCCTGCATGCAGAGATGCAGAGAACCAGATAGCTGCTCAATCTAAGAAGTGTATTGCCTCAGTAGTTCCAATCCAGTGTTGAAGAGCTGGAAACCCCCTGAGAAGTTGCTGGTATTGAGTCCATAGTGAAAAGCCATGATCCTGGAGCCTGATTTCAGGGAATGATGGCAGCATCCAGATATACTCTCTCAGGAAAGAAAGCGCCGGTGCACATGTGTATGATGACTTCATTTCAGGCTGCTGTTGAAAGGTGCCACCAACACTAAGGGCAGTCACTGTGCTACATGTCAATTCTCTCTGAAAATACTTCCACCGACACACAAAGCTGTGATTAACCAGTTGTAGACAGCTCAATCAAGTCAAGTTGACAACTCAGACCAAATTTATAGCAATCTTAATAGATAGACCTTCTCATATTCTTTGCTTTCAAATAATGAATTAAAATACCATTGTCAAATAACTTGCTAATGATTTTCATGAGAAGGGATTCATAGATACTACTATAATCAACTTTCATACAAATGAAAATAAGTGTATGTATGTGAAAAATCTAAATAGCCTTAAGGAAGGCAGATGACATCACTGCTGTGACATGGGTGTGTTATAGGAGAGGAAGAAAAGGTGAATAAGGAGGAGGCATCATGCAATCACCTCCTGTATATAGTCAGAGGAGGAAGTGTCTGCAGGATTTCCTGTCATGTTGACCATGCTTTGTTTTCAGTGTGCTGTTTAAAGTTGGCACGTTAGAGCAAAATGTTATGGCTTTAGATCCTGGCTCTGCCACTTAGTGTCCATGTGACACTGAGCAATTTACTAGAACTCCCTAGGTCTCAGTTTCTCTATCTGTAAAATGAAAATAATTACCTACTTCATAGGGCTGCTGAGAGGATTAAGGTCTGTTCTCATATATCTGGTACAGTTAAGAGCTATATTGTTCAATGGGTATTTTTTTAAAATTGCACTTTTGCACCTTTGATAAAACCAATTACAAATACCTCTTTAGTGTTTCATTAAGTAATTTTGACTTAACATTACTAAACCTGAAAGAGTGTCATTCCATTCGAGTCTCAGTATCGCCTGATATTTTCTGTAGTAGAATGCCAAGGGTTTTATTTTGATCTGAATAGTATATTATCTTACAAATATGAACACTAAATAACATGGAAACATTCCTACAAACAAATGACAATGAGAATTCTATCACAATGTCCCCTACCAATCCTTAATTCAGGGAAATATGGAGAAGGTCATCAAAGATTTAAGGAAAAATTATTTTGAACATAGAATTCTAAACTAAGTCAAATTATCAACAGTATTATAAAGACAAAACACAGACAATATTAGATATTTATGAAATAAGATAGCATAAATTTCATTTAATAGTGTTGCAGTGAAGTTTGCATTGCTGGCAGAAAACACCCAACTGAGAACAGCTTATGGAAAAAAAGAGTTTATTTTGGCTTACAGACTTAAGGGGATGCTCCATGATGGGAGAGGAAAATTATGGCATGAACTGAAAGGTGGACAGCACCTCCTGGCCAACATCAGATGGACAATAGCAAGAGGAGAGTGTGTCAAACACTGGCAAGGGGAAGCTGGCTATAATACCCATAAGCCTGACCCCAACAACACACTGCCTCCAGGTGGCTTTAATTCCCAAATTGCTATCAGCTGGGAATCTGACATTTAGAACATCTATGTTTATGGGGAACACCTGAGTCAAACCATCACAAAAACATACACAATTAAACCAAAAAAGTAATATAAAAGAAAAGAGTTGGATCTGGTAATATACGACCAAACATAGCAGAGTGGACAATTGCATAGGACATAGGCCAGTAAAATGTCCAAATTATAACTGAAGCAAAAATATACATACACAGAAAGAAACTTTCATATTAATTTCTTTGAAAAAATAAATTGCATGTTTATTGAGTCTAACCTATTTTGAAATATGTACACATTAAAAAGCAGGCACTGGGAACCCCCGCCTTTACCTTCCCCTTTGCATGGAGCCCCTGTGATTAGTGGCCCGTCAATCATGTAGAATCACCCAACACTCCTGCACATCAGCCCTACCTGGCCACGCTTGGGGATGTCCACGTGTGTTCAGTCCCACCCCCACCCCCAGATCCTGTGTTGAGTGGTGGGGTCTGTGGCTCCACTTTATCAAAGGCTTGTGGTTGACTGTGGCAGCAGAGGTGGCTTGTCCTCAGCTCAGACAGCTTCCCCACCCTCTCCTGTTGGCATAGTTCGCGATGCTCTTCAGGACATGCATTTGGCTCAGTTGAGACTGAGGGACGTGGCACTGCCGACCATACCCGTGCATGTCACACCAGCACCTGCCTCCCTCGCTTGCCCTCCTGGGCCTTGTGCTGGGGCATCTGCTGGCAGTTCTGGTTTTTGCTTTTTTAATGTAAGTCTGGGTCTTTGTAATTATTGAATCGTGAGAACATTTTTGAACATCTTACTGTCAATAAAGCAGAAAACAGCAGTTTTAAGAGTTAAAAAATGACTATTTGAACTAGTTAGCATATTAATTAATTACTCCATATTGCTATCATTCAGTAGTGGGAATAAAAATATATTTCGAGGCAAAAATCATACATCACATTGAACAGATAAAAGGACTAAGTCATGAAAGTGATTGTTTGCTAAGAATGCTATATTATCATCAGATCAGCAAGTTAGTACATGCCAGTCATGCCAGTATTCACGAGACTAAGATAGGAGGATCATGAGTTCAAGGATAGCCCAGGCTACCTAAGTGAGATATAGTCTCAAAGAAAAAAAACAAAAACAAAATGAATGCCACATGATGTACTTCAAAACAAAAAGAAAAATGCTATTGGAGTTCTCAGTGGATAAAGTGCTTGCTAGTTAAGTTTTAGTACCCAGATTGGGTCCTCAGACTTTGCATTAACAGTCAGATACCAAGGTGGATTTTTGTAATCCTAGCAGACTGATGGTGAGATGGGAAGCAAACCAAGAGAATTACTCTGAAGCTCATGTGCTCACAGTCAACACAACAGTAAGAATTGCAAGAACAAGAGAGAACCTGCCTCAAACAAGGTGGAAGTGAGGACTAACCTACACGCGGTAAATAGTCCTCCACATACATGGAATGTGTATGCCTGCACTCACACGTGAATACACACACACAAAACACAAATTTTACTGGAAAAATCAAGAAAAATAAAGCACATTACAAGATAGAATTGAATAAACATGGAGACATTTAAATGTCAAAATGATATTAAATAATTGAAAGATATAAATAATAAAAATAATTCTATCTTAGTCTTTGAACTTCACATTGGAACAGGAAACTATACTCCTTTATGAGAGATCTAACCAATAATATGTGGTCCTAGAATTAATAATACTTCTATAATCACAATATTTGAAAGATTATTATTTTTGAATCTCATAATCAGCAAAAGCAAAGGAAAACGAAGATTGTAGCTACCATACTAATCTAAATCAACAAGTTGGGTAATGTGACAAGTGAGGAAAGGGAGAGTTGTTTAATGGCATTTCATATAGATGGGGACACTACAGAATGTCTACAAAGAAACGTTGATACAATTTGACAATTGTGATTTAAAGCTAGAAATTTTGCCATTTATAATAGGACAAAATACCCTTAAATCAATCAATATTTTATACTAATGCCCATTATTATGATTGTCATACTTAATGATCAAATGTAGACACATACCCTAAAAAACAAATCATTATCACCAAGCCTTAAAGTAAATTAGCTAACAAAGGAAAGAAATGCAAAATGGAGATAAAAAGACAATATGAAATTTTATAGAAAGGCATGAAATTTTACTATTAAAATTAGATTAGAAGAGATTTCACAAGTTTACAGAAAAATATCACCGTATAAAATCATATAAAACATTGATATATATGATATTTATCATATAAAATACTTTCAATACCTACGAAAGTATCACACATAAAATATGATATTACTGACAATAGTCTATATCCTGTAAAACACAGAGATAGTAAAATTTTAAAATGTTAAGTCTGGAGACTTCATTGAGAAAAATTTTAAACTCTGCTAAATCAAATATAAGAAAATCTATTTCACTTTTTTAGATGAGAAGACAAGAAGTCACTTTTCATTAAATTAATCCATAAAATTAATACTCTCTCTAAAAAATTCCAGCAGGAATGTTTAAATAACTTATTAAATTGTTCTTATATAATCACATAGCTAATTCAGTTCTGAGAAAGACCAGAGTGGCCTTTACCATTCTAGATATTAAGAAATAATATAAACACATGGTAATAAAAAGTATAATTAAATGCAATGTGGTACAAATAGACCAAGGATACAAATGGACCAATGGAGACAAATAGATGACCTTGGAGTCATGCCTATATGCATATTTCTAAGCATTCTTATGAACACATAAGCATGTGGACTTAATGTATGTAACAGAAAACATCAGTGCCCAAACAAGTGAGGAAAAAGTTAAGACAAAGTTGATTGTGATGGGAAAAAAATTGAGAAAAAGAATGTTGTACCCCAATCAACCACCTCCCCACCCAACACATGATCATCTGAGGTGAATGAACATCTACAATTAGAAAAATAAAAGAAGAGCATATTAGGAGGATATCTCTGTGTTATGGAAGGAGAAAGATGTCCTTTTTTCACTTTATTTTTTAAAATTAGATATGGACATATTTTGTATGTAAATAACACATGTTGGTACCATGCTTTCCCTCCACTCTGCTCCTTTTCTGAATAGGCCTGCCTCAGTGGGGATGCAGGCAAACCATATGGGGATTGTGGGTCATGCATTATGGGGCAGCAGTCAGTTATGGGGGGGAGGCAATGTCTCTGTGCAAAATGTCCCAAATTGTGGCTCTAACAATTTTTCCACCCCCTCTTCTGCAAAATTCCCTGAGCAATGCTGGGAGCATTTTAAGTCTACTTCAGTGATGTGCACTTAGGATCACCTAGGTGTCTGGTTTGGTAGGTGTTGTGTGTCCTCAGTATCTTTCTGCACCATCCTTGTGCTGATATCAGCTTAACTGGGAGTGCAGCACTCTTACTCATTTCCCCAATTCCTCTGTGGTTTCAGCTAGGGCCAGGGTGGAGTGTGCTGGGTAGTTTATCTCCACAAATCCAGTTCCCACTTGAAAAAGAGAAGCAGATTCTCCAAAAGAGAGTGAATTCAGTGCCAATTAAATGGGATAAACATTATTAGTTTAGAGAGAACTAAAAGTGTTTAGACACACTTATAGTGTAAGGTTAATGGGAGCTTGACAATGGAAAGAAAAATCATTATCTGGATATGATTCTGACTTATTTCCCAGTTCCAGGTATGGTTTCCTTTCCACTGAGCATATCTGTTAGCCAATCTAAGAGCAATTGGTTACCCACCATGGCTGTGTGCCACTATTGCACTGTGTGACATCATATCAAGTTGGTTGTTTCTGAGTAGCTTAGACTTTGAGTTGCTTGGACAGATGTTGGCCACTTTCCACTAGTAGCTCATGTAGCACATTCCAGCACTAGATTGGCTAATTATCTGAGGACTGGCTCTCCTCTGGATTCCAATCAGGCTCTTCATGGTCCACGCCAATAGAAATTGGTGTCTTTAGTAGTAGGGTCTTAATATTAACTTCTGGTGGGTAATCAAGTGCTCTGGCAGAAGTCTGTGTTTGTTTTGGGTGATCTCCTAGGCCTTTCTGATCAACAGCTCATTGTTGATGTAAGCCACATCCTGGTACAGGGAATTACAGGCTAGTGCCAAGGGAAAAAAGAAAAAGAGAGGAAAAGAAACAGGAGAAATTTAAAATCAGGTTTCATCTCACCCTCTCCAGGGCCCTTTAATTCAGGTGCTCTACCATCTCAAATTTTTATTATCTGTAAAAGAGAACTTATGGGTAAACCGAAAGGGCATGAGTAGTGGTTGACTCTTTTAGACTCTCTACAAATTGCTTCTCACAGAATAGTGTTTGGAACTGAAAAAAAAACTTACCCAGGCCCAGAAAGCCAAACATAGCATGTTTTCTCACATATGTGGATCTGAGCTGCAAATGATTGGACTTCTGTATGAGTAAGCAGTAGCAGAGAGCAGTAAGCTAAAAAGAAATAGAAGAGGAGGGAGGGGGGAACTTAATAGTATGGTATTGTATATATGTAAGTAGAAGAACTGATTAATGGGGGAGAAAAGGCCTAAGTGAAGTCAGGGGAAGAGATTGAGTAAAAGAAAGGTAGAGGGAAGGCTAACCAAAATCTAAGAGGATATAAGTAAATCATATGGAAACCTACTTTTTTGGATAATGGAACACACAGGAGCCATAGATTTTTTACTAGACAATTTTCAGTGCCAGGGATGGGATACCTCCCAGTGAGTTGTTGGCCAGGGAGATACTTGATACCCCAAAACATTACAGGCCATTGCCAAGGCTGTTGGTTTCCCACCAGGAATAGATGGTAAGACCCTAATGATAAAGACTTCACATACGTGGACTGCAAGGTCACTAAGCAATCCTGCTAAAGCTGAGCTAAAATCCTCCTCCATGTAGATCAGCTCACAGAAAGCTGGAAAAAGCTACATTGCATACAGTTCAATGGGAGAGAGAGAAATCACCAGTGAAGATACTCTACAGTGGACACTGCAAACCTAATATTTGGCCAGCCAGGCCAAAAGAGCCAATGGGTACAATAGTGGCATGTCTCTTATAAGGGAAACCAACCTGCCTCTAATTTGACTGGAGGCCTGCTCCATGGGAGGGAATACATCCCTGATACTGAAAACCTAAAACGGGGGTAGTCATGAGCCCTAGGGGTATAATGTCTGCTGCTATCTGGGTAAATGTATATACTATGCTCACCAAACTGCCCAGTAAACATTTCTCTTAATGTTCATGCTTATATATTAATGCTACTCTCACTTTTGGTTGGAGAACCTTCTCTTTTCATATGGCAGTGACCTTGGGATGACTGAGAAGTAACCATGGTGCTGAGAAGATATGACAAAGAAGTGCTCAGCATTGAATTATCTCTATCTCACCTTCCAAGACTCAGAGTCCATTGCAGAAGAGGTAGCAGAAAAAAATGCAAGAGCCAAAGGAATGGTATTTCTCCTTACAGTTCTCTTCCAGACACAAAATTAATTGAATATCCATGTCCTCACAGTGCCGGACATTACCTACACAAGACCATCATAATAGGAGAAAAAGATCATGACATCAGAAAAAAAGAGAGACTGATTCAGAAGTGGAGGGGATATGACGGAGAGTGGAGTTTCAAAGGGAAAAGTGGGGGGAGGGAGGGAATTACCATGGGATATTGTTTATAGTCATGGAAGTTGTCAACAAAAAAATAAAAATAAGAATCACAAAAAAGAAAGAAAAATTTAAAAAAAATGGACCTCTCTTTTTGTTGCTGCTGTTTTTCAAGATAGGTCTGACTCTAGTTCAGGCTGATCTGGAATTCACTATATAGTCTCAGGGTGGCCTCGAATTCATGGTGATCTTCCTACTTCTGCCTCTTGAGTATTGGGATTAAAGGCGTGTTCCACCATGGCTAAGGACCTAAATATTTTTATGTTATTCATTCTTACAAATAAAATGTTTTAATTGTATTATACAAAAAGAAACTCCATGGAAATTAATACCAAATGACTTAAAGCTGTCAGTCTCAATATTCCAGAGCCAATTTGCTTATGACAGTTTTCATGCCCTTTACTGTCCTGAGACTATCATGTCACTTTGAAAGAACCATAAAACACTCTAAAATGAGGGATTAGTCAATTACATAACAGATCCCGAAAGGTTTATCCAGCCATCAGCTAAAATTTAGAAAAGAACATCAAGCACGGAGCCATGCAGCCTGAAGGTATAAGATGCCCCAACATGATCATCTGTGTCCAACACACAATAAGCAGCTTAATTTTGAGACATGAGTGCCCACTTAACTTATACTCAAAAGACTGGAAAATTTATAAGAAACTAATAAAATCCTAGATACATATGATCTATTAAAATTAAATCATGCCATTCCATTTAACATGTCAACCACATAAGGTGTCGTCAGCAGTAGGGTCTTACCACTAGCCTTTGGTGGGTCATCAAGTACTCTGACAGAAATCTGTCTGTCTTTTAGGAAACCTTGTAGGTCTCTCTGATCAAAAGCTCATTGTGGATGATAGCCCCATGCTGGTACTGGGAGTTACAGGTCAGTGCCCACTAAGAAAATGACGAAAAAGATATCTAATATACAAGAGTTAGAGAGAACAGAGAGAGAGAGAGGGAGAGGGAGATGGAGAGGGAGAGGGAAGGAAGATGTAGAAGATTAAGGTTAGTCTTGATACTACCCTCTCCAGTGTCTTTTGGTTCAGGTGTTCCCTGTAAGGGCCTGGTGAAGGTTCAGCCATTTGGTCTGCCTTTTAGGAAGTAGAATTTTATGGTATCATTGCTATTTGGGTCTAGACTTATGTTTCCCACCCCTTCGATGCCCTCTCCTCCTTCCCCATCCATCCTAGTGTGCAGTACACGAGATGCTTGCTGGGTATGTTAAGGCATCTTGGGTAGATTCAGGTTAGGTGCTGTAGATAAGTGAGACTATGTGGCAATTTTTTTTCTGTGATTGGGTAAGTTTGCTGAGAATGATCTGTTCCAGGTTCAACCATTTTTCCTCAAATTTCATTGTGTCATTTTTTTCTTACTGCTGTGTAGAATCCATTGTGTAGATATACCACATCTTAGTTATCCATTCTTCTAGTGATGGACATCTGGGTTGATTCCAGCTCTTAGCTATTATGAATTGAGCCACTACAAGCATGGTTCAGCAAATTTCTATGGCCTGTGGTTTGAAGATTTTAGGGTAGATGCCCAGTAAGGGAATAACTGGGTCTGTTGGGATCTCTATAGTCAGCTTTTTCAGGAGTCTCCATATTGCTTTCCAAAGTGGTTGTACCATCCTACATTCCCACCAATAGTGGATGAGTGTTCCTACTTCTCCACATCCTCACCAGCATTCATTTTATTTGATTTTTTGATGTTCTCTATCCTTATTGGGGTAAGGTGGAATCTCATGGTTGTTTTAATTTGCATTTCTCTGATGATTAGGGATGATGAACATTTTCTTAAGTGTGTGTTTGCCATTTGTATTTCTTCCTCTGTGAACTGCCTGTTCAGCTCCTTGCCCCATTTTATGAGTGGGGTATTTGACTTCTTACTGTTTAGATTTTTTGAGTTCTTTGTAGATTCTAGAGATTAGGCCTCTATCAGTTCGATAACCCACAAATATTTTCTCCCATTCTGTGGGTAATCTATTGGCTTTGCTTATTGTATGCTTGTCTGTAAAGAAACTCTCCACCTTCATGTGATCCCATTGGTTGAGTGACTATTTAAGATCATGAGCTACTGGGGTTTTGTTCAGGGAGTCTTTTTCCATTCCTATATCATGGAAAGTACTTCCTAAATTTTCTTCCAGTAGTAATCAAGTTTCTGGTCTTATATTGAGGTCTTTGATACCCAGACAGTCAGCGTGTCTAGTGCCAGAAGGTGTTACATGGGCGACTGGGGGAAAATGACCAATATCTGTCCAAGCAACTCATGGTCTAACCTACTTAGCAGCAAATAACCTGTTGCGATGCTCTCACAAGTGCAATAGTGGCACACAGCCATAGTGGGGAACCAACTGCTCTTGATTTGGCTAACTAATCCCCTCGGTGGTACAGGATCCATATCTGGAGCTGGGAAACAAGTCAGAACCATATCGAAACATAAGCCCACTCTTCATTATCAAGCTACCACCAATTGTGGGCTACAAGAGGGTCTACACCTATTAAATTCTCTATAAAAAATGTAAGGGTTATCTCTTTTGTCCTGGTGCTAACTTACTCTCTGTTGGAGAATCTGCTTCTCTTTTTCAGACAGATGTAGATCCTAAGGAGAGAGCTACCCAATCGTACCTCAAAAGGGCCCCTCTGAAGCTAAGAAAAATTGTCGAAACAAGCAAGGGGGCTGTTTTCCTGGTGAACCGTATACCAGCACAAGGGGGAAGGAGATCAACACAGAGAAAAATCAACTCCTACCAAATCAGAGAGCCAGAGCCTCAGAGGCCCCCAACACTTCATCACTGAAGCAGACGAAAAATGAACCCAACATGGCTCTGGGAAATTTTGTGGAAGAGGGGGCGGAAAGAATGTCAGAGCTACATGTTTGGTCATGATATGCAGAGATATTTATCTTACCCATAACTGTCGGCTAACTCCACAATGCATGACCCATATACATCAACAAGGAGGAGCCAAGGGGAGGGAGTAGGTCATGGATGAGCGTAATAATGCTACCAAACTGACTGTATTTGCTGAATACAAAACTAATTAATAAAAATAAATAAAATTAAATCAATAATATATCAACTTAACAGATCCAGGGCTAGATAGATGGTTGAGTAATTAAAAGTGCTTGCTTCTAAAACCTGATCGCCTGGGTTTGACTCCTCAGTACACATGTAAGACCAGATGCACAAATTGATGCATGCATTTGGAGTTTATTTGTACTGGCAAGAGAACCTGGTTAGCCCATTCCCACCCACTCTATGCTTACAAGTAATTAAAATAATTTAAAAAACAGATGATACCAATCAATGAAATTAAAATAATAAGTTTCCCAAGAAAAAAAGCCAAAGACCAGATGAATTCACTGAAAATATTAAAAAATATTAAAGAAGAGTTAATTCTATAAATATGCAAAGTAAACAACACTTCTGCAATCATTCTACAAAGCTAGAATCACCCTATCAAAACTGGTTAAGGATTCCTGTCTGTATCAAAAAACTAGATCCAACTATCTATTGTCTCCAGTAGGCATACCTAATTGGTAAAGGTAATTTAGACTTACAGGTTCAAAGTCATTTTTTCCAGTGTAAATTTTGTGTGACCAGGAATGTCCAGCATCCCCACTCCTAAGTTATTGCCCTCCCAAGAACTGAGAACAAATGCTGGCAAGAAAACGTGGGGAGAGGAGAAAGAGGAGAATTTATTCAATGCTGTTGAAAGTATAAATATTTTTATATTGTGAAACCAATATAAAAATCATCACAGATAAGAAAACACTGAAAATAGGCCTATCATATAATCCATCCATACCATTCTTGGGGTAAATATCCAAAGAACTCTAATTTAGCCTGCCACAGACATATTTGTACATCCATCTTCACCTGTATACCACAATACACATCAAACAAAGAATAGGGCCATCCTGTAAGTCCATCAAAGATGAATGAACAAAGAAAATGTGCAACACAGACACAGTAGAATTATATGTAGCCATAAAAAAATGAAATCATGACATCTGCAGGGAAATAAATTGAATGGGAAGGTATTACATTAAGTAAGATAAGACGCACTCAAAAAAAAACACTACTTTTTTATATGTACAAGCTAGAATTGAAATTATATATATATGAATGTTGTCTGGAGAGATGGCTTAGTGGTTAAGGCATTTGCCTGCAAAGCCAAAGGATCCTGGTTCAACTCTACAGGACCCACATAAGCCAGATGCACAAGGGGGCTCATGCATCTGGAGTTCGTTTGCAGTGGCACGTGACCCTGGAACACCCATTCTCTCTCTCTCTCTCTCTCTCTCTCAAATAAATAAATAAAAATATATTTAAAAATTATATATATGAATGTAAATGTATATGGTGTGTGTTTGTCTATGAAACTAGAAAGAAGGTCATAAGAAGGGAGGAAGAGATCTGAAAGGAGATGGGAAATAGCATAAGGCATATGTGATGATTTGAATGTAGTGTTTCCCTCTGACTCATATGTTTCAATATCTAATTCCCAGTAAGTGGCTCTATTTGGGAAAGTTATAGAAACCTTAGGAAGTATAGCATTGCTGGAGGAAACATGAAGGAGCCTGGAGGTGTCACAGCACAGACCCATTTGCTACTACCTCTCCCAGCTGATGGTACTATGTGATGTTTTTTTTTTTTTTTATGTTTTCTCAGATATGATAGACTGCCCTTCAAAACTGTAAGCTGAAAATAAATCCCTTCCTTAAACTGCTTCTTCTGGTCAGATATTTTGTTCCTGCTTTGAGAAAGAAAGCGACACAAAATATATAACAAGATAGCAGCTCAGTGCATAAACTGCTGGCCAGTATGAATGCCTGTTCAGATCCCCAGGTCTCACATAACAGGTGGAAACTGTGGCAGGCTTCCATAATCTCAGCACTCCTGTGGCAAGACTCCAATGACTGTTTCATAATAATTCAGGCATTAACATCTTTTGTTTGTTTGTTTGTTTGTTATGGCATCAACATTCTTATTCTACATCCACATGCACTTAAGTTTTCTAATAATTGAATAGTTCCATTATCACCACCACCGACAAAAGTGAGAGGGGAATGGGGTGACATAGGAAAAGGCCATAACCCTTTAACCTCTCTGCAGAGTTACTTCAGCTTTGATGGTGACCCCTGCCCCCTTTAGCAGGACCTTCACCATAGCTGTGATGTCAGACTTTTATCTTGGAAACTTGAGAAGGTCCTTAAACAGGAAGAGTAATGAACATACGTGAGTCATTCTCAAGGCTGTTTTCTTTTGTTTGTTTTTTTTTTAATGTAAGTGGAATTGTAGGTCAAAAGAACATATATGTTTTTAATTTATTTGAGAATGACAGACAGAGAAAGGGGGGAGAGAGAAAGAGAGAATGGGTGCACCAGAGCCTTCAGCCACTGCAAATGAACTCCAGATGCATGTGCCACTTTGTGCACCTGGCTTACATGGGTACTGAGGGGTCTTTGGGCTTCACACACAAGTGCTTAGCCACTAAGCCATCTCTCCATCCCCAGAAAATATTTTTAAATGCTCATTCTTTGACAAAATAAAAAAAAAATCTATGACTGCACAGATAGCTCAGTGGTTAAGGTTGCAAAGCCTGCTGGCCTGAGTTCCATTCCCCAAAACCCATGTAAAGCCAGAGGCACAAAGTGGCACATGCGTCTGGAGCTTGTTTGTAGTGGTAAGATGCCCTGGTGCACCCACTTCTCTCCCTCTCTCTTCTTACAAATAAATAAATAAATATTTTTAAAAACTTAATTAGCAGCACACAAGATATTTCTCAATGCTCTTGCCAACACTAGACAATGTTTACTCTTTAGTGTGTTACATGATCTTTGCCTAACCACTCCCACAAAAATTCAAAATAAAAGCCTGCATAATGTTACCTTAGTTATATTCTGCATTAAAAGTGAAACTGACTTTAATTTGTATTTCTCCATGAAAAGCAAGTTTCCATTAAAACTGCAACTAGTTTTATGGCCTGGAGAGATGGCTCAGTGCTTAAAATGCTTCCCTGAAAAGTATAAGGACCTGGGTTCACATAAAGCAGATGCACAAAGTGGCGCATGCTTCCGGAGTTCATTTGCACTGGCTAGAGACCCTGGTGTACTCATTCTCTCTCTCTCAAATAAATGAATAAAATAAAATATTACAAAATGAAACTAGGTTTGCATAAGTTGCTTTGTTATTGTATTTTTTCCCTTGGTAAATTAGACTTTCTTTTCAGGACTGGGGATGAAACTCAAAGTTTTGCACATGCTAAGCAAGCACTCTACCACTAAACTCACTAAACTGCATTTTCAGTGTTTTATGCCAGGTTGCTGTGTGGTTCATAATGACACACCATATTTGAACATAATAGGTCTTATTCCTAGTCTTTTTATTGCTATTGCAAATAATTTCTTTCAATTTTTGATATTTTTTAATTTTCTTTACCCAAATTGAGAACATGTACATACATACATAGTGTGAGGTAATAACTAACTTATTTTGAATTTTAGTGTCAGTTATTCACATTCTACTGAAATTAAGGTTGGTACTGCGTTGCACTCGATGACTATTTTAGAACATGTTGACATCATTATTAATTATCAATTTTCCCTACCCCCTGTCCCACACAGCCACCCTTATCCTCAGTCAATGCCGATGGCATCTTCTGTGGCATCATTTTCATCTGTGCCTTCTGCACTTTTTAAAATATTTTTTCTTTATTTGTACACAAAGAGGCAGAGAAGAGTGACAGAGACAATGGGCATGCCAGGGCCTCCAGCCATGGCAGTCAAACTCCAGAGGCATGTGCCACTTTATGCATCTGACTTTATGTGGGTTCTGGGGAATCAAACCCAGGTTGTTAGGCCTTGCAGGCAAAAACCTTATCTGCTGAGCCATCTCTCCAGCTCATACCTCATTTCCAAATAACTCCCTGCCCTTGTCATCTCTTTAAAGTAAATCTAGAATTTCACCCTTTTTCAGCAAGTCTGAACTTTCTGGGTTTGCTCTACTGCAATTTTGCTTACATTGTGTGTCATTTGTCACCATAGTTCCCAGTTCTTGCAAAATCCATGTTGCTTCTGCCAGTAAGGGTCCTCTTACCCTTTCCGAAATCAAAGCCAAGTGCTTGTGGCAGCCTGCAGAGCTGATATCCCTAGCTCAGGCCCTCGCTGATGTTTTTGGTTCTCATTAATCACCAAGCACACCTCTCTGATCTGTGAAGCTTTGTTCCCCACCGTGACCATGGCTACTAAACTGCCACTTTCCTGATGAGGACTGATTTCCCTTGGTGGGGGATTAAAGCCAGGACCCTGTGCAAACTGGATAAATGCTCTAACACTGAGATTCACCTCCAGGCACAAGAGGTCTCTTTTGATGAGCATTCTATTTGAATAGTAACCCAGAAAGCCCACCTTGCTTATCCAGCACTAGAAACCTTTTCTCACCAACATATGTCTGTCCATTACACTTGTCACTGTGAAATTTACTACTTATTTATGTATCTTTGTTTAATGTCTGCTGTGACCCCATTACGTGAGATATTTTTCTAGTATTATAGAAAATAGCCTAGCATATAGATTGGGAGTTAGTAAATATTTTTTGAATAAACAAATATTCAGTATCACATTCAGAAACACCTTATTTAAAGCTTCAGTTTCCTTTCTTTTGGCCTTTCAACATGGTTTTAAGTATTTTACATGTTTTCGTATGACTATGTGCAAGGGACATGCTGTCTTTATATTTCAAATTTATTACTCATAGGTGTATAAAGGTTTGGGTTCTGTATGTTGATTTCTGATTTATCTGTCACAATTCATATTTTAATATTTCATAGACTGTCTGCAAGTGGCACTAACTTCCCCTTTTTCCAACATTACTTTTCCCTTTTTCCCTTTTTGTTGAACCATAATTAAAATGGTGATGGTAGGCAGCTGTCCTTATTTCAGGCTCTGATGAAAATGGCATTTATATTCTTGTGATTACATGTGATATCTCCTGTCATTTCTCTGAAGGGAATGTATAGCATGAAGGAAATTTCTTTCAAGTTTGGTAATTGCTTTTCTGATATCAGGTCAGATAATCATTTTTATTTCAATAAATAATATAGTGATTTACATAAATATATAATGTTAAGCCATATACATATTCTTTAGATAAATGCTACTAGATCATTGTTATTTTTAGTAAAATATTTTATATAATAGTTGATGCTTGTATATATACAAGTCTTATTTTTATCATGTAATCTATATTATTTATACTCTATATTATATTGTAATATCTCATAGATATGTGCCCCAATCTCTAGACTATAAGCATATTATATATAATTCATACTTCATATTTTTGTTAGATATATTCATGTCATAATAAAATTAATAAGAAAAAAAGTATATTGTAAGAATTGGCCAAGACTGCTGCGGCCTCTTGTGGGTTATTCCTTATTATTTCCCTGACTCCTCTGTGGTACTGAATTTTTATACTAGCACTCCTTCCTTGCTTTTTAATACCTGCTTTACATACATACACACATACACACATACACACACACACATAACACACAAGTATAACCAACCACACTTTAGAGAAAAAACAGATTTTTGTTTATTTGTTTGTTTTTGTTTGTTTGTTTGTTTTTCAAAATAGGGTTTTGGTCTAGGCCAGGCTGACCGGGAATTCACTCGGTAGCCTCAAGGTGGCCTTGAGCTATGCAGTCCTCCTGCCTCTGCCTCCCAAGTGCCAGGGTTAAAGACGTGTGCCACCATGCCCCACAAGAACTTAGATTTTTAGAGTACCAAGTTCAAGTTTGAAGGTTATGAGAACTACAAGATTAGGAGCCCACTAAGCCCTGGGGAGAGCCACACTGCATTGTAGCCAGTAGTGCTTTCTTGTTTCTAATTACCTTTTATACCTTTTCATAGAAAGCCAATGGCCTTCCATGGAGTAGGTTGGTAATATTCCGAGTCAGATTGTTGAGAGAAATCTTGGTCAGTTTCTTTCCCTCCCTCTTTGATTTGTGGACTGCCTCTAACCTTGCTCACCTCAAGAGACAAAACCTTGGCATGTGACTTCTTTCATCTAGGTAGCACGGGCACAGGCTTAGAGTCAGCCCTGGGCTGTTCTGTAGATAGCAGATGAGCTCTGCATGAGGCAGCTCAGAGAATATTGTTTGAGCCTCTTCAAAAACCACCGAAGATGTACTTGTGGGGCAGACCGAGCTGAAGTGGAAAATAAACAAAATTTAACATGTTCACAGGAATTAGCTAGGAAACCAGGAAATCCATAGCAGTCTGTAAGTGGTACAGTGGCCAAATCTTTGCAGAGAACTCTATCATGAAATTTTTTGATTCTTAGGACAGAATTTAACTGAAGAGGAAAGTTTTAGGTAACATAATGTGTTTCGGTATTGGTCTACTTACATTTGGAAAGGAATGTACTCCAAGTCTTTGCATTGCAAGACCAAATTAACTGGCATAAATTTTAAAAACAGGACTTTTTTTGCCTTATTTCTCTCTTGTTTGATTGTGATGTTACTCTATAAATTTAGAAAAAGTCATTTAAATAGACATGGATATCGTTCACATGCAAGTTCTACATCAATAAACTGTGGGGAGAAGCTGCATTTTGCTATATAGAATGCTACAGTTATATATCTGACAAGATTTTCAACCCCTAACCACCCTCTTTGAAGTGGATGAAAACCCCTAAAAGAAATGTGGAGAAGCACCTTTAGGTTCAAAGAACAGGAAAAACTGGGTTTGATTGGAGTGAGTGGCTCAGCCACATTGAGGATGAGCCATCACTGCCTCTTCCATCACCTCATCACAGTTCCAGACTTCAAAGTCCTACTCAGCTGGATTTTACAAGGTGCTAAAGTGGAATATCTGCCTGAAGATGGAAAAATAACTAAACTGCCTAAGCTCTTGACAGCACAACTTAAAATAGGGAAAATTTTAGGTATTTTAAGTGCATAGAGATTTGTACATGTGTGTGCAAATATCATCAGCACAGGAAATTTAGTATTATGTGGACACATAGTACTTTAGCAGTATAGCTTAGCAAGGCCATCCTTGACCAATGTAGTAGAAGTAATACCCACAAGATTCGAAGAGGGTGAGAGTAAGATTTGTTTTTGTATTTTTAAAATTTTTTATTGACAACTTCTATACTTACAGACAATAAACCAGGATATTTCCTTCATCTTCCCCATTTTCCCCTTCACAACTCCACTCTCCATCATATCCCCTCCCTCTCTCCATTAGTTTCTCTTTTATTTTGATGCCATCATCTATTTCTCCTATTATGAGGGTCTTGTGAATATATTTCTAGGCACTGCAGGGTCATGGATATAAAGACTAATTACTGTCTGGATAGTTGCATTGTAAGGAGCTGTGCCCTTCCTTTGGCTCTTACATTCTTCCCACCACCTCTTCCACAATGAACTCTGAGCCTAGGAGGGTGTGATAGAGATGTTTCAGTGCTTAGCACTCCTCTGTCACTTCTTCTCAGTACTATGTTGCCTTTTGGGTCATCCCAGTGGTCACTGCCACCTAAAAAGGGAAGCTTCTATAACTAAAAGTGAGAGTAGCATTAATATATGAATATGAACATCAAGTGTAGTGCTTTCAGGGCAGTTTGGTGTGAATAATATATGCATTTAGCCAGACAAGAGCAGGTTTTATACCACTAAGGCACATGACCTGCCCTGCCATAGGCTTTTGATTAGGTTTTCAATACCGGACATGTATTCCCTCCCATAGAGCAGGCCTCCACTCCAATTAGAGAACAGTTGGTTTCCCCCAGAGCAGAGAGGCCGCTATTGTACCCATTCAGTTATTTGGCCTGTCTGGCCAAACTTGAGGCATCCAGTGTCCACTGTTTTCATGGCTGATGACTTCTGTCTCCCAGAGGGCCACATGCAGTGCAGCTTTTTCCAGCTTACAGTTGGCTGGTCTACAAGGAGAAGGGTTTCAGCTCAGCATCAGCCTGATTTTTCAGTGATCTTGCTCCCCATTCATGTGAAGTTTTCAGCAATGGGGTCTTACCATCTGTTACTCCTGGGAAAACAAGGGCTGTGGCAAAAGCCTGTAATGTTTTGGAGGGAACAGGGACATAACTGGCCAACAACTCACTGGCAGGTGTCCCATCATTGGCACTGAAAATTTTCTAGTAGCAATCTATGCCTTCTGGAGGTGCCGTTATCTGAAGAAGAAGGCTTTCATATGTCTTATTCAGAATATTTTGAATTTTAAATGGCCCTCCCCCACCCTTCTGTTACTCAGTCTCTTCTCCTGACCTCACTTAGGCCATTCCACTTCCTGTAATCTGTTATTCTACTTACATATATGCAATACCATCCCCCAAAGTCCTTCCTCTTCTCCCTACCTTATAGCCTTTTTCCAGTATACTGGCCTCTGCTCTCAATTTATTGGTTCCAGCTCACACACAAGTCTAAACATTTGTAGCTAGGATTCACAAATGAGAGAGAACATGCAACATTTGGCTTTCTGGGCCTAGGTTACCTCACTTAGTATAATCCTTTACAGATCCATCCATTTCCAGAAAATTTCATAATATCATTTTTCATTACAACTGAATCAAGCTTAATTGTGTAGATATACCACATCTTTATTATCCATTCATCTGTTGAGGGACTTCTAGGATGGTTCTATTTCCTACCTATTGTGAATAGAGCAGCAATAAACATGGTTGTGCAAGTTTCTCTAAGGTAGTGAGAAAAGTCATTAGGATATATGCCTAGGACAGCTGGATAATATGGTAAATATATTTTTAGCTGTCTCAGGAACCTCCAAACTGATTTCCACAATGGCTGTACCAGATTACATTACCACCAACACTGTAGAGGGGTTCCCCTTTACCGCATCCTCCCCAACATTTATTGTCATTTGTTTTCATGATGGTAGCCACTTGGACAGGAGTGAGATAGAATCCCAAAGTAGTTTTAATTTGCATTTTCCTGATGGTTAAGGATGTAGAACACTTTTATAGATGTTTATATGCCATCTGCATTTCTTCTGATGAGAATTCTCTATTTAGTTCCATAGCCCATATTTAAATTGAGTTGCTTAATTTCTTACTGTTTTGTTTTTTGAAGTCTTTGTATATTTTGGATATTAAGCCTCTGTCAGATGTAGATCTAGCAAAGATTTTCTCCTATTCTACAGGATGTCTCTTTGCTCTGTTCCCAGTGTCCTTTGCTATACAAAAGCTTGTAATTTCATAAGATCCCAGTAGTTGATTAGCGGTTTTATTTCCTAAGCAATTGGGTTTAGATTCAGAAAGTTATTACCTATGCCAATATGTTGAAGAGTTTCCCCTACCTTTTCCTCTAGCAATTTCAGAGTTTCAAGTCTAATATTAAGGTCCCTGATCCATTTGGACTTGATTCTTGTGCATGGAGAAAGACAAAGATCTATTTTCATCTTTCTACATATAGATATCCAGTTTTCCCAGCACTACTTGTTGAAGAGGCTGTCTTTTCTCCAATGAATATTTTTGGCATTTTTTGTCAAAAGTCAAATGGGTGTAGCTGCCTGGATTGGCATCTGGGTCCTCTATTCTGTTCCACTGGTCTACATGTCTGTCTTTCTGCCAGTACCATGCTGTCTTTGTTAATATGGCTTTGCAATATAGCTTTAAACCAGATATGGTGATACCACTAGCTTTATTTTTGCTGCTCAAAATTGTTTTGGCTATTCGAGGTGTTTTGTACTTAAACATGAATTTTAAGATTTTTTTTTCTTCTGTGAAGAATGCCATTGGAATTTTAATAGGGATTGCATGAAATGTGTACATTGCTTTTGATCAGATAGACATTTTCACAATATTGATTCTTCCAATCCAAGAACATGGGAAGTGTTTCCATATCTGAATGTCTTCTGCAATTTCTTGCTTGAGTGTTTTAAAGTTCTCATTGTAGAGATCCTTTAGTTCCTTGGTTAGGTTTATTCCATGGTTCTTTCTTTCTTTCTTTCTTTCTTCCTTTCTTTCTTATTTATTTATTTTTGAACCAATTGGAAATTGAAGAGGTTCCCTAATTTCATCCTCCACATGTTACTGTATAGCAAAGCTACTGATCTCTGTATGTTTATTTTGTATACTAAATGTGTTTATCAGCCCTAAAAAGTTTTCTGGAAGAGTCTTTATGGTCCTTTATGTATAGAATCATATCATCTGCAAAATAATGATAATTTGATCTCTTCCTTTCCAATTTGTATCCCTTTTATGAGTGTCTCTTGCCTTATTGCTATAGCTAAGACTTCCAGTACTATATTAAATAAAAGTGGGGATAGTTGACACCCTTGTCTTGTTCCTGAATTTAGTGGAAAAGCTTCAATTTTTCCCCATTTAGTGTTATGTTGGATGTATGTTTGTAACAATTATCTTGAGATAGGTTCCTTCTATTCCTAATATCTTTAGAACTTTTACCATGAAGGGATGTTAGATTTTGTCAAATGCCTTTTCTGCATCTATTTAGATGACCATGTGATTTATTTTATTTTATTTTTTTATTAGTCAGTTCTGTATTCAGCAAATACAGTCAGTTTGGTACCATTATTAGGCTCATCCGTGACCTACCCCCTCCCCTTGGCCCCTCCTTGTTGAGGTATACGGGTCATGCATTGTGGAGTTAGCCGACAGTTATGGGTAAGCTAAATGTCTCTGCATATCATGACCCAACATGGGACTCTGACATTCTTTCCGCCCCCTCTTCCGCAAAATTTCCCTGAGCCATGTTGGGTTCATTTTTGGTCTGCTTCAGTGATGAGGTGTTGGGGGCCTCTGAGACTCTGGCTCTCTGATTCGGTAGGAGTTGAATTTTCTCTGTGTTGATCTCCTTCCCCCTTGTGCTGGTATCCAGTTCATCAGGAAAACAGCCCCCCTTGCTTGTTTCGCCAATTTTTCTTAGTTTCAGCCGGGGCCCTTTTGAGGTATGATGGGGTGGCTCTCTCCTTAGGATCTACATCTATCTGAAAAAGAGAAGCAGATTCTCCAACGGAGAGTAAGTTAGCACCAGGACAAATGAGATAACCCTTACTTTTTTTTATAGAGAATTTAATAGGTGTAGGCCCTCTTGTAGCCCACAATTGATGGTAGCTTGATATTGGAGAGTGGGCTTATGTTTGGATCTGGTTCTGACTTGTTTCCCAGCTCCAGCTATGGGTCCCATACCAGTGAGGGGATCAGTTAGCCAAATTGAGAGCAGTTGGTTCCCCACCATGGCTGTGTGCCACCACTGCACTTGTGTGGGCATCACAACAAGTTATTTGCTGCTAAGTAGGTTAGACCGTGCATTGTTTCGATAGATATTGGTCAATTTCCCCCAGTCGCCCATGTAGCACCTTCTGGCACTAGACGTGCTGACTGTCTGGGGACTGACTCTCCTACAACTTCCAGCCATGCCATTCTAATTTGCATGTCAATCACATAAGGTATCTTCAGCAGTAGGATCTTACCACTAACCTTTGGTGGGTCATCAAGTACTCTGACAGAAATCTGTCTGTCTTTTAGGAAACCTTGTAGGGAATGCAATTCCAATTAAAATCCCTACAGTGTTCTTCACAGAGATAGAAAAAATGATCTCAAATTTCATATGGAAAGGCAGAAGGCCTCGCATTTCCAAACATATCCTCAGCAAAAGAAATACCTCTGGAGGCATCACCATACCTGATCTAAAGCTATATTACAAAGCCATAGTAATAAAAACAGCATGGTACTGGCATAAAAACAAGAGTATAGATCAATGGAATAGACTTGAGGACCTGGATTTGGGTCAAGCAACTATAGCTACTTGATATTCGATAAAGGCCCAAACAATATAGGATGGAAAAAAAGACAGCATCTTCAACAAATGGTGCTGGACAAACTGGATAACCATATGCAGGAAACTGAAACTTGACCCACACATTTCACCATGCACTACACTCAAGTCCAAATGGATCAAAGACCTCAATATAAGACCAGGAACTCGAATACTACTGGAAGAAAATTTAGGAAGTACTTTCCATTATAGAGGAATGTAAAAAGACTTCCTGAACAAAAGCCCAGTAGCTCATGAACTTAAACCGTCACTCAAACAATGGGATCACATGAAGCTGAAGAGTTTCTTTACAGACAAGCAAACAATAAGCAAAGCCAATAGATCACCCACAGAATGGGAGAAAATATTTGCGGGTTATAAAACTGATAGAGGCCTAATCTCTAGAATCTACAAAGAACTCAAAAATCTAAACAGTAAAAAGTCAAACACCCCTCTCACAAAATGGGGCAAAGAGCTGAACAGGCAGTTTACAGAGGAAGAAATAGAAATGGCAAACATACACTTAAGAAAATGTTCATCACCCCTAATCATCAGAGAAATGCAAATTAAAACAATTATGAGATTCCACCTTACCCCAATAAGGATAGCAAACATCAAAAAATCAAATAAAAATAAATGCTGGTGAGGATGTGGAGAAGTAGGAACACTCATCCACTGTTGGTGGGAATGTAGGATGGTACAACCACTTTGGAAAGCAATATGGAGACTTCTGAAAAAGACCATGTGATTTTTGTCCTTCAGTCCATTTATATTGTGTATAACATTTATCAATATGTGTATGTTGAACCTTCCCTGCATCTCTGGGATAAAGCCTACTTGGTCAGGGTGAATAATCTTTCTGATATATGCTTATACTCTGTTTATCAATATTTTTTTTATTTTAGTTTTTGTAGGTTTTATTTTTCAATGTAGTTTAAAAATGTTACTACCAGCTTTCAAGGTTTACATCTTGTAGCCTCTGTCACAGTGTACAAAATTCAAAGGCACAGGTAAGATGGCGACAAAACCACACTGACCATGGCTTCCATTGTAATCATGAGGGAGGATGCAGTTCTGATGACAGAGCAATCTCTTTCTTATTAGGGCTTACAGGATTACTTAAAAGGCTGTCCTTTCATTCTTTTTTTTTTTTTCATTTTTATTTTTTATTTTTATTTTTTTACAGTCAGTTTGGTACCATTATTTTTGTGCCTGTGTTCATGAGGGAGATTGGTCTGTAATTTTCTGTTTTTGTTCTGTCTTTGTCTGGTTTTGGTACCAGGGTGGTGCTGGCTTCATAGGAGGAGTTCAGTAGAATTCCTTCCTTTTATATTTTATGGAAAAGTTTGAGAAGCAGTGGTATTAATTCTTGCATGAAGGTCTGGTAAAATTCACCTGTGAATCCATCTGGACCTGGACTTAGTTGGGAGAATTTTTATAACTGCTTGGATCTCCAAACATGTAATAGGTCAATTTAATTGGTTTATGTCATGTTGATTTAATTTTGCAGGTCTTATGAATCAAGGAAATCATCCATTTCTTTCAGATTTTCATATTTAGATGCATATATATTCTTAAAGTATGTACTTATGATTTTCTGAATTTCCATGTTATCTATTGAAATGGTTACTTCTACATCTCTAATTTTGTTATTTCTTGTATCTTCTCTCTTTCTTCTGGCCAGATTAGCTAAGTGTTTATCAATCTTTTTTATCCTTTCAAAAAACCACCTGTTTCTTTCATTGATCCTCTGGCTTCTGGGGGGGGGTGAATTTATTAATTTCTGCCCTAATCTTTATTATTTCTTTCCATCTACTGATTTTTGGTTTGCCTTCTTCTTTTTCCAAGGCCTTCAGTTGAAGCACTAAATTGATTACTTGAGAACTCTCTAATTTCTTAATATAGGCAATTAGAGCTATAAATTTCCTCTCAGAACTGCCTTCATTAGTTCCCAAAGGTTTTGGTATGTTGTATTCTCATCATCATTTGATTGTACGAATTTTTTGATGTCTGTTTTGATTTCTTCAATGACCCATTTATCATTGATTACTGTACTGTGTAGTCTCCATGAATTTCTGTATGCTCTGTAGCTTTTCTTATTGCTGATTTGTAGTTAAATACCACTGTGATCAGAGTACAAGGGATTATTTCAATTTTTCTGCATTTATTAGCATTAGCTTTATGTCCTAATATATGATCTATGTTAGAGAATGTTCCATGGGCTGCTGAAAAAAACGAATATTCTGCAGCATTTGGATAGAATGTTCTGTAGATATCTGTTAGGTCCATTTGTTCCATGACATCATTTAATCTGGATGTCTCTCTTGTTATTTTTTTTGCCAGGATGACCTGTCAATTGATAAGAGTGGGATACTGAAGTTACCCACTACAATTGTGTTTGATGTTTTCTGTGACCTTAAGTCTAATAGTGTTTATGTGATGAAACTGGGAGCCCCATGTTAGATGCATATATGTTTAGGATTGTAATGTCCTCCTGCTGGAGTATTTCTTTAATCAGTATAAAGTGACCTTCTTTATCTTTCCTCAATGTTACTTTGTAGTCTATCCTGTCAGATATTAGGATAGAAACCCTTGCTTGTTTCCTATGCCCATTTTCTTGGAATACTGTTTTCCATACTTTCACCCTAAAACAGTGTCTATCTTTTGTTGAGAGATGAGTTTTCTGGAGGCACCAAATGGCAGCACCCTGCCTATTAATCCTGCAAGCCTGTGTCTTTTGGTTTGGGCATTGAGGTCATTGGTATTAAATGTTATTATTGCCAGATGTTGTGGTGCATGCCTTCAATCCCAGCACTTGGGAGGCAGAGGTAGGAGGATTGCCATGAGTTCAAGGCCACCCACATAGTGAATTTCAAGTCAGCTAGAGTGAGACCCTACCTCCACAAAAGAAAAAAAAAAGTATTATTGAAAGGTATGTATTTATTTTCTCCATTCTTCTCTGTTTGTAGTGCTTCCAGTTTTCCTTTACTTGCTTGTTCTAACTGTTATTTGAGTACAGTTCATTTTTCCCTATTTCCTCATATGTGTTTTGCTTTCTCTTCAGCTTGAAGGATTCCTTCAAGTATTTTCTGTAAAGCTGGCTTAGTTGTCATGACTTGCTTATCCTGTTATCCTGTTTTTGTTGTGGATTTATAGCTTTGTAGGATAAAGTGATCTTTGTTCACAGTTGTTATCTTTCAGAACTTGGAAAGTATCATTCCAGGCCCTTCTGGGCTAAATTTTGTGTTGACAAATTGGCTGTTATTTTGATGAGCTTGCCTTTGTAGGTGACATGCTTTTTCTAACTGCTTTCAATATATTTTCTTCAGTTTGTGTGTTTAGTCGTTTAATTATAACATGACAAGAAGAGGTTCTTTCCAGGTTTTGTCTGTTTGGTGTTCTAAAAGCTTCTTTTATCTGTATTGGCATTTCTTTCCCTATTTGGGGAAATTTCTCTTCCACGATTTTCTTGAAAACACCTGTTAAGCCTCCGGATTGAAATTCTTCTCCTACTATACCCTGATATAATGTCCTGGGTATCTTGAAATTCCCATTCATACCTTCCTATTTGCTTGTCTTTCTCTTTTATGGACTGTATTGGATCTGCCACTTGGTCTTCTAGTTTAGATATTCTGTTCTCTCTTTCATCGACTCTACTGGTGAGACTTTCCACAGAGTTTTTTTTGCATGATTTTGCTTTTCAGAGCTGGAATTTCTGCCTGGTTTGTCTCCAGTATTTCTTTTTCCTTACTCGTGTCTTGTAATGATCTCCTTATTTCATTATGCTGGTTCTGTTGGGATTGCTTCAGGAGTTTATTTTCTTCTTTGATTCCTTTGATTTCTTCTTTGACTTCCTCAAGTATTTTTGAAATCTTTTTTGAAATCTTTGTCAGGCATTTCATTAAAAAAAAAGCAGTCTCATTGGGGGCCATTTCTGATAGATTTATAGTTTTTTATAGGATTGCATTGTCTTGATTCCTTGTGTTTGTTATATTATAATGTTTCAGTTTTTGCATCCTGAATTGACTTGATGCTTGGGATTTTTAATAATCTGCTGTGCTTTTAGATTTTGAAGTCCAGCTTTATGTACCTTCAAAATAGGAGTTTAAGGTACCGAGTGTAGCTCTTGTACTCCAATCCAGCCACAGAAGTAATCCTAGATGTTGGGTTTGCCTGCTACTGAAGTATTCTAGTAGTCTGGGTAGAGCATTTTACTGGAAATTTCTAAAATTCAACTGCCCAATAAACACAATCAATAAAAACCAGCACAGGTATGTGAGTGTGGGGATTGAAACAAAGAGATAACCTTATAAAACCGCATGCCCTAAGGGTGTGTGTTGCTCTACTCCCTTAATCTTGTCAGCTGGGAGGTTGAGATTTCTGTTCTGAAATGAGTTCCAGTTTATCCTGGGTCTGAATCAGACCCTGCCCCCAATAATGACAGAAGAAAAAGAAAAGACCCTAAGAGTCTGAAAGCATTAAATGCAACAATAGTCACCCCCCAAATATAGCTTAATTGAGAATGGTAAATCCAACCTATAATATATAACCCATAATCTGCCCTGACATGGAAAGAGAGATTAGCACTTCCATTGCAGGTCTATGCACCTGCTTTTTTGTCAGTGGGCCTCGTTACCTTTTGGGGTGGCTTCAACTCTCACCAATGCTGAGAGCACACCTCAATTTCCTAATGTTGTGCTGTGAATCTGGTGCTCTGTTCACTCTGCTGGATGCCCTCCAGCTGCCAGGAGCTGAATGCCTCCTGGAGGGTCCCAGTTCTGATGGTCAGGGATGGGAGAGTGCATAAAACCTGGAGTTGAACTGTAACTGCTCAGCTCATCTCACCTTGTCCTGCTGTGCTGTCTCCTCTTAAGATTTCTTGACTTTGCAAGGAGGCTGATGAGGTTGGAAAATCCCCTTTTTCTTCTCTGTTCCTGCAGCTGTGTGTGGAGCAGGCATCTGAGCAGTTCCCAGGGCTCAGGTACACAAGTTCCTCTGTGGGATTCTGGCCTATTTCCTCCTTTCTGATAGATATTACTGTCTCATGCTTCTCTGATGTGGCAGAAAAAATATATACACCTTCACTTTTTAGACAAAGAATGTATTTTGCTGTGGTTTTGATCAAATCCCTCCATAGGCTGGATTAGTGAGACTCCTATGCTGCTATTTTACCTGGAAGTCAAGAATGAGATTTTGAGAAGGTAATCCCAGTGGCAAAGTTGAATCAAGAACTGTGGATGAGGCATTGGTCTCCATACATCAGATACCACAGTGTTCAACAGCAGTTGAATGTAAGACAAAGCGTTAATCTGGGTTTGTTTGGTCATTACATGCTCAACATGATCAGAAAGCCAAAGAACTTAAAGCTCTGGAAGAAGTTCTTAGGGTGGCAAAGCTAGCTGATCACACCACCCCTGGAAAACCTTGTCCATGGTCTTCCTGGTGATTTTTACCCCACATCTACCACAATTGTTTCAATGTTAGAGTCATCCCTTCAGCACATGGGAATGACAGTGCCTATAGCTATGCAGTGCACAGTCTGAACAACTGTACACAGGGCCTTTTCTTATCTTGGGTGAAACAGTCAAGCTGAACCATGCTCTACAGGAGGCCATGTAACTCAAACAAAGCCATGGCTTTAAAACATAACCCATGGTCTTTCAGGTGTGTCCTTGAAACTGCCCACCTTTCTCATTTAATACCTAATTATTTATCATTTCCTACACTCTGTGTGCTATTAGACTGCCAGCCAACCTCTGTATTTTTAATACTCAGAGTCAATTCTGCCTAATATAGTGCCTGTTCTATGATGGGAAGACATAATTTCTCTAGGCCTGTTCTTTGAGTGATCTCAGTTGTGAGATATACATCTATCAAGAGAGCTTCCATTTGTCTTCCAGAATCTTCCAAACTAGAGTCCTATTTCTAGCAAACTGTATTTTTTAAAGAAAAAAAAAAACCATAAATCTTTAATTTTCACTCACTCACTCATTCATTCATTTAGTCATCTTGGTGACTGGCAGGATAAAGCCCAGGACCAGACTCATGCAAAGAACACACTCCATCTTTTGGTTACTCCCTAACCTCATAGGTCTCTGCAGTTTTAAATACTGATTCTGTTTTCATACTGCCCAAATTTGATTAGATCTCGCATTTATTCAGAAGTTCCTTTTTTAACATGCCATGTCTAGTGCAGATATTTCTTTTAGGGCTCTTAACATTTTATGAAGAAAATCAATAATCTATTACCAATTACAGGCTAAAGCCTAAAAAGTGATGTGTCCAGCATTTTCATGAGTAAATTGTGCTTTAGACAAGATTTTATACATTTTAAACCTAACATGTTCACTTCTGCACTTATTTATGTAACTAGTTAGTTTGTACCAGAGAATTCCTTTCCATGGAGGAATACTTTTGCCAAGTCCTGGCTGCCTATGTGTTTTCTGGGCTCCCATAAAGACCATACCTGTTAAGTCTGAGGAGTGTGGAGATGGTGAGTACAATCGGCTCCCAGTGTCTCAGTGACTCCACACACCAGTAATCCTGTCTTGCTCCAGCAGAAAAGGTTGATCTTTTCAAATAGTTTCTGCCTGCCCTGTGTCACTCCAAATTCTGAGTTATAGTTAATATTTCTGCTTCTGCACTTCTGTACTGGGGAAATTACTAAAGACCAAAGTTATGAAATTCAAATCAATAACCAGGGAACACACCAATAAAACCACACCTGCTTCAGAGAACACAGAGGTAACATGGTCCCTCTGCTCAACCCCTTTTCACCCTATCTCACTACCAGGCTCTGGAACTCCAAGTGTCCTGCTCAGCAGGGAAGGCAAACAAGGAAATTGCTCTGAATGCCTCACAAGGCCACCGTTTCATTTACAATAGGTGTTGCTTGTTAGAGTATGTCCTGGGTTATGACCAGATCATCAGCTTTGCTGAATTGTGTGCCAGAAAACAGAACTAGCCAGTGTTCATGAACGGTAGGGGCGATAAAACATAAAGAAGCCAGTATCCATACTCAAGGTTTCTGAGTTCCATTCCCAGAGGTACAGCTTCCTAGGAGTGAAACCTCAGAAGAGATAGAGAAAAGTACTAGGCTTTAGATTTTGTAATAACTAGACACAAGAAATGGACATCTTTCCCTTCTGGATCCTATGTCATAGATCCTCTAGCAACAACAACAAATACAACAAAACAGGTGGAATGCACCTGATTCTTTTTGTCCATGCATTCTTTTCATTAATAAAGTCTCTGTAGGTTCAAAGACCTACAAAAGGGAGATGATGGTCCCTTCTGATATACATAGGAAAACTATCACTTCACAAAATCATTTATCTGTTTCTTGAAGGTCACCTATTGCAAGGATTATGAATTCCCACAACTGCCTTCTCTATGCTCCTGTTTCATGAAGGTCACAAGAGACCTTCCATCTGAAGACAGAACAACAGAAGTCAAGCAGCAGCCATGTGGTGCTCACACCATATGGTGCTTACCCTTTATCTATAGGCTCACCTCATTGGCAAGGAGTGGCACATGGGACTGAAACTACACACACTTCTCCTGAATTATCTTATAGTTGCTCAAATTGCAAGCCAGAAGTGTGCTTTGTTCCAGAATAAAAGATGGGACTCTCCTCTTGGACCCATACCAACAAGAACAAAGGAGTAAGACTCAAGGAATTTGGTGAATTCTCCTGCATTCCAACTACCACTTATTCTCTTCTGCTCACCTGCCTTATGGGATTCAAGGTCTGGTTAGGGTCCAGTTCACTGGCATATGGACACTGCTGAGTCAGCTTCCACAGCCTTGGGGACCACCCCCAACATAACAATTCCATACACATGTATATGCCTACTAGTTGCTTCACTGATATGGACAAATGCTGAATGATACCTCTTCATTAAATAATTTTAAATGGTATGTTATCTTGTCTGTTCCTTCTTAGTTCACTTTTTACTTTTCCTCTATATTTGGCATTTAAATAGACATGTTTATGGAACACCCAGTAATGTGAGGGGCTTTTTTTTTTTTTGATGCACATATACATTGAGTAATGTCCAAATCAGGGCAAATATATCTATCTCCTTAAACACATTCACATATATTAATCTTAACAATTATTAAAAGAATGACATTGAGGTCAAAAGATATATCATTTTTTGGAACCAAAGTTTATAGTTTGAGTGTGTTCAGTCAGGTATGTCCTAAAAATATCCTTAAGGCAAGTACAAGAGACGGTTTTCATAGGAAATTTCTATAAAAAGGTTGCTGTGAGTAACAGTTCATTGGATGATATGAAACCTGTTCCAAATGGCTAGTCACAAAAGGTACTTCTAGCTCAGATATGCTGAAGACCAGTGAATTCATTATGGTTTAACTGCCCATCAGTGTCTACTGAAACATTTGAAATTTGGCCTTTATCAGGGGTGAGTACAATCTTCTTGCAATCTAAGGATTCCAATTTACAAAGTATTTCCCTCAGTGGCTTCATTTTATCTCACAGTAGATTTGATCAAAATCTTAGAAAGAGGTCATGTAGATCAACCCTCTTCCTTGAAATATGATTAACCCAGGGCTCAATGGTGGATATATGTCTGGAGCAACTCAGGGACAGGATAGAGGATTCCCTACTCCCAGTTCTGTGGTCTGTGCCCCAGTCACTGTCCTATGAGAAACAATCCAGTTCACCAGAACATACTGTATCTTACTGAAAAAACAAGATGTTGTGAGCACTAAAACACTTCTGAGGCAACCAGCATCTCACAAGCAATAGGTTCAGGTCTGGAGGAGATTAGACACCTAGCATTGCACTTACCTTTTCATTGCTGGCATAAAGAACCCAACAAAAAAGCCACTGTTGAGGGGAAAGTTATTTATTTTGGCTTACATTCTCAAGGGGATACACCATCATGGTAGGTGAAAGATGGTAGAGCAGAAGTTGGACATCACCTCTGCCATAGCAGGTGGCAAACAACAGCAGGACAGTGAGCTGAACTACTACTAGCAAACTAGGGTTAATAAACCATCAAGGTCCACATTCAGCAACATACCTCCTCCAGCAAGTCTGCACCTCCCAAATTGTCGTCAACCTTCAGAACATATGAGTTTTTGTGGGACACCTAGTTCAAATCATCACATTCTTCCTCTGGCCCCCATAAACTGATAACCATCCATGATGTAAAATGGCAATGCATCCAGTCCAACTTTAAAAGTCCCCATAGTTTTTGTCAACCTCAACACTGTCCAAATATTCCCATAGCCCAAGGTCTCTTAACGATGAGCTGTAAGACCAAAAGAACATAATGTCACAGAATAAACATTCACACAGCAAAAGATGGCATTGAAAGAAAGGATTGAACCAATACAAGATCTAAGACAAACAGCACACATCAACTTCCATAACTCCAAGACTGACACGTCTAACCAGTGCTGAAGTCTCTGGTATTCCAATTCTGCCCCCCCCCCCCAGATGGGTTGCTTTCAGCCCATGGTACAATCTAAACCAATAGCCCAATGAGGGAATACAGAGGTGGACACATTGGATGAGGTACCAGCCCTTACAAAATACTGGGCATGATAAAATAGAAAAAAAAAAAAAAAAGACATTTCATGCAGAGCTAATCTCCACAAAGAAACATTAAAATGGAGAGTGTTTGATGTGTGTTCTGGGACAGGTCTTCTGGGTACCATCCATGAAGATCTATTTCAGTGGGTGACTTCTGAATGCCCCTCAGCAAAGCCAGGGAGCAGATTTGTGAACTTCTGAGGGAACATGGTTACCTTTGAGAAAGAACCACAAACACACAAGTCCAAGGAGTTGTATTGTGCAGTGAACAAACTGACAGGGAAAGGATGGTAGGAAAGAAAGTCTTTGTAGGTAAGAATTTTGTACTTTATCTTGAATATTTTGAAAGTCATCAAATAATTTGGAATAGATATATAAAACTTTCAATTTTAAGTTTGAAAAAGCTTATTCTCACTGCTCTAAGTAAAGTACTCTGTAGGAGGCAAAGAGTACAAGCAGTAAGATCTATTTGTAGGTCTTCAGACTACGGTTTAGTGGTGAGAAAGGTGGGATATAGCTGGATCTAGTATCACTGGAAGATACAACATAAATAGATTTTCTTAAGAAGGACTCCATGTAGAACATGAGAGGAAGCAATTCAGGGAAAGGCCATGGCTTTTGGCTTCAGAAAAGGATTTTCCTGTGGTACTATCTGCCAAGACAAGCTTGGGTTTGGGGGAAATCAAGAGCTCTGTTTGTGAACATGTTGAGATCATGATAATTTTCAGACATCCAAGTATGGAGATGCTAAGAAAGTGGTAGTATGTATTCACAGACTCCCAGTTACCATATCTTAGGTGTGAACAGGTTTGTTTCAGTGATTGCATCTTATGAACACTTTTTCTCAGACCAAAAAGCAATACTTGCCATGGGGTTCTACATCAAGTAAAAGCTACTTATGTCAGTTTAGGACAAAATTATCAGCCTAGAGTTTTTTATTGTTTTTCTTCCCTTTCTACAGGAGGCATACATATCACAACTTAATGGAATCATCAGCATAAATTTGATATTATCCTGGTCAGTGATTTCAAATACATTTCCTGTCTTCTGTGTGTTATTTTTTAAAAATAACCTGATTTTTACACCAGATGTCCAGTTTTATCTCTGGAAAGGTCTTTCCTACTTACGTTAGCACACACATCTCTTGGCTCTCATCCCTTCTAATGTCACTACTATAAAATTTAGCCCATAATTATTTTTGGATGGATTCCTATATGTTTTTCTTGCCTCTCCTACTAGACTAGAAAAGAACAAGTGGTGTGAATGGTTCTCATATTACCCACTGTTCCTGGATGCACAGCCAAACTTTTTTGCCCAGTTGCCTCAATAGTCTCCCTGACTACTACTCAGACAGTGGCCAATGAATGAGTATGAAAGTAAATTTCATGGTCAGGCTCACACAAACTATTATCTATCTATCTATCTCCCTTCCTCTCTCCCTTTCTTCCTCTCTTCTGGCGAACACTGATGAACTGTATACATGTTGGTGAGGGCAGATTTCCTATCATCCTGGCTCTCTCAGTAACTTCATGGAAAAGAGTCTATCTCATTAATTATACTTTTCATCAACGAGGCATTAATTCTACTCTGTGAACCCACTAAGATTTGCAGGATTATCAGCTGTAGCATCTAGCACTTAGTCTCACATCTTGAGTCTCAGATATGTTTATGAAGCTCTGTTTAAAAGCTGGTGGAACCTGTGAAAATAAGTACTATTTCCATCAGGACAGGTTAAGTTACTTGTTCAGGTCACACAGCTGATAAGTGGGAAGCACTCATTAGTTGTGTCTGATGCCACAGCCTGTCTTAGCTGCCTGTCACCCGGTATCACGAATCACCACTTGCAGTGATGATTACTTCTATGGCAAACAAGTCATTATTGCAGTGTTAAACAGTAACAAAAACAAACTTCTGATTCAAATTTCAGCAGATTCACCAGAAGGGATGCAGCAGCATAGGTAAGCTGCACTCTGGAACAGATGAAGGAAACAGACAAATGGGGGAGTGTCAATGCCTCTGCTTCTGAATGCTGTCAACACACATGATTAACTGTCTTCAGCTGTAAACAGATCACTGTGCTCTGATTAACTGCCAGGTAGAACCACTCATCAATAGATATAGAGCAAAGCCTCCCACATTTCATTCCAAATGCCTTCCAGGAGATGAAAACCCTCATGTAATGGAAGACCGAAAAGAAAAATGTAAGATACAAGCTAATAGACAAAGAGTAAACCTTCCAAAAATTGAAGGAGAATCAAATCCAAAAGTACTTCCCAGGAACAATATATTAAAATGAGTTTAGATCTATATATATCATAACTATTCCAAGTCAATTCACTTCACCGAAATTTCAGGTTTATATATTTCAAACTTAAAAGGCAAACAGTATGAAAACACCTCAAACCAACAAAAATTAAGCTAAAAAGTTCTGCTTCTTTCATAAATACTTTACTACTTGTATATGGGAAAATATGTACGCTATAAATGCATGATAGTAACAGATAGTAGCATGCAATATTTAATTCGATTTGCCCCATGAAAGTTTGCCATGGATAAAACAAGAGCTGTACCATTTAGTCTTGTGTTTCTCCTTTTGAATTACTCAAAGACAGCAGTCCTCAGTCCTCAATATACTGACCCCATTTTCCACCTAGACCTCTTGACTTACCCATCTAGGTCACTGTCATAGGAGAGACTGGGTAAAATACTGAGCGAGAATGCCTTATCATTTCTTTTCACATGTAAAAATAACTCATACTTATAATCATAAGGATAGCAATGACCCTTATAGTTCATAGGAGAGTTTAAACCACTTTTTATCCACTATGTAATTTGACCTACCAACAACAGATGTTCCCTCTGTATAGCCACCCAAGCATATTTTGCAAAAGCAGATCTGAGAGTTCAAGTTCTTATGGGCCACCCAGAATGTTCCTGAACCCTGTGCTCTTCCCACTAAGCTGCCTATTCTGTGGAATACATTTCTAAAGTAGCTTCACACAGCGCTGAGGCAAGGAGGGTGGAGAGCATAATTCTAGATCACAGATGTGAAAACAGGGGCTCTGAAAATGAAATGAGTTCCAAAGAATTCCTAATTATGTAAGTGAAAAACAATTGGACTCAAATCAAAATGTCTTAGGTACAGCTTTCTTTTCTTGAAGGAAGTGAACTGAACATTTTTGCCCTCTGAAAGTTGTGCTGCTGTTAGGAGACAGATGGGGTCAGATGTAAATGTCCATGAGAGTGGAGCTCTTAGAATGGCATTCATGCCAGGCATGGTGGAGCATTACAGTGGTCCCACCAACTCTAGAGGCTGAGGCAGGTGGATGGCAAGTTGGAAGCCATAGTGGGAAATTTAGTGAAACTCTATCTCAAAATATTTTTTTAATATAAAAAGGGCTGAGAATGTAGCTCAGAAGCAGAGCATTTTCATAGCCCTGGGGACACAAACATTCAGTTCATTTGCTTCCAGAAAAGAAATTTAAACTTAAGATGCTTTGATTTGAGTCCAAATTTTACCATATATTACTCTGTGTGTATGTATGTATGTACACATGTATGTATATTATTGGTCAGAAGTGGTCTCATACACAAAATAACCAAGCTGTGGTGGACTTGGCACCAGTCTTACATGCCAGCTGTACTACCTGCCACAAGTGACAACACGAACTCTACCTTATGACTCACCTCAAGCTTAGCCTCAGAAACCCATATGGTGAGCCACTGAGCTCTTCCTAAACTGACACTGTTTTAAGGTTGCCTCTTAGTGACTGGGTTCTACCCACCTTAGTAAGCCAGAATCTGTCTGGTATTCAGAGTTCACAGGGATATCATAATTATAATAGGTCTTGCCTAGAGACAATCTTTAGCCAAAGTGCTTGCATTGCCAACTATGATGATTATTGACTCTTCCCAGGTTTCTAGGGCTCTGTCCATGGAGGAGACTGAAGAGTAATAATGATAGAAGTCAGGTAATACAATCCTAGTTACTTTGAAGAATAAAAAAATACTGGATATCTATATGTAGAAAGATGAAAATAGATCCTTGTCTTTCTCTATGCATAAGAATCAAATCTAAGTGGATCAGCGACCTTAATCTCAGACTTGAAACTCAGGAATTGCTCAAGGAAAAGTTAGGGAAACCCTTCAACATATTGGCAAAGGTAATGACTTTCTGAATATAAACACAAGTGCTCAGAAAATAAAACCACTAATCAACCACTAGGATTTCATGAAATTACAAAGGTTTTGTACAGCAAAGGACACTGTGAATAGAGCAAAGAGACAGCCTACAGAATGGGAGAAAATATTTGCCAGCTACACATCTGATAGGGCATTAATATCCAGAATATGCAAAGAACTCAAAACAATAAGAAATCAAACAAGCCAATAAAAAAATGGGCTATGAAACGAAATAAAGAGTTCTCATCTGAAGAAATACATATGGCATATAAACAACTAAAAAAGTGTTCTACATCCTTAGCCACCAGGGAAATGCAAAATAAAACTACCTTGAGATTCTATCTCTCTCCTGTCAGAATGGTTACCATCAAGAAAACAAGTGACAATAAATGTTGGTGAGGATGTGGTAAAAGGGGAACGCTTCTGTACTGTTGGTGGGAATGTGATCTGGTACAGCCATTGTGGAAATCAGTGTGGAGGTACCATATGACCCAGCTATAGCACTCCTAGGCATGTATCCTAATGACTCTTCTCACTACCTTAGAGATACTTGCACAACCATGCTTATTGCTACTATATTCACAATAGCTAGGAAATGAAACCAGCCTAGATGTCCATCCACAGATAAATAGATAATAAAGATATGGTACCTTTACACAATGGAGTTCTATTTAGCAGTAAAGAAAAATGAAATTATGAAATTCTTAGGTAAATGAATTCATCTGGAAAGGATTATACTAAGAGAGGTAACCCAGACTCAGAAAGACAAATGTCGCATGTTCTGTCTCATATGTGGATCCTAGCTACAAATGTACTGACTTGTGTGTGAGCTGGAACAAAAATCAGTAGCAGAGGCCCATAAGCTAGAAAAAGGCTGTAAGGGGGGGGGGGAGAGGGAAGGACTTCAGGGGATGATAGTGTATATATGTAAGTAAAGAACAGATTGCAGGGAGGGGAAAAGCCTAAGCTAGGTCAGGAGAAGACATTATACAAAAGAAGGGTGGGGAGGGTCAATCAAAATTCAAGGTATTCTGAATAAGACATGAAAATCTACTTTCTTGAATAATGGTCCATCCAGAAGCCATAGATTGTTACTAGAAAATTTTCAGTACCAGAGATGGGATATCTTCCAGTGAGTTGTTGGCCAGGGAGGTCCCTGGTGCCTCTAAAATATTATAGGCTATTGCCAAGGCCCTTGGTTTCCCATGAGAAAGAGACATCAAGACCCTATTTCTGAAGACTTCACATGTGTGAGCAGCAAAATCACTGAGAAAGCAAGCTGGTGATGAGCAAAAAACCTTCTCCTGTAGCCCAGCCAACTGAAAGCTGAAAAAAGCTGCACTGTATGCAGCCTATGGGAGACAGAAGTCATCAGCAGTGAACACAGTGGACACTGGAAGCCTCAAGTTTGGCCAGACAGGCCGAATGACTGAATGAGTGCAACAGTGGCATGTCTGCTCTGGGGGAAACCAACTGCTCTCAAACTGGACTGAAGACCTGCTCTATGGGAGGGAACACATGCCCAGTACTGAAAACCTAATCAAAAGCCTATGGCAGGGGAGGTCATGAGTCTTAGAGGTATAAAGCCTGCTTTTATCTGGATAAATGCATATATTATTCTTGCCAAATTGCCCTGAAGGGATTACACTTAATGTTCATATTCATATATTAATGCTAATCTCACTTCTGGTTAGAGAAGCTTCCCTTTTCAGATGACAATGACCACTGGGATGGCCCAAAAGGCAACATAGTGATGATAAGAAGGGACAGAGGAGTGTCCAGCACTGAAACATCTCACACCCTCAAAGACTCAGGGTCCATTGCGGAAGAGGTGGCAGAAAGAATGTAAGAGCCAAAGGAAGGGTACCACTCCTTACATACAACTGTCCAGACAGAAATTGGCTTTGATATCCAAGACCTCAGAGTGCCTAGCAACACCTACAGAAGATCCTCATAATAGGAGAAAAAGATGATGACATCAAAATAAAAGACTAATGGAGAGAGGGAGGGGATATGATGGAGAGCAGAGGTATGAAGGGAAAAGCAGGGGAGGGAGGGAAACACCATGTTTTTTTTGTTTGTAAGCATATATATATGAAAAGAACATCAGTAAAAAAAATGTATGACCTATTTTTTGAGAGAGAAAAAAGAAAATCCTGAATGCTGTTTCAGGAAAACAAATGAACCTTATAGTTACAACAGCTAGTGTGAGAGAATATTAGATTTTTCCCTTGTGGGATATGTAATAATTTTATATTAATAAAAGATAGTGGGCTGCAGAGATGGCTTGGTGGGAATGTAAGAGTGCTTGCTGCACACAAAAGGGAACCTGAATTTAAAACTTCAGCAACCACATAAGAAGCTAGATATGGCTGGAGAGATGGCTTTATAGTTAAGACACTTGCCTGTGAAGCCTAAGGACCCAGGTTCAATTTTCTAGTATCTGCATAAGCCAGATGCACAAGGTGGTACATGCATCTGCAGTTCATTTCCAGTGGCTTGAGGCCCTGGCATGCCCATTCTCTCTCTGTGTCTACCTCTTCCTCTCTCTCTCTCTCTCTCTCTCTCTCAAATAAATAAATAAATAAAATATTTTTTAAATGCTGGATATAACCACATGGACCTGTAACCCCGCCACTGAAGAAAGTAAGACAGGAGAATTACTGGGGCTCTGTGGTCAGCCAGTCTAGCTGAAAAAATATATTGTGAGCTCCAGGTTTAGTGAGAAACTCCATCTGGAGAAAATATGGCAGAAGAAATCCAGAAAGATGTCTGACATCCTCCTCTGGCCTCTGTATGCTGTACGTGGGAATGTGCATCTAAACATACACATTTACATCACATGCACACGCACACATACACACACTAAATATGATAGCATTGTGTATGTTTAAAGAATACATGGTCAAATGCAAAAGGTAACTTTATAATAAGCAATATATGCTTGCATATTTTGCATGTTATTATTATTCATCCAATTATACTTACTTTGAATGACATGAAACATATTATTAAATCAAATTACTAATTCACTGGGGAAATTGTCCCAAGATGTTTGGTTGCTAAAAACATAAAGTTCAGGGCTGGAGAAATATCTCATTGATTAAAGGTACTTACCTGCAAAACCTGAATGCCTGGGCTTGATTCCCCAGTACCAATGTAAGGCCAGATGCCTGAAGTTGTGCATCTATCTGGAGTTTTCTTTCAGTGGGCAGAAAGTTCTGACATATCTGTTCTCTCTCCTTTCATCTGTTATATATATACATACATACATATATATATAAAAGCATAAATGCCAGCATGATGACAGTGGTTTTCATTGTTTCCTAAACTATCCATTGGACAGTTGGGGCCAAAGAATCATGAAGAGAAGCAGTGGTGTTATTTGTGTCAGCTGGGGTGGACTCAGGAAGAAGTGCCCAGAGGATGGGTCACTGCAAAGCTGGCCACTAAGATCAACCCACTGGAGAGAAAGTTTTTTTGCCCAAGAGTCCATTAAAAGTGCTTAAACACCTGGATTTCAGTTTTCACTCAACCAAAAATAAGCAAAACCAGCCAAAAATTGAAAAATTAATTAAGTCAGACTTCAGCAAAGTATTTGTACATCAAAGAGCATTATCAACGGAGTGAAAAGACAACACACAGAAGGGGAGAACATTTTTTTAAGTGGGTACTGGTAATAAATACATGTCTAAAATATATAAAGAACTCCTATCACTCAATAACAAAAAACAAACATCAGAATGTCAGAATTTGATTTGGGCAAAGAAATTGAATAAATATTTCTCAAAAGATATGTATACACACACATGTGTGCATATAGGCATACACATTCTCACCAGCACAAGAAAGCTGCTCAAGAATATTGGCCTATGGAGAACTTCTGGTGAAAGGATGAGGAGAAACCACTCCATGCTTGCTAGAAAGATTACTATCAAAAACAAAATGCCAGGATCTGGAAAGGATTATACTAAGTGAGGTAACCCAGGCCCAGAAAGCCAATGTCACATGTTCTGTCTCAAGTGTGGATCCTAGCTACAAATGTTTAGACTTGTGTGTGAGCTGGAACCAAAAATTGGTAGCAGAAGCCAGTAAGCTAGAAAAGGCTTTAAGGGAGGGAGGAGAGGGAAGGACTTACGGCAATGGTATTGTATATATATGTAAGTAGAATAACAGATTACAGGGAGTGGAATGACGTAAGTGAGGCCAGGGGAAGAGATTGAGTGAAAGAAGGATGGGGATAGGCTCAATCAAAATTCAAGATATTCTGAATAAGACATATGAAAGCCCACGTTTTTGGATAATGGCACATAGAGAAGCCATAGATTGCTACTAGAAAATTTTCAGTAGCAGGGATGTGATACCTTCCAGTGAGTTGTTGGCCAGGGAGGTCCCTGTTCACTCTAAAACATTATAGGATATTGCCAAAGCACTTGGTTTCCCACGAGTAACACATAGTAAGACCCTTTTGCTGAAGACTTCACATGCCTGGACAGCAAGGTCACTGATAAATCAAACCAGTGCTGAGCTGAAAACCTTCTCCTAGTAGACTAGCCAACTGAAAGCTGGAAAAAGCTGCACTGCATACAGCCCTATGGGAGACAGAAGTTATCAGTGGTGAAAACAGCAGACACTGGAAGCTTCAAGTTTGGCCAGACCGTTTACTTCTTTAAAATGTTGATAAAGAAGTATAAACTCTTTTCTTTATCCTGTGGGCTAGATGAAATTATGCCCAGTCCTAGATTATAGGATGAAGGCTTCCTGTCTCAAATTGTGAAGCACTTTAACAAACAGTTTTAACAATGCAGGCTTTTTTAAGTAAATGGAAGGAAAGTAGTCACATCACTGGGATTTAAGGAAGAAAAGCAAGATAATTTGGTGGGGAGAGTGTTACTCATTTTGTTGACTATCAAACTAAAATTTTGTGCAATTTGTGGTTTCTTTGCTGGGACTAATATCAATAATTAAAGCCATGATAATACTACAGAGTAAAATGATAGATTTTTAAAATATCTATGTGTCGTCAGACAAAATTACTGAGGAGAACAGCTACCCTTGGTTGCAGACCTTTCAGTGGTAAACATTCTGCTAGATAGTTTAATCCTTAAAGAACATATTGAGAGGGTATTAATTTTCTATGAAATCATTAACAAAGGAAAAGAAAATAAACATGAATGAACAGCTAGGAATGACCAAGCTGCTCTTAAACCCTAGCTCTTTTTAGAAGGTCAGTGTACTTTCTATTTCACTATACAGAGCAAACAAAAAGTGAACACAAGCACCTTAGCTAAAAATGAATCTCCTCTCCAGTTTCCATCTTCCTGGGGTCTGACTCCTTTAATCCCTCCACTGGCCTGCACATGTGCACACAGAAACCAACCAGAGAGGTGGAACATGGATGTCTGAGTAAATATTTGGCCACCTATGAAAAGAGCCGGAAATTCAGCTGTTCCCATCTGCTGATAAGGAGCCCGCCAGCAGCGCTGGGCCAGCACCATCTGAGGTTTATATGTGTGCCTCTGGGGATCAGATGGACTCTGTTCGTCAGCATATTTCCATTGGGACCTTGGAATGATCTACCTTTAGTCTCAAATTGCAAGGAGCGGCATATTTCACTCCCAACAAGCAGCAAAAAGACAAAAGTGGCACACTTCCACATCCTCTGCCTTGCTGGTATCTCAGAGTCCCTTTGCTCCTGCCTTGCCCTTGAAAAGGAGCAGGTTTGAAAGCCTGAGAATCCAAAGCAGTTGCTGCAATGTGAGGGACCAGCCTGTGTTTGTGATAATTGAAGGTCATCTAGGTGTACCAACACTTCCCCAGGGAACCTATCTCTCAAAATAGAGCTGCTGGTCCAAGCAGGTTCCCTTCACCCTAAAATAGTGCTATTTCCTTTACCTGGTCTAGTCAGATTTCTCGCACGTGTTGATTTATTGTTAATGGAGATGTGAGTTTCTTTCACTATGAGCTTGCCTTTAAAGTACAAGGGCCAGGTTATACTGATTTTTAAAAGTGCTTTTAATGACTGGGTGTGCAGTGTGCCTTAATTTGTGTATGCTGGTGTGATGGCATGAAAACAGTTCAAGTTACTGGCCCCCAGCTGCCCAGAGAGCAAGCCCTCCAGATCCATAGACTTACTCAGGTTTTATCATGAGCCCATCTCATCCCCAAATTTGAGTTTTACTTAATGGCACTATTTGGAAGCAAACTTTACAACAAGCTGAGCTTTTGAAGATTATTTCTATAATCAACACTTGCTGTTCTTCCTTCCTATCCTGTTTAAGAAAAGTCTCTTTTACATGGGAACAATGACTTTGTGTCTTCTTTTCCCTTGGGGAAAGTTGGAGGTCAACTTTCAATAAAGTTCTGCTTTGTCTTTTTGAAAATATCTTGTGATCTTTCCAGTCATAGGATGACATTATGTGGCCTCTTCACTCTTTATGGTCTGAATGATATCATAAACATGGTTGACAAAGGCCACCCAGAAGCATTTGCAGAAAATACCACAAGTAATCTTTCCATCCTTCCTCTTCCTGGCCTCTAATCTTGATGACCTGGGGCTTTATAAAATTTAAAGGCATCTTTTCTGTGAGCTTCCACTGATGGGAGGATACTGGGCACAACAATAATAAAATAACAAAAACCATGAGTGCCCTACCTGTCATTCCCAATTTATAATTAAGCTCCTTTCTACAATCCTTCCCAGCAGATAAATACGCATCCTGTCACTTTCCTTCCTGCCTTGTCACACAGCTTGATTTATGAGGCCATTTCAGCTAACTGAAGGTTCAGCACAAAAGCATGGCAGACCCAGTCAATGGCAGGCATGGTGCCAGAAGAGGTGGTTTCCAGGCAGGAACCACAGGACATTCCCTATGGGTATTGTCTGCATCCATATCAAGTCCACACATGCATGCCCATTATGTTCACACCTGTCTGTGTGCACCATGCCTGGAATCCAGGCATAGATTGTGCTGTCTCTATCTCACCTCAGATGGCTAAGACACAGCAAGCTGAAGATTCAGTTACCTATGAAGGGGAGGTGATAAGGCAGGACAACAACTCAGATTTGACAAGTGATAATTTGAAAGATTCCAGCTGTTCTCCTGAATGGAAGAAACCCAACATGCACATAGGTGGCTGTACAGTTTCCCATGTGCTACAATAAGGGACTAGAAATGCTTCTTTGTGCTAGCCTTCTTCCATTGATATTCTCATCCATCATCCAGCATATGTGTGGTGAGTGCCCCCATGACTTCAGGCACCATGTATCAAGTCCTGGGGGAAATGTGACAAGGGCAGAGAAAGAGAGAGAGGAAGAGAAAAGGAGAAAGTGAGAAAGGGGAAAAAAGAAAGGAAGAAGAGAAGAATGCAGAGAAAGAGTAAAGAGAGAAAGTAGAAGAGAAGAGGAAAAGAGAGGAGCAAATCAAGGGAGAGAGAGAGCTTTTATAAACACAGAATTTAAAATTAGGAGAAACTTATTAGTAAAAGAGCCTGTATTTATAAAATTACAGCCTTGAAAGTTGCTACTTAGTTCATGCTTCATAGAGCTTATACTGAGGATGAGAGCTGACCCACTTAGATTAGAAAAGGTGAGTGGAAAACTTACAATTACTAATTTTGAAGTAAGATGTGTGTGTTTGTGTGTATAAGTGTGCATGTGAATGTATCAGGGTGCACTGAAGGGGACTGCTTAGAACCCAAAAGATTACCACAAACATGGCAAAATAGCATAAAGACCAGATTTCCTTTTTCCTAAAATACAGTACTTTGTCAGTTACCAGAGCATTACAGAGTTGTTTTTACTATGTCTTTTTCATCCTTTTCCATGCAGAAGTGATATTTTGTGATAGGTCTAGAAATTGCAGATCTGCTGTGCAGAAGTCACACTCGTGTCTGGAGCACAGCCAGGATGCCATCTGACAGACAGCAGCTTTTGTTACTGCGCCTCAGAAGTAAGAACTGATCTTAAAGACAACTTGCCCTGAGGGAGGGAGTCCAGCTCTAGTATCAGGAGACTTGGCCATTGGTATTTTCTATCTGCCTAGGAGACAAGGCACTCGGTTTCCTGGACATAGTCTGAAGCTTGACTTTCCTGATGCTAGCCTTCCTTCCAAAGCTTCTGCACCTGCTGGTCCAGGAACATCATCTGAAGGCCACCATCATGCAGTTCTGGGCATTTTATAGCTCCTGTTACTTCTCAAAACCCTCCAGTGTGCCCTCCACCCCTTCATACTCTCTTTCTATTCAATCACCTTGAGGTCCTAGCTCTGCTCCACTTCTAAAGGCTCATAACTTTTGTCTCCTTCACCTCCAAGATATTTTGTGGATTTAAGACAAGGCATCACATGTTTTCTCTCCTATGCAAAAATTCGAGGTGTGTGTTACCAGAAGGCAGACTATTTGAATAAGCAAGAGGCAAGGAAGAAGCAGGGGAGAATGGAAGGAAGAGGGAAAGTTGGGATGGTAAATGTGGCCAAAGTGTAATGATGTATAAATATGAAAATATCCTAATAAAACCTATTATTTGTGTAATAGCTTAAGAATAAAAAAAGAAATTAAATCCAAAATTTATGTTTATACAGGAAGTTTAGCATGTCAGAAACTATGTATATCAGCATGCAGATGCTAAATGGAAAGCTGAAGAAAAATTATAAGGATTCTTCCCTTCTATAAAACAACATTGCTTATCATTTTTATTATGTAGATATACAGTTTACCTTGAATCTACACTGTACTTCACTATTTAAAATGGGGGAAGGGAACATACAAGGTGATTCTACTGTGTTTTATTTTTTTTTATTTTCTCAATTTTATTAATATTTTCCATGATTATAGAAAATATCCCATGGTATTACCCTCCCCCCTTTCCCCTTTGAAATTCCATTCTCCATCATATCCCCTCCCCATCTCAATCTTTCTACTTACATATATACAATACCAACCTACTGTGTTTTAAATGGGCCATCCTGGTAAAGTTTCCTGCTAGAACAATTCACTGTATCTTCTCTATCATGGTTGTTCAGATATTGTCAAATCTAAGGAAGTAGGAAGTCTTCTAAATAGTTCCCTGCATTTTCTATTTTCCATATGACACCGTGTTTAAGATAACACCAAGGAAGGATGGACTATGGTCCTGGATGAGACACTTGAATCTTTGGCATTGTCATCAAAATGCCTCTATTCTTGGACAGTGGTCTTTTAACTTTTGAAATATCTTTCTTCTTATTACTGAACTTTTGGGAACTTGATAAACACAACTTTTTTCATTCGCATTTAAAAATTTAGATGGAGTAAATGTCAAGACTAAAAGCATGGAATAAAGATATGAGTGGAAATACTCTCTTCCCAGACCCCCATAACACAGTGTGTGATAACTCTGGAAACCAAGGCACATACAATTAGCTATACCCTAAAGACTATGTGACTGTGCTTGAATGTCAGGCTTCTTTGGTCACAGCCAACATCTTGGCTTTTAACACTTTTGCTTGAGTTTGTGACAGCTATAACCCTATCTGCTGATAAATGAAATTCAACATTTCAACTATGAAGGTACAACATTTTAAGCATATTGTAATAAATGAATAAGCCATAATTTTGTCATATTCAATTGTTATGTTTTAGATAAATATTATAGAAGAACACATAGCCAGATACATGACAACTAATTAAGTTTAACATAAAACCTTGTTGCATAGGAATTTCTTGAAAAAACTACTTGTGATTTAGAGTACACATAACTAAACAACTTTGAAAATTTTGAAGTGTTAGAATGAAAGTAACCAAATAATAATACATAGCAATAGTAATATGATTGAGCAGATGTGTGAATTTAGCATCTTTTTTTCCCAAACATATTCTGCTTCTTGCCAATGACAGTGCTAGCCGTACAATGCCAGTCACTAGGCCTTTCATACTATGCATATTTACCAAGAGCTTGCTTGGTGCCAGGCACTGTGATTAGCTTCATGAAATTAAAGATGAGTAAGATCCAGAATGTGTTTACAACCCCAGGCTACCACTAAATTCTGGAACAAATGGCTTTGCAGGCTCAGTATCCCTTTTCTAAAATGCTGGTGATCAGAAGCAGTTCTGATTTAAGAACTGTTTCAGGTTTTGGAATTATCTTGGGGGTAATACCCTAGTGTGAACACTAAGTTCATTTGTGTTTCATATATACTTTGCAAATAACTTGAAGGTGATTTTGCACAATATTTTTAGGCTTCTTTCTTTTTCTTACTGAACCAGGCCTGTTTATCCACCCTGTAGTATGGCAAACACTGAAACAATTTTGATAAAAAATAACAGTGCCACAGAAAGTGAGCAAGCATGAAGGTGAGAGAACCAAGCCCCAACTCCACATCCTCAAACACATGCTTAAGAAGCATTGACAAGATGAAGCAGCGGGATGGTGTAAGGCCTGGGGAAAGGTGATGGGTGAGGACTACTCAATGCTCAGGTCTCCGAGGTTCTCCATGGGGCACGTGTTCAGGAGGTGGTGGCATCAGCGTGCTCTGAGGGTGGAGTTGTGGCTCTCTGATGTCCAAACTCACCTTTCCCAGGCCCAGGTGAAGAGTTAGTCATTTTGCCACAACAACTCTGAGCTGTTCTACCCAGACTTCATTATTGACCACCAAGAGGGGATCAATAATGTATTCTCCACTTCACGACCCCCAAATCAGTGATTCTTAGTCTCCTAAAAGCAAGACACTTATAACAAGGAAAACTGGAGGCATTTGGATTTCCTTGGGTTTCATTTTGACTCTGACACATCACAAGAGTCTTCCCATTATGGAGTCAAGAAGTTTCAGATTGTGGAATTTCCAAGTTTTGGATGCTAGGCTCAAGGGTGTCTGCCTGCTCTCAGTGGGCTGTGGAAGGCACTGTGCTCAAATGACAGGTGTTAGGGGTATGGAGGAAGGTGACAAAACTTGCTTTCAGGGACGTCAGGAAAAGATTCCTGGAAATAGTCCTGTGCTGTTCCAGGAATAAAGCATTGCAACTTTATGCACCTATCCCAGAGCATCACTTTGTAAGTGTCCAGCTAATCCTAGGAAAATTCTCCCTACCAGCCTCTACCAGCACAACCTTCTCTCCACTCTGCCCAAGGGGCAGTACAAGATAAATACAAAAACTCCCAGCATCCAGATGCTCTCCACCATTCCTCAGCACACTTCATGGATGTGTGTGCAAAAGCATTACTCACTTAGTAGAAACTATTCTTCAATTTTGATGTAGACATTTCCCTGAGCTAGCAATATGTTCACAGATTAGATTCAGGTCAGCCACTTTGTGACCACATGAGGAGAGATAGCCCGCCCTGACATGTGTTATGCTGCTGAGCCTGGATGTGCATCAAATGGATTTTTGACTTACATTTTCAACTGCCCATGGGATCATCGAGTCTTAATCGCATTGTAAATCAAGGAGTGTCTGAGTTAAAGAGGTCTGGCACTAAGCACAAAGCAACCACACCCAAAGGTGTCTACAGTGAAAAGCCAGTTTATAGCTAGCTCTGAAGTGTGTCTCCCAACTCCCCTTCTTTGAAATGTAGTTTATATGATGATATATAGGTAGCTATATTTTTGTTTTCACCCAGTGTGTTGAAAAAAGAACCCCAAGTCCAGCTGCACAAGTCAGATTATTAGAGTAACTTTCACCCTGTTAAAGAGCCTGAGGTCCAGTCCCTCAATTCAGCAAGCTATCTACACACCTTTAATGGTGGGCATTCTCCAGAGTAACAGACTCTATAAGAGGTACACAGCCAGAAAGAGACTTCTCTTTAGGAATTGACTCATGCAATTCTGAATGCCAAAAAATGCTAATTAAAAGAGAGACTAGTGGAGAGAGGGAGGGGACATGAAGGAGAGCAGAGTTATAAAGGCTAAAGTTGGGGGAGGAGGGAAATACCATGGTTTGTTGTCTGTAAGTACAGAAGTTATATATAAATCCAGACTCTACAGGATGGCGTGTGAGCTAGATACCTAAGATAGCTGATAATCTAGTTCAATCCATAGGCCATCTGCCTGCAGAATTCACTTCTTGCACAGGGAAGGAGAGAGTTGGAAATGGTGTGAAGTTAATGAGATATGAAGACTGAATATAGGGAAAGAAGGAAGGAGGGAATTGAGGAACAGAGAGAAGGAAGGGGAGGAAACACTATGTAGAATGTACATTGCTGGGTAGACAAGATATGGCATACAGAAAAAAGAACTGTGCATGAAGAAGGTCAGCCTTAGGCCTATTTAAATCTGTCCTACTGGAAGTGGCCATATGGGGGAGGGCTCTGAAGAGATAAGTATGCTTTTGACTACAGGAAGCACCAGAAATTGCAGAGGTATATGCCAGCCCGCAATCCCAAGGTGAAGACAGTGAGTCAGGGAAGATCAGGGGGAACAGAAGCACCTGAAAGGAAGTGTCAGTTAGTCTTCTCATGCTATTCCTGCTGCCCAAAGCAGCTGTTCTCAAGGTATTGCTTTGGAGAGCCTGATGCCCTCAAAGGGTCTCTGAAAACCTTTCAGGTGGCTTAAAAGGTCAAAATCATTTGAATCATAAAGCTAGAATACCAATTCTCTTTACCTCTCATTTGTCAATAATATATAATGGAGTTTTCCAGAGACTTAGAACACGTGGCATTGCAACTGGATGATTATAGAAACAGCTATGAGTATCCAGATGTCTGCTTTATAGTCAGACATTAACGAGATTTTTCACAATAGAAAATGATGACATTCTTATTGTGTTTTGTTGTTGTTGTTGGTTTGAAAATGTATTTCTTTTTTACAAAATATATTCTTGATGACAATGTATAATATGTTTGCCATTTTGTAAGTAAAGGAAAATAATTAAAATGCAAACATCTCAGTTTTAATTTCTGACACTGTAAATATCAATAGATAGAAAAAGAAATGAAAGATCTTCTGTCAGCCACAGAAGCTATTGCCTAAGTCCTTCCCTCCTGGTGCAGACTCAGGAGCCTTGACATGTGAAGTCTGTGTGGCCCATCAGGCAAAACCAATTCTACTGCTTCTTGTGAGGACTGACCCCAGCTATTTATTTCTGCTAGAGGAGGTCTGTGGTTTTTGAAATATTTGCTTTTAAAAGCTCAGTTTCCTTTATCTCTAATCAACTCAATATTTTATAACTATGGTTTCTAATGATGTTTCAGTACATTTATACATTGTTCATAGACATGCTTAGTGCATGTGTACAATATTATGTTTACAGTCAAAAGAGGGTTATCAGCATTTCAACTTCTGCAAACATTTGTCATGTGATTATGGTATAATATCTAAAAACCTCTCTTCTAGCCTTGGAATACAAAATACATTGTTATCTATCATAGCCACTCCATATATCATATCACAATAGAATAACAAAATCTCTCCCCTGCTCACTTTACAACTTTTTCCTGCCAACTATTCAACTTGGTACCCCTGCACTGACTGCTTCACCCCCCCCTCCCCAATGCTCTCCATCTCCTTACAAGAAATATTCTCTCATCTAACTGTAATCCATTTTTTGTGATATCACTTCCCTCCAGTGGATAGATATTGTCAAAAAGACTAAAGATAGCAAGTGTTGACACAGATGAATAAAGAGAAAGCCTTACATTCTGTCAGTGGGAATATAAATTAGCACACTTATTATAGTTTTCTCAAAACACTTTAAACTAGAACTAACTAACTTCCATATGGCTCATCAAGTCTACTACTGGGTATACACTCAGTGACATCAGTGTGACTAAGAGTCTTCTCTCCGCCCCATGTTTCCAATAGCACTATTCACAATAACCAAGACATTAACCTGAATTAAGGAATTCAAGGAAATAACCTGAAGTGAGTTCAACATATGAATTGATAAGGAAATGTGCAACCTGTACATAATGGAATACCATTTCGTCATAAAAAGATAAAATCTTGTCATTTATGGCAATGTGGATAAACCTGACTAACAAGATGTTAAGTGAATTAACACACACAGAAAGATAAAAACCACATCACTTGTTAAAATTTGTCATTTATACTTTAACATATATTTTGAACTACGTTTGGTGGTACATGTCTGTAATCCCAGTACTCAGGAAGCAGAGGCAAGAGGATTCCCACAAGTTAGAGGGCAAATTGGTTTACATAGTTTGATGATGGCTACATAGTGAGTTCCTATTTCAAGATAGAAGGAGGGATGGAGAGAGGGAGAGAAAGAAATGGAAAAATAATGGAAGAAGAAATGAAGAATGAAATAAAAAGGAGAGAAAAAGGAAAGGAAAGAAGAAAAAAGCTACATGGGTAGTATGTGTAGTGAGTATGTGTGTAGCATACGTACAGACATGAAAGTCGCATGAGCAGATACACATGCACCTACACACACATGTGCACATGCATGTGCGTGCAGGTGCACACACACAAACACACCTCACACATGCACAGAAAAAAGAATAATACAGCCAATTTCAATTATCCATATATAAAGAGGTAATAAGGTTTAGCTATTGCCGTTTATGCTCCCAGAAGCTCGATTTTGGCAAACAAGTTTTTACACCATGTTGCCATGTTGGTGCATCTTTTCTTTCTTTCCCAGATGCTAATGAGTACTGAATAAACAGAAAGAAAATTGAGCTTAAATGAGTTTCTTAAGGTGCCGTGGTAAGAACTGGTGGGATTCTCCCAAGATCTTACTTTCATAATTGCCTAGTCTTTATACCATTTCCAATTCTTATGGAAAAAAAATATTTTGCTGTCATATCTGATGGCCTCTTTGTATGTTTCCAGACATGACAGATATCTTTTATTTGATATTCACACGCTAGGGAGATGACACAGAGACTGACTTCTGTAAGGTATTCCACTGAATGTTCTAGGACCTGTTATCACAATGAATCTGAAATGAAACATGACTCCTGCACCCCGTGCATGAACTAGTTGAACTTCCATAATGTGTTTCTTGAAGGACATCATCTAGAATCTTGTCTGTGACACAACCAGTGGGTATGAACTGATTATCCTCAACAGTAAGCAAATGAGGCCCCCACACACTGACTTGAAAGACTGCTATAAGCTTTCCACTCCACCCTTGCTGCTTCAAATGGCAGAGGTATCCTGGAGAGCTAGTTTTTATGCAACTCAAATATGGCACGACACCATGTGGCTATGGTGTGGTTCACGGAATAGAGCACCTGATCATGTGTGCATGATGTTGTCTAGGTTCCATTGCAAGACTCCAAATGTCCATGTGTCAGTACACAACAGTTTTGCAAAGAAGAAAGACTCTTCCCAGTAACTGCATCTTATTTCCAATGTGAAACCCCTCAAAATTCAAACATCAAAGTATAATGTCAGTACCAAATATGTGACACTCAATACAGGGAAGATCTGCCTAGGTGAGAGGATTCATTCTGATACAACTTTAATACCTTTAATGTCTATGAGGCCTTGGCTTAATATAAATAAGCTCATAGTTCTGAGACTAGCAATAGCTGTGAGAAATGTCTTTGTTGCAGTTCCATATATCTTCAAAGGCCTACCCTAAAATCTACTATTTGGCCTCATCATTAACAAATCTAGTGCACAGAGTCTGCTATTTCCACTCAGGAAAACTTGATTCATTTTCAAGAACAAAATGACTTGAGGTTTCTTTTGAACTGAAAATTACGATATTAAATGATGCACATGTATTTAAAGCATGGTATTGTGAGTCATGTTTTAAAACCAGAAAAGACCACAAGCAAGTCACTGTGAGGCAGGCAGGAATGACACTTGCAGATGTCATCACTATCTGAATTCCTTCCACAAAAGATCCTGACTTCAGAAGGTGGGGGGAGGGATGAAGGGCAGGTAGACAAAGAGTGATATAAAACACACATCCTTGGACAAAATCCTCTTCATAAGTTATATTTTCATAAATACTGTCAAAATATTCTAAGATTTCACATTTCCAGAAAAGCCACAATACTTGTTCTTTAATAAAGTTACTCCTCTTGTATCTATCTGAAGGGTATTAATTCCATAACCCCCATGGACACCAAATTCCTATAAAATTAATGAATCTTTGAACCTCTCTTGTATGTTAGGAGCTGTCTGGTTTATAATGCTGAATATAAAGGAATATAATAGTATGTAAACAGTGGACATTCTATATTTCTTAGGACATAATCAAAAGGAAAATCTTCTTTACATGTTCAATACAGACAGCTACTTCTTCCAAATATCTTTAATGCATGTTTTGTTAACTCATTGGAAGCAGAAACTGAAGGTTCAGAATGATGATGATAGTTAATTATGTAATTAGATACCATTTAATGCTTAAATTTTTATGACATTTCATGTAAAAGATTTTGTAAATCTGAAAAATAAAAGTATTCCTCAAACTGTGAGTCTTGATGTGGATTCCTAAAATCACAGTCAACATCCATATAAGAGACCTTGGCCCCCATGAGGTGGATAAGGTGGATACCTGATCCAAAAGAGGTACAGGAAAGCCCCACATGTTACAATCCACATACAGCCTTTTGAATGTTATTTTCTCAAAGCATTGAATAACTTTAGTTTCTTTTTTAAAATTGCAAAGTGGATGAGGTGATAGAATGTGTGCCAAGCAAGTGTGAAGAACTGAATTCAGTCCCCAGTACCTACAGAAGAAAATATGTTGTAGAGAAAAAAAAAAAAAAACAGAAAGAGAAAAAGAAAAAGAGGAAAGTCTAAACATGCACAGATCATCTCTAAAATATCTCACTCTTCTTTGAGCTTATTGGAAGAAGATGCCAGACCAAGGATGGGCAAGTAGGGACCACAGGAAGCACCAGCAATTGCTACAACAGCCAGATGTTTTTCCATGGCCTTCAACATAAAAAAGTTTTTGTACATTTACATGACTGATAAGCCCTGAAAAGATTTCAGAAGTGAAGTTCCATTGTAACCTAGCAAGGCTTATTAGTTTACATTGATATTGCTGCTTCCTGTTACAAGAAAAGTGAGTAAGTGCAGTGGTGGCACACAGCCATGGTGGGGAACCAACTGCTCTCAATTCGGCTAACTGATCCCCTCACTGGTATGGGACCCATAGCTGGAGCTGGGAAACAAGTCAGAACCAGATCCAAACATAAGCCCACTCTCCAGTATCAAGCTACCATCATTTGTGGGCTACAAGAGGGCCTACACCTATTAAATTCTCTATTAAAAAAAAAAAAGGTTATCTCATTTGTCCTGATGCTAACTTACTCTCCGTTGGAGAATCTGCTTCTCTTTTTCAGATAGATGTAGATCCTAAGGAGAGAGCCACCCCATCATACCTCAAAAGGGCCCTGGCTGAAACTAAGAAAAATTGGCTAAACAAGCAAGGGGGTTGTTTTCCTGATGAACCGGATACCAGCACAAGGGGGAAGGAGATCAACACAGAGAAAATTCAACTCCTACCAAATCAGAGAGCCAGAGCCTCAGAGGCCCCCAACACCTCATCACTGAAGCAGACCAAAAATGAACCCAACATGGCTCAGGGAAATTTTGCGGAAGAGGGGGTGGAAAGAATGTCAGAGCCACATGTTGGGTCAAGATATGCAGAGACATTTATTTACCCATAACTGTGGGCTAACTCCACAATGCATGACCCATATACCTCAACAAGGAGGGGCCAAGGGGAGGGGGTAGGTCACGGATGAGCCTAATAATGGTACCAAACTGACTGTAAAAAAAAAAAAATAATTAATTAAAAAAAAAGAAAAGAAAAGAAAAGTGAGTAGTTGCCAAAGACCCAAATCTTAACTCAACAACTGGCTGCAATAGTTCATATTCATGGTCATCTTGACTGTGTTTGGAATCACCTAATAAGCACATAACTTGGATGTTTTAAGTGTGCCTTCAGAGAGGTTTAACTGAGGAAGACAGACCTAGTCAGAATGTGGGTGGCACCATCCTATGGATAGGAATCCCAAACGAAATAAAAAAGAGGAAAAATGAGAAAGTGAGATAAGCCATCAGGATTCACCTCTCTGCTTCCTGACAATGACATGTCATGACCAGATACCACAGCTGAATTGTTCTCACCACCACGTCTCCTCTGACATACTTGCCTGGACCCTCAAACTGTGAGCCACAACAAACTTCTCCTTCCTTATCTTGCTTCTCTCAGATATCAGAAAAATAACTGATATACTGGCTTTGACATAAAAGGGTGCACACTTTCCTCAATGACCTGCAGAGCTCATGATGATGGTGGGGACGAGAAGAACTAACACTGCCCCTGCTCCTGCCTGTAAATATCAGGTACATGGGAAGGTGCTCTGCAGACTTCAGTTTTCAAATTCTCTCCCAGGCAACCAAGATAAACACTATTTTATTCTGACAGATACTGCCTCCTTCTCATTCACATGACATTTATGTGCTCTCAGTTAAAAAAAAAAAAACATTCGATCATCATAGGCAGTGATGACCCACATGAGTCATAAATGGAAGAACATAAGCTATATGCTGTTTCTGCTCTCAATTCTTTTGGCACCATCTTTCTCCATTTAGAGTTTGACACCTTAAGAGGGATGTGCAAACTTGGAGAAGATTCAGAGATTTATGAAGATGGCTAGATACTTGATTTATAAAACTAGCAGTCAATCCCTAAATTAGTAAGGACTGGGAGTGCTATTGCAAAAGTCTAGGCAGTGTGTAATGTTTACCAAGGATGCAAAAGTTCTGCAAGTGAAGTCTACTATTTCTTTCTAAATCCATAAAGACCAGATGAAAATGAAAGCAATAAAATAGGCAGAGTGAAGAGGCTCAGCTGCAAGAAGGAGAGTTACCTGAGGATGACAAAAATTAAAATAAACCCCGAAGTTTCCCTGATAGGGATCTTACAGGTGGGGCTACCTGCAGAGCTCCTTTTGACAATACTGGACAGTTTATCAGTGATAAAGAATGAGAAAGCTCTTTTCTTGTGTTTTGTCTAGCAGAAAAGAACATGAATGCTGCTTATAGAAAAAAACAATAAGCTTGTTATACCATTTTCCTTATCCTATCCCTGCTGATGATGGGTGGGGACATCTTCCTCTGGTAGAAGAGGCACCTGAGAAGACAAAGAGAGGCTGAGCATGGAGGTACACACCTGCAACCACAGCATTCCAGAACTCAGGAAGCTGAGGCAAGATGATTGTATGTTTTAGGTTAGCCTGAGATGCAAAATAAAGCCCTGTCTCAAAAAAGTAAACAAATAAAATCAGGAAGAAGAGAAAGACATAAAGAAAAGCTGGAATTCAGGGCTCAATCTTTCCTGCAGTCCAGAGGGTCTGTCCTATGCCATGTCTGCATGTGCTCATTGTGGTGCTCCCCTGACTGGTGTGGTTTTCTTTTATCATGTACAAAAAGAAAATGGTGAACCTCTCTTAGCTTGTAGAAGGGATAAAAAAAACTAGATGCTCTAATCATGGATAAGGTAGAGAAATGGGGGTTACGGGGGATGAAACAATACTGGTCATGAGTTGAAGACTCCTGAAGCCTGGAGATGGGCTCATTGGGCTTTGTCTTGATTCATTTTCTGTTGCTGATAACTAACTAGCACCGACATTAATGTAAATAAGAGGTCATCTGGTGCATATGGTTCAAATCCAAGGTTAAGGGAGACATCTGATGATAATATTCTTGTTGAGAGTCTCAAGGAAACCCAGGGTGGGAGTTCAGGAGGCTGCCATAGATCTCTAGCAAACTAAGTTTCATGATAGACCCAGTTTCAAGATAGTCCATTATTAACTTGCTAATCCACTAACTGCATGGACTGACTAAATCATTCATGAGGCAAAGCCCTAGTTACCTCTTAAAGGTCCTACCTGGTTTCTCCTCTTAATATGTCATAATGGAAATTGTTTGAACATGGATTTCAATAGGGGCAGAACATTCAAACCATACAAGAGTCCATTATATCATTCCCTTTACTCTCATAAATTTGAAAATTTCTATAGTAAAAAGTTAAAGTATTCCAGTCTTAGTAGTCAATAAAGTTAGTTAATTTTATGGTTCCCTCAAAGTTAATTAGATTATCCTTCCCCTCAATGCTTAAACTTTCACATAGTTTCACCAAAATTAGATACACATGTTACAGCTTCACTTCCTCTTTAAAATCATAAAAGGCACTCTTTAGGATACCCCAGATTGCTTGGCAGAGACTGACAAAATTGCCCTTCTCAGAAGCAGGAAATCACTGCTGCCCACTCTATGTTAATCAGAGCTCCCAGATCTGCAAGACGTTTGAGAAATACATTGCCACTGCAAGATTATGCAATGCCCAACTCTTCTTTTTCCACATCAAATATAATATAGCAAACAATGAACTCAGAAAAATGTTCAACCTTTATCCTGAACAAAAAGAAGACAGAAAATCAACAATTTTGTGGGATAAATTATGGCCAACCAATATGCCCAAATTTTTCTGGTCTGCTTTAATTTCTAGTCCCTCCTGCTTTGTTTCAACAGAAGAAGACACTTCTGTTGATAGAAAGCAGAGGGGACTAGACTCTCAATGCATACTATATCCACAACATCCAGGAATGCTCATTGTTTTCGTATTACTGTATGCCATGTAGACTGGATGTTGATTTTTCATTTTACAAATAAGCAAATTGTGTACCTAACAGTATCCATACCAGAAAGAGAGTGTTCAACACCCAAGCACCTACCTAGTTCACTTTTTTAAAAAAAATGTCATGCAAAGACTGAGGTCCATGAACGAGTTGTATCCATCTTCTGTAGCATAATAAATTACCACAAACGTAGTGATTAAAGAAAATGTACATTTATCATTTCATATTTCTATGAAGCAAGAGTTTAGGCACAGCCCAGCTGAATGCCATGCTTAGAGTCTGATAAGGCTACAACTGAGCTGAGCCTGGGGTATGCTCTAAAATTTGTGACTTTCTGCCAAGTGCATATGATAGTTGGTTAAATTGCTTCCTCATAGCTATAGAATTGATCACAGCCTTTCCAAGGCCACAGGAGACTACTGTCTACCAACTATCTTTTAAAGAGCCTGATATGGTGATAGAGTCCAAAATATTCTCTTTTTAAAACAAGATCAACTGATTTGGAAAGTTACATTAACAAATTACCTTCAGTTTTGCTTAAAATGGTAAAGAAGGAGTTAGAAATATGGTACCTCAAAATATGCAACCTTAGCACATTAACTATTTCAATTAAAGAGACTTAAAAGTAGGACTGGGAGATTTCCCAGTGGTTAAAGGCACTTTCTCCACAAGCTTTTCAGCCAGAATTCGGTCCCCAGCACTCTGGTAAAGCCAGAAGCAAAAGTGACACCCAAGTCTGTCATCTTAGCATTCCCATGGCAATGCTAAGCTTTCAGAAGAATCTCAAAGGCTCACAGGGAAAGCAAGTCTGGCCTACCCAATATCAAAACAAGAGACTCTGTCTCAAACCAGGATAGAAAAGTGGATCAGCACCCAAACATGGCCTTCTGACCTCCATACATGCACCATGGCACTTGCATGTATGCCCATCCATGCAAACACAACATCATACGGACACAAAAATTTAAAAAGTCACTTAACACTGGGCAAGATCACTCTGGCCTCCTTCTGCTCCTTGAAAACAAGATAAACTTTGCCATGAAAAGGTATAACCCTGACCCAGATGGAAAGTAGCATTCATATCATCAGGATAAAAATGCTGAGGCCAAGGGAAATCTGCATGAACTAATTTTGTTAGGTAATCCTTATCTTTCTAGTCACTTCTCCACTCAAGTGGATGCCTAAGCCAAATCCCTGTCTTTATCATATTCATGTGACTCACGAATTTGTCTAGTTCAGTACATAAGTGTGTATCTCCCACTTCATTTTCTGCCTTTTAATTATTCTTTTAAAATTTAATTTATGAATTTGCAAGCATAGAGAGGCAGAGAGAAGAAGAGGGAGGAATAGGCATACCAGGGCCTCTTGCCACTGCAAACAAACTCCAGATGCATGTAACACTTTGTGCATCTGGCTTTATGTGGGTACTGGGGAATTGAACCCAGGTCATTAGGCTTTATAGACAATCACCTTATCTGCTGAGCCATCTCTCCATATCCAACATCTTTTATTTACTTCTGAATGTTCCCATGTCATACGAAGCACTGTTAAATAAATATGTAAGCTTTTATTCCATTGGTATGTCTTACATGTTTAGTTCTCAATCCCAGGCCAAAAAACAAAACCTCTCTAAAAAGGTTTTGTTCTCATCCTCATTAGTCTAATTGAAGGGGAGACACACATGATTCTCAAAGATCCCCTCTACATCTAAGGAAAGGGGATGAAAAAGAATGATCATGGGTACTGGGGGACCTTGGAGGTCATTTATAGTTCTGCTCCATCATGAAGGTTCTGTGCTCTGTGACTATGAGTAGGTAAGGGCAGCACTGCTAACAGATCATGCAGGCTTGCTTTCTCTCTAGAGACAGTTCAGGACCAACAGTTCTAAATCTTAGATGTACATTTCCATTATTTGGGAGCTTTATAAAATCCCGATGCTGAATCTCATAGCCAGGGATTCTCATGTGTTGAGATGAAGAGTGGACTGGCATCCTAAGGCTTTTTGAAGCCCCCTGGGTGGTAACATTGCAGCCAACCACTGGTCTAGAAGTGTAAGACACTTCTTAGTCCTGCTCAGGCAGTGACCAGTACAACATTCACAAGGATTGGGCTGTGCAGTTTGATAACTGCGTACTAAGTTGCATATTTACAAGTCTTTACTCAGAAGATGCAGAAGAGAACCTATTGGTGACAGATAATTTTTATACCACTTTTTAAAAAAGATTAAATGGGATGAGCCTGAAATTAGTCAGTCATACACCTGCTAAGTAAAATAGAAGATAGAAATTTATCGTTCAATATTTACTGGCTGTATAACTGTACGCAAGTTGTTTATTTCTGCCTCTCAGTTTTTTCAGTGCTCAGTCTTTACGGTATATAATGAGGTCTTTTTGTGCCCAGCCCTCAAAGCCATCTTGAGATAGTTGAGAAGTAATTGAGTAGGTAATAGTTGGGGGTAAACTGGTTGGAGCCCCAGGCTGAGAGGTACATGAGAGGTATCCTGAATGCCTGGGTAGAATGGTTGATAAGGTACACACACTTGGGAAGGGCATCTGCCCATCTCCTTCCCCTCACACTTTGGCCAATGCCAACTTAGATGTTCAATAGAGTCTTTCAATTGCTCTCCTCAGGCTTAAAGTTCTCTCACCCCCTCCCTCAGTCCCACAGTCTACTTTATATAATAGGAATGTGACTATGTTACTTTCCTCTATAAAAGCTTTCATTGAGCCAGGCATGGTGGTGCATGGCTTTAATCCCAGTACTCAGGAGGTGGAATATGGAGGATTGTAGTGAATTGGAGGCCAGCCTGGGACTACAGAGTGAGTGAGTGCCAGGTCAGCCTGGGCTAGATTGAGACCCTACCTGGAAAAAAAGATTCAAAAAAAAAAAAAAAAAAAAACAGGTTTCATTGGCTCTTGAAAGTCAGTACAAACACTTTGCCTCTTGAAGCTTCCCATGACCCAGTCCTTTGAGGTGGTATGAGCCATCCCTCCCTATGGTCCCAAGACTACTAGACCCTTTACTACTATGACATTCATCTCTAATGCATACTTTAATTTCACCTCCTCCACTATTCTGTGAGCTACTTCAGGAGACACTTCATGCTAAATAGAGATCTTACACATCACAGTGAATATTTGTTGATTTTATTGACAAAAAAAAATCTGAACCAGGCTGGATAGGTAGCTCAGTGGGTAAGGGACTTGCCTGAAAAGGCCTAATAATCTGAGTTTGATTCTCCAGTAAAGTAAAGCCAGATGCAAAACAGATACACAAAGTGGTCCATGCATCTGGAGATCATTTGCAGTGGCTAGAGGTTGTACTGCACCCAATTTCTTTATTTTTTTTGTTTGCTTCATTCTTCCTTTCTTTTCTCTTTCTCTCTTTCCCTCTTTATCTCTCTTATAATTAAATAAATAAAATATTTTAAAAAACTAAACTTCTTTTTCTCATCTATGTCTCAAGCCCTAAGCACTGGAATTAATGAAATATATTGATTACTCAGAACCAATCTGGATTAATTTCCCTGCCCAGGCCTTCAGTAAAACACTTATGTATACACGTGGTCCCCAACTTGCAATTTTTCAACTTTGTGATGGTACAAAGGCATACTGATACTTTCAGTACAGTATTCAGTATACTACATAGGAAAGTCAGCTCTTGATTGAATTGTAATATAGACCGTGATTATGCAATGATTTTGTCCAACTGTAGTCTTATGTTAGTGTTCTGAGTATGTATAAAGCAGTCTGGGCTAAGCCATGGTATGGGTTTTTTGTTGTTTTTTTTTTTTTTTTTTTTGGTTGGATAGATCCAGTGAATTTTTGATTTAAAATATTTTAAACTGAATGGGCTACATTTGATCATTGGTAACATTCTTCGAGGCCTGTATCACTATCACTATCCAAAACATGTAAGATTAGAAACATCCACAGAGCCGATCTCTCTCTCTGCTTTGGAGGCACAGAGAGAATCCAGACTTGAAATGCTTTGGGGATCACGACTCTCAGAGCAGTGCAGCAGCTTTCACTGAATTACTAGAGAAGAGAAAAACAAGGCCAGCAGGCTGGATCCCTTGGGTGGACAGAGGGAGGAGGGATGGCACAAAGCAGGCACACTAATAGGAAGGGTGTTTCATCTTGCTTATGCTTTCTTCCCATTAAAATGAAGAAATATTTTATTTTATAAGTGTTCCTTAAGGATGGAGGAGGCCAAGCCCCAGATTACAGTCACTGATCCCACAAGACTGCTGTAGCACGCAGTGAGGTTTTGCTGAGGCAGGTGACCTAGCCTCTGCCACCTGCCTGAATCTCTTCATCATGAGTGCTTTCTAATAGAGTGCATTTCCCAAAATAAGTGGCCTACATTTCTCAGGGCAGTAACTGCAGACAGCTGTCACGCATCTGAGCAGGCAGCGAAGAGGTTAAGCCAGTCCTCAAAGTCTCCTCAGTGGTTTCAATAGCTAAATAGCTCTACTTTTTGTTGCTCTAGTTTCTAGCCTGATTTCTGAGCAATTTATTAGAGGCAGAGGAGTGTGAGCAGGACCACTCTGCAACATAAATTCTGCTTCCCCATATTTGCTTTTTGTGGTCAATTTTACAAGTAGAATCACTTCCACAACGTTTTATTATCGGCAGGCACCTGACAGAGAACTCTTCTGGCAGCACAGCTTTCAAGAATCCAGGATAGGGTTGATCTCTTGTTGGCTTATCTATAAAACTATATCTCTCCTATCAATCTCTTCACCTGGCTAGTAGTATCACAAAATTGTTTTTTGAGTAGGAAGAAATATGTCAAAGGGTATGAAAAGGAAGCCTTGGGCTTCCTGCCACAGGTACCACCAGTCACAGGTGTGTTCTGCACACACAGGCCTTCAAAAAGAAATGAAAGACCCAATCTGCATGGGGAGGGGGCACAGACACTGGAGAATCACTGGGCTTTATTGACAGATGACAGCTAGGGATTGAGAGTAAGACCATCTCCAGAAAGTAGGTGTGTGACTGATAGAGAAAGGCATCCAAAGGTCTCTTCTGGCAGCCCATCCACATGCATGGTCTGCACATCTACAAACACAACATGCACACAGCACACTAAATACTCTACACACACACAACCACAACAAGAATAAGATGTGAACATGCATTTTCCTAGTTGTGTCTGAGTATGCTCATCCAGAAAGCGAAGTGAACACTGATTTGCCTTTCGTTCAACTTCTCATGACTCAGACTTCCTAGAGACATTGATGTGCCCAGATCTGAAGTCACAAGCTAGTAACTTATTTTTAAGTATCTTGTGTTCACACTGCAAGAAGTAACTTTTTTAAAAAAGGAAAATAAATTACCAACACACTGAAGTCACCTCTTGCAACTATACAATGTCAAAAATATGTGATTTATTTATAACCTCATTCTTTCCTTTCTTTCTTTTCCTTTTCTTTTTTTTTTTTTTTTTCCTTTTCTCCTGAGCTTATTTTATTTCCTCAAGCCTTTCTCCAAAGTCTGCTTGGGGTCAGATTAGCCCACATGACCATTTCAAATTATCTCATGTGGAAAGTAGGTACCGGGAAGCTCTGGTTTCTCAAAACCACATCTGCCATAGCAGCATTCCATCCACTGCACCAGCCCCTTAATTTCTGACTTCTTTCACTGTGTCCTCATTCTCCTACTTACTTACAAGTCCTGCAGTTGTTGTGGAATTTTATGGGGGAAAAGGTGACTCTAGACAAGTTAGTTCCATAAATCTTTATCAGAGAACTTTATTAATTGTGCATGGGCTCTTGAAGTTTCCATGGTATTTTTAGAGTCTAGAATAGTGTCTGGCTCATAGTAATATGGGAAATGATTGCCCCGGATGTGAGCCTTCTTATCATAGGTATTAATCAATTGTCAGCTATGTGTCATGTATTATAATATCTATGGAAATTACAAATCCACATGGCCTTTCATCCCTTCTGTTTTCATTTTCCATGCATTAAGGAAGCATTTGTTGAGAATCTTTTTGAGATAGTCACAGGTTCCCTGGTGATGTATGAGATCTGGACCCCAAGTTATTCACAAATGTGTTGTGGAAGATGCAGATGTAAAGGAATGTGAATGACATGCAGAGGCCCAAACAATACATTTGCAGAAAGTGTTAAAAGAGTGGGTGGGTACTCACAACTAATCTGGAGCTGGAAAGAGCTAACCATCAGCATTAATATTTGACCTTGGTCATAAGATAGTTGTATTAGTCAGGGTTCTCTAGAGGAACAGAACTGCTAGGATGAATTGTATTAAAAGGGGAATTTATTGGATTATTTTATGACAGTCCAACAAGAGCAGTCTGCAGACTTGACAGTCAATTAACCTGGTAGCTCCCCAGTCCATGTGGCTGGATGCCTCAGTATTCCTCTATCAGCACTGAAGGCCTAAAGGCTTCCTGGAGAGCCACTGGTCTTCAATCCACATAGGAAAGCTGAGAAACTTTAGTTCCAATGCTGACAAAGGATAGCTGAACAAGATAGATACACATACAAGTGAAGACACTCACCAGCAAGCAGCGCCAGCAGCCAGGCAGAAAGAAGGGATTCCTTCCTCTCAGAACAGAACTTCCTTACTTGCATAAAACCCACCACCAGGAGGGCTGCCCACTCTGTGGGAAGGATTCATGCTAGAGGAAGGACTTCCTCCTTCAGTCCATCCCTCTTGTAAGCAAACTCAAAGACATGCCCAAGAGGAATGTCTGTGGATTCCTAATCAGATCAAGGGGACAATAGAACTTAACCATTACAGTAGTGTATTAGGGTGCTCTAGGGTATGCATCTGTGGTCTGTGAGTGACACCACAGAGGGGTGTGTTTGTGTGTGTGTATGTGTAGAGTGTTATGACTTTTTTTTTTTTAATGGGCCACTCTATTTTAAAGATGAGCAAGTCTGAAGACTGACAGGCAGAGTTCATACTGTCCAAATGTAGCCTGATGATAAAGATCCTTGTTCTAAGAAAACTTCATTCTTTGTCTCCATCTGATTGCACAATTCCCATCCTTATTGTAGAAAGTGACTTTAATCCACTGATGTTAATCTTATCACAGAAAGTCTTATCTTCATAGAGACATTAAAACTGTTTGATCAAATGTCTAGGTACCATGGCCTAGCAAAGTTGATAGACAAAATTAATCTTCTAAGATAGACATAAGAATGTGAAAGATCAAGAATGAAAGCTAGACACAAGTCCGCTATCTCAGTCTCTTTTGTATTGTTATAATAAAATGCCTGAGGCTGAAAGTCCACAGTTGGTCATCTCCATTGGCTCAGGCTGTGACCAAGGCCTCTTGCTTGCATGGATGGCATTACTTTTGGGAGCACTTATAAGAGGAAGTGATCACATAGCCAGGCAGGAAGCCAGAGAGCTTTGGTAGCAATTCTGGCTCTTCTAAAAATCAATCTTGAAGTGACTAACCTGGGTCCTATGAGAGCAGGGCTCTCAATGATCTTGTTACCTTACACTAAGCACAATTGTTAATGTATTCACCACCATTTAATACTACTACACTTGGGTCCACACCTCCACCCTGTGAACAAAGTTCCCAGGAAATAGCTATATCTGCTGCACCTACTTCCAGCAACACTGAATACGTTGAAAAAGCTGTGACCACAGAGAGATGGAATATTACAAATCAGAGCCAAACTACTTTGGGCTACCTTTAGCCCCTTAATTGCCCATTTATTTCCCACCTCTGTGTCTGAACTAACAACCTGGTGACTATCAGTTGATTAAGCATAATCCCTTTTGAAATGCAAGAACAGACCCACAGCCTCCCCCAACCCAAGGGCTGAGACCAACATTAGATAGCATCTGAGGCCTATGGTGGAGATTTCCCTGCTTTGTAACCCGACCTACCTGATGGTCACCCATTGTATTTGAAAAGTGCCTTGATTTATGATTGTCTTTTGTTCTGTAACTATAAAACCTTCATGAAATTGTTAACACATTGGAACATAGAGTTGGGGTAACTAAATCTGCTATGGTTACTGGGCCATGATCACTCATATTTGGCTCCAGAATAAACTACCTTATATTTCTTTTTGAAGTGAGAGCTGTGTCTTTTGCATTGACAACCCTATGAACCTTTGACGGCACAGCATACCCAAGCCCAACTCATTTCACAGTTTGTCATGTGGAAATGATACACTATCCAGAGAGAACTCATTGTAGCTTCCCAAGGAGTCTTATGGGGGGGGGGGCACTTGACATCCCAGCTTCATCGACCCATAGCCTGGATAATTCCTACTGCAGTGAATCCAAAACCCTGTCATCCAGGCTGCTCCCCATCTAAGTGCAGACTAAATTGTGGTCCCTGAATGCCACCCTGACACATTTTAATTTTATGTATGGTCAAAGACAGTCATTAAGACCATTTATGCAGGTAATATATGTAGCTCAGGTTATGTCTGACATTCAGATAGCTCATTGCACACCAGAACCAAGAGACAGAAACCAGGTAAAAGAATAATAAATTTAGAACTCATTGGGAGAGAGAAAACCAAGCAGGAAGAAAAAACATGCAATAATCAAAGGTAAAATCACAAGTTTATACCAATAGAGTACAGATGAAAGAATATGAACATGTATTGAAATCCTACTATGTGCCCCAAACTCACACACTCTACATATTCTGATCCTCATCTTAATCCTTTTACATGGCCTAGTTACCCATGCTCAAATCTGTAGGAATTAATTTTAGAGCAAAATTACCCTCACTCCCATAAGACAGTTGGTTCAGGCAACATGGGGCCTAAAACATTCTACTGTTAGGTCAGGACAAGCTCCCAAAATGGAGTCACAAAGGACAGCAGGATAGCAACAGACATAAGGAAGTGGATTATCCACCTTCCTCAAGAAACCACCTAACCCTTATCCCTTCCTTGCCTAACAATGCCCCCAGGTCATGGTTTCCTGCCCCCTTACCTCCTAAGTCACCTGGTCATTGTTCTGGTGTCACACCCTGGGTATCTTAGATCTCCCCTAAAGGAACCTTTCTTATTCAGCTTTTTTCCTTTCCTCACCTTCCCCCACCTGAAGCCCTATAAAGCCCACTATCTGAAAACAGATTGGCTATGCTCCGCTCTTATGAGCAAGCTCTGGCAGCTCGTGCTTTTCCCGAATAAAATCTTTCTTCACTCCCAAACCTTACATATAAAACTTCTAAATACTATAATATAAAATTATCTTTTTAAAAAACAGATGTAATTTACTTGTACTTTTCTTTATAAAATCCCTATGTGGTATCCATAGCTAGATCCTGGGTTCTCTGCACTGAGGCTCTGATATGAGTTTTATAAGATTGTCAGTGAATTCCTGGTAGGGAGACTTGGTGAGCACAGTCTCTCTCAAGAGACAGAGATCAGATAGCTATAGGTCTTAAAGATGGCATGAAAGGTGGCAAAAAACTATCAGTACAAAAATATAGATGGTAGTGAATAGTTAAAAGAAAATTACAAGTCGTAGAGGCAAATAACAAAACATCTTCAGATCTGGTAAGATAACATGTTTTCCTGAATTAACTGTCTATGAAGTTTTAGAATATTTCTATCTGTACCATCTTTGAATTCTTCCTATCATTGTAACTTTGTGGTATTTTTTTCTTGTTTGCTTGGATATTATTTTTTAACTAAGAATCTACTGTAGCCCAGGCAAGCCTTGAACTTTCTATGTAGTTGAAGATGACCTTGAGTCTTTCACCCTATCACCTCTTGAAGTGCTAGAATTACAGGTACGCAGCACGATGACCAATTATATTTTTTATCAAAAGAATAGAAAAAAAAAACTAAACATGTCCTCCTTAGATTGATGAAATTTGTTTTTATGGCTCATAACTTAGAAAAGTTTTTTCACCTTTTAATTCAATATTGGTAATATGTAAATTTTTAAGATTTTTTGTCAAATATGGGAAAGCTTTGATCATTTCTTTTAAAGATGAGCTATAAATTTTAAGGGTGTTTAATTTTTATATTGTGACTAATCTTAGATTCTCTTTGAACTATACCTAATACTTCTGACTTACTTTTATATGTTTTTTTTTTTTTTTTTTTTGCTGGCTGACCCCTGATCTTCATGGTGACTGTACCTGCTGACATGAGTTGGCCCATGGGCTCTCTTAGCTGGTCTTATACCTACTGGTTAAACACAAAACTAAGTGAAAATGCACGTGAACACATCTTTCTAAAACCAAACACACCACTCACTGATCTTCTCCTTACATAGAACCCAAATGGCCACTTCCCCCTCTAAATGGCTTCAGCATAGCACAAAGGATAGCAGAATTAAGAGGAAATGACTTTATACAAGGAAGTGCAGTTCCTTGTTTCAAATTAAAAATAATATAAGACTTGGTGAATACATTGCTAGAACCTCTCTTAGAACTTTGGACATGGTCTGTGAAGAAAACAGATCCCAATTAAAGCAAGAGTCAATTACAGAATCCAAGTCAAACCAAATATAATAAACTAAATATAATTATATATATAATTATATATAATATATAATATATATATATATAAACTAAATATAATTCTCTTTCTAAGACTCCGCATGAGCCACAAAGAAACTTTTATGCAATTTAACACTATAACCATTTTTAAAATATAAATTAGTGGCATTAAGCACATTTATGTTGTTGAGTACTATCCCCAGCATTTGCCTCCCAAGTTTTTTTTTTTTTTTCTATCATCCCAAATGAAAGTCTGTATCCACTGAGTACTTACTAATCATACTTCATTCCCTTCAGTCACTGGGTCTCTCTACCCTTCCTTCTATCTCTAAGAAATTAACTAGTCTAGGTACTCCTAGAAATAGATTCCTACAATGTTTGTCCCTTTGTGTCTGTCTTATTTCACTTGCATAATGTTTTATAGGTTTTTCCATGCTGTATCACATGTCAGAATAACATTCTTTTTTAAGGCTGAACAATATTCTATTGTACCTACCTGCCACATTTTGTTTAGCCATTCATCCACCATGGAAGCTTCAGTTGCCTCCAACTTTGAGCTATCGTGAATATTGCTGCTTTGAATACCATTGAATATCAGTGTACAAATACCTCTTACACTTTCTCTCTCTCTCTCTCTCTACATATGTGTGTGTGTGTGTGTGTGTGTGTGTGTGTGTGTGTGTGTGTGTGATATGATATTATTGACAACTATATTTACAGACAACAAACCATGGTATTTCCATCCTCTCCCCCACTTTCCCCTTCATAACTTTGCTCTCTTTCATAGCCCTTTCCTCTCTCCATTAGACTGTCTTTTAATTTTATGTCATCATCTTTTTCTTCTATTATAAGGGTCTTTTTTAGATATTGCTACACACTGTGAGGTCATGGATATTGAAGCCAATTTCTTTCCAGACAGTTGTATTTAAGGTGTGGTACACTTCTTCCCTTCCTTTGGCTCTTACTTTCTTTCCAACACCTCTTCCACAATGGACCCTAAGCACTGGAGGGTGTGAGATGTTTCAGTGCTGCACACTCCTCTGTCTCTTCTTCTCAGCACTATGTTGCCTTTTGGGTCATCCCAGTGGTCATTGACAACTGAAAAGAGAAAGAGAAGCTTTTCTAACCAGAAGTGAGAGTAGCATTAATATATGAATATGAACATTAAGTGTAGTGCTTTTAGGGCAATTTGGTGAGAGTAATATATGCATTTATCCAGACAAGAGCAGGCTTTATACCCCTAAGGCTCATGACCTCCCCTGTCATAGGCTTTTGATTAGGTTTTCAGTACCAGGCATGTATTCCCTCCCATATAGTGGACCTTTGGTCCAATTAAAGAGCAGTTGGATTACCCAGAGCAGACATGCCACTATTGCACAGTCAGTCATTTGGCCTATCTGGCCAAACATGAAACTCCCAGTGTCCACTGTTTACACCACTGATGACATTTGTCTCCCATAAGGCTGCAACTTTTTCCAGCTTTCAGTTGGCTGGGCTACAGGGAAAAGGTTTTCTGCTCAGTACCAGCTTGCCTTCTCAGTTATTTTGTCTCTCAGACAAGTGAAGTCTTCAGCAATAGGGTGTTACCATCTCTTTGTCATGGGAAACCAAAGTTCTTGGCAATAGCCTATAATGTTTTTGAGGCAAAAGGAATCTCCCTGGCCAACAACTCACTGGAAGGTACCCCATCCCTGGCACTGAAAATTTTCTAGTAACAATCTATGGCTTCTGGATATGCCATTATTCAAGAAAATAGATTTTCATATGTCATATTCAGAATATCTTGAATTTTGATTGACCCTCCCCCCACCCTTCTTTTACACAATCTCTTCCCCTGACCTTGCTTAGGCCTCCCCCCGCCCCGTAATCTGTTCTTCTACTTACATATATATAATACCATCCCCTTAAGACGTTCCCTCTCCTCCCTCCCTTATAAACATTTTCTAGCTTATGGGCCTCACTACTGAGTTTTGTTTCCAGTTCACACACAAGTCTATACATTTGTATCTAGGATCCACATATAAGAGAGAATATGTGACATTTGGCTTTCTGGGCCTGGAATACCTCACCTAGTATAATCATTTCCAGATCCATCCATTTCCCTGCAAATTTCATAATTTCAGTTTTCTTTATCACTGAATAGACCTCCATTTTGTAAATGTACCACATCTTTATTATCCATTCATCTGTTGAGGAACATCTAGGATGGTTCCATTTTCTAGCAATTGTGAATAGAGCAGCACTAAACATGGTTGTGCAAGTATTTTTAAGGTAGTTTTAAAAAAAGTCATTAGGATATATGCCTAGGAATGCTATAGCTAGATCATATGGTAAATCTATTTTTAGCTGTCTCAAGAACCTATACACTGATTTCTACAGGCTGAACAGATTACATTCCCACCAACAGTGTAGAAGGGTTCCCTTTTTACCATATTCTCACCAACATTTATTGTCATTTGTTTTCTTGATTGTAGCCATTCTGTCAGGAGAGAGATGGAACATCAAAGTAGTTTTAATTGGCATTTACCTGATGGCTTAGGATGTAGAACACTTTTTTTAGATGTTTATATGCCGCATGCAATTCTGCTGGTGAGAACTCTATTCAGTTTCATGGCCCATGTTTTAATTGGGTTATTTGATTTCTTATTGTTCTGTTTTTTGAGTTATTTGTATATTTTGAATATTAATCCTCTGTCAGATGTGCAGCTGGCAAAGATTTTCTCCTATTTGTAGGTTGTCTTTTTGCTCTATTCACAGTGTCCTTTGCTGTACAAAAGCTTTGTAAATTCATGAGATTCCAGTGGTTGATTAGTGGTTTTATTTCCTGAGGAATTGGGTTTATATTCAGAAAGTCATTATCTATGCCAATATGTTGAAGGGTTTCCGCTATCTTTTCCTCTAATAATTTCAGAGTTTCAGGTCTGATATTAAGGTCCTTGATCCACATGGATTTGATACTTGTGCATGGTGAAAGACAAGGATTTATTTTCATCCTTCTACATATAGATATCCAGTTTTCCCAGCACCATTTGTTGAAGAGGCTGTCTTTTCTCCAATGAATATTTTTGGCATTTTTGTCAAAATCAGATGGCTGTAGCTGCCTGGATTAACATCTGGGTCCTCTATTCTGTTCCATTGATCTACATGTCTGTCATTGTGTCAATACCATGTTGTTTTTATTACTATGGCTTTGTAATAAAGCTTAAAATCTGGTATGGTGATACCACCAGTCTTGTTTATATTGTTCAAATTTGTTTTGGCTATTCTAGATTTTTTTGTGTTTATGTGTGATTACAAATGAATTTTATGACTTTTTTCTATTTCTGTGAAGAATTCCATTGGAATATCCATAACGATTGCATTAAATGTGTAGATTGCTTTTGGTAAGATTGACATTTTCACAATATTGATTTTTCCAATCCAAGAACATGGAATGTCTCTCTATTTCTGAGTGTCATCTGCAATTTCTCACTTGAGACTTTTAAAGTTCTCATTGAAGAGATTCTTCACTTCCTTGGTTAAATTTATTCCTAACGTACTTTATATATTTTTTATTCACACCCAAAGGTATGCCTCACTATGGCCTTAGGTATGTCTTTTTTTTCCTTTCTTTCTTTTTGTTCCCACCTTTATTCACATTTTTATATTTTTTTAATTTTTATTATTAGATATGGACATATTTTGTATGTAAACATCAAATGTTGGTACCATCCTTTCCCTCCTCCCAGCCCCTTTCTGAAGAGCCTTCCTCATCGGGGAGGCAGGTCAACCTCATGAGTATTCTGAGTCATGCATTATGGGGCAGCAGTTAGTTATGGAGGAGAGCCAATGACTCTGTGCAAAATGTCCCAACTTGTGGCTCTAATAGTCTTTCCACCCTTTCTTCCACAAGATTCGCTGAGCCATGCTGGGAGCATTTTAGGTCTACTTCAGTGATGGGAACATAGGAACATCTAGATGTCTGGTTTGGTAGGTGTTGGGTATCCTCTGTATCTTTCTCCATCACCCTAATGCTGATATCAGATTAACTGAGAGCACAACATTCTTGCTCATTTCCCCAATTCCTCTGTGTTTTCACCTGGGGCTGGGGTGGAGCGTGCTGAGCAGTTTATCTCTTCAAATCCAGTTCCTACTTGAAAAACGGAAGCAGATTCTCCCACAGAGAGTGAAGTCAGTTCCAATTAAATGGGATAAACATTGTTAATTTAGAGAGAATTAAAAGGGTGTAGACACTTTTATAGTGTAAGGTTAGTAGGATCTTGACAATGGAAAGCAGAGTCATTATCTGGATATGGTTCTGACTTGTTTCCCAGTTCCAGGTATGGTTTACTTTCTATTGAGCAGATCTGTTAGCCAGTCCAAGATCAGTTGGTTTCCCACCATGACTGTTTGCCACTATTGTGCTTGTGTGAGCATCATATCATGTTGTTTCCTTCTAAGTAGTTTAGACTTTGAGTTGCTTGGACAGTGTTGGCCACTTTCCCCTGGTAGTTCATGTAGCACCTTTTAGCACTAGATGGGCTAATTATCTGAGGACTGGCTCCCCTCTGAATTTTATTCAGGCCTCACCATGGTCCTTGCTGACAGTGATTTGGTGGGTAATCAAGTGCTCTGAGGGAAGTCTGTCTTGTTTGTTTTGGGAGATCTAGTAGGTCTCTCTGATCAACAGCTCATTGTGGATTTATACCACATCCTCGTACAGGGAATTACAGGCCAGTGCCAAGGGAAAGCAAAAAAGCAAAATCCATTGAAGAAGGAAATAGGAGAAATTTGAGGTTAAGTTTTGTCTCACTCTCTCTGGCTTCCTTTTATTCAGATGCTCCCTCTAAGGTTTGCTTGAGGGTTCCACATTTTAGTCTGATTTCCAGGATATAGGATTTTCTCATACCAGTTCAATTTGGGATCAGATTTTGTGCCCACCCCCTTCCCTTATCCCAAACCCTGCCCTCCCTATTGTCCAAGCCTCAAGATGCAATTCACTTATGTCAGCAACTTGGGCTAATCCAGGTTAGGAAGTGCAGATGAGTGAGATCATGCAACAATTGTTTTTTGTGATTGTGTGAGTTCACTCAAAATACTCTACTCCATTTTCAACCATTTTTCTACAAATTTCAATGGGTCATTTTTCTTACTGCTGAGTAGAATTCCATCATGTATATATACTACATCTTAGTTATCCATTCATCCAATGATGGACACCTGGGTTGATTCTAGTTTTTAGCTATTATGAATTGAGCAGCTATAAACATGGTTGAACAAATATCTCTGAACTGAGATGTGGAGCTTTTAGGGTAAATGCCCAGTAAGGGAATAACAGGGTTTGCTGGTAACTCTATATTCATCTTTTTAGGAGTCCCCAAATTGATTTCCACAGTGGTTGTTCCAGTTTATATTCCCACCAACAGTGAATGAGGGTTCCTATATCTCCACAGCCTCACCAACATTTGTTCTAATTTGAATTTTTAAAGTTTGCTATCTGTACTGTGGTAAGGTGAAATCTCATAGTTGTTTTAATTTGCATTGCCTTAATGGTTAGGAACATTTTCTTAAGTATATGTTTACCATTTTTTAATTCTTCCTCTGAGAACTCCCTATTTAGTTCTCTGCCCCAATTATGGAGTGGGTTGTTTGATTTTTTTATTGTTTAGTTTTTTTATTTCTTTGTAGATTCTAGATATTAGGCTTCTCTCAGTCTTATAGCTGACAAAGATTTTCTCCCATTCAGTGGGTAATATATTGGCTCTGCTTATGGTGTATTTGTCTGTACAAAAGCCTTTTAGCTTCATGGGATCCCATTGGTTGAGTGCTTGTTTAATTTCCTTGGCTACTGGGGTTTTGTTCAGGAAGTCTTTTCCCAGTCATATATTGTAGAGTATGCTTCTTATTTTTTCTTCCAGTACTTGAAGTGTTTCAGGTCTTATACTGAGGTCTTTCATCCATCTGAAGTTGATTTTTGTGTATGGAAAAATGAGTGGGTCTAATTTCATTTTTCTACACCATTTGTTGAAGATGCTATCTTTTCTCCAGCTAACATTATTGGCACCTCTGTCAAAGATCAAGCAGCTGTAGTTGCTTTCCCTAAAGTCTGGGTCTTCAATTCTATTCCATGGTTCTATGTTTCTATTTTTATTCCAGTACCATGCTGTTTTTGTCACTATGGCTTTGTAATATAGCTTTCTATCAGGTATGGCGATACAATAAGAGGTGTTTCTTTTGCTGAGGATATGTTTGGATATCCAAGGCCTTTTACCATTTCATATGAATTTTGAGATTTTTTTCAGTCTCAGTGAAGAATGATGCTGGCATTTTTATTGGTATTGCATTAAATCTGTCTATTGCTTTTGGTAGAATTACCATTTTCACAAGATTAATTCTATCTATCCAGGGACATTGGAGGTCCTTCAATCTTATAAGTCCTCCTCTATTTCTTTCTTGTGTGTTTTTATGTTTTCATTATATAGTTCCTTCACATTCATTGTTAGTGTTATTCCAAGGTACTTAATATTTTTTTGTTATTGGAAATGGGATGGTCTCACTGATTTCTTTCTCTGTATATTTGTCCTTTGCATATAGAAAAGCTCCTGATTTTTGTGCATTGATTTTGGATCCTGCCACTTTGCTGAAGGAAGTTATCACCTTAGAAGTTTTGGGATGGATAATTTCGGGTCACTTATATATAAGATCATGTCACCTGCAAATAGGGCTAACTTAGCTTTTTACTTTCCAATCTGAATCCCTTTTATTTATTTATCCTGTCTTATTGCTTGGGCTAGTAGTTCTAGTACTATGTTGAAGAGCAATGGTGAGAGTGGGCACCCCTGTTTTGGTCCTCATCTCAGTGGGAACTCCTTATGTTTTTCCCCGTTAAGAATTATTTGGGTTGTAGGAGCTTTATATATAGCCTTTATTGTTTTGAGATATAAACCCTCTATGCCTACACTTTCCAGTATTTTGATGATGAAGTGGTGTTGTATTTTGTCAAGGGCCTTCTCTGCATCAATTGAGATGATCATGTGGTTCTTAAAGGAGAGATCACTATAGACATCAATGAAATTGGAAGAATCATCAGGGCATACTTCCAAACACTCTACTCCACAAAAGTAAATATTCTGGAAGAAACGGATGAATTTCTAGACACATACCATCTACCCAAACTAAAATTAGAGCACATTAATCTCCTAAACAAACCTATCACATCATGGAGATTGCAAAGTTAATCAAAAACCTCCCCCAAAAGAAAAGTCCAGGACCGGATGGCTTCTCAGATGCATTCTATCAAATCTTCATCGAAGAAATGAAACTAATTTTTCTCAAAATATTCCACATAATTGGAGACCAGGGAATCCTCCCTGACTCATTTTATGATGCTAGTGTCACTCTAATATGAAAACCAGACAGAGATGCAACAAGGAAAGAAAATTATAGGCCTATATCCCTAATGAACTTAGATGTGAAGATCATGAACAAAATCCTTACAAACCAAATTCAACAACACACAAAAAGCATTATCCACCTTGATCAAGTAGGCTTTATCCCAGGGATGCAGGGGTGGTTCAACATACAGAAATTGGTCAATGTAATATACCTCATTGATATACTTTATTTTCTTTTGAGGCAATTGTGAAAGGGAGAGATTTCCTGATTTCATCCTCCTCATGTTTTTTGGTAGTATATAGGAAAGCTACTGATTTCTGTGTATTTAGTTTGTATCATGTTACATTGCTTAAAGTGTCTATCAGCTCTAAAACTTTGCTGGTACAGTCTTTATGGTCTTTTGTGGATAGAATCATATCACCTACAAATAATGATAATTTGATCTCTTCCTTTCAAATTTGTATCCCTTTTATGAGTTTCTCTTGCCTTATTGCTATAGATAAGACTTCAAGTACTATATTACATAAAAGTGGGGATAGTGGACAGCTTTGTTTTGTTCCTGAATTTAGTGTAAAAGCTTCAAGTTTTTCTCCATTTAGTATTATATTGGCTGTAGGTTTGTCATAATAGCTTTCATTATGTAGAGATATGTTCCAATTATTCCCAGTTTCTGTAATACTTTTAACATAAATGGCTACTGGATTTTGTTGAATGCCTTTTCTGCATCTACTGAGATGATCATGTGATTTTTGTCCTTCAGACCATTTATATGATGTATTATATTTATTGATTTGCATATGTTGAACCGTCCTTGGGATAAAGCCAACTTGGTCAGCATTATTAATCTTTTTGATATATTCTTGTATTCTGATTGCCAATATTTTGTTGAGAATTTTTTGCATGTATGTTCATGAGGGAGATTTGTCTGTAATGTTTTTTTTCTCTTTGTCTGGTTTTGGTATGAGGGTGATGCTGGCTTCATAGAAGGAGTTTGGTAGAATTTCTTCCTTTTCTATTTTATGGAAAAGTTTAAGAAGCAGTGGTGTTAGTTCTTCCATGAAGGTCTGGACAAATTCACCAGTGAATGCATCTGGGCCTGGACTTTTATAGTTGGGAGAGTTTTTGTAACTGCTTGGATCTCCATACTTGTTGTAGGTCTATTTAAATGGTTTATCTCACCTTGATTTAATTTTGGTAGGTCATATGAATCAAAGGAATCATCCATTTATTTCAGATTTTCAAACTTAGAGGCATATATATTCTTAAAGTATGTCCTTATAATTTTCTGAATTTCTTTGGTGTCTGTTGTAATGGTGCCTTTTTCATATATAATTTTATTAATTTTTGTCTTGTTTCTCTTTCTTCTAGTCAGATTTTCTAAGGGTTTATCAATGTTGTTTATCCTTTCAAAGAACCAACTCTTTGTTTCATTGATTCTTTGGATTGTTTTTATTTGGGTGTGGGGTTTCTATTTTACTGCTTTCTACCCTAATCTTTATTATTTCTTCCCATTTACTAATTTTTGGTTTGCCTTGTTCTTCTTTTTCCAAGGCCTTAAGGTGAAGTATTAAATTGTTTATTTGTGAACTCTCTAATGTCTTAATATAGGCACTTAGAACTATAAATTTCCCTCTTGGGACTGCCTTCATTGTGACCTGAAGGTTTGGGTATGTTGTATTCTCATCATCATTTGATTATATGAATTTATTTACTTCCTTTTTGATTTCTCCAATGACCCATTCATCATTCAATAGTGTACTGTTTAGTCTTCATGAATTTCTGTATGCTCTGTAGCTTTTCTTGTTGCTGGTAAGCAGTTTAATCCTATTGAGGTCAGATAGAATACAAGGGTTTATTTCAATTTTCCTGTATTTGTTGAGATTTGCTTTGTGTCCTAATATATGGTCTATTTTAGAGATTTTTCCATGTGCTGCTGGAAAGGATGTATATTCTGCAGCATTTAGAAGGAATGTTCTGTACATATGTGTTAGGTCCATTTATTCCATGAAATCATTTAATTCAGATGTCTCTTTGCTTATTTTTTTGCAGGAATGACCTGTCTATTTATGAGAGTGGGGTATTGAAGTCACCCACTACAATTGTGTTTGATGTTATCTGTGACCTTAGGTCTAATAGTGTTTGTTTGATGAAAATGGGAGCCCCCATGCTAGGTGCAAACATGTTTAGGTTTGTAATGTCCTCATGTTGGAGTGTCCCTTTAATCAGTATAAAATAACCTTTATCTTTCCTCACTAATGTTGGTTTGAAGTCTATCCTGTCAGATATTAGGGTAGCAACCCCTGCTTGTTTCCTAGGCCCATTTGCTTGAAATACTGTTTTCCATCCTTTCACCCTAAGACAGTGTCTATCTTTTATTGAGAGATGAGTTTTCTGGGTGCAACAAATGGCAGGATCCTGCCTTTTAGTCCAGTCTGCAAGCCTGTGTCTTTTGGATGGAGCATTGAGGCCACTGACATTAAGAGTTATTATTGAAAGGTATGCATTTATTCTTATTTTGTATTGTTTCCTGATTTCCCTTTTCTTGATTGTTTTGGCTGTTATTTGAGTGTGGTTCATTTTTTTCCTATTTCCTACTAGGTGCGTTTTGCTTTCTCTTCAGTGTGAAGAATTCCTTGAAGCATTTTTGGTAGAGCTGGTTTTGTTGTCATAAATTCCTTACACTTTTTCATTTCAGGTCTTTTAGATAAATATCTATAATTGAAACTGCTGGTTATATAGTGATGGCATGTTCAATTTTTGAGGGATCATTGAATTGTTACTCACAAAGCTGTACCCATTTACATTACTACCAACAACCACAGAATTCCCACATCCTTTTCAACATTAGTTGTATCCCATTTTTTTATTTTGATAATGCCTACCCTAATGGATATGAGGTTGAGGTTGTATCTCATTATAGCTTACATTTGTTTTTTCCCACATTTTCAATGATGGGGAACATCTTATTTTGTCCTTATTAATCTCAAAGCCACTTTTCCCAGATTTAATAAATTAATTACATTGAAGTTCTCATAAAATCTCTTTTTTTGACTTATGCATAATAATTTTCATTCAATAAAATATGCTCAACTAACATTGAATGGGTTAAATAATAGGTGATTCTCTATAGGTGGGGGCAATGAATAGATTTCAATGCACAAAAACAGAGTTCTAAAATTTACAGTAGCTACATGGGGTATCTGAACCAGAGGTAACACAGAAGAGAGTATGAAAATTCACACTGATCCTGGATTTGCCACACAAGCAGGTATTCCAGCAGGAGCATATCTACCATCACTAAATTGTAACAATTACAGTTTAAATGTCTCTAGAGAGCTTTCTGGCTTATCCTAGAATCTTTATCTCCAATCAGTGAAGTTTATAAAACCTCCCATAAAAAATGTCTGCCTAATCTTACAGCATACTGACTTCTCTTTTACTATCTGGGCCAATGCTTGGCAATCTTTGTTGTAAGGTAGCATTAGACTACAGACATTTATTTCAGGTCTCCTCACAAACATGGAGTGCAGCCATGGGCATTGTCACCATTCACTCTGACCTGCCTTGATAGAAAGCACTCACTTATGGTCATGTTTTAGTAACAGTAGTCTGGAGACTGCCTCTGTTTCCAGCAGCTTTGCAGAATGAATCATTTACCAGATGGGAAACTGTGTTAATTGATTCAGTCTGACCACCTGCCTAACCATCCATTTGGCAGACATGATCAGTGCCTGAACTAGTTTTGACTCTAATAATGAGCCTCAAAAGAAAGCTATAATACATAATTGCTAATACTGCTACAGTGAGTACAACTTCCTAAGGTATTAATTGGCCCATAATTCATACTATATATTTAAACACAGAAACAACTGCTCAGTCAATAACTTCCACTGGCATAACAGAATCAGTGAAGTTTAGCATGGACTATCTAGGACAAGTTCAGTTATACATGTATGTAATGAGATGCCAAGTACAGGTGGCTAATTTAAATTTCAGAGGACATTGCTACTTCCAGTGGCAAAAAGAATAGTTTAGTTCCTTCTTGAAAAGAGGCAAACACTTAAAAGAAAGGTTGTAAAGTGGATGCTGAATTGGGTCACAGGAATATAAGGCTTGCCAAACTATTCTAAAGCCTCTATCAAGATTTACTAAGAGAACGGGGAAACACTAGATTTTCTTCTATTTGGCAGGGCCTTGTTGATGACTGGCTTTTCAAAATGAGCTACTGCAGTGCTTCATCCAGCCACCACTTTGCAGAGATTTGTACCTCTGTTAATGTATGACATTTAGAACAAATGCTATTTATTTCCAGAGCTGAAGAACTTTATTTATAATTTTTAAATTGCTTTAGTCAAGTGTTAAAAATGAGGAACTTAAAAAAGTTAATTTTCAAATGGTTTCAAAAGAATCCTATTTTTTTCTTAATATACCATTTAATGTTTTAATTCAATGACTGATTTTAAATATTTATTTTTCATTCTGGAAACACCAATATGTCAAAGTCAGCAGTTGCTTGCACAAATGTCTAATCACTTCAATTCTGAGGAAAATGAATCTCATTATAATTTGTGGTTATTATAAACTGAAATAAAAGTGCTACTGGTGCTTATAGAAATATATTTTCTTATATTTCTGCATGGATTTACGCCAAGCAATGAATCTTTTTCAGTTGAGTGCCTCATTTGCAGTGACTTTTCCCCCTTTTTATAAAGAACTTTCATTGACTATCTACTCTCCTTGAGAGTAGCACACAAGACTTTGCTCTTTGATTTTCAAACACCAAACAAAACAGTTTGAATGTAAACTGCACCTCCTTCCCCAGAATCACATGTTTGAACTACCAGTCTCCAGCTAGTGGTGCTGTTTTGGAAGTTTGTAGGAGCATGAGGAAGTAAAGCCTAGCTGGAGAAAGTAGATCTCTGAAGAGAAAGGAGGTCAGGCCTTGAGGTTTATAGCCCAACCCTACTTCCTGTCTATCTCTGATTCTAGCTTTCCATTCCACTGAAATGAAAATAGCTGTCATCTGGTTTGACCACCACAAAGCTGCCTATCCCCTTGCCCCACCATGATAGGCTGTATCCCCCTCAGACTGTAATTCAAATTAAACCTCCAAGTCCTTTATGTTTCTTCTTTTCAGATATTTAGTTGCAGCATTCAGAAAAGTAGCAAATATACTACGGCAGAAGATGACTATTCTACCACTTTGTGGTAATGAAGTGATACTAATGGTGGTCATGCTTGATTTGATACAAATTCATTGACTCCTCTAAATCACAAAACATGCATCCAAACACAAGCATGTAAGAGATTATATGTGTTCTCTAAATTTCTCAAATATGTACAAAATAATTCGTGTGTTTTGGAGCATGATATTCACCTTGTCAAACTATGGACACAATTTGAATTCCTTAAGACCAGATCTCCAGCCTGATTCCCTACTAGATCTTACCTGGCTTTTAGCTTCTGCAAAACTCAGGTGAAGTATGTTTTCTCTGATTTCAATGAGAGACTGGTGGTGAGAAGGCCTGGGGCAGCTATCCCTCTAGTCTGTCTACTGTGTAACATGTCAGGATCTTTATCTGGCCAAACTGATCAGTAAAAGAGTGGCCTGAGGAAATAATGACCTTTGTTCCTAAGATTAGCAGAATTGAAAAACATCTCAAGACCAAATAATTAGGGTCAAATGATCATTTATCAATAAGCTCTCACTTGTGAGAAGGCAGCCTGCGATCTTCCTTCTTCAATTAATAGAAATCACCCGTAAGTCAGCTTTCCAGAAAGAAGGCTTTTTAGGATTGTTGGCCTCCATCTTTTGACTACTCACTCACTATACTGGAGTTCTTTCACCATTACATTTTGCCTTGCCTCATGGTTGATTATCCTATATCACCCATAAGCAGATCAAGCCTTTATGTACTAACAAAGTGGAAAATAGATGCCATAATATCAACATTGACTATACCTTCTGATGACCCAGTAATTCAAAGTATGCAGGTCTTATATAGTTTGACTACAGATAAATTCTGTAATTGTTCTACTATAATAAGCATAAAGATAGCTCGGAGCACAGCAGTTAATAATACAAACATCAAGGAATATAAAATCTGGAGGGAGAAGCACTCATAGAAGAGAATGAGCAAAGCTTTAAGCCTGAAATTCCAACCCCTTCTGATATCTGTGACCCTCCTTTTATTAGAATCCATTTTGTAGAGGTAGTCTCTGCGTGGCTCCTAGTTATGACAGAAACAATGGGAGAGCAAGAAAAAATTACAAAATTCATCAACCTTTAAAAATGCAGGTAGAACTTCCCCTTTGAATGAGTAGATGTCATGGAATCCCAACAGAGGCAAATCAAGCATTACTCTCTCTGTGGTACTATTGAATATTCATGGACCATCACTAACCAATTCCCACAGTCAGCCTTTAGGTGTACCCACATGCTCCTGGTGACCTGAGATACACATTAGGTAGCTTTACTCAACCATTTACTGTTTGTCTAGTACGTCCTTTCAGATTTGGAAAGTTTAAAGTGATGTCTGTCTTTTAATCACCTGAGCTCCATAGTGAATCCTCTTATTTTCCTGTTTATGTTCAAATTTCGTGTCCAGTATACAAGGTCTGCTTTGTTATAGAATGTTCCTTCATCTTCTTCTTTCTCAGACCCAATATTAGGCCTTCCTTCATCAATGTTTCATTATAAACAAAACAGTCAGTTCTGGACCAGCAGACATATTTCCAACATCTATCCCTCCTTGATGCTGGTAGTTCTGGGAACTTGTCCCAGGCCCTGGTCCCTTTTTTCTGGTTATTCTCCACAATAGAACCTGTGTTTTCAGAGCGCCATCTGTCTCAAGAGTTTGGTTTAATAGGTGATAAAAGCTATAAACTCTCACCAATTGGCCATATTTAGTTCTCATTTCATGTTTCTTGCCTTATGATACTATGCTGTGTGTCAGAAATTATGCAATCATGATATCATTTAATTTTCATGGAACCTGATTCTCTCAAAAGCTGATTTTATGCTCATTTTCACAGAAAAAGAGATTGCCCAGTACCAGGGATGGGAAACCTTCAGTGAGTTGTTGGTCAAGAAGGTACATGAGGCCCCCAAAACAAGACAGGATATTACCAATGCTCTTGGTTTTCCAACAGAACTAGAAAGTAAGACCCCATTGCTAAAGATACAATATGTATCCATTGCTATACACTGAGAAGTCAAGGTACTACTGAGCTAGAAGTCTCCTTTCTGCTGGCTAGTTATCTGGAATGTGCTAGGTAGGCTGCTGGGGGAAGGAAAGTCAATAGTTTTAACCATCAGTGGACACTACAAACTATAACCATGGCCAGCCAGGAAGATGAGTCCACTAATGCACTACTAGAACGCCTGTTATGGGGGTAACCCAACTTCTCTCTGATTGGACATGAGGCCCACTCTGAAGGAGTGAAAACAAAGTCAAAAGCCCGTGACTTAAAGGCTCATAGGTTCTGTTAAATTGATATTCTGTGCCCATCAAATTGTGCTCTACACACTCTTTTGGTTCATACAGTAGTGCTGCTCTCACTTTTGATCAGAGAAGCTTTTATTTACAGATGGCAGTGACTATGTCATCATGGATGATGGAGGGAAAGGATGAAGGAAAGGAGGAAGGAAGGAAAGAAAGAGGAAGAAAGAAAAACAAGCATGAAAATAAAAGAGGGACTGGTAGGAGGGATAAATGGGTTCAGCAGAAGAGAACAATAAAAAGGTTAACAATAACAATATAAAGGTTTTAAAATAGAAAGAAGAGGAGATTGAGACTGAACTGGCAGAACCAATATTCAAATACAATTTGCATGCAAGTCATACCTACCACTTTCCCACAGTCTCCTCCAAAGTTCTCAGAGAAGGCAAGTCATAAGACAGAAATATCTGATTATGTTCCTTAAGTAACAGCAAATAGAGCCTCCTGAAGCCATCTTCTATGCCAACTTATGGTGATAGATTGGTATTTAAAAATCATAGCTAGAAAAAAAAATGTAATTGACAAATTCTACCTGGGTCTTGCATTTAATCTCTCCAAACCTATCCTATGCAGAATTCAGTGCTGGTTACAGTTTCCACCAACTCATAATATTAACTTTACTCTCTGGACCTGGATTTCATTTGTATTCTCCAAAGCTTGCCATTTCCTTTATATTCTGCGATGGAATGCTATTCACAGTAGGAATATGAGCCCAATTACTATCATTGACTCTGTTCCCCAAGCCACCTAGCTCCATTCCCTGAATATCTTACAAGTATAATCTAGAGACCAGCCATAGGATCAGACAGAAGGATGAGGTAGGAGTTCCCCTTTCTAATATGTATTCATCTATTCTGAATTTGAGAAATTAAATCTTCTAGACAGTAAAGATTTGATCAGAAGAGATCAAATTTAAAATAGCTGTGTCAAAAATTCTCAGCTACAAATCATTGTCATATGTAAGCATGCCATGCATAGCATTGCCTTCCTTCAGGACAATACCAACCCACCACCACAGTTGGTGTGTGCTGGGACTGAAGGTTTCACTGATGAGGAGCACATTTTCTTCTAGGAGTCATGAAGAAAGAAAGGAGACTGATGTTGTGCTCAACAATGCACAGCCTGCCATAGACATTTATTCAGCTCCTATTTGCTCCCAGAATATTTCCAGACATTTATTATATGTTGTGCATCCCTAAATCACAAAGCATAAAAGATGTCATAAATTGCTTACCATGTTAGCCAAAGCATGATGGTTTTTTGAAGTCCCACTGAACCATTTCTCCTGCTTTTTATTAACCAATAATATAGGTAAACCATATTAAACTACATCCAGATTCATAGAACAAAACAAATTCTAAGATTTTTTTCAAAGGTTTGCCCTAGGTAGCATGTCTATCAAGGATCCGTCATCCACCTGTGTTGCCAGCACTTCCAGATGTTCTACTTGGAGAATAGTACCATTACCATAAATGCAAATACACTTTACAGGTAATGCCATTTAGAGGTAATGCCATCACTAAATGTTTTACGTAGGAACTTGCACTCTAAATCTGAAGTGTTAATGGCTACTTTAAACTAGCTATTGCTTTGGATGACAAATTAGAGAGACAAGTACATGTTTGCACTTAAATGAGAACAAGTTAAATATTTGCAGTTTTCAAATAAAACAAAAACATCTAAAGAAAAGCAACATGTAAAAACCCCAAATTTACTAAAAAAAGATGAAAAAGAGAAGGTGAAGGAAGAGGAGAAAGAAAGAGTATCTCACTGACAAAATGATTCATAAAGGGTTTTGAAAACATTTCTCCCAAACCAATGAAATGTGAGACCCATCACTTTGTTTTTGTAACCATGCATTTTAAACAGTAAGACAAACCTTTAGAAAAATTAGGTTTCACCTGTTAAGAGACTTACAGTAGAAATGAAATTTAAATTCTTGAGCTGGTGTTCAAAGGTCGTGATAACACCCGATTCTAACAACTAACAGTACTGACCTTTGTTCTGGGCTCTTATGTCCTCCACCATTTCCCACCACAATTACTGCTTACACTGCTCTAAAAGGATTATGTTTGCATCTCCACCTCTATTTCTGTATTTTCTCCAACTTAAAAAACACATTCTATTCTTTTTATTGTGTGTGTGTGTTTCACATGTGTGAGTGAGGATGTATTCATGCCATGGGCACACGTGGAAATCAGAGGACAATTTTTGGGTGTGGGCCATTGCCTTCTACATCATTTGAGGCAGAGTCTTTCATTCTCAGTCTTCTTGTTTACTGCTGCACTTGCCAGGCTAGCTGTTTCTGTTTCTGCCTGTGAGCTCACCTTCAGCATGCTGGGATTACAGAAGTCCACAATGGCTTCTGGGTTTTATGTTGGGCTAGGGACCTGAATTTGGGTATTCAGCCTCAGCAGGAAGTATTTTATCCACTGTGCCATCTCCCCAGACCCATTTCTATTATTTTTGATTGCTTTACAATATCCTTGGCCTTTATTCTCACATCCTGAGAACTTCAAGGTAATATATCCCAGGAAAGCTCCAAAGCTGATAAAGCACCTCATCATGGCAGGGATTAATTCAAACTCCACAGTAATAACCTTAAATATTAATGGTCTTAACTTACCCATCAAAAGACACATGGTATCAGTGTGGATCAAAAAACTGGACCCTTCTATCTGCTGTCTACAAGAAACCCACCTCACCACTAAAGATAGGCACCTCCTAAGGGTGAAAGGTTTCTGATTGGCTAAGAGATCCACTCATTGTAAAGGAGCCCAGATCTGGAATTGGGAACCAGATCAGAATCCCGTGGAGATAAAGATTATGTTCTCCAGTGTCAAGCATTTACTAGTTGTTGGCTAAAAGAGGGGTTACATACATCAAATTCTTCCTAAATTAATAATGCTTATCCCATTTAAACTATACTGACTTCACTCTCCATTGGAGAATCTGTTCTTTTTCAAAAGGTAGTGAGACCAGAGGAGATAAACTACCCCTTATACTTCAGTCAGGCCACAGCTGAAACCCCAGAGGAATTGGGAAGACAAGCAAGAGTGCTGCTTCCATGCTGTTCCTGATAATCACTACCAGAGTGTAGGAGACAGACTGTGAGCATACTCAATACCTACCAAAGCAGAGATCCAGAAGCTCCTAAGCATTCATCACTGAAGTAGACTTGAAATTCACCCACCACGACTTAGGGAATTTTGTGGAAGAGGGGGTGGAAGATTGTAAGAGCCACAGGTTGAAACATCATGTCCAGAGGCATTCCCTCCCCCCAAAATAACTGACTACTGTTCCCACAATGCATAAACCACAACCCCATGGGAAATAATTGCAATCTCACTGAGGAGTGTCCCCAATGGAATGGGAGTAGGGATGAGGGAAAGGAAGGCACCAACACATGATGTATACATACAAAGCATCATTTTCATAATAATAATAATTTTTTAAATATAATTTATTTATTTAAGAGACATAAGAGAAGAGTATTGGCATACCAAGAGCTCCTATCAATGAAAACGAACTTGAGACACGTGTGCCACTTTGTGCATCTGGCTTTATTTGGGTACAAGGGAGTCTAACCCAGGCTGACAGGCTTTACAAGCAAGTATTTAACCATTAAGCTACCTTGCCACCCTACTCTATCGTTTTCTAAGACGATCGATGATCCACATTTAGCAATCTTAAAATACGCCTTTAATTATGTTTAGAGCTGTCAAAGTCATCAGAATCCAGAAAAGTCTGAAAAACTATCACATGCCAGACAAGACCCAGTGTGGTATCTTCATTTAGATCCTGAAACAGAAAAAGGAAATTAGGGAAAACATGTGAAATAAAATGCCATATGGCATTGAGTTCATAATAATGGACTATTTCTGCCTTTTTAGTTATGCTTAAGTTATACCACAGCAATGTCAGATATTAGCAGTTGAAGAAACTGGGTGATGGGCAGATTAGAGTCTCTGTACTCTTTTGAAACTTTTCTATACATATAAAATTATTTACTTTGAAGTAAGCAATACATAAAACATCATTTTTAGATGTTAAAAGGAAAATAGTTAAAGTGGTCCTTACCAAAATTTAAAGTTTTGCTTTATAAAAGTCCTACAGAAAAAAAGAATTAGGAGAAAATGTTTCCATACTATATACATGAAAAAAAACCTCATATCTACATAAAGAACTCTCAAAACTCAACAGTGAAAAACAATCCAATTATCAAATGAGAAAAAGGCCATGAGGAGACATCTCATCAAAGAAGAATGACAGGATGGCACCCGAGGACGTGGAAGGTTCCCAATGCCAGTAGCTGTTAAAGCAGTGCAAGTGAAAGGCACATGAAGGGGCTACAGACCCTCAGAACAAAAGAGCAGCATTGATGGTGACAATACCAAGTGCTAGCATGTGAAGGAATAGGACCATTCATACATTAATAGTGGGAAGATAAAATGGTGATACCACTCTGAAAAAAAGATGGAGAGTTCTGATAAACATGTACTTGCCATATGACTCATAGATTGATTTCCTAGGCATGCTTACACTACACCCCAACTATTCCTTTTGATGACATAGTCTATATGGATCTCAGGATGCCAAGCTAAAAAAAATTTCAAAAGGTTACACAAGACAAAACAAAACAATGTAGTAAGGCAGGCATTGTGTCACATGCCAATAGCAACAGCACTGAGAAGGTTAAGGCAAAATAATCTTGAGTTTAAGATACTCTCTCAAAATAGCAAAAAAAGTCAAAATTACATAGTATGTGATTAGAAAACAGTCTTTACATAACAGAATACAGGGAAGGAAAACAGTCTAATGATTCCCAGAGGTTAGGAAAGGGCAGAGTGGGGAAAACTATCCAAAACCACAAAAGGCCTATCCAATAACAGGAAACTTTTGCTCTACTTGGTGAGCACATGCATTTACAGATGCAGCAGAACTGCACAGAATTAAATATACCCACATGAGTGCATATGATGCAAGAGAAATCTCAATACCATTGAATGATCCTTTCTACATCAATTTCTTGAGTATGATACAATACCATAGCAATTCAAGAAGAAATGGCATAAAGATGTACAAATCCTCAGGATTATTTCTCAGCAGAACATACGAATTTACACTGATTTCAAGTTAAAATTTTTACAATAATAAAAACAATATAGTGGGAAGCAACAAGCTGTGATAGGTAACTCATTTGTATTAACACACATGACTTATCACCAACTAATTTATTCTAATTGATTCAGAGAAGAAACCAAATAGAGCAGACACAAAATTGAGCCTCTTCTGTCATGTCATAGCAATAAGTCCCAGAGACCCAGAAGCCAAGATCCCAGCATATATTTACCATGATGCTATGTTGACTTGCAGCACAAGCCTTGAGGAAGACATTTCCCACTTAACTCTGCAGGACAGATCCAGAATCCTATGGCATATCTCAAACTGCCTCTAGGGTGATTCTGATTTATGATACTCTGCACTTCAAACAAAATTGTTCAACCAGTTATAAACTTGCCTGTTGACACTGTTGCTGAATGTGTTTGTTCCTGTACAGCTACCAGCATGTTCTTTTTATCTTAAATGTCTTACTGAAATAAAGATAGTATCTATCAGAAAGTTTACCCCATGATCTATATTTATCATCTAGAAAACTTCCCAAAATGTGATGCGTATTCTTATAAAATCATTCTGACTCATTCCATTTTGTTTTACCCTGGCATGTTCTAAATGAATTACAGAATTCATTGTGTAACAAAAGTCAGATTACAAAAACTATATATATATATATATATATATATATATATATATATATATATATGTATGTATATATAAATATATTAGTAGAAACTTTGTATGAACACATTGTGTGTTAGTAACATCATTTTCCTCCTCTCTGCTCCTGTACCACTGGGGGCCCTCCTCAGTGGGACTTCTGGTCTTCCCCCTGTGGTTGTGGGTTATGACATATGAGAACATCAGTTAGTCATTGTAGGTGGGGGGACAATGCATTTGGATATTTCCTTTCACGCTGTGGCTCATCAATATTTACATCTCCTCTTCTACAAAATTCCCTGAGCGATGGTGAGTGTGTTTTAAATCTACTTTAGGGTTTTGTTACAGCAGTTTCTGGATTTTTGCTTTGGTGAATTTTGAGTAGCCTCAGGGTCTGACACCATGACCCTGTCTCTGGTTGACAGGTCACCATTGAAGCAGCACTCTTTCTCATCTTATGTGGAATGGTAGAAAGCCTCAGATATCCAAAAATAACCTCAACAAGAGAAACACCTCTGAAGTTATCAGCATACCCCATCTAAAGCTATGCTACAAAGCCATCATAAAAAAAGACACGGTACTGGCATAAAAACAGACATATAGACCAATGAAACAGAATTGAAGACCACGCCCTTAGTTCAAGCAATTACAGCTACTTGAACTTTGACAAACAGCACTCACCTAGTACCCTAGTAGCCCAGGAAATTAATCAATTACCAAAACCAGTGGGAGCTCATGAAGTTAAAAAGCTTTTAAACAGACAAATATGCCATAAACAGAACAAACACACTACCCACAGAATGAGAGAAAATCTTTGCCAGCTACACCTCTGACAGAGGCCTAATATCTAGAATCCATAAAGAGCTTAACAAAAACTAAGCAATAAGAAAATCAAACAACTCACTCAAAAAAATGGGGCCGAGAACTAAATAGGGAATTCTCAAAGGAAGAAATACAAGTGACTAATATTCACTTAAGAACATATTCAACATCCTTAACCATCAGGGAAATGTAGATTAAAACAACTATAAGATCCACCTTACTCCAGTCATGATAGCAATCAGTGAAAAAATCAAGTGACAATAAATGTTGGAGAGGATGTAGGGAAGGAGGAACCCTCATTCACTGCTGGTAGGAGTACAAACTTGTTACATCCACTATGAAAATCAATATGGATATTCCTCAAAAAGATGAAAATAGAGCTACCAACTGACCCAGATATTTCTATACTGGGCATCTACCTTCAAGGCTTCACTCTTCATTACAGAGATATTTGCTCAACTATGTTTATGGCTGCTCAATTCACAATTGCTAAGAATTGGATGATGAAGATGTGGACTTCTACTCAACAATAAGGACATACTTGGAACAGATGATACTAGGCAAACTCACACAAGTACAGAAAGACAAATGCCACATGTTCTCCATCATCTGTGGTTCCTAATCCGGAACAGCCTGAGTTGCAAGCATACCTGACAGGTGACTCAAAAGGTTAGATAATAGGCATGGGAGTTTCTTGGGGAAGTGGAATGGGAGAGAAGGGTGAGATACCCACAAACTAAATCCAAAATGGATTAGTTCTATAGTAACGTTTCTCCTGGATAACAAACTAAATAATACAGGGACAGTAGTAAGAAGGGCCCTGGAGAGGGTGGGTGAAGCATAACCGTAAAATATTTGGCTCTGGCTTGTAACTCCAAGTACCAGAAATTGGTTACAACCCACATTGAGCTGTTGATTGGAGAGACATATGAGATCTCCAATGTAAGGCAGGGTTTTGTCAAAGCACTTGACTACCTACTTGAGGTTAAAGATCCTCTTGCTGATGATACCACATGCTAGCAACACAGATCTGCCCATATAGTGCTGGAAAGTACAACATGAGCTGCTGGGAGGAAAATGGCCAACAACCTTATGTACTAGCAAGGGACACTGCTATACAAAAGCAACCAGACTGACAAGATAGGCATGCCTGTGCAATAGTGGCACCTAGCCTACCTGGGTAACCAATGGCTCTCTGATTTGATAAGAGACTCAGTGCTCATAGCTGGAACTGGGAATCAAGTCAGAATCCTATGGAGGCCAGATCATGAACTCTAATGAGATGCTCCAACTAGTATTTAGCCAAAAGAGAAGCTACATCCATCAAAATCTCTCTAAATTGACAATGCTTATCTCATTGATCCTATTGATCTTATTTGTCAGAAGGCAGCAAAAACTGAGGAGATAAACTACCCCTCACACATCTGCCAAGACCCAGGTGAAACCACAGGGCAATTGGCGAGATAATCCATAATTTAAATATTTGCTTTTCCTTACATTTTGAAAATTGAAAGACAGACTTTGCAATGGCCACAGACCAGAAGTACAGAAATACAGATATTATAATGTAGAAACAGGGAGGTGGTAGATAGGAGAAATTTTGCCCTAATTTAAAATGCTGGGTACTTTTGGCTTCATAATGCAGATGAACTTTATGCAAATTCTAACAATAGTAGTAATATAGTAATTTTCAATAAATAGATGTTGGAAATAACTAGTGAAAAATAAATGAGATACTAAGCTCATATAATGTGCAGGTCTGTTTTGTTTTATAATAGAAATAAATTCAAAACACCCAAGGGAAATTTTAAAAAGACTAATGACACAGATTGTTGCATGACTTTTCCTGAGGTTTCTGTTTATATTCACTCCGGATAGAGAAGGCAATGAGACTAAAGTGTGCCAAAGATTCTACAGAAGTTCAGCTTGAAAATCCAATAAGTTAACTGGTTTTCCTTATAGGACCATGGGTGGGGCACATCTTCCAGGAGTGTCAAAAACTATAGCCAGCTACAGCAATGAAGTATCTCCCTCCCAGTGATTGTTAACCCCTGGCAAGCTTCATGAGCCTTTCTCTCCTTCCATAAGGAACTGTTATTGGATCCAGTCTTGTGAAGGTCATAGGATATGAGTGATCAAAACAACTCTTATTAAGATAGCAATGATCATGTTCAGACCAGAGGAAACAACTATTCAACAAAGGTATAGCACACATTTTATGCTATGTTAAAATAAAAGAAACAAATCTCATATGTTGACATGTAAAGATGCCATACCATCATATTAGTTAAGATAGCATATGTTAGTTATGTTACATAATGGTGTTTTGGCTAATGATAGATAGCACATATATAAGATTACAAAGCAGCTGAAAAGGGCTGGAGAGATGGCTTAGTGGTTAAGCGCTTGCCTGTGAAGCCTAAGAACCCCGGTTCGAGGCTCAACTCCCCAGGACCCACGTTAGCCAGATGCACAAGGGGGCGCACGCATCTGGAGTTCGTTTGCAGTGGCTGGAGGCCCTGGCACACCCATTCTCTCTCCCTCTCTCTATCTGCCTCTTTCTCTCTCTGTCTGTCACTCTCAAATAAATAAATAAAAATAACAAAAAAAAAACTAAAAAAAAAACAAAGCAGCTGAAAAACTGCCTACAACTACTATTTCACTGCTCTTTTCTCATAATTAGGTATGTTTCAATGCACAAACCCTTACTATTATGATACAACAGCTCATAGAACTCAGTAGACAAACATGCTGTATAGGCTGTCAAGCACACCACTCTATACAGTATTGTTTTACTTAAATATAGTAATAATGCCTAGTGATATGCACATAGAAAGCTAGAAAAATATACAATAAATTGCTAACAATTAGATGGGGAAGAAGTGTGAGCATAGTTACATTATGTTTATGCATAAAATGTCTGATTTCTTGATATAGTGTATAAAATACAAATGAGCCTAAGATAATGAATATGTATTGCACCATCAAAGAAGCACAGGATGGGGGATCCAGGAATGTCTTGTGAATGTCACAGGTAGGGAGCATCATGCCCCTCACAGATCTCAGGTGCAGGTTAGATGCCGGAGACCAAAGAGTATGCTCCAGGCCATCGTAAAGTGTCACATGAACAGACTGGTGTCGATGTTTCAAGCCAAGGACAGGAAGTTTTGTGTTTTGTTTTATTTTTCAAGGCAGCATCTAACCTGGAACTCACTCTATCATTCAGACTGGCTAGCAATTCATGGTTATCCTACCTCAGCTTCCCAAGTGCTGGGATAAAGGAGTAAGCCACCACATCAAACTAATAATACAATTTTAAGTAAAGAGAATATCACCAAGCCTGTATTTAAAAAATACTCATTCTTTTCATTCTTCAGTATGACATTTCTGTCCGTCTTGGGGCTGGCCATATTAAGGAAACTTCAACCATGCTCACCTTCTTAAAAAATTATTATTTACAACATCCATAATTATAGAAAACAAATCATAATAATTCCCTCCTCTCCCTCACTTTCCACTTCACAACTCCATTCTTTATCATATTCCCTTCCTCTCCCAATCAGTCTCTCTTTTAATTTGATGTCATCATCTTTTACTCCTATTATGCTGGTCTTGTGTAGATAGTGCCAAATACTGTGAGGTCATTTTGTGTCTGGAAGAGTGTATTGTATTCTATCCTTCCTTTGGCTCTTACAATCTTCCCACCACCTCTTCTGCAATGGACCTTGAGCTTTGGAAGGTGTGATAGAGATGTTTCAATGATGAAACACCTCTGTCACATCTTAGCACCATGGTGCCTTTTGAATCATCCCAGAGGCCACTGCCAACTGAAAAGAGAAGCTTCTCTAACCAAAAGTGAGAGTAGCATTAACATATTGGTATGAAAATTAGAAAAGTGCTTACCGGGCAGTTTGGTGAGCATAATATATGCATTCAGTCAGACAGACACCAGCAGGTGTTATACCCTTGGGGCTAGGATTTCAGTATCATGTATTCCTTCCTGTGGAGTGGGACTCCAGTCCACTCCAGTTGGTTTCCCCCATAACAGACTTGCCACTATTGCGTCCATTGGCATATTTGGCCTGGCTGGCCCAACTTAAGGTTTATAGTGTCCACTGTTATTTATTTCCACTGATGACCTCTCTCTCACTCACTCTCTCTCTCTCTGTCTCATGGAGCTGCATGCAGCATAGCTTTTTCCAGCTAGTCTATACATAGGAGGTTTTCAGCTAAGCACAGTCAAGTTTTCTCACCCATCTTGCAGCTCAAGTATGCTGTCATACAGTTTTTGAAGTACTTAAAATTATTTATTTGAAAGAGAGAAAGCAAGCAAAGGATTCTTCTGAAAAAGAACTACAGATGCATGAGCCACTTTGTGCATTTGTCATTATATGGTTACTTGCAAATCAAACCAGGGCTGTCAGGCTTTACAATCAAGAGCCTTAACCATGGTCGTTTGGCTTTACACGCAAGTGCCTTAACTGCTGAGCCATCTCTCCAGCCCCAGTGGCCAATTATTACTTACAAAAAGTTGTACAACTTCACAGGCAGTAAAGGTAATTAAAATGAAAGCCAAAAAGGACATGATTTTTCTCCTGTGAAACTGACGGAAATGTAAAGAAACTGACAATACATATTCTCCATATTAAAAAATTTCCTCTCTATTTTACAAAAGAAATATGATTATGTTATACTATTGTTTAATAGTGTCAAGAGTGTGGAAAATCTCTTGGGCTGCATAGATGGCTCAAGGGTTAAAGGTACTAGCTTAAAAAGCCTGCTGACCTGGGATCTTTTCCCCAATACCCACTTAAAGCCAGATACACAAAGTAGTGTATGTGTCTGGAGTTCATTGCAATGACAAGAAGCCCTGGTGTACCCATTATCTCTCTCCTCCCACATAAATTGATACTTTTCTTTTTTAGTGTAGAAAATCTCACAGCCTCATACAATATCATTTACACTTATACTTCCTGAAATCTTTATTTTCTTTGGAAGTAATCGCATCATGCTTACAATAATTAAAAAAATTCTTGTATCATTGGATTTACCCATCCCATTGTAGAGATTATACTCTATAGAAATAACCTCTCTATTACATATGAATATAAACAGAAGGATGGTTGGTGGGGTACTGTTTCTAATATGGTTGTTTCAGGAGGAAAAGAATACACTATAATGGGGCTGGAGAGGTGGCTTAGAGGTTAAGGTACTAGCCTGCAAAGCCAAAGGACCCAGGTGTAATTTCCCAGGACCCATGTAAAGCCAGATACACAGTGGCATTGTATCTGGAGTTTGTTTGCAGTGGCTGGAAGCCCTGGCATGCCCATTCTCTCTATATATCTGCCTTTCTCACTCTTTCAAATAAATAAATAAAAATAAAATATTTAAAAAGCACTGCAATGTTAATTAGCAAAGAAAAATGAATAAAACAGTACATTTCTATACCAAATTATATATTACTATGGATATAATATACTGTTTTCATTAATTTATTTTTACTTATTTTCTTCACTTTTTAATTGTATATATTTTATTTCTTTACACTTTTTAATTTATTTTTGTATGCTCTGTTCTTTGACTCTATAATTCCTAAGGTAGCATAATTATGTTCCTATCTTCTATTATTTGCACAGCCTTAACCAGCTTTTCCTTAGCATCCAAAGTAGGCTTTGTCATTGATTCCTCTGATTCCCAAGGACCATTAGGCTTTCAGTGCTGAAATGAACATAATAATGCCCAAACAAACCCAGAATGAAGGTTCAGATTTGGAAGAGAATCCGGCCACCTTGCTCTGACATTCAGTTCTGCATCCTTCCACTATGTGAGCAACATTGAGGGAGGATGCTGGAGAAGGATGATCAAACAGTGAAAAGCAATTTTCCTCCTTGAGCTGCTGCTTATCTCTGAAATGGGCAGGTCTCTTACAAAAGGTGCATATGAATGCATCAAAGGAATTATATTTTGTTGGCTTATAATTAAATTCCACACATTTTCTTGTTTCTGTCTCTGATTCCAATTCCTAAAAGAAACACAGTATCTTTCTACAACACAGTATGAGTTTCAATGGTCTTGTGATATTATCCTTTTAAATCTTATTTTCTATTTATTTTGTAAAACACAAACTGAGGTAGATTTGCAATGGAATATCCTTCCTTATTCTCATCAGTTTGTCTATTGCTCTGTAACGGTTAACCTTCCTTACACATTACCACCACATCATCACTGAAATGTTAATACTTTCTCAAGGATATATCAGCTTTATCCAATCTCCCTACCATCCACACACTGTAAATTGTATTAAGACCTCCTTAAGAAAACTAAGATTTGCCCCATGCACTACGGAAAATGAGCAGAAATCTATGAACCATCACTAAAATTCTGAGGTAGAACTCCTACCAGCATTAGTTTTGTGTATTGTCACATCTGAGGCCTGCTGGATAATAAAGTTATAAAGGGAACTCATCAGTGAAAGCTGGCGTAGCCCAGCTGCCCAGTGCCATAAATTCTTATGACCTGCATTCAGGAAGACAACATCAGGAGGTAAGGCAAAACCCCCAAAGGACAGAAAGCCTAGTAGGTTTGAATAATATTGGTGCAACAAGGACAATTGTGGGTCTGTTGCTATTGTCTTTCATATTACATGCTGTTTTGGCAGACCACAGAAGATATAGTAGCCCACAAACCACCTGACGAGACTCCAGTTAAGATGGTATTGCAGATAAGTACAATATTTGACCATCCCCCAGCTTTGTGGGCTCCATTTTTTCCTAGTCATAGCACACAGGAAATGGAATATCTCACACTAACAATCTTCTGATACACATAGCAGTGAATGCTTTTCTCAAGGAACAAGGCCACTTACAACTCAATGAAAGCCAACCCTAAATTGTTCCGTGGAACATGATGTTCACATGTGGAATCACAGGGCTCCATATCTGAAAGGGGCCTTCTTGTTCATGCCTATCCTTCTGCATGCATTCAGTGTTGTCAGTTCAGTCCTGCAGTCCAGCCCTCCCTCTCAGTGTCCTGACCATGGCCTATGACACACTATGAGGCTCTTTGTAATAATTTTTACCAACTTATCACCAAACATTTCCTTCTCATCCCCAAGACACAACCTAAGAGTTTATGTTCTTGAAAGCTTTCCCAGAAACTTAGACATAGGCAAAGCTGCCTCTGAACTTATTATATCTTGGTATATATTCCTGCTATGATATATAAAAATCAACACCATGTTTACTTATTTACCTATATTTCTCATATCCCCAGTTTTATAAAATAAATCACAAAAAGGATTTAACTTATCTGAGGACAAAGGTTTTTTCATATAGCCTTTTAGTGATGTTTGAGGGCTGATAGATGGAGGCATAAAGAGGAGGCAGGATTTAAGTTACAATAAAATCGGGGTAGATTTAAGTAATTATATCTCTGTATACACATAAGAACAGATTTTATATACCTATCTTTGGCATGGTTTTATGTGGTTAGATGTTATTATGTGATTAGGGCTGTTATTTTGAGCCATTCACAATACTGTTAGAACATGAACTTATAAAAGAACAAGAAGGATTTTTTTAAATTCTCTCTTAATCATTACAAACTGAAAGAGCAAAGGTAATTGTGTGGTTTTAGTAAAAAGGCTTTGCTGTTTCTATGGTGTTTGGTCTAGCATGGCTCTTGAAAAGCACTCTCTAACATAGTCGCTCCCCTCTTTCACCTACAATGCTGAGGGAATGCATTAAAAACATGGAAACTGTGCTGCTTCCCAAGACATAGGACTGAAAGTTTGAGTAGAAGAATCTGCTGAATTTCCTGGATGCATGGAAATTACTAAATACAGAGCCAGAACCAGTGGGCTAGCCTCTCTCCTTGTTCATAGGCAGCCATTTCCTCCCTTTCTCTCTTTATATTGCCCTCTCTTTCCTCCTATATGTGTACAATCATACTGGATTAGTGACCACTGCAAAGAATTTATTTTCATCAATTACCCCTTCAAAGTCCCATCTCAAATAAAGTCACATACTAAGGTCCAAAGGCTAGAATTTCTGTGTGAAAATTTAAGGAGTGAGGAGATACTTTTCACCTATAATAATGCAACTCTTGAAACTGAAAGAATTCTTTTAGCAGAGTACCCCCAAAAGTCTCCTTGATGCCTGGCACCTGTAGTAGCTACTACCTGGGGACACCTAGAGCTACTTAAGCCAAGTGTACACCAGAAAATGAGAACAGGGTGAATTGTCATCTAGGTGTGGCTTTAGGACGATTACTTATTTTCAGAATTGAGTGGCCAGGAATTTTGTAGTAACCCAAACAGGAAAAGCACAGGAAGGAAGCAACAACAAAACCACATTTACTTTTTAAAGTGTAACCACATGGACATATCCATGCACTGATGATGGAAATGAAAAATGGAGTCCTGTTTTTAGAAACAATGTGGTGATTTAATCAAGAGCATTTAAAAATTCACCCATGATTTTGATTTTAGATATTTTTTCAGAAACAAAGACTATGTTGAAATTTTTCTAAAAACTATTCTTTTAAGAATATATTTTCACTTATTTATTTGAGAGAGAATGAAAGAGATAATGAGAGAGAAATAAACGGGTGGCCCAGGGCATCTTGCCATTACAAATTCTAGACACATGTGCCACTTTGTCTAGTTAGTTTTATGTGGGTATTTGGTAATCAAACCTGTGTCAACAGGCTTGGCAAGCAAACACGTTTAACTGACAAGACCTCTCCCCAGTCCTCTAAAAACTATTCTTCCTATCATCAATTATAATATATCAACATGACTGTATATACACTGTGCACATAACTAATACAAAATGTTGAAAGCTTCCTCAGTACCCAGTAAAAAAAAAAATGGAAAGGATATATTTACATGAAATACTTCTACATTGCAACTAAAAATAGTTTCCAAGTAATTAGTTTAAATAATTTTATGATGTAATATTAACTAAAATGTCAACTGAATCAGATAAAAAATATGAGAAATAAGAAAATTCTGTGTAAAATGTTATCATAGAGGAAATAATGGCTATCTTAGCAGGAATTTTCTGGTAGGATAGGAACATTTGCTGAGATTAGAGATTATTTTTATTTTTTCCACATTTCCTAAGCTTCCTAAGTGTGGAATGCACATATTGTCCACATAAAGCAAGAAGTCGCAAAAACATTTTCACTCTTGTTCTTCCCTGGCTATTTCTCTTCTCTTCTTTTCTATTTTTTTTTTCTGCTTTGTTTTTTCAAGGTAGAATCTCACTGTAGCCCAGGCTGACCTGGAATTCACTATGTAGTCTCAGGGTGGCCTCTAACTCACAGCAATCCTCCTACCTCTGCCTCCCAAGTGCTGGGATTAAAGATGTGCGCTACCATACCCGGCCTTTCTTCTTTTTTCTTTTGCACCAGAGCTAGAGATTGAGCAGAGACTCAGGGTGCACAGAGTTTATTCCCTTCTTTTATTCACTAGCTCCCCACCTGCTTCTCAATTCCACTACATCAATAATTACAGCATTCATATTCCAATGCTTATGAAATCATAGAAGACACTAACTTATTTGACCTGTTACCACAAAATAGGAAGCATTGCCTTTTTGTTCAGCTGCCTTGGTGACCTTGAGGTGAGAGCAATTTAATGCATAGACAGTTGGCAGATAAAGGAATCATGGTAAGAACTATCACTAGCGATAGAAACGTCTTGACAGAGTTACTGCCACTTACCACATTTTTCTATATTTCACTTGTAGCTCCTGCCTTGGTATTCCCCTAATGGTTTAAATATGCTGTACTTCATACAGAAATATGCAAATGCAGTGGCATTAGCATGGCATTACAAATTTGTCATCCATCAACTCTTCCAAGCCTTTCTTCTCACTTCTGACAGGCTGACTTTCCTAAAATAAAATATATATATATAAATAAAAATTTTAAAAATGACCTTCCTAACTTCCCACCTTGAAGTTCTTCAGCAAAGATGGCGCCATGCCTCTAGGTCCATAAGACTCAGCACTTCTCCATTTGGGATGATTGAGAGCTAATGTCTTCAATTTAGTAATCCCAGAGCAGAGCCCAGGGAGATGCTCTAGGCCCAAACAGCACCTTTATCCACAGTCACATCTCTTTCCTAAAACAGCCCATCTGCAAGGAACAGGTAGTGCAGGGATTTAAGCCTGACCAACTTGTTTCTAGCAAGGACAGGTCTGAAGGGCCATACCGTCTACAAAACTCCGTGTTGGATTTGTCCTGAAGCCCACATCTCCCTGTTTTCACCTCTTATTTGTCATACCTGTAAACAACTCTGTGCACATGTCCTTACATATTTTCATGCAAATCAATCTCTGCTATATCTGCTTCCTTGAGAATACAGTCTAAGACTGGGTACCAGGAGTCTTCTGGAGATCCTGACTCTAAAATGAGACTTCAATATGGGTTTATCCCAGTAAGTTGGTGACAAGAATTCTATCACTGCTGCTACATGCAGCATGACTAGCCACAGGTGCCTTGCAGCTTTGAACTTGCTAAAAGTTCCTTGTTAGTAAACTGAGATCAATATCAATGGAAAGAAATGTATGGAGGATAGTATTATCTCCATGCTTGAGAAGCTTTAGGAAAGCAGAAATTATAACTAAGGAATTGGGTAGTGATTTTTTGTGCAATTGCTGTGCTGAAGAGAAAACAATGGAAAGGTGAAAATGTCAATCTGACAGGGGATTTCCTTGCAATGATGTAGAGCAACTGTGACTTCCATAGCTGAAGACCCCAAAAAGCCTGGGATCAATCCCAGGACCTGTAGTCATGCACTAGGCTGGGAATGTGGCTCACCTCTAGATATTTGCCAAGCTCAGCAAGGCATTATGGTCCACCTCCAGCTCAAATAGATGATGGATGGATGGATGGATGGATGGATGGATGGATGGATGGATAGATAGTTAGATAGATGTAGTATGAATTAGGTGTGGTTGATTTTTAACCAAAAAGATAGCCTTAATCACCAAAATTGGGTCCTTAAAGACTAGCAGAGTCCTGACTCATGGCATGCGAATAGCTAAACTAGAACTCCAGAGTGATAGATCCCTCTAAAATCTCTGTGCCTGCCAGAGTAACTTTCTTTTTCCTGGTAAATCTAAGAATTCCTTGCTTGAAGATAGAGTTAGCAGGTATCTAACTTGAAAGATAATACACATCCCCTTATTGTCTGTCCACACATATCTCTTTGACAGGTAAATAAATTGGAGTGAGACATAACATAAACTTGACAGGAAGGTACTGATCTTACTAAGAGAAGAGGCTGTATCTCAAAAACAATGCAAAACCTACTAGCTTGCTCCAGCAGGGGTTAATATATGTGACTACACCTTGAAGGCACTAGATACAAAGATACAGAAAGTACCTCAGAAATAATTTACTGAGGTGGAAATATCCTCCATGATGTGAGATTCAATACCCTATCAAGTAGCTCAGAAGCCATAGCTAATGTCCTGCTTGAATAGCCCTTGTAACTTTGGAGAAAACAATGGTTCCTACTGATGAAATGGACATGGCAGGAAAAAAAAAAAAAACACTTCAGATGGTGGAATTGGAGATCAATGCTCAGAAAAAATGAGTATGGTATAGGGAATGTATATCATGCCAGAAACTCCACTAAACTGCCTATGCTTTGTGGGCAGCATGGAAAAGATCATTCACCAAAGCATAAGAAATACATGTTACAAAAGATCTTACCACACTGAAAGTTTCTAAAATGACCACATGCTGGGGGTTCGGGGCGAATAGAACATGTTACAGATGTTATAGAACTGAGCTTTTAGGATTTTAGCAATTTAGCAATTAGGATGTTATAAAATCCAAAAATGATAGAAGCTTAGTGCTAGACTTAAACATCAAAGGCAACAAAAGTTTAATTTTCATAGAAAATGCAGGGACATTGTAACAGCCAAACCCTATGGCAACAAAAGAACATGTCATACACATGAGACAGATGGGTAAAAAGCAAGAATGATCTCAGTCTATGCAGTCAACAAACATTCAAGGTGGATGACCATAGGAATGATGATAGCTGTGCCAATAAAGCATCAAAATCACATTTCCAGTTCAAGAAATGAAGTGCTTACACCTAGACCCACAAGGTTGAATAACATTACAGGTGCACAGAAGGAAAAAAGACTATAATACTCTGGCTACTCTACCCACTAAAGTCACCTCCAGACTTTTTCTGAAAGCACATAAGGGTACTTTGCTTGAGTACTCATACATTAGGGAAAGAAAAATACATAACTGTTTTTAATGACTGTGATACACAGTGTCCATGTTGATCAGCTATCAAGACACAACACCTCTCAGTTAAAGGGGCAGAGGAATATGAGGACCAACTAAGAAATGGAGGGCTGGTTTAGAGCTGGGCTTCAGTAGGTCCCACGAGTACTTCATCCATGAAGGATATATATATATATATATATATATATATATATATATATATATATATATATATATTAAAACCTTCATCATCAGCTCCTCGGCATGTGAGTTAAGAGTTAACACTGTGGGGAGCTACTATCATCATGGAGAGCTTGTTATCATTATGGGGAGCCCACTAAAATCATGATCAGACAAATGAAATTCACTCCATCTCCTTTTATCACCTATGTAGTAAGTCAAAAACACTTTTTCATTTTGGTATCCCTTCTGAAATTTGTATTACACTTAACAACATATATGTTACAGGGCTAGAGAGACAGCTCAGTGGTTTAGACTGCTTGCCACCTAAGCATGAGGGACTGATAGGGACTAAGACCTTTGGAGTTTGACTCCCTTGAGCCCATGTAACAAGCGGGGAATGGTCACATACATCTTTAACCCTAGTGTGTAGGGGTATGGGGAATAGACTGGAGGATTTAGGGAGCTCACTGGTAGATGACTCAAAACAGTTCTGGCTTGAGGGAGAGAGCCCATCTAAGGAAGTATGTCAATGAGCATAGAGAAAGGCACCCAAAATTCTCCTCTGGCCACCTCACATATGCCAACAGTACAAATCCATGGCATAGGCACATCTACACATATATGTCTGTAATGCACTGCCCTGCAATACTAAACAAGCACACACAAATTTGGCAAAAGTAAAGATCTCTACAATGCAGCAGGGCTGACCACAATATATCCCCACTAGACCCTAAAATCCAGAGAAATAAAAGTGATAGGATATAAGTGTATATTTGTGCAAAATTTACAGTAAGGCAATGATTCTCATGATCATGGACAAGTGTTAAGTCCATGATCTCATAATAACCAGGCATGCTAGAGACCCAGGTAAAAGCTGGTACTACAGCTCAAATCTGAAGAGGAACCACAGTTAGAATTCCTTCTTGTCTCAGGGAAGTCAATCCTGTTCTATGTAAATGTTCCACTGGTTGGATGAGGCTCATGTAGAAAGGAAGGGCACATTCCTTTACTTGAGTCCACTATTATAATGTTACCCACTTCCTAAAATCTTCATAGACACATTTTGCAAGGTTATATAGGCAACAACATTGCTAAGGATAGGCAACTCTCCACTCATGGTGAGCTGCCTGCAAGATATACAGAGAGGTCCAAGGGATGTCATTTTCCAGAGGCATGACTCATGCTGGGGTGACCATATAGAGGCCTCAAAATCCATCCAAGGTTTTCAGGCTTCATCCAAAGCTGTAAGCAGAACTTGACAGCATTGTCTATATGGTAATGTTTTTGAAGACATGAAAGATACTGAGGGGGGTGTGGAATATTACACCACAGTTTCTGAAAACTGCTGAAGCCAGGGAATGTACAACAGCATCAAAATCCTATGGTGCATCTCTGAGAGGTCATTACCTTTAGCTCTGAAGGTGTAATGAATATCCTAGGATACTGGAAATACCAGAACCACAGGATGTCTTCCAAGGAAAACTGCAAGTTCAGAGTAAAGATAGTTCAAGAGAGAGGCTATGACTGCTCAAAGTTAAGAGTATCGCTGAATTTCAGAAAAGACGCTGCACTTATACCTTAAAACAGTTTTGACAGCTAGGCATGGTGGCACACACCTTTAATCTCAGCACTTGGGAGGCAGAGGTAGGAGAATTGCTGTGAGTTCGAAGCTAGCCTGAAACTACATCGTGAATTCCAGGTCAGCCTTGGCTTCAGTGAGAGCCTTCCTCAGGAAAAAAATGAAAAAAGGGGAAAAAAAAAACAGTATTTGTAACTGCTAAATATTATAGGGACTTTTGAAGCTGGATTGAGTACGTTTTGCATTAGGAGTTGCCATGAGCCCATGGGATCAAAGGCTGGAAGTTTATGGCTTCAAAGTGTTCATGAGTGTCAAATTGGCAAGGGATGGATTTGTTAAGGCTATTCTCTGATTCTACACTTCACAGAATTTAGAGTCACCATGGAAACAAATACTTGGAATTTTCTGTACTTGGTTAATCTGATGTGGGAGGATTTACCTTAATGGCAAGCAGCAGCATGCCATGGGTCCCACATATGATGGACAGTAATCTCAAACTATAAATCTGAGATAATCCCTTTCTTCCTTAAGTTACTCTGTGTCCAGTGTTTAGTCACAACAATGGGAAAATAACTAGTGCTAACATACAACAAGTCATTGATTAGGGAGGCCCATGAGCCACTCAAAACAATATAGGATATTGCCAATTCTCTTTGTTGCTCACCCGAAATAGGTGGTAAGACCCTAATGCTGAAGATACCATATGCTTCAGTCACAGGACACTGAAAAATCAAGCTGGGATTCAGCTGGAAACTTCCTTCCTGCTCACTAGTTTTCATAATGCTGCAAAGTACTATGCAAGCTTTGGGGGACAAAAATGTCATCAATCGTCTTAAACAGTAGTGGACCCTGCAAGCTCAATAACTGGACAGCCAGGCAATTTCACAATAGTGAAATGTCAATTATAGGGGTGTTGCATTCAGGTTCACATTGCTGGCAGAAAACACCTGACCAAGAGAAGCTTGTGGGGAAAAAAAAGTTTATTTTGGCTTACAGACTCAAGGGGAAGCTTCATGATAGTGGGGGGGAAATGATGGTATGAGCAGAGGGTGGACATCAACTCCAGGGAAACATCAGATGGACAATAGGAACAGGAAAGTGTGCCAAACACTAGCAGGAGGAAGCTGGCTATAACACCCTTAAGCCCGCCCCCAACAATACACTGCCTCCAGGAGGATTCAGTTCCCAAATTGCTATTATCTGGGAAGCTAAGCATTCAGAACACCTAAATTTATAGGTGACTCCTGAATCAAACTACCATATTCTGCCCCTGGGCCCCATAAACTGAACCATCCATGATGTAAAATGCAATGTACCCAGTCCAACTTTCAAAGTCCCCATAATTTTTTATCAATCTCAATAATGTTCAAATATCCCCATAATCCAAGATCTTTTAACTAAGCCATTATAGAAAAAAGTACATAATAGAATAAAGATTCACACTGAAAAAGATGACATTTGGCAGAGCAAAGAAATGTTCAACCAATACAAGACTTAAAACAAACAGGGCAAAAAACAAACTCTGTTCCAATAACTAACCAGTGTCAAGTCTCCAAGTCCAATGATTCTAATCAGCATCAAGTCTCTGGAGTTCCAATTTTTCCCCTCCAGCTAGGCTACACATAGTCCTTGGAAGCCATCTCATAGCCCTGGCATCTCCATTGGGTCTCCACTGCATGAAGGTAATCCAACAAGTCAGTTCACATGGCCAGCGGCCATTTCCAAAATACAAAACCATGTTGCAAATTCAATGACCCTTTCTTTCCTACATCTGGCATACTCCATAATACGAGGTGGGCTGCCAATTTATTAATCCAGGGCATTACAAAGCTAACTTTGAAGAATGTGACACTCCGGCATTCAGGCCCCTTCCAAAGAGTCTTCCTATTGTCCCAGTGTAGGTCAGCTGGCCTAAATTCCAATAGGTGTAATTTCTCAAGTAATTTCAGCTGCATGGGCAGCAGTTTTTGCCCAAAGATTTCATTTTTTTATATATTTGTCCCTCTGCTCACACCAGTCGGTTTCTATGCAAAGCAACCCTACACAAGTTCTCAAGACACAGGCATAACAGCAAGCTTCTCACACCAACTGCTTCTAGCCCAATCAAGGAAAAGCTCTTTCTGACCCTTATAAACCAAACTTCATAGTCCATAGTTCTTACTGCTTTCAGGTCTTTCCACTTTGACCAGAATAGTCCATCAAGCTGCACTTACAGCACTTTAAGACTTCTCAGGTCAATATTTCATATTCTTCCATATTCCTTCCTCAAAACTCAGCTCCAAAAGGCCAAAAGCCTCACACTGAGGTTTCTAGCATCAATGATCCCAATTCTCAGTACTGTTGCAGTCAGGTTGGCATTGCTGGCAGAAAACACCTGACTAAGAGCAGCTTATGGGGGGGGGGGGAAGGCAGGCTTATTGTGGCTTAAAGACTCCAGGGAAAGCTCCATGATGGCAAGGGAAAGTGATGACATGAGCATCGGGTGGACATCACCTCCTGGACAACATTAGATGGACAACTGCAACAGGAAAGTGGGCCAAACACTGGGAAGTGGGAGCTAGCTATAATACCCATAAGCCTGCCCCCAACAATACACTGCCTCCAGGAGAATTCAATTCCAAAATTGTTATCAGCTGGGAGCCTAAACATTCAGAACACCTAAGTTTATGGAGGACACTGGAATCAAACTACCACAAGAGGTAATCAACTGTTCTCTAATTGTATTTGAGCTCCACTTCATAGAAGGAAATTTATACCTGGTACTGATAACCAACCCTGCAGCCTTTGACTTAGAAGGTCATAGTCAATAGTGGAGAAGCTACCCCCATTCTTTGGCTAAATGGATACATTGTGCCTATCAACTTGCCCTCTCAATGATTATGTTTATGCAACTAACCAGGGCTATTCTCACTTTTGACTCCTTTTTCAGGTGTTGATGAGCACTAGGGAGACTCAAAACTCATCAAGTTGTTCATAAAAAGCTCAGAACTGGATGAAAAATTTCTCATCACACACCAGGGTTCAGGAAACACTGCAGAGGAGATGGCAGAAAGCATACTAATGGTGATTTCACTGTTGGCCAAAGAAGTATCTCCTTAGAGATGGTGGTGGTTGTAGTCAGCTCCATGTTACTGGGGTGAACATCCAAGCTGGACACAATTTGTGGAATGAAGGGACATATTTCATGTTTACAGATCTGGGGGAAGTTCCATCAAATGGTAGAAGAAGCTGGTTCCTATTCATAAATCCAAGCAGACAGATACCACCAAGTGACCAGAACCACAAACAAGCACATCCAGGCAGCAAGCAAGCAATAAACCTTCAGCAAGCAGGACCACCAGAGCACAGACTGCTCTCCATGTCTTTATGCTTGAATTCAATCCACCCCCAGCAGCACCTTAGGGCTGGACCCCAGAATCCACCCCCACTAACACCTCTTCCACCCCAGTGGCTGGAAATCCAAGTTACAAGCTTACATAAAACACATGAGTCCATAGGGGACATGCATTTACAGTGGTGGGTATTAAGAAGACTCAAAATGCATCAAAGTCTGGAAAATAAGAGGCTGTTGAGAGCTCCGAACTAAATGAGGCATCTCTATCACACCCACCCAGGTTCCTGGAACATGGTAGAAGAGGAAGTGAAAAGAATATAAGAGTCACAGGGTGGGGAGGTGGGAGTACTACCTCAATTCATGAACTGTTTGGCACATTCATGATCTCACAGTAGATACTGTTACCTCTATAAGACCTGTACAGTACTGAGGCCATGACATGGAAGATGGAGGAATACAAAGACTGAGCCATCAAAATAGGAAAAGGACTACTTGGAAAAGGAAAGGATTCAGTGAAACGGGGTGGAGGAGTAGAGACAATAGAAAATAATGTGAAGGGATTAGTACCAAATATCATTGTGTTCATGTGTTAAGATTCTCAAGTAAGAAAAAGAATTGCGCTGGGCATGGTGGCACATGCCTCTGATCCCAGTATCAGTGAGGCAGCTGTAGTAGAACTGCTGAATTCAAGGACACTCTGAGACTATGTAGTGAATTCCAGGTCAGCCTGGGCTAGAGAAAGATTGTACCTCAAAAAAACAAAAAAGAAAAAAAGAACTGGAGATGAATTTGTATAGAATGTCTCTTGTCATTGGGTCTGAGAGGAAACACACTAGAAGATAGAAACAAAGATTTATGAAGAGAAAACATAGATGCCTGTATTTATTAATGTGAAGATATTAGCTATTAGTTACAAATATCTAATGGCAATACCTATCAGAGAACAATCATCAATTGACAACAGCCAATCTTTGTCATTGGCCACCCCAGGCCAGGTACAATGTGAGCACAAACAAAGTAGCCATGACAGCAGAGATGTGCATGGTATACAGGTTGTGTATCATCTCTTACTTCCCAGGAAGACCCACCACCAAACAACCATACTATTGAGTCCCCAAGGGCCTATTCCTACAGGAATAAGTAAGCTACATACATGAAGGAAATGGACAGAGGTATCATATGGCTGAATTAAAGTATATAATATAGGAGTGTCATATAAAGGCATAACTCATGTCCCTCAAGGGCAAGGACACTCTGCAGAGCTATCACAGCCCGAGAGTTACTCTGAGATCAACTGTAACTATAGTTCACTTTAATTCAAGCAAGTATTGATCTTCAGAAACAAGCCCAATAAATTTTCTCTGTGCTTGCCTTATTTTAGTCACCTCACTGGTCAACATCCTCTTGAAGCAATGTTTATTAACAGACAAAATTTAGACATCTAAACAAGGTTATTCACATGCTCACTACCTAGTTCTTTGATGTCAATGTATATAATCTATGAACTTTATGCTTTTGCCCTATTTAATTTCACAATAATGTCCCTGAATTATGTCATTTAGTTACTGGGTGGTATTAGCTGGTATAAGAGGTTAACTGCCACTTCCCAGCCTCTATAAATCATGCCAAGTTCTGCAGGCAGCCCACTCAGAAGAGGCCCCAAAAAAGCTTCACAAATTATATTAATGTATCTGGAGACAGCTCTTCCTAGCATTGGTTATACTGGTGGTTCTTGTCACTGTCACATAATTTAAAAATATATAAACCAGTAACAAGGAGTCAAAAAAAGAGATTGTGTCAAAGCCAAATTGAATGCAGCTATGGTTTGAACATGAAATGTCTCCCATAGTCTCATGTATTTGAACACTTGGTCCCCAGCTGGTGCCACTGTTTTAGAAGCTTGTGAAACCTTTAGCAAGTGAAGCTTTACTGGAAGAAGTGAGTCACTATAGGAAAGCCTTGGGGTTTTACAGCCTGGCCCCAATGCCTAGACACTGCAGATGCAATCGTAACCAACTACCTCAACCTCCTGCCACCATACTTTCCTTGACATGATGGATCACTTTCCTTTATTAAATGATAAGACAAAAGTAAATCCTTCCTCCCTTCAGTTGCTTATTTGGGAGTATTGAGTTTTTGTCCCAGTAATGAGACGGTAACTGCTAACATGTTCTATGGTCTCCCCCACCTCTTCTTTCAAAACCCAGTTTAGATGCTCCCTCTAAGGAACCATAAATACTCCTAAGATTTAACAGGTACTTTGTTTCTCTCTGGATAGAGTCAGCTCCTCTGTGCTTAGTCTCACATGTGCTGCTGTCTGGTATCCCACCCAAGTCTATAAGAGGTACCTGCCTCCACAGCCAGTGCTCAACAGAGTCCAGCATGTGATAGAAATCTGTCAAACAGTTGTAGAATTGATACATTTATATCTCTGATACCACATAGAGATTTTCCCAGAGGCCATTACCCTCTTTTTCTGGATGGAGTCCTTCTTCTATAAGGCAGTGACTTGAAGAGGTTACAGACATGTTCAGATGTTGTGAACTTGGAGACTGACTTGAACACTCAAAGTCAAGAGAGGTAATTCTATTAGGTACTTTTCTAGTTTCAGTGACAAACTACTTGTGACATAATTGAAGAGAGGATGTATCCTGACTCATGGTTTTAGTCTGTCATCACCAGAGGGAATTTATGACAGCAGGGCATGTGGCACAGGCTCCTCACATCTTGACAGATCAGAAATCAGAGTTGGACTGGAAATGGAGCTGGATTGTAACCTTCAAAGGCCGACTTCTAGTGCCCTACATCCATCAGCTTCTCCCCACACCATTTTCCAAAAGTTCATTACCTCCCAAAAATAGTGACACCAGGTGATGAGCCTATGGGGGACATTTCAGATGCAAACCATGACTGCCATTAACAAAAGTTTGTAACAGCATTTGTATGGCATTTGCAAGTCTGTGAGTAGAAACTCCAAGTTACCTCAATAAACAATTTTTTAAAGAAATACATTTATATAGATATGTATATACATATTTGCATGTATTATATGTAAGTATATACACATTATTAACTGAAGGAAAAATATAGACATAAGGTGATTTTTTTTCCTGCCTTCCTCTTTGTGGAAATAAATCCTGAGTTACCACCCACTTACATGCACACAGCTGCTATAATTTTGTTTCTTTTTCTTTCCCCTCTTTCTCTTTTTTTTCCTACAAATGTCTCAGCTTGTGAAGATATACAATGGCTATAATAATCCTCATACTCCAATTCCACATACTCAAATTCATATAATGGTCTATTGATTAGAGAAGAAAATTACACCTCTTCCAGAGATAGCTGTTTATTGCCTTCAGAAAGGAATATGTAATTTATTTATAAAATATTGTAATGCTAGCAGTGAGTTGCATTAATTAATCTACCTTCCACACACATCATTTCACTCTTCTTATAGGCAGCAAACAAGTTTTGGCACATGCTTCAAACCTGCTACCTGTTGATAAATTGCTATCATATCTGAAAATTGCTGTCACGTTCTTGACAGTGTTGCAAAGAAAGTAGGTACTATGACATTGTGCCCACTGAGTTTCAACTAGAAGCACATCAGAAATTCCTAGTACTTCTGACTTGGTGTTTCAGCTTTAAGTCTCCATTATTTTCCCTCCTGAAGCAGCTTAACCAGGAGACCCCACTGCTGGAGATTTGGGACCACCACCTCCAGTGATCTACACTTACAAGATAGCAGCTATATCAAGCAATTAGTACAGAGAATGGGATTGAAATGAAACATGAACACCTTCAGAGAATCTCCCGAAGTTCAAGAGAAGACCTTAGAAGACATATTTGTTTCCATCCTACAGTTTCTAATGTGAAGAACTAGTACAGACTTGCAGAAGCTGCTACAGCACTACCTTACCAGCCTGCTGCTATGGATCATCATTGCCCGTAGGCCATTCAACAACTTAGCCTGTGCAAAGGAAGCCAGAAGTGTTGGGACTTTGGCATGCTGCACCTCATCAGCGACAGAGTGGTCCACAGGCATGACTACCCAGTCTTCATTCTGGATCAGTTGAATCAGCTACCTGGGTGTACTTTGTTGGAAGCACCTTTTTTTGACTTTTCTCCAGTCCTTTTCCTCCAGATAGAAGGAACAACCTTGATTGCTAGCATGTCCTGGTTATAGCACTAAAAGTTCCACATTATAAAAACATTTCCTTTGGGAAAAATGAAGTAAGTATTCATCTGTGCTCCCTGACCCTCTACCATAAGGTTTTCTGGGGATACCTCCTAATAAATCCCCTTTACATGTGCTCCCACTTGTCCCCCAGAGCAGAGGGAATTTCCCCAACTTGAGATGACTCTTAGAGCACACGGTAAGGGTATTTACCAGCCCACTACTACCTTCTAAGATCCAATCTGCGTCACCCATTCTGATGAGGTGACTACAGCAGCTCCTCTTATGCCTCTGTCTTCCACCTTTCTATTTATTCTCAGAGCAATTCAATTAAAATAGAAGCCAACCCATGGCACTGCTGGAGTGACTTGTACCTCACTTAGAGCAAAAATGGAAGCTTTTGCCACAACCCTAAAGGCTCCAAAGTAACCTATTCTTGTTCTACCCCTCCTATCTCACTAAGGGTCTTTGCTATACCCACAACCAAAGCTGAGGGCCTTCAAGCTTGCTCTCCCCACCATCTGGAGAGTAACTCACTTCCATCAGTGGTTGACTCAATGTCTTTACCTGTTTGCCAGTGACCTGTCTCCAGGCCATGTGCCACCCGATTTCCTTACATTTATTCCTCATAGGAAAAATTTGGTAGATGAGCCCTATGGGAGCTGCTGCTGTCCTTGCTTTTGATGAAATCTGTAGGCTGTGAAACCCCACTGGAATGCTTCCTGGTGTTTTGGGCTAATGCCTGCTATTGTCCCACCACCACCAAATACTTGCACACTTTCCTGAGAAGCTTCCTTACAGAAGCCTCCCTATCTATAAGCAAAGATGAACTATGACCCTTTTGTCCTTTGCCTCAGAACTACAGTTGGAAAGTAATTATGCAAATTAATGTATGCTTTGTAAATTTGAACCTAGAGGGGAGCTCACTGTACAGTGTATACAGGAATAAGACAGCCATACTAATATGATACTTCTTAGACTGGGGTGTCTTCATCCAACAGCACCAATTTTACTCAGGAACTTGTTAAAATAATATGTCCGGATCCTCCAGCCATAGTCCATAGACTACTGTGACATCAGCACTGGGAGTGGGCCCAGCCATGCATAGCTTAGTAAAACTGCCTGGAGACTATGATATATACTCATCTTTGAGCAGCAATGGACCAGGAAATGATTTTCTTTGGGTATTCTAGTTCTAGAAAAATTCCACCATGATTTTTTTTTAATTGAAATTTGTTACACCAACCATTCTCCATCAGCACTGTTGACATTTTTGGTTGAGTAATTTCCTGTTATAGGGAGTTGTCCTGTGCCTTAGAGAATAATGAGTAGCATCTATAGCTTCAAACCACTCAATACCAGTAACATCCTCCATACCTGCCAGTTGTGAACAGCAAAGATATCTGTAGGTATTGCTAAACTAGATAAGACCTGGAAGGCATGAACAGCCTTACATTGCGATAAAGCTGAGCCTGCCAACTCCACAAATGGATAGTAACATCCCATTTTCAGCAGTTTGATCCTACAGCATCTGCTTCATTTTAGGCTTGCTGAGAAAGCTTCTGGGATTGCCATTCATAAGGTTTATAGGGGAACGCATAGAGGAACACTAAGAAGGAAGGAAGTAGGAAGGGGCAGAGGAAGAGTTTGAGCTGCGATACAGTGGAAAGAGAGCCTGTAGTGGGCAATAAAATGGGCTGTCCCTGAAGTATCTTACCAGTCGAGGCAATGAGCCATTCTCAGATCGTCAGTCAGTGTGGGTACTTCTTTAGTCACACTTATGGGTATCCTGACTTCCTTTACTGAGCAAATTCCCACATGTGAACCACTATGATTTGAGTATAGTCTGTCCCCACTATAACTCATATTGAGGCTGAATTACTCAGTTGGCCGTGTTGGGTGGTAAGGACTGGTAGTGGGTGTTTGGAGTACTGGGCCAGAGCCCTCGTGTATTATCTTTCTCTAGTATATGGTGTTGTGGTTACCGTCTCATTGTTGGGACAAAATGTCCAACCATAAGCAACTTATTGAAGAAAAGTATTAATTTCATGCTTACAGTTTTGAGGGTAAGCTTCATCATGGTGGAAGAAGCTGGCTCACTTCATCATATGTCCATAACAAAGAAAAAAGAAAGAAAAAGAACAGCCAGGATCCAAGCTGTCTCATATTATACCTCCTCCAGCAAGGCTCCACCTCCCAAATTGCCATCTGCCTGAGACCAAGCATTCATAACAAATGAGCTTATGAATGTGGGACATCTGATCCAAACCACCATATATGGTTATTCACTCTCATGGGACTAGACTGATTATCAAGACGGTTCATTGTAAAGCAAGAATCTTCCCAGACCCTTATGCTCTGTTTCTTTCATGTCTCACTAACCCTTTAACTTCACACTGACTTGAAGAATCACAAATCCCTGATCTGGCATTGCTAATTGACGTTAAATGTAGCAGTTTTCCCAGTATGTGCCAAAATAAACCTCTCTCCTTTATAAATGTGTTCCAGTCTTGACTATTCTGTTGTAGCAGCAGAAAACAGACTACAACAGGTACCGAGCTGGAAGCTGGAAGCAGATTGTGCTCTAGGAATCACTGACCCCCGAATCTACTATATCCACATAAGCAGTAACTCAAGGGTAACAGAAGTTCTGTTTGTTCAAGGCGTGTTCTTAAGTGTTTAAGTTCAAACCATATTTATCTTCACATTTGAACAAGGAACATCCATTTAGTCAAATGACATGTGTTGCTAAGTAAAACATACTGTGATCAGAACTGGTAATCCATACCACATGGCCCCCTGTTCCACTGGAGTGCTAATTGATGTGATCTGTAGTGCTTTCTTCCCTGCATCTCCACAAAAGAGCCAGTGGATATTGATTTTTGTTGGCTCTAATATGACTGTTCTGTTGAGAAGTTAATTATACATAAGAATATGGTTTTGAGATGTGCAAAAATCTTTTTTTTTTTTTTTTTGGTTTCTGTTTAGAATGACAATCAGGTAGTAATTAGAACTTGTCAGTTCTGGCCTGTTCTCCTGAGCCACACATGCCAGAAGTCTTCAGTCTGCAAAACCAGCACCCACGTCTTCATGCCAATCACAAGTGACCAAACAATGTTTGTGCAGTCCCATCCTCTTCCATAGAAAGTCCAGAAATACATCTGATCTCACATAGCAAACCATATACCCCAAGATGTTGAGTGCCTATAATTAATCCCTTCCACTCATCTTTCCATGAAGTCATTCCATTTCTTCACATGTTAACTGAGTTTATAGAATTCATCTGTTCACCATCCTTCCTCTGAACCCCATTCTTGACCTGTAGTGGGAATAGAGATGAGCCCATTGGGCACTGAATGTGTAGTGTGCAAAATTGGACAACAGATTCGCTAAAATCTTTACTTCTAAAGCATATGCTCCTGAAAGAGGTGATATCAGTTGAAGAAAAAAATTTCAAATGCTATCATATGTGAAATCTGACCCTGATGAATCATCTAAGAAAAAATATACATACACGACATAGATATAACATGTAAGGTGGAAACACATCTTTGTGGGTCTTTTTTCCTCTTAGGAATTTGCTACTACAAAATGTTATATCGTTACCAAACACTGTTTAGTAATATGAATTCATGGGATTTCTAGTGCATGGAGGGCAGGAGCCATAGACATGTGTTTCTTCCAACTATGTGAGCTCAGGACTGGAATCTGTGGCTGGGAAGGTCACTAATCTGCTATGAGAAAGACAAGGAGCCTCAATCCCAGCCTTTGTCCATGCTTTTGTCAGAGACCTATATTGAAAATGCATTAAAACAAAACAAATCTCTCCTGTTGATGCTCATTGGGAATTTTTTTCCTGGTAGATTTTAACAAATGGAATGATAATCTTGCACTTAAAATATCTTGGTGATTTTTTTTTTTTTGGTAGAAATGTAACTCTACACAATGTTGTAAATCATTCTTGTTCTCCTCCACATGACACTAGTAACCCTCAAACTTGCATGCATACTTCCAGGTTTCACTGTCTTGGAGCTCCCCACCCATCCTAAAGCTCAAGATAGAATTTCAAGGTTCTGAACAGGAGATATATAACTCAGGGTTACAGCATATTTGCATAGTTTGCTCAAGGCTCTGGGTTTGATTCTCTCTTTATGAGAGAGAGAGAGAGAGAGAGAGAGAGAGAGAGAGAGAGGAGGGAGGAGCTTCCCAAGGTCCTAGACAAAAGTAGCATATTTAGCTTTTATCCCCTTTCTCTATCAAGACAGCCACTTGACTTTCTCAGAAGCATACAAAAAGACTGTGTCTGAATCCACTTTGCTGTATAGCTGCATAAAGTTAACACCAAGACACATTCTGTGGGGGAGTGCGAGCATTTGAGTGTGACATACCACTTCTATCACTCAGCCAGCCTCAGCTTGCATCTATTTTTGCCTTAGCGATATTTGGAAGAGCAGTGGCCTGTAAATATATATTTAGGAGTATGATCACCAAGCATCACAAACTATCAGCTTCATGTGTCAATGTTCATAGAACTTACAATGTGTCATTATTAAAACCTTAGAGGTGGCTTCATCCCAATAATATATATTTTAAGACACTAAAAAGTGTGTAAAATAAGCATTAATTCAGCATAACAATTGTGGTTTAAATATAATGGTGATAAAATCCATAATCACAATACAAACACTTATGTGACAGGAAGTGATATATCTAATTTCTTTTTTTGTTTGTTTGTTTGTTTGTTTGTTTGTTTATTTGAGAGCGACGGAGAGAAGGAGGCAGAGAGAGAGAGAATGGGCGCGCCAGAGCTTCCAGCCTCTGTAAACGAACTCCAGATGCGTGCGCCCCCTTGTGCATCTGGCTAACGTGGGTCCTGGGGAATTGAGCCTCGAACCGGGGTCCTTAGGCTTCACAGGCAAGCGCTTAATTGCTAAGCCATCTCTCCAGCCCTCTAATTTCTTAATAACTTGGTTCTTATTGATGGGAGTGCTATGGATTGAGCTCAGGCCTTCCATGTGGTTCAGTACATGTTCTAACACCCCACACGTTGAGGTGTTAGCATTTTCTCATCATTAAAGAACACTTTGGCTTTTCCACAGAACTGGTCACTTTTTTAACATCTATTAATTCTATTCATGTAAATATTGATAGTAATTATTCAATGCCATTTTTACTTCACACACAGCTTGTCAAGTTGCCTTTCATTCCTGAAATATTTTCTTCATGTATCTTTTAAGAGAATTGTTAAGGGTTAAGGAATATGAGACAATAAGACATAGGAGATCATTGTTACTGTGCTTGCCACCTCAGAAATTCTTCATCATGACTCCCACTACTCCTCATTCACAAAATTTCTCCCTGTCTCTTTTCCAGCTGCTTAACTCTTTTATGATCATATAAACAATGACAATTTTGCCTGAGAAATGTTGAGTTGTTCTTTCTGGAAGGATAAAAAGCTCAAGTGCCTCAAGATAGCCATCCAGAGCTACAACCTCCATATAGCATGCTTGCTTTCTGTAAAATTCCTACAGTGTACAAGTTCACAGTTGAAATACTAAACTCTGCAAGGCTTGGTTTCCTGTATGGCTACCACAGCTCAACTCATGTGTGTAGTTACTGAAGACCAAACTCCCAGTTGTAGGATTTGCTGCTCTTGTGATTCTGAACAATTCCCACTAATGCTCTAATCCTCTGCCTCTTCTCCATGAAATTTGCTTTATTCTTTATCGATTGAAATGTTTTATTTACTTATTTGAGAAAGAGAGAGCATGGGGGCACCCAGGCCTGCAGTTACTGAAAATGAAATCCAGACCCATGTGCCACTTTGTGAAACTGGCTTCATACGGGTACTGGGGAATTGAACCCAGGAAGTCATGATTTCAGACAAAAGCCTTTGAGCAATCCCCCCAGCTCCCTATAGGATAGGATTTTTCATCTCAGAAATATTTTAATGATTACAAAATGACTTTTGGTTTTTGAGACATTTATAACAATGTGGAGTCTTCTGAACAGCTTCTGTTTCTGTAATGATGGTTCCAGTTTTATGCCATATTTTCAAGAATGCCTCATCACAGATATAGGAAGGGTGGCTGTACATCCCAGAGCTCATTGGGACATCATGTACATGTTCAGAAAGTATAGATTACTAACAATAACATTTATATTATTCTCCCCTTTTCAACTCTGCAACACCACACACTATGTTCAGTCCTAATAGCAAAATGAGAGGTGAAATAGATGTCACATTTGCAACTCATGAAGATGTATTGGCAGCTATGCCAAAATACAAAAAAAAAAAAAAAAAAACAATTGCAACACAGATATGTAGAGCTCTTCCTACATTCATAGTAGAAAGTGTGTGTGTGTGTGTGTGTGTGTGGTGGGGGTATTTTTGGCTGCCTAAGAACAGGGAGCATGGACATACAAGCCCGAAAGCAGCTGCTTGGGGTTATAGGGAGTATATATGGGAGCCAAAGAAGAATGATATGACCAAGTTTTACAGGAAAATTTATTTTTCCATCAAACACTACATAGGTAACAAAGAATAACACCAAATATAAAAGTGTATGCCTTTCATTCTTCATCTGTGGGCAAAGACAGAAGGGCAGGTTGCCTGGCATGGACAGTACAGGGAGTAGAATATAATTGATCCTCACCAGTGAGTTTTTGTCAACCTTCAAAAGTAAAAGGCAAGTGTCATTTCATTAGCTTTAGAAATACAAGTTCGTGATCCATGTTCATTCTTTAAGTAGAAATCAGGATTGCTTTAAAACTTGAGTTTTATTTTAATTTTGTTATGTTTTTTTAACCATGACAATCATGTAGGATATAACAGTGAAGTTGAGTGAACTATAGCTGTTAATTAATTCTTGTATTTTTCTAAAGTTAGTTATATTATAGGATTATTTCAGTGGTAAACATTTTTAAGTTAAAGTAGCTAGATTTTGTTAATTATTGTTATTATGCCACATTACATTGAATACTGCATGCAAATTGGAAGCATGTTTTGGTATGTAAATGTTGTGTTTACAATTTAAAGTAGATCATTTGCCATGTGCATTAATTATTGCTTCTTTTAATAACTATAAGGTATGTATAGTTAAGCTTTTTAAGTTAATGGGCAAGTTTCCAAGGGAAAAAACACCAATAGTTTTGGATTTTGGTTTTGGTATTTTTATGAAATTATGAGGGTTTGATATAAATTATTTTCATTGTATTGTGATCACCTTTGGGGGCTATTGTATTACATGAAACTGGTTACATAAGTATTTATTGTTGAAAACAAAACAAAAAAAAAGGAATGAAAAGGGAAGGTCGGCTTACAGTCCTGCCATCTAGTTCATGACAAGAAGTGTGAACTGGATAGCAATTCTTAATTACTGACCACAATAGAATTCACATCTTGGTCAGGTATGGTGGCACCCACCTTAATTGCGGCACTCAGGAGGCTGAGGCAGGAAGATCACTGTGAGTTTTAGGTCAACCTGGGCCAGAGTGAGACCCTACCTTAAAATAACGACAACAATAACAACAACAAGAAGGATTGCCATATTACCTAAAACAGTTATTTTAGTAAACAATTATGTTAGTCAGTTTTCATCTGAGGTATAAAAAATACCTGAGATAGTCAAATATATACAGAGTGAGTTTATGTTGGCTCACAGTTTTGAAAATCCTAGTCCAAGGTCCACAAGTCCAAAGCATTAAGGTTAGCACTACAAAGCAGGAATGTTTGTAGTGCAAAAATTGCTCACTTTAAAGGAAGAAGATAAAGATAGATTTTTTTTTAATGTCTACATCTCTCAATTCCCATCAAGGGCATACCCCTAGTGACCTGCATACCTCCCTTAGCCCTTGCCATTAAAAGCTCCAACATCTCTCAACAATGCCACACAATAGGGATCAAGCTTTTTAACCCCTGAGCTTTTGGAAAGCACTCAAGATACACAATATAACAAACCATATACATCATATACATATACATGTCATGCCATGGAAAGCACTAACTAGGCTTATAACTAATTAGGTTCATGATTACAGCCTATTGTAAAATAGGTCTTACTTAATATTTAAATGACATTAAGACAAAGCTTTCATAAGCAAGTTCATTGAAAACTAATAAAACATTTTTATTTTAAAATGGGATGTGTGATAAATAAAGACAAATTTATGTTTGTATGTATAAAGATACATGTTAAAATAAACTTAAAAGCTGGAAAATATAAACTTCTAGGAAGTAGGGTTCATACAATGTAATATTGTTAATCTATAAGAGATCACTTTAGATATTTAAAAAATTAATGACCTGATAAATACATAAAAATATTAATTTTATAAAGTAGATGATTTACATTTTATTCATATTAATGTATACAATTCAAAGTATAAATAATACATAAGGTCAGGTGTGGTGGCACATGCTTTAAATCACAGCACTCAGGAAGTGGAAGTAGGAGGATCCCTGTGAGTCTGAGGACAGCCTGGGACTACAGAGTTAGTTCCTGGTCAGCTTGCGCTAGAGTGAAACCCTACCATGAAAAAAATATATACACAAGTTAAAAAACAAATGTATGATAATGAATAGCACTTGGTAATGATAACTTATTCCTTATTTGTTGCTTTTAATGTTTTAAAATTTTCACATTAGTTTCATAATTATATAATTTTTTTCAAAAATATAATTCATTGAAACTATAATTTTAATTAAGTTGATTCTAAAGACTAATTTTTGCTAAATGCAAAAATAGTAATTAATGGAGAGTGGGCTCATTTTTAGATATGGTTCTGACTTTTTTCCCAGCTCCAGCTATGGGTTCTGTTCCATTGAGCAGATCAGTTAGCCAAATCAAGAGCAGTTGGTTTCCCACCATGGCTGGGCACCACTATTACACTTGTGTGAGCATCACGTCAAGTTGTTTGCTGCTAAGTAGGTTAGACCATTAGTTGCTTGGACAGATATTGGTGATTTTCCCTCAGTCACTCATGTAGCACCTTCTGGCACTAGATGTGCTAACTGTTTGGGGACTGACTCTCTTCTTGCTTCTGCCCATGTCACTCCAGGCTACACGCCAACAGCATATGATGTCTTCATCAGTAGGGTCTTACCACTAACCTTTGGTGGGTCATCAGGTACTCTGACAGAAGTCTGTCTTCTTTGGGGAAACCTTGTAGGTCTCTCTGATCAAAAGTTCATTGTGGATGATAGCCACCTGCTGGTTCTGGGAGCTACAGGTCAGCGGCCAAGAAGAGAGGGAAGAAAAAGATAAATATTATAAAAGATAGATAGATGAGAGAGAAGAAGGAGAGAGAGAGAGAGAGAGAGAGAGAGAGAGAGAGAGAGAAAGAAAGAAAGAAAGAAAGAAAGAAAGAAAGAAAGAAAGAAAGAAAGAAAGGAAGGGAGAGAGAAAGAAGGAGAAACAGAAGATTAAGGTCAGTCTTCATTGTACTCTCTCCAGGGCCTTGTGACTCAGGTGTTCCCTCTAAGGGCCTGGTGAAGGTTCAAAAATTTGGTCTGTCATTTAGGATGTAGAATTTTATGGTACCATTGCCATTTGGAGCCCACTCTACATTATCAAGGTACCACCAATCATGGGCTAAAACAGGGCCTACACCTATTAAATTCTCTCTAAAAAGTAATGGTTATCCCGTTTATCTCTCCATCAGAGAATCTGCTTCTTTTTTTCAGATACATGCAGATCCTAAGGAAAGAACCACCACATCATACCTTAAAAGGGCCCCAGCTGAAACTAAGAACAATTGGGGAAACAAGCAAGAGTGCTGTTTTCTTGGTGAACCTGGTACCAGCATAAGGGTGAAGGAGATAGATGCAGAGAACAATCAACTCCTACCAAACCAGATATCCAGAGACACAGAGGCTTCCAAGACTTCATCACTAAAGTAGACCTAAAGTGAACCCAACATTGCTCAGGGAAATTTGAGGAAGAGGGGGCGGCAAGAATGTCAGAGCCACAAGTTGGGTCATGATACACAGAGAAATTTCCTCCTACCCATAACTGATGGCTAACCCCACAATGAATGACCCTATTCAGTGAGTATAAAACTAATAAAAAATAAATTAATTAAAAAAATGGTAATTAAGTAAAATTTTCTCTATTTGTTTAAATAGAGTGGGTTTTGAACACTATTATTGAATAAAAGAAATTTTCAGAGCTGAAAATGGTTTTATGGTCAGGCCATGAGATAGACATGATGAACCTGGAGCATCTCAACATGCCAGAGAATAAAGATGTGCTAAAGAGCAATGGCTTAGAGGCAAAGGGCATAGGAAGCACCTGAAAGAGCTGCAGTAGCCATGTTCAAGGCAATGGTAGGAATAAAATGTAGAAGTAAATTCCAATATGCCTAGAATGAGTCCATACTGAAATAGAAATGATAGATGATGATGATAGGTAGATTGATAGATTAGATAGACAGGCAGACAGACAAGCAGAAGGGAAAATTCCTTACTATAAAATTCAAGTAGTAAGTGAGGTTTTAATAATTAATTATATTTTGGTTGGTTACATCAAATTTTAATATTTGATGAGGTTAGTTCTACTTTGATGAGTGTTTTTAAATTTAAAATTATTTCAAGATAAAAAGTTTAAAACTAAGTTCACTTAAAAATACATCATAATAATTTTATATTGGGAAGTAAACAGTTATGGTTTAAGAAAATGTAAAGTTACAAATGATTAATCATACAAATAGAATTTATATTGTTTGTGCTTTTCATTGCACATTTTTCAATTAATACATTTTGAGGCATATATACATATCCAAAGAGAAACTCATCATGACCCCCCCCCCCAGGTTTGTCTGGGAACCTGACTCTGAGTTCTGGCACATACATAGCCACACTTCTGTTCTGACATGGAGAACTAAACCCACATGTTCAAACATGGGAAGATAGTAGACAGAAGCAGGGCATACAAAAGGGTCTATTTCTCTCCACTCAGAACAGATTTATAGCTTCTTCTCCACCATCAGCGCATGGCATGTGGAAAACTTTAGCAAGAATTCCCCCTGGTAGGATTAGAACCCCAGCTTGGAGATTGTCATAAAATTTTGTGAGGCACACAATAATAACAATCAAGTTTAAATTATATTTATTTTTTTCTTAGTGCACAAGCTTCAAGGAGTAATTACAAGTCATCAACTTGGTCAAGTGTTATTTAACAACAATGTGAAGGGCAATGGATATACCCTTTGCTCATCTCCCTTAAAACAGTATTTCCTGCTAGAATTCCATAGCCCCATGTCACTTTAACTCCCAGATATGGCAATACAGAACTGGACAATGGAAGAAAGGAAGCTTATAGTTCTGTTTTGTGAGAGCCAGAAAAGCAATCCTGTTAGCTCCAGCTGGAACTAGGTTGTTTCTATAGCAACAACCAAATGATGGACAGATTTTTGAATGTACTGTGGTCTACTGTTATAAGAGCTTCCAGGATATCCACTCAGTATTTTCAAACCTGCTAAAATGTGCACAATATGTAATGATACCAAATGCTATGTTTCGAGATCAGTTTTAAATGCCCTTCTTTGAAAAATTGAAATAATAAAGTCAGAACTATTCTTAGTTCAAAATAAGTCCACTTTATTTGCACTTGTATCAACTCAAAACTTCCATTCTTTCCACACCACTTACCTACTTAGGAAGGTCAATCTTAATTAATGACAACATAGAGTGTCCCCTAGAGAACAGTAGCTTCTCTGTAAAGTGAATGTGATATCAGGTTATTATGTAGGTTCTAAGAAACCATAAAAAATGCTGGGATGCTATTGACCTTCTCTTCTATATACATTTGATGCATCATTTTAAAGAAAATGCTATACCTATGAAGCAATTTTACTTAGATTGAAATTGGAATGAATAACGCCCAAGCAATCAACATAAAGTGATCCATCTGAATTTCATGCAAAATGTGCCTAACTTCAGCACATCTAGAGTGATTTTTACACCCAACACTAGAGAAAAATGATGTGAGATTGTTACAGTTCAGATCTTGAATGTCCCTAAAAGACCTACATGTTGAATGCTTGGTTGCCAGCCTATAGTGCTCCTGGGAGGAGGTATATCCTTTAAGAGGTGGTATTCAGTGGGCTATCCTCAGGTCACTGCAGTGTACCTGTGAAGAGGATCACAGGGGTGCAGCCATTCTTCTCCCTCTCTTTTTGTTTCCTGATCAACATGGGGTGAGCAGTTTTCTCCACCATTCACTCCACCATCATGTGCTTCTTCACCACAGGCCCAGGGGGACCAAATGACCATGGGCAGAATCCTCTGAAACCATGAAACAAAATAAAACATTTCTTCTTATATGTTATTTTTCTCTGATATTTGTTAAATTTATGGAAATCTAACTTGCAGAGAGATGCCAGAAATGCAGGAAATTGAAGCAAGTGGCTTCCTCAGATCTTTGCTAACACTATAGCTAAGACCTGAAGGATCAACCTTAAATCCAGGAAAATACTTTAGCACATGCATAGAATCATAATTTAAATTTCTTTAGCAGAATGCACATTGGCTTTCTTAAGGACAACAGGCTATTAATCATCTATCCTGAGGCAAAGACCTTTAGACTAACTAGCCTCTGTAGACCATCTAATGAAGTACAATATATACTATACATATATAAATCATTAATACAACTGCCTGAACCACAATTTTTATCCTTTTGATGATAATATAAGCAGCTCGATTAAGAATAAGATTAGGGTAAGAACTAAAGTCCCTTCCCAGTCAGTCACTATCCCCGCCCCCCCCCCCCCATCCTGATCCCATTAGTGAGTTCTGGCTGTGTCTGAATACTCTATAAATGCAACCACATAGCAATACTATATTTTCCTTGTTTTATATTATATCTGTGGGACTCTTCTATGTTACTGCTTATAGAGACTGTGTGTTCATTCTCATCACTGAAGAGTAAAAAAAAAAAAAAAATGATCTGGTCCAGCCCTTACAAATAGTTATAATTTTTAACATAACCTCTCCGTGATTCTAGAAATCACATAATGTTTGGGAGCTGTGAATGTATTTTCCTCTCAAATTTGAGTGTTTGCACTACTATTATATCATATTTGTGGGAGTTCAAGTAAATATTGGACATTTTTTCCACTGGACAAAAAAAGGCATAAAGCAATGTTACTATTATTAGAAGTTATCCTTTTTGGCATGGTAGTTCTCATACCAAGTAGATTTCCATTTCTTTTAAAATATATTTTATTTACTTATTTGAGAGAGAGAGAGAGAATGGCCATACCAGGGCCTGTAGCCACTGCAAACATGAGCCGCCTTGTGCATCTGACTTTATGTGGATACTGGGAAATTGAACCTGTATCCTTAGGCTCTGAAGGCAAGTGCCCTAATCATTGAGGTATCTCTCCAGCCCCCAGATTTTCTATTTCTGAAATGCACACTGAGATTTATCAGATTATTTCAGTGGGATACTGCTGTAGTTCCCTTCATGCTGCTGGGATGAAATACCAACCAAAAGCAGCTGATTGGAGGAAAATGTTTCATTTGGCTTACAGTCTCAAGAGGCAGCTCCATGATGGAAGATAAAAGCATGGCATGAGCAGAGGATGGACATCATCTCTGCCTCAACATGTGGAAAACAGCAGCAGGAGAGGGGGCTAGTTCTGGCAAGGAGGCACTAGCTATAACACCCCTGATTCTGCTCCCAACAACACATTTAATCCAGCAAGACTCTGCCTCCAAAAACTGTTATTGGTTGGGAACCTAGCATTCAGAACACATGAGTTTATGAGGGACATTTGCTTCAAACCACCACAGATACTGACTTCTGCTCCTCCTCTTTTTTTCCTCTCCTTTCCCTTTTACTTTTCTTCCTTTTTTTTTGTCAAAAAGATATAGCATATAGTTTTAAAAGGAAATATTAGCATTCTACCAGCATGAATATTTTCAAATATATGGTCAGTCAGAAGAAGTGAAATTCCATGACTTTGGACCAGTAGTTTATCTTCAAAAATGTCATTTTTATTATTTTGAGGGGGGATTCACCAAGGGTCAATTTGTAAAGGCACTAGAATTTATCATTTTTAGAACCTTCAACATCTTACCCAAAGCATAACTCTAAATTTAGTTTGCTTTCATAGTGATTGCTTCTACAATTTTTAGTGTATCTTCTAAAAGAAGAAAACAGAGTCAATAAGTCATTCAAATCCATATCTCAAGTTCACCTCCTCAAAGAAAAGCATGGCCCATTTCCAAAGGCTTAAATGTAAAAATAATTCTATTTTTTGTACTCTGCTGCATTAATAAATGAGTCACTGGTTATATTTTATTCTGAATATTGAACTTTAGAAACTAGGGAAAAAGAAATTGAGTAAATTCTCTATCTTCCATTTACTTCCAAATCTTTGAAAATAAGTGTCTACCATCTAAGACAAGGAAACTAGCTAAGAATGTTTAGCATACTAAATCTATTTCCTTGTTTATAAACTGAGAGGATTTTACTACCTGGTCAAAGTTTCCTTCCAGAACTAATATGCTTTGATTTATTTCAGAAGTAAATTAAGAACTAAGGAGATGACAAAGTACTTGTCTTCCAAAGCAAGAGGAACAAAGTTTGATCCCTAGTATCCTGGGACAAATTCCAGGTATAGTAACACATACCTATAATCTCGGCATTGGGGAGATAAAGACAGGAGGACCATTGTTGCTCACTGGACAACCAATCTAGTGTAATTGGTTAACTCAGCCTAATGCTAATGAGAGATCCTGCCTCAAAAAAAATGTTGTACAGCATTCCAGAGGAATGATGCCTGAAGTTTCCCATTAGTCTCCACACACATTTGCACACATACTGCATGGGTATAGACACACACACACACACACATCAAAAAAATCAGAGGTAGAAAATAATCAAAGCAGGGACCAAGAACTTAAGCAGTTATGGTTACAGGAAACTAAAGGCCTGACTAGAGTAAGTAACCAGGCCTCCAAGGACTTTTAATAAAGAATCCAGGATCCCCAGATTGGAAATACATGTGCAGAAGTGAGTCTGCTTATACTGCACTTTGAATTTCCTGCTGTAACAGTGTGTACTGAGGATAATAGCAACACAGCTGATCCAGGTCAAGGCAGGATTCAGGGTCCCAACATCACAGGCACAAGCAGATCCTTCATCCTTCAGAGTGAAGAACAATCCATGATAGAAATTGGGACTTTGATTTTTTTAAATAAACTTTAAAAAATTAGAATAGGTTCGAGTTTATAAAAATATTATCCCTGGAATACTACAAAGATTTCCCATGTACCACACCTAAATTTTACTATAATTACCATCATATATAATTATGATACATATCGCAATATTGATATGTTCTTGTTAACAAATGTCTACACAGTCATATCTTAGTATCTGTGGAGGATTGGTTCAAGGACTCCAGTGACACCAAAATTTGACAATGGTCAAACCCTTTGTATAAAATGATGATATTTGCCTAGAATTTTCACAAACCTCCCACGTACTTTTTTTTTAAATATAATTTTCACTGGGGACATTAATATATGAATATACTCTATACTGATCGTATTTCCTTCCAGTTATCCTATTTTTTTCTTCTCTGTGTTCACATTCCTATGAGTGCCCTTCTCAATTGAGGCCTCCCACATAATTTAGTTATCTAGACTATCATGTATTATGTATATAAATAAATAAATATTACACATATGTATGTATAATGTATTATAAATGTTACTAAAGAATTGTACACTATTGTTTAGATAATAATAAGGGGAAAGATGACATGTGTTCAATACAGATACAATTTTTAAAAATATTTTGATGTGAAGTTGCTTGAATCTTCAGATGTAGAACCTTGAGGCACAGAAAGCCATGTGTTTCAGACATCCGTAGTTTTTACCCAATGTCCTTGTTTTGCCCTAGAACACTATATTGCATTGAGTCATTACATCTCCCTAGGCTCCTTCTCACTGTCACAGATTCTCAGGCTTTCCTAGGTTTTAGTTACCTTGACAGTTTTGAGGACTATTTTGTAGAATAACAACTGGGATTTGTCTATTTTTCTAAGTTTTCCAGACATATATTTTATGAACATACTACCTGGATTTTCAGATCTTAAAGAATCCTTGTAAATCTAATAATCAAAATTTAATTTGATAACTTATTTTATTATAGTCAAGAAATCTTAGAGACTTTGTGACTTCTCTAAGTTTATATTTCCAAAATTGCCTATACTCAAGATCAGAAAGTAAGTCCCCTTGAAAAAAAATTCAAAGTTAGCTGATCACATGAATTACCTGGGGGGCCTTCTGATTGTGTAATTTTTAAGAGTTTCTGTGGAGAATACTAAAAGTAAAGCCTTTTCACTGTTGGTTGACCTTGCTTTTAACCCAAGAAGTGTCTGTCAGGTTTCTTCATGGTGAAGTGACCCTTCTTCCACTTTTTCATGTGGTAACCTCTAGGAGGAACTAACTGTATGAAGCTAAGGAATTAGTTCCACCTGGGAAGTAACTGCATGCATCATGTAAGACAGTGATGTATACATTTGTCTGGAAATTTATCCAGTCATCTGCATAAATAATCATGGCTCCGCAAGTACTTTGACTCTGATCAATGCTCCTGTATTCTTTTGTTCCGATTGTCTCCATTTCTGCAGCTCCTGCACTCAGTTTCTGTGACTCCTGGTGCACCACGGTGGTTTGGGGACTTCTTTCTTTATGTGTTTCAGAACTTTCTAAATGCCTAGGATCTGGAACTTAGATGTTGACGAAAGTGTTTCTAGGTTAATTTTGTAGCTTTTATTATGGCTAACTCTGAAATTATCTAGATAATCTTTGCACTTAGATGGAACAAATATGACATTGCTATCTAATGGTCTCAGCCACAAAATCAAATACATACCATTTGTCATGTCTCACTCTTTTTCATAGCTCTGGAAATATTTTATTCAATATATTTAATATCATTCAAAATTTTTATTGCCTTTTACTAAAAATGCCATTAATTAGCATCCTAAATTGTTTTTCTTGAATTTCAAATATTTAATCTTTTTCAGTTCTTTGTCTTTTTCTTCTACAAAGGATTAATTTATTTGTGTCTTCTATGGTGGTCATTCTTGACCATCACCTTTATTGGATTAAGAACTCACAGAAAACCAGTAAAGCACTCATCTCTGTGTGCTTGAGAGAGTGTTTCCAAAGAGGACTAAGTGGGTATTAAAAACAATCCCATATTGTAGATGGCATCATCCCAGAGACTGAGGGCCCAGAAGAAATTTTAAAAAGGGAAAAGGAAAAAGTTGGCCAGTGCACACATTCTCCTTCAGATCTCATTGCATTGACATGAGCATCTGTGTTCCCCTCTGCCCTCTGAGCCATGATGGGCTCCCCTGAAATCATAATCCAAAGTATGCTTTTCCTCACATAAGCTGGGCATGTCTTGTATATAGTCTGACTAATATTGAAAGTTGATACCAGAGAAATATTGTCTTTGCAAAACTAAATCTTACCATCTGTTTCTTAAGCTGCTAAAACTGGTTTGCAAGAGCAATTTGTCAGAGGTCTGGCAGTGTGGGATGGGGAACCTTTAGAGCACTGTAAGTAGAGTTTATCTGGCCATTCTGAAAGGTAGAAGACTAGAATGAATGTCAAGAAAGACATGAAAAGTAGTCTGTGGCCATGAGGTTTTATATGGGAACAAGGATTCTTGGAATTTGACTAGAGGCTGTTTGTTTTCAAAGTAGCAAAGTACTTGTCAGCAGCTTTTTTTTTTTCCCCAACATATTGATGTGATGTAGGAGACTGAGCTTTTTAAGACTAATAAATGTAGAGGAGGAGATTTCAAGACAGTTCCACTCCCAGACTGCGGCATGATTGTTTATAGCTGCTTTTAGTTAGGTTTTCAATGAAAATTAGAAACAAAAAACAAAGCAGAGATTTTTGAAACACTAGTACTTTGGTCAGAAAAGTTAGTAGTATGAGGTTGGTACTCAGGAATCAGGTTTCTGAAGAGATTATTCCAATCACTTTGCATTCACACAATAAGATGTCTTGAGAATATCTCAGGAATTGGCCAGATCCCACCCATGGCAAGCTCAAGAATATGAAGGTATACTCATTTTCCTTGAAGAGAGCAGCTCCGCAGCACACTTCTCACGCAGGAAGACCTTGAAAGTTCCATGATTAGTGTTTCTGTACTTTGCTGTCCAGGCACTCACAGGACACCTTTATTAATGGCATTTGCTAAAAGTTTGGATTTGAAATGACCCATGTTGAAGAATTGATCACTCAAGGTGATCCTCCTACCTCTGCCTCCTGAGTGCTGGGATTAAAGGCCTGCACCACCACACTGGGCAAACCTTTTCTTCTTGTCATTTGATTTGTCTAAGGTATTTCGTTGCGGCAGGAGGAAACTAACACAGTAGTTTTTCAATAACGAATGTTTTATTTTTGGTCAATTTTTTCTGCTTTTTCCTCTTTGTTTGGTGGCATGCTTTTTTGTCTCATCTATAAAAAGTTCTAGCTCTTTTTGAGTATGATGTTCATATGAGTGGTTATTTTTGAGTGAGCTATTGCAAGAGATTTTTGGAGGAGTAAAGGCAGGCTAAGATTCCAGGTTGGCTGCTTTCCACAATACACATGCTGCCTGCTCCTTGCCTCCACGTGGAACTTCTTCATGCACAGTTGTGGTTTCTGTGCAGCTCTAGAGTTGATAAGCTGCCTTTGTTTTTCTTCACTGTGTTGCCCCCATCTCCATAGTCTCTTCTTATCACAATTTTCCCTCAATGTAGGATCCACAGTTGCTCAGACTTTACCTTTGTTATACTTTTCAAGATTGCTACCTCTGAGTTCTATTATTAAGCATTTTTCAAAACCTTGTTTATCTATAAGTTTTGTCTCATAAATATTATATTCTTAAAACCACTAACCTCTAAAATTTACAGTTGTCTACTGCCAAGAGCTAGCAGCTATTTTCCTAAGGCACTAACTAAAATGTTTTCAATAGGTTCCTTTAAGTCAATGCCAAATATATATTTTATACCTTTAAGTGTTCCGCATTTCCTTAGCCTGGGCAGTTTGGAAGCAGGGCTTGAAGCATAAGCTTATGTGGTAACTGCTTGATTAAGCAGTGGGAGCTTATGGATCTTAAGTGAGGGAAAGGGTAGAAGGAATTAAGAAGACACAATGCAGGAGTATCTGATTAGGCTGGCCTCCAATTCATATTAAGCATGTTTGACTATACATTTTCTTTTGTTTGAGAGACCTTTGTATAGATATCTTTTATTAAAGTTTGTTCACAGAAAGAAAGGAATATAATATCCAATGATTTCCATATCCCATTGACTCAAAGTTTTGTTCACAGAGTGTTACTTTTCTCACTCTCCCATGTTGCCTGTGCAAGGATATTGCTATGGTGTGAATGTTTGTCTTCTTCTAACAGCCATGTTGAAACAATATACATGCAAGTAGCATTGAGAGATACAGCCTGGGAAAATGTTTCTATTGGTAAAGCACTTGACATACAAGCATAATGCCCTGGGTACAGACTTGGCACCTAATAAATTTCTAGGCAGGTGTGGCAGCCTCCCTATTAATCCACCTCTCAAGAAGCAGAGACAGGGGATCACTAGAGCACGATGGCTAGCTAGACTAGCCAAATATGCAATCTCTGGGTTCAAGTGAGAGACCCTGTCTCAATAAATAAGATAGGATGCAATGTAAAAAGACACATCAATCTCTGGTCCCCATGCTTCTGAGCCCTCACATACAGGTGTGCCCACACATGCAAACATGCAGATACCCTACACACTGAGATGCAGAGATACAGGCACAGAAAGAGAAAGAAGTATGAGAAAGGAGATATAAAGAGCATAGAAAGGAAGGGAGAGGAGGACTTAATAGGACGGTATTGTGTATGTGTAAGTAGAAGAACAGATTAATGGGGGTGAAAAAGCCTAAGCAAAGTCAGAGGAAGAGATTGAGTAAAGGAAAGATGGGGGGAGGCTAATCAAAATCTAAGAGGATATAAATAAATCATATGGAAACCTTTCTTTTCTGGACAATGGAATATACAGGAGCCATAGACTGTTAGTAGAAAATTTAGTGCCAGGGATGGGATACCTTTCAGTGAGTTGTTGTCCAGGAAGTCCTTGATGCCCCCAAAACATTACAGGCCATTGCCAAGGGCCTTGGTTTCCCACCAGGAAGAGATGGTAAGACCCTATTGCTGAAGACTCCACATACTTGGGCTGAAAGACCATTGAGAAATCCTGCTGGAACAGAGCTGAAAATCTCGTCCATGTAGACTAGCTGACAGAAAGCTGGAAAAAGTCACACTGCATGCAGCTCAATGGGAGAGAGGGAAATCACCAGTGAACATACTGCACAGTGGACATTGCAAGCCTTATATTTGGCCAAACAGGCCAAATGAGCCAACAGGTGCAATAGTGGCACATCTATTTGAGGGAAACCAACCACCCTCTAATTTGACTGGAGGCCCACTCCATGGGAGGAAATACATCCCTGATACTGAAAAGCTAAAATAGGGTAATCACAAGCCCTAGGGGTGTAACGTCTGCTGCTGTCTGGCTAAATGTATATACTATGTTCATCAAACTGCCCAGTAAGCACTTCTCTTAATGTTCATGTCCATATATTAATGCTACTCTCACTTTTTCATTACAGAACTTTCCTTTTCAGATGGCAGTGACCTTGGGATGACTCAGAAGGCATCACAGTGCTGAGAAAAAGTGACAGAGGAGTGCTCAGCACTGCAATATCTCTATCATACTTTCCAAGGCTCAGGGTCCATTGAGGAAGAGGTGGCAGAAGAATGTAAGAGCCAAAGGAGGGGTAGAACTCCTTACAACATGCCCTTCTAGACATAAAATGGCCTGGATATCCATGACCTAACAGTGCTCCACACTACCTACACAAGACCATCATAATAGGAGGAAAAGATGATGACATCAAAATAAAAGAGAGGCTGAGACAGGGAGGGGATATGATGGGGAATGGAGTTTCAATTGAAAAGTGGGGGGATGCAGGGAATTATGATGGGATATTGTTTACAATCATGGAAGTTGTTAATTATAAAAAATAAAAATTTTTAAAAAGACATAAGTATGACATGTGGTAGATGATTAGGTCATGAGTGCTCCTCCTTCATTACTGGGTTAATGTTCAAATATAGAAAGACATCACTTAGGACTTGCTTGCCCTTCTGCCATGTGGGAAGGCAATCTTTAATGTACTTTCCTCAAAGTCAATTCCAGGCCTTTGTCAGACACTGAAACTGAAGCGGAGAGTAGGACTTTTTTTGCTTCCAAGTCTCTATACTTGTGAGAAATTCATTCATATCCAGGCATTGCATTATAGTAGCACTAATGGACTAGGACAGACACTGAGATAAGATCATGTTCTGCCTCTTCTGAGTCCACAGAAAAAACCCCCAGGATACCTGCAGGTGAGGGGCAAGCAGTACTGGATTGTGGCCATAAGAAGTGAAAGGATCAGGGTTAGCTTTGATATCCACAGGCCCTAGTTGACTTCTATGGTTGAAGCATAATTGTTAAAAATACCTTATCTACTGTAAAAGCTCTTGAATTATATGAATGATAACATGGTTACCTGTAAAGGACCAGGAAGAGATAAGAAAAGAACATTTGGCCAAATCCCTAAATACAGGTAAGTCTGAGATAAGACAAGTAGAGAATAGGAGCTGGTATTTCTGGACACCACCTTCCTTTAAAATACATTCTTGAAATTAGGGCTTTACAGGAGTCCTAACCCAAATTTCCCTGTTTTCTCCCCAACCAAATGGGGACACATAGTGTGGTCTATGTGCCTCTGGGAGCAAGGATGGACCAGGACAAGATATCCATTTTCATCCTCCTGGCCAGCTCCCAAGCCCGAGTACCTCCAGCATTCCCCAGCTCTGCACGTGTCTTAGGTCACAGCATATAAGCAGTGCCATTGGCAAGATAGGGCCAAGTGTGAAGACTTCCATATTTACTCCTGTCTTGACAGCCTATATGTCCTTCTGGGGTGAAGGGTTTTCCTGGGATCACTATCCCTTCTCTGCACTGTGGGAGCCTGGGGTATGGATCCTCCACATTTATGAATGTTTCAGAATGGTCTAGGGACTAAAGAGTATAATTTAAAGGTAAAAAAAATAAAATACATTCTCTAACCTAAGAGGAAAAACATACTTTATTCTTAGTTCAGAAAAATTTATTTTTATGTATTGGAGGGGGTCATTCTTTTTCCCATCTCTCTGTGAACAACCATAAATATTGACTTGAATAAAAAGATAAAATGCATGCATGGCTGAGGTAAGCATTGACCTGTCATACCAAGTGAGGGGAGTGAGATGTCTATGCAAAAATATACCAAATGTCACCTTGGACCACAGTCTCACTATAATTTTAACCTATAAAGTATGAATTGTTCATATCACTTTATTGTTCATGTATATTTTAATTTAATTAACTGCCCTACAAGTTTTTAGAAAGAATATATACTATAAATTACTTTAAGAAACCCAACGTTATTTGAAAATTGTTACCTGGTACTTAATTTAGGCAATCTTGAGAGTATTTATCTTAACTTCTTAAATAATCTCTACATACTTTCAAATAATCCAGGTCATAGTATTCAAAGTATTATTCTGTTCATTGTAATAATAATTTCGAAGGTAAAACTTAATTGAATATATTGAAAGCCCAATGAAACTCCAGGGGCAAAAGTAACCCACTTTAATTATGAAGTGTTCAGTGCATGCTCCACAAGCATCTGAAATCACCATCATGAGCAATTCGAGTATGCAAATCACAAAGAAAGGAGAAAGGTTTTTTCTTCATTTTGCATATCCTGCAATTTGCACTTACTTCAAAAAACAGAAATACATTTCTGAAAGATATGGTCACAACACCAGCAAGAAGCAATCCATGAGAAACAAAGGCAAAAAAGTAATCTAATGTATTACTTGCTAAGGCACAAAAACAAGGAAGTGAGCTGGGTGGTCTCCAGAGCACCTCCAATCAACATGATCAATAGCTAAATAATTAGGATGTGAATAAGGAATAAAATGGCTGAGATAAAGTATTGGAAATTAAACTCTATGGAAAGTCTTATTTCCATACTCATTCCCCTCTACAATAGCATGGTCCAGTAAAACCTGAAGCACTGACTTCACAATAGACTGCTAGAGGAAAAATGTACAAGTTTTGTTTTTGTGGATTTCTTTTTTTTAACTATTCAGAAATAGTATGTATGTCACATACTAATTGGTTATTCTTTCCTTGTTGTATCAAAGGTTTCTCAATATTAGAGACTAAAAATTATCCTAATGGAATTTTCGGATAATGGAGCCAGCTTCTTTGTGTTTTCAACATATTTATATTTAGGATCAACAGAATAGTTTTAAAACATTTAAGGGAATATTAGGGCTTCCTATGAATTCCCTGTGATAAATCTATTACTTAACCTCTGACTTGCTTGAACCATACTTTGCTGAGAGTTATATAGACTCTCTTCAAAGTCAGACAGACATTTTGACACATAGTTACTCTCTGAGTGGCAGAAATATGAATTAATTATACCATTCCAAGTTCCTATTATGAAAGTTTTGTCAACTTCTACTAACTTTGATTATATTGGCCAAATATGACAGACATGTTTTGGCATGCTGAATGGCTATTTTATTAAGAGTATGGCTGTAAACTAGATTTTTATATATTTTAAGCAATAAATTACAAATCCAAAATTAAGTTTCCAAGTGCTTTTACTATTACATTTCTATTATAAATAACTCAATGTTTATATTTAGAGGATGCAAAATAATTTCAAGATTTGACCAAGTCTATGATCAATAATAATACTGGAGAAATTCTTTTGAAAAGCATTTATTTCTTCCTCTGGTCTTGATGGGAGAGAATTGTAGAGACCGATTTAGAACACATTTTCAAAATTTTCTTCGAGACAAATTTTATTTTACAATTCATTGAAGGAGTTGGAGCATGGCTGCAGCACATATGATTTCAGTGTCCAAATTTTGGAGTGAAGGTACCTTTTCCAGGTACCTTATGTATCTTTCTCTATGTTAATTTCTTAAAATATCTTTTGATTCACAGCCACAGCAGGAGTCTGAAAAGATGGTTAGTGTCTGCAAGAAGCAAAGAAGGCAAAAAACTTTAGGTAAGCTTACGTGTGCTGGGACTGGAACTCTATCAAAGGAGCCAACATATTTCAGAGAATCAGCTTTGTTCACCTTTGATTTTTACCTGTGTCTTTTCTTATTGATGTCTACTGTTGTCTGATGCTGTTTTGTGGAACAAGAATGTCCCCCAAAGGCTCATTATTGAATGATTAGTACCCAGTCCATGGTGTGACTTTTAAGAATAAGGCCTTGTACAAGGAAGTTAGGTCACTATTACATACCACCTCCTGGATGCCAAAAAGCAAATAGACCACCTCTGCCACAAAATGAAACATCTGCTACCTCATTCTAAAATGAAGCTTTCCTCCTAATAATCGATTAGCTCAGGCATTTTGTCACAGTGACAGAAAGTTAATACATCTGCTTTCTTTTGTAAATAGCACAGACTTTTATCACTTCATATCATCAAAAAATTCTGCTTTTTAGTTGTTGTATCCATATCATTCACATTGTATTCATGATTGATATGGTTGGTTCTAAGCTAGTCATTTTATTTCTTTTCTACTATTCACCCTGTTCTGGTTACTGTCTGTCTATTTTCCTACTGGGTCCTAGGACTTTTTCTTTGATTTGTTATGCAAAAGAGAAACTACTTTAATTCATATGCAATCAAGAAAGTTATTAAAAAATAATATAGCATGTAGGTAGAATAAACGCAGGCATTATAAGGTATTTTCCCAAGAACAACATTATATTTTTCTGAAGAAAGGATGTATACCAACAGAAAAGATGTGGAGAGTTGCCTAGGAATTCCATGCCTAGGCATGCTTTCTTGTATGCAGATCTTAGTTTATGCCTAACAGAAAAACTACCCTTTGTGGAAATCAAGTATTCTAGTTTTTTTAATCTACACACATTTTCTTTCCTCTGCCTGTTGAAATGAGGTGTGACTGTGTTACTTGCTTTAAGCATAAAGCATTAGTGGAAATACTGTAAGAATCATTCCAGGAAAGCTCTAGAAGCCAGAGTTTGAGCTAAAGTACTATATCCACTTCAGTTCAGCTGTCACACACTATAAAGCCAGAGTCTGCCAGCCTGAATATATGCGTGACCATGTTATGGGAGGCCACTGGCATCTGGAAAGGCTTATTGCTACAGCATGACATAACTCATCCTGCATCATAGACCCCTTAAACCATTTTAGGTAAGATAAGGCATATTTTACATCTTTATATGCATATTTTCACATAGAATCTAAATTTCTTCATAGCCATGGATGTGTTATATTTTTATTAACATTCATATTCTGATTGAACTTTTATCCTCAATTTTATTTGGCATAGGACAGAATTATTTAATTTCAGAAATGAAGTTATTTATATGTATAATCACATACTTTTGGTTATCATTATTAACATATATTTAATTCTGTTTTATAATTACACATTCCATTCTCAGCATAAGATCTAAAGTCGACAAATCTTAGAAAAACTTTAAATAATCCCACAAGAAGAATTTTATAAGAAAAGCTACCTAATATGTGAAATACTCTTAATATTTAATATAACTTTATATATTACATATACTTAATATGAAAATAATATTGACATTTCCTGAAACACAATAAATGTACTAAGAAAACACTTTCTTGTACTCATTAAGAATAGTTTTAGAATCAACCTTATCTATATTTTAAGTACTCTGTAAATTATACCAAAAAATAACCCTCAAATTATACCAGCCATTAAGATATAACTAGATGGGAAATATCAATGTCAATAAAAATAATAAAAAATAACTTCCTCAGTTTCTCTAATTTTCCCTTCTTTTTCATTCCTTTTTTGTTTCCTTCCTCCTGACAGCTTGTTTGCTACCACTTCCACCTAAATATTTGCTTCTTCCTCCTCCCTCAGGCTCCTATTCTGCTTCCTGGCCTTTCTTGAAGCATCTTACTAGTTTGAGAGCCCAGCTCCAGCTCCAGCTCCTTGCATCTATCTGTATTTCTCAGCTGAAATTCCCTGAAGAGAAACAGATTCTTCCAGCAGATCTTGACAAAAGACAGGTCAAAATCATGTAGACCACCAAACCTGGGTGAGTCATAGCCTGCGAAATAACATCTTTCCTCTGCCTACAATGGACTGGAATCATTTCCTCAAAGACCTCCAGCAATGTGGATATCTCTCTTGAAGAATCAGTAGACATGGTTCATGATTGTTGTACCAATTATAAATATACAAAGAAACAGAGAACTGAGATTTACCTAGCCCGGTGAGTTTTCAGTTGCATCTTATATTCAAAGTAGAGATGGAGAACCATTAAGATTGTAAGCTACAATGGCAAATAAAGCTAAGACTAAACTAAATGAATAATTAAATAAAAGCCAGCACAATATGCACACAATATGGTGTGAAGGCAAGACAGATAAAAATAAAATTCTATTCAGATAGAAAAAGAAGCAGAGCAAAATTCTGTTATCTTGGATTTCCATAAGCCTAGGAAAAATCTCTGTCTATAAGAAATAGTTAGGTCTTATTCTTAAACTTCATGACAAAGAAAGAGAGAAAGAAGAAAGAAGAGTCAATGCAGATTGTATTTAGTTATAAACCCAACATTCTTGAGGCTGAAGTAGGAGGATCAAGAGTTCAAGGGTATGGGCTGGAGAGAAGAATTAGTTTTTAAGGCTCTTGCCTGTGAAGCCCAAGGACTCAGGCTTAATTCCCCAATACCCATGTAAGCCAGATGCATAAGGTAGCACATGCATCTCGAATTCATTTGAAGTGGTTAGAGGCCCTAGTATATATATGCCCATTCTCTCTCTTTTTCTCTCTCTTTGTCTCTCTCATGTGTGTGTGTGTGTGTGTGTGCCTCTTTCTCTCTCGGACTCTCTCAGATATATATATATATATATATATATATATATATATATATATATATGTATTTTAAAGAGTTCAAGGCTAGCATGGGCAACATAGCAAGGCCCTATCTCAGAAAACAAACATAAGTAAATAATCACATCAAAATGAGAACTGAAATGAAAAAGGGTATGGACTAAGCAACTAATACTATTCACATTGGAAACTAAGAATGAAGGTGCAGATAGACAGCGACCAGACCAAATGTGACAGATGAATTTTGACAGATAACCTACAGCCATCATGTCAAGAGACCACAACTTCTGCAACACTTGATAGGATGGTCAGAGTGTGGTCAGTGACTTGCAGTCTCCCTACAGTTTGTTTTTATTCCAATAAAAAATCAACCAGAGAATACCAAATGGGCTCCCACAGGAGTCACACAGGAAATTCCATCTGCTTGTCCCATGTTGAGCTGCCCCAGCTGCTATTAGGCCAACAACCTTAATATCTGAAATCTTCACTTTTATTCTGCTGTAAATTTTTACATCCCTGTTTGTGCTTGACTTGATAAAGAGTCAATGATAGTGACTTACCTCCTGTCTTATCTGAACGAACAGCTTTTATTTATTTTCCATTAGTGGTCTATGTGTAGATTAAAAGAAGGTTTAAGAAGGTAATAAATACAAAATCAAGAACAATAATAGAGAGACTTAATAATTTTGGTTCATTGAGGAGGTATAATAAGTTACTCAGTGTGGTGGGTTGATGCAGGTGTCCCCCATAAAACTCAGTGCTAGGTCCCCAGCTGGCAGCATTTTGGGAGTTGGAACCTTGATGGAGGTGATGTGTTCTTAGGGGTGAGCTTAATGGAATTGTAGCCAGGACTCCTTTGCTAGAGCTTGGTTCACTCTCCTTCTGCTGTTTTCCACCTGCAGTGGCAGAGGCGATGTCCAATCTCTGCTTACACTATGCTCCCCTCTCTCCTACCATCACACAGCTTCTCCTTCAGACTCTTAAACAAAAAAAGTCATTTTTCTCCCGAACAGTTGCTTTTGGTTAGTACTTTGTTCGAATAGCAAAAAGGTTACTAAAACACTCAGTATCTCTTAAAAATAAACAAAAGGTCAGAAAATATTCCCTCTGCAAACGATTATGACAAAATTAGCATATCAGATACTCACAAAGGAATCTGTTCTCATGAAATTATGTATAAAGTTCATATTGCTATAGCAACTACTGCTTTCAATATCAAGCTGTCAAAAACATTTGATCAAGACACCAATAGATAATAAGTCCGCAGTGAAATGAAGAAACCTAAGAGTATATGAGTGACAATCTAGTCTAAATCCTGCCTCCTCCATGAAGCTGTTTCTGATCTTGACAGCACATCATACCCAGCACTCTGCCTACCAACCACACTGCCCAGACCAGCCATGGTTATTGTCATGGGATCTTATTCTCTATGCCATATATGATGCATAATTGGATGAATACTGTCCTATGGCTAGTGTCCAATGAGCTTCCTCAACCAAGTGTTTACTTTTTGGACAGGAAGAAAACAATGTGTATGTTCTGAGCTACGTGCTAACTTTCCCTAGTAACAACATAATTTCACTGATCATTAAAGCTGATTTCAGAAGAATCATTATCATGTATCTTGATGATGTGCCTTGTCTTACCTCAGAGCTCTCCTCAGAGAGGATTGGGTCATTTTCAAATCTGTGTCCATCACCAACTGAAAGCCTTTAGAACAATGATGAGTTTGAAGAGGGAGTTTTTGGTTTTTGTTTTTTTTTTCAATTTTCATTTTTGTGTCCACTGTACCTAGAGAAAGTTGCTGGTTCGTTCTGTAGTTTTGATATTGACTAATGTTTAGTGCCTTGTTTGTTTGTCATTTTCTATCTGAAAAAGAACTGCATATCTACAATGATCTGGCTTGGGTGGCAACAGATCCAAGCTTTCCCTTTAATGCCTGAAGGCAAATGTCAAACTGTAGAATGGAAGGTATTAGGATCTTGGTGGCAGTCATTCACACTACCCTTAGCAAATGAAACAGCTCCAGACAATTGCAAATAAGCAGGTGTGGCTGAGTTGCTCTTTACAAAAACAGAGGGCTGGCTGGGCCTACAGCCATGCATGCTTACCTCAATCTAGAATGTCTGCTCTTCAGAGAGAGGAACTGGAAACATTCAATAAATCTAAATCTAAGCAATACCAGGGGTCATTTTCAATCATGATGGGATGTTTCTTACTTTATAATGAATTGAACTTATACATTTCAGCTAGAAGTTAGTGAAAGCAACTGTAAACCTTGGCTGAAGGAAAGGACCCTTCTACTATAAGGGTGACTATTTACTGAGGAATGACTAACCAAAGACTAAACACTTAATGCACAGTCTCTCACGCAGTTCCAAAGAAGTACCATGAAGTAGGCATTGCCATTTTTATTTTATACAAAAATAAACATTCAGGTCAAGTTAGTGAACGGTCTTATTGGAGGGTACAGGCTTATGTGAGGAATGATCTCCACCAGACCAGGATTGCCTAGCTACCAAACTATGTGCTTTACAGACTGTGTACCCATTGTCAGGAGCAAGTTCATGGAAGTATACAGATTTTATAACACTGGCCCAAATTGACAAAATCAGCATATCTTGTATCAAAATGGAATGTCTTATTTTCTTTTAACCCTTGAAATTGGTCACTCAAAGATTAGAAAGAAACCCCCCAAGGACGTAATTAAACAGCTAGGATTGACTTTAACAACTGCTTTGAAATTCTGTTCCCCTTCAACAACAAAATTAAGTACACTGCACATTTTTAAAGAAAGGAGACTCCATTAACACCGCTCCATTGTTCTAAAAGTGGAAAATTCAGCTTTCTACAAGTAACCAGGCTATTTTTATATAAACACATTTGAAAGATATTTAAAGATCTATTTTTCAAATTCTCACTAAAAACAGATTGTATTTTAAAATGTAATACTGATCTATAACATTCATAGAGTTTGTTAATTCTTTGGTGCTAAATTTTAAAATTTCTTAGGTTTTTCTTGATAGGAATTGTATGAAACTGAAGCAGGAGAATTATTTTAGTCATAGAAACAAACACATACACATGAGAAAATGAAAAAGCAGACCTGTTTTATAACTGAGTCAAGGCATATAACAAAAAGACATTAATTTTTTTCTTTAATGTATTTTGACCTAAACTCATTAACTGTCCTTTTTGAATGGACATAAATTTATGGAAGAAATGAAGAATCTAAAGTTACATTCCTAAGTGTAGTCCAGGTGCTTTTATTTTGGTGATACAAGTAAAGGATTTTGTTTGTTTGTTTACAGAGTTTCAAACAATTACACCCAAGTTTAAGAATTTTCTATTAAAGCTAAGAGCCTTCCCACACTCAGTTCACAAGTCTTCCAGACTCAGAATCTAGGTCTAACCTTCCCTCACAAGTCAGTCCTGAACTAGGACCATCTCAATATACCTTCTTGCTAATATAGAGGTCTCCTGGCTCTAAGACCCTTCCCTGGAGACTTTAGGAAGCTCCTACCATGTCAGGTATTATTTCCTTCTTTTCTGAGCTCTTTTTTAGTTAAGTATCTCCTTTTTAACAATAATTTAACATTTGAATTATTTTGAAGCCTCTGCAGCCAGACAACACAAGTGAAGGTTCTAATAACACTCACCCACATGGTCCATATGTCACATTTTGGGTAGGCAAGATGTGAAATAGGAGCTTTAATGAATGCAGCAGGGCTACAGGAAGTCAGGAATTGTGATATTTACATTAACTCTTTAATCATGATTTTGCCTTATTATGCCCAACAAGGAGAGATAGCTGAGTGATAGAGGGGGCAAATTGTTTTTGTTGAGTTTTATTGAGGAGATTTCTTTCACTACTTTGTGAGAACATGTTCAAAGATCAGCACTAATATTTCACTTTGGTTTTTTCTTTCTTTCATTTAGCTTTTGTACTCATTTCTTTCTTTTTCTCTTCTTTCATAACCTCAAATCATAATTCAATATAGAAAAAGGATGTTGAGAAATAATTTTCCTGGATAAGCATTCTGAAGTACACTGGGATCAGGCTATGCTGGCGTACAGCAGATGCCCTGTAGACTTATGATTCCCAGGAGGTAAATTACCACCAGGATGAGTGTTGTGGTTGTTTATGTTGATGGAGAATACTGATTTTTTGATTGTATAGTGAAATAAAAGCTGTAGAAAAATGTGTCTTATTTATCTGATTTCAAGCATGTTCCCAAATCACTCTCAGGGTTGACAAGAGTGGCATACAGGCACTCTTCCTGTCAAGTGGTGCCAAACATCTGGATGAAAACTAGGAAAGGAGAGCCAGTTAAATCACCCCACACTGAATAGTCATGAAGCAGAAACATCCAGGTTTCTGCAAACATCAAACACAATCTTTTGATGTTTTTCTTAGAAGCTGCAAATCTCTGAAAGCTGTCTTGTGCTTCTCACATAAAAATCATACTTTTTGTGTATAGAATGACACAAAGGTAGGGAGAAAGAGGAGCTCATGGAAAAAGTGTTCCAGGGCTGGTATGGCATCTGGCAGAGAGGACAGAAAGATGGGTAACTAGGGAGAGACATTGAAAGAGTAGAATGAGGTGTGTTATAAAGAGGAGGTGACACTTTGCACAGGGACTCACTTTGCACCAGGACAGGGCCAAGTACTTCACATGCAATGCTTTACCTCATTTCACTCTCAAAACACCACCAAGATATGGTTTGTGTCAAAACTATACTGCTACAAATATCACTAATAATGATAGCAGTAGCTATGACTTCTAGAGAAAAAATGGTTATATATCAAGGACCAACCACTTTATACTCACATTTAGTCTCCTGGTCCTTATAATCTATTTAATTCACCTCTGTCACTGTTTGAATATGCAATGTCCCTCACAGGTTCATATGTTTAACACCTGATACCCAGCTGTTGGTGAGAACTTGAAGTTTTGAAAACTTTAGTAGGTGAGGCCTAGTTGGAAGAAATAGGTCACTGTGGATTTCTTTGAAAATTAGAACTTCTCCCCAGTCCCTTCCCTCCTCTCTGCTTCTACTTTCTAGTGAAGAATTTCCTCTAGCTCATGCTCCTGCTGCCATAGCTTCTTCCCAGAAACATGGACCCAACCAACAATGAAAATAGGTTGAACCCTTTGAAACTGTGAGTAAAAGTAAACCTTCCTTCCCTTCCACTGATTCTGTCAGATATTTTGTTGTAGTTTCACAAAGGTAACACAGACCCATTTAGCAGATGAGGGAAGTAACTCAAGGAGAGTCAGTGTACCCAAGGAAGACAGACTATATGAAGCAGATATTCCTAGAAAGGGCTATCATGAGCAACATGTTCCAGAATGCTCTGAAATTTCTGGTTGTCTTGGTCTACAGTGCTCTCTCCAGAGGAAATTCTTTCTTAGTTCAATAGTGACAATCATGAATACCTATCCTTTATAGAATATCCACTGAATGACAATACACTGTATCATAATTTTTTTTATCACTCTCTGTGTGTAGAGAATTGAAACATAGAGGTAGGTATTCATTAACTTGCCCATAGTCACACAGCTGCTAAGTTAAAGAGGCTGGTTTCATGTTGAGACAATGAAGTCCTACATTAAGTGATACAGGTGACAACACCTAAGTGCACACAGCAGGACCTGGGGTAGGCATAGGGATGCTATGATTAATGTTGCACTATGGACCAGAAAGTAATTTATGGTCCTCAAAGAAGACATACTTAAGTGACCAATGAAGATACTTAAGGTTGTTTTAATTAAATAGAGTAGAACAATAAGAAAGTACCTCCTATAGGGCACAGTATGTCACCTGCTATTTGAGAGGTACATAGGCAGGTAACATTGTGCTAGAGGCAATAGAGGACTTGCAGAGAATATGACATTTCGTTTAGAGTATCTGCTGTCCAATGATGTATCAATGATATTGCAAGAGAGTTCTTTCACAGGAAAACAATATCTCATTATAAAGCCACATTATTTGTGTGAGCTTGCAACATATCATGGCCTGAAATGTGTCTTCCTACCTCTCTGCAGTTCCTTAAAAGCCATTATCAATTTCTACTGAACTCTAAAACTCATTACCTGCAAGCCAGATTTAAAGCACACCCTTCTTTTAGGCTGTGCTTATCACATCATAATTGTTTCTTTACATCTTTCACAACCAATAGATTGTGAGTGTATATATCCATTGTTCCATCCCCCAATCTCACAGCCCCAACCTGTAGCAGGCAGTGAATAGGTAACTGAGTGAGAGGAAACTGCAGTAACAATGGAGCCAGAAAGTTAAAATTTCTCTGATCCATGTAACAAGGAAGTAGGAATCAGAACAGGATTTTGGCAACTTGCTTTCTACTCTAGCTTTCTCTCCATCACAACATGTTGCCTCAAAATTAAGCAGTGATGGTTAACCTACTGACCTAGGAATTTGCACACAACAAACCAATGAATTAGTACTCATATGCCAGCCTTCTGAGTCCAATTTAATGCCGTACTTTGCAGGAAATCAGCTAATATTTCTCTGCAAAACATGAAGGTTTTATATTAAATGGACATTTACAAAAAGAAGTGAGGAGATCTGGCCTGTCAGTGATCATGCTGAGAACCATCCAGGTGAAGGAAGTCAGGGAGCATGCTTTTATCATGAAAGCAAAGGTCCAGGCCACATTTCCATACCTCTCCTCCACCCTTTTCATTGAATCCCATTCATTTGTGATTAGACATAAAAAACACTACTAGAAAATTTTCAGTTCCAGGAATGGGATACCTGCCAGTGAGTTGCAAGTCAGGGAGGTCACTAATACTCCCAAAACATTACAGGCCATTGTCAAGGCTATTTTGTTTCCCACCAGCAAGAGATGGTAAGACCATATTGCTGAAGACTCCACATATTTGGGCTGCAAGGTCATGGAGAAATCCTGCTGGAGCTAAGCTGAAAACCTCCTCCATGTAAACCAGCTGACAGAAAGCTGGATAAAGCCATGTTGCATGCAGTTCAATAGGAGAGAAAGAAATCACCAGTGGATATACTCAACAGTGGACACTGCAAGCCTTAAATTTGGCCAGCCAGGCCAAATGAGCCAAAGGGTGCAATAGTGGCATGTCTGTTATGGAGGAAACCAATTGCTCTCTAATTGTATATTTTCTATCTCTCTCTCCAACATACTCTAGCTCTCTCTCTCTCTCTCCTCTCTCTCTCTCTCTCTCTCTATCCTCTCTCTCTATCCTCTCTCTCTCTCCTCTCTCTCTCTCTCTCTCTCTCCCCATACACTTTTTTTCACTCAGTAATTAACAACACTCAGTAAATTAAAAGGACACACAACGATCAAGAACAAAGAAGGATTTGTGAGGTACTGAGAGTGGTCAGTAAATAGGTCATTTGGACTTTGGAAAAAATCTCCAGTTCCTTCTCTAGCTACTGCCTTCCAGGCAGCTAATTTCAGCCATAACTAGCTTCTGGTTGTCGATGGGGTGAAAGGGACCAGGGAATGGCCTTTACATTATCAAAATGACAAATGCATGGTCATCAAGGACTTTTACCTCCTAAAATAGAGACACAAGATATTCAAGCGTTACAATTCCATAGAAACTTGAAAAAGATGAGTAGCCCTTTGGAAAAGTACATCTATATAATGGGCATCCAAGAAAAAATGAGAAACTATTATAGAATACTGCAAGATGGTATTCAAAATCTAATGCCAATTGTACATACACCAACAGTTAGACTTGCCAATTCCTAGATGGACACATCTTTAGAAGAACTAAGGAATTATTTATTTTTATCTCAGACAGAGGTCATGTTACATCAATTGTGGATTACTGGCCAGAAAATCATGTTAAGGCTGTGGTGGTGACTGATGGAGAGAGGATTCTGGGTCTTGGGCATCTGGGTGCCTATGGATTGGGAATTCCAGTAGGACAGCTGTGCTTCTAAGCAGCTTGTGCAGGAATATGGCCCAAGAGATGCCTTCCTGTGTGTATGGACATGGGAACTGACAATAAAGCACTCTTAAAAGATGTATTTTACGTGGGCTGATATCAGAAACAAGATTACTCTCAACTTTATGATTATCTGATTGATGAGCTTATGGAAGCAATTACTGACAGGTATGGCTGGAGCATTCTTATTCAGTTTGAAGACTTTGGTAACTACAATATCTTCAGGTTCTTGAGAAAATGCCAGGAAAAATATTGTACCTTCAATGATGATACTCAAGGGACAGTTGTCCTATCTGATCTCACAGCCCCCAAAAGTTATCAATAAACCCATCTCAAAACACAAAATTTTATTTCTTGGAGCAGAAGAGGCAACTCTCAGAATTGCAAATCTGATGGTGATGTCCATGGGAGAAAACATCCTCTCAAAAGAAGAGGCACAAAGAAAATCTAGATGTTTGACAAGCATGGTTTATTAGTTAAGAGGCAGTCTACTAAAACACATAGTTACCAGGTTCACTCAGTCCCAGAGAATCCACCTGATACTTTTGAAGATGCAGTGAATGCATACAAACCTTAAGCTAACATTGGATTTGCAGGTGCTGGCAGTTCTTTACTGCTGAGGTTCTCAAAGCCACGGGTAGTATCAATATATACAAAAGGCCCGTCATACTTGCATTAAGTAATCCTACTACCAAGGCTGAGTGCACACCTGAAGACGCATATGCATGCACAAAGGGCAGGTGTTCATTTACCAGTGGCAGTTCATTTGGGCCAGTTCAGCTTCAAGATAGACAACTCTTCATACCAGGTCAAGGAAAAACTACATATGTTTTTGCAGGTATTGCTTTAGCTGTGATTCTCTGCCAAAGGAGACATATGAGGGTAGTGAAATCACAGAAGCTGCCAAGGCACTTACAAGTCTATTGTCAGTTTAAGACCCACCACTTGCTGATATTCAAGAAGTTTCTATTAACATTGCTATTAAGGTTACCAAATACCTATATGCGAATAAAATGGCATTCTGATACCCAGAACCTGAAGACAAGGCCAAACACATTAAAGAAAGAATATTGCAAAGTGAATATGATTCCCTGTTGCCCAATGTCTACTAGTGGCCAGAGTCTGTATTCCTACCTCCCCAGATAACAGAAGAGAAGCATGGTGTCCAATATTTCTATGCTAGGGAGAACTGCTGTTTTTTTAGACAAAAGGAGATCATATGCTTAGATTTATGGTGTTGTCATTATTTATTCTTTCCCCACTATTTTGCTTTGCCCTTTTTTTTAATCCAAAAATCTCCACGTGTGTTGGGAATAGATGTGGATTGTACTGTGAAAGCCCAATAGTGCCTGAAATCAAATAACTAGAGTGCTTTAGTCCTGACTTATATTTAGAATACACACCACACCTAAATGGTGTTAAGATAGTATGTGTGTAAGTTTTCACGTAAACTATTGTTCATACTTGACCCAGGGTACCTGCTGCATTCTGTTGTATTAATTTATCTTCTTTCCCTAGCACTTGAGGGCTACAACAATAGACATTTACTTCTGCAGACATTAGAATTTTGAAAAGAAGCCAAACTTTAACCTAATTCCAAAGAAAACTTGTCAGTATCTAAAACACATAGAAAGTATGTGTCGCATTTTACCTACATGTTCTGAAATGCCTTTGCAAGTACACATATCTCAGGAAATATGAAAAAAGCTTATATAACATTATTAGAAAATAATAGAGACAATTACTACTTTTAGAAAAATGAAACAGTCATTTGCAATGATAAATAAGAACCACTTTAAAAAAATAAAAATAAATAAAAAAGAACCACTTTGCATTTAGTAAAAAAATAAATTAAAAAAAAAAGAATTGTGGAACTTACTTTATTTTCCATAGTACCAGCAACTCACTTTTTTTAAAAGTCTTTTTGGTTATTTTTGTTTATTTATTTGAGAGCAAAAGACAAAGAGAGAAAGAGGCAGACAGAGAGAGAATGGGTGCGCCAGTGTCTCCAGCCACTGCAAAGGAACTCCAGACACGTGCACCCTTTTGTGCATCTGGCTAATGTGGGTCCTGGGGAATCGAGCCTTGAACCAGGGTCCTTAGGCTTCACAGGCAAGTGCTTAACCACTAAGCCATCTCTCCAGCCCACTTTTTTTTTTTTTTTTTTTTTTTTTGCTTGAGATAGGATCTTGCCATGTCACTCAGGCTGCTTCAAATTTTTGGTGTTCCCAGCTTAACCTCCTCAGTGTTTGGATTACAGGCATGCAACACTGTGCTAAGCTTAACTCACATATTTCAATATTAACAGGTAGTGCTTCAATATTTACTATGTGTACATTTAACCCATAACATACTGATGGAAATTTCTTCTTCAAGAATGAGATCTCCTGATTTGATTGTTTAAAAAAAAAAAAAACAACTGTATTTCAATATACTGTCCTGTCCTCTTCAGACTTGCACAAATTAAAAATGACTTTTCAGTGTTACAACAACACTTATTTTCACAATACACACAAGGCTGAGAGCCAGGATTTGTATGGTCTCACTGGGCTGGAAAAGATCAATTATTCCAGCTCAACATCAACTGAACAAGGAAGCCATGGCAAAAATGAAGAGTCATCAAACATCAGGTACATCCTCCTGTCTCCTCACGCATAAATAAATTAGATAAAGATGGGAGAATTAAGGGGCAGAGTCATCCCACAACCAGAGGAGGGGTTGGGACCAAACTCTAGCCAGCAGCAATTCTGACATCTCAGAAGCTCTGGTGTGATTATCATGCTTTTCTAACTCACCTGCTGAAACCTAGACAAGACACACAATTAAAATCCAGCTGAATCAGAATTCTTTGAGCATAAATGGATTGATTAGGCTACATAATGAGGAATCCAGGTGCCAGGCCGTTTGACAACTGGATAACAGAGTCATAACAATGACAAGGATAATGACAACTTCCCTGAGGGCCCGTGTTCCTTACGTCCCTTTTATTTTTCCATTTGGCTGGATTTTACCCTTGGTTTTTGTACCTCTGGCTTCAAGAAGTGTGAAATAAGCAAGTCTCTGCATCTCATCTTTATTCAGCAACATCACAAAATCCAGGAACATGGTTCTTCTTTGATTCACTTTTTAATAATGGACTAAACCTTCTTAGAGACCACACTACTCCTACCACTGATACAAATTTTGTTCAGATATTTGTGCTATTGTAAAAACTAGGTTACTTCTTTTCCTATTTGTTTTATTGTTTCTTTCAATGTTTTCAATAGCAATCTTTTACCAGCTTTGTGGAGATTTTGCTCCATGTTGTGGCTGTCTTTTGCACAGTCTTTGCAGTGTCTTCCATGGGATCAAGCGTTTGTTTTAATAACATACAACTTACTCATTGTAATTCTTTATTAGGATCATGCTTTTGGTGTTATATCTCAAACCATCATTAAACCCAAATCTACTTAGATTTTCTCCTATATTGTATTTTAATCTTTTTTCTTATGTATGTTTATTATTATTATTATCATCATCATCATCATCATCATCATCAACATTTTGTATGGATACATCACGTGTTGGTACCGTCTTTTCCCTTGTCCCTGCCCCGAGTCATTGGGGTTGCAGATATTCCCCAAGGGGTTGTGGGTTAGACATTGTGGGAGCAGGAGTCAAGTTTTTTTTGGGGGGGGGGTTAGGGAAGGCTCTAGGCATGATGCAACCTGTGGCTCTTACCATCTTTTCACCCCCTCTTCTGCAAAATTTCCTGAGTCATGATGGGTGACTTTTAAGTCTACTTCAGTGATGAGCACTTAGGAACTTATTGATCTCTGCTTTGGTAAGTGTTGAGTATCTTCAGAGCCTTTCTTCTTCACCCTGGTGCTGATTATCAAGTTTACCATGGAGGCAGCACTCTTGCACATCTCCCCGATTCCTCTGCGGTTTCAGCTATGACTTGGCTGCAGTGGGAGGGTTAGTTCATCTCCTTGAGTGTTGCTACCTTCTGAAACAGAAGAATAGATTCGCCAATGAAGAGTGAGGTCAGAATAGTTTAAATGAGATAAGCATTATTAATTTAGGGAGAACTTGATGCATGTAACCCCTCTTTTAGCCAAAGACTAGTGAGAGCTTGACACTGGAGAGCAAAATCTTTGTCTCCATAGGATTCTGATCTGGTTCCCAATTGCATATATGGGTTCCTTTATAATGAGTGGATCTCTTAGCCAATCAGAAAACTATTGGTTACCCAGCAAGGCTGTATGCCACCATTGCACTGACATATACATCTGGTCAGGGTGTTTGCTTCTGGGTAGCTTAGACCTCTGGTTGCTCAGACCGTTGTTGACCACTTTCTACAAGTAGCTCATGTAGCACTTCCCAGTACTAGGTGGGTTGACTCTGGGGACTGGCTCTCTTCCTGACTTCAGCCAGATCTCTCCATATTCTGTGTTGGCAGCATATGGTGTCTTCAGCAGTAAGTTCTTACCTTTTGTCTTAGGTGGGTAATCAAGTGCTTTGACAGAAACCTGTCTTCTTTGGGGACCTCATAGTTCTCTCCAAACAGCAGCTCATTGTGGGTAGCAAACGATTTCTAGAACTGGGCATTACAGGCTGGAGACAAAAAAAAAAAATGTTTTTAAGCTTAGGCTTCATCCCACCCTCCCCAGGGCCCTTCATTTCAAATGCTCCCCTGTTACTTCTATTGATGGTTATAGTGTTTAGTCCATCTCCAACGATAAAGGTTTCTATGGTACCAGTTCATTTTGGATTTGGTTTTGTGTTTCTCTTTTCCCAGCCTCCCCTTGACATCCCTCTAAGCCCTCCCTCCTTATTGCTTGGGGCTTGAGTTGCCTATCAGGTATGTCAGCAACTCAAACTGGTCCAGGTTAGGAACATCAGATTACTGACACCATGCTGCATTTGTATTTCTGTGATTGTGTCAGTTTGCTGAGTATTTTCTACAAATTCCATTGTATCTTTTTGTTTCTTATGGCTGAGTAGAATTCCATTGTTTAAATGTTCTGCAACTTCATTATCCATTCATCCAATGATGGGCACCTGGGTTGATTCCAGTTCTTAGTTATAATGAATATTAAGCAGCTATAAACATGGTTGAGCAAATATATCTAATAAAGCATGGAGTATTTAGGATAAACGGCCAGTAAGGGAATAACTGGATTTCCTGATAGCTCTATATTCATACTTTTCAGGAATCTCCATATTGATTTCCATAGTGGTTGCACAAGTTTACATTCCCACCAACAGTGGATGAGGGTCTCTCTTCCACCACATCCTCACCAACGTTTGTTGTTGTTTGATTTTTAATTATTGCCATCGTTACTGGAGTAAGGTGAAATCTCATAGTTGTTTTAATTTTCATTTCCCTCTTGGTTAGGGATGTTGAACATTTTCTTAACTGTGGGTTAGCCATTTCTATTTCTTCCTCTGAGAAATCCCTATTCAGTCTCTGTCCCATTTTTGGAGTGTGTTGCATGACTTTTTTTAATTGTTTATATTTTTTGAGGTTTTTTTTGGTAGATTCTAGATATTAGGCCTCTGTCAGTGGTATAGCTGGTGAAAATTTTCTCCCATTCAGTGGGTAATCTATTGGCTCTGCTTATGGTTTATTTGTCTATGAAAACCCTTTTTGCATCATAAGATCCCATTGGTTGAGTAAATATTTAATTTCCTGGGCTACTGGGGTTTTGTGCAGGAAGTCTTTCCCCACCTCTAGATCATGGAGAGTTCCTCCTATTTTTTTTTTCCAGTAGAAAGGTTTTAGGTCATATAATGGAATCATTAATCCAACTGGACTTGATTTTTGTGTATGGTGAGATGAGTGGATCTAATAGCCTTCCTTGTCCTTTTTGATTACTTCTGGTTTCAAGCCTATTTTATCAGATATTAATGTAGCAACACCTGCATGTTTTTTTATTTCCATTTGCTTAGAATATTATTTTCCATCCTTTACCCCTGAGTAGGTGACTTCTTCAGTGGTGAGATGGGTTTCTTGAAGACAGCAGATAGAAAGGTCCATTTTCCTTATCCACCCTGTTTACTTGTGCCTTTTGATGGATGAGTTCAGATTGTTAATGTTTAATGTCATAACTGTGAGGTTCAATTTAATTCTTGCCATGCTGGGGTGCTTTATTGGGTTTGGTGTTTTCCTTTGTTTTGTATTTCTTTTTAGCTTGTTCTAGTTTTGGTTACTGTGATCTTCTTGTGGGCTCATGAGATTTGTTGTTTAACACTTCTGTGTGGAGTATTCCCTGAAATATCTCTGTAGGCTTGGCTTTGTGTTCATGTAATCATAGAGTTGACTTTTTTCATGGAAAGTTTTTCTTTCATCATCTATTATAAGGGATATTTTCAACTGGTTCTGTAGGTTGGGTTGGAAGCCATCAATTTGTATACTTTGAAGTGTTTCATTCCAGGCCCTTCTGCCTTTCAGGGTTTTCACCGAGAAATCTGAGGCAATTCTGATGGAATTGCCTTTGTATGTAATGAGATGTTTCTCTCTTGCTACTTTTAGTTCTCTCTCTCTCTCTCTCTCTCTCTCTCTCTCTCTCTCTCTGTGTGTGTGTGTGTGTGTGTGTGTGTGTCTTTGTTTTCATTGTTAGGAGTTTCAACTATGATGTGCCTTGGAGAGTTTCTCCTTTGGTCCCTCTTTTTGGTTTTTCGTGAGTTTCTTGTATTTGGATTGGCCTCTCTTTTGAGTAATTTGTGAATATTTCTTCAAAAATTTTGTTCAACATGTTCCCTGTGCCTCTGGCCTGGATTTCCTCTCCTCTGGGTATATCTATGATGTGGATGTTTGGTTGTTTTAGGGTATCCCACGGTTACCTCATGTTCTGTTCACATAATTTTTTGAACTTAGCAAAGTTTTTGGACTCCCAAACAATTTATTTTGTCTTATCTTCCAGCTCAGAGGTAAAGTCTTCCACATGAGTAACTCTGTTAGTGAGGAGTTCTGGAGAGATTTTTTAAATATCTGTTTATTTTTGTTTTCTGTCATATTATTTTCTATCATGTCCATCTCTTTTTTAAGGCATGATTTCAGTTCTGATTCAGTTCAGGTCTGATTTTCTTAATGCTTCCCTGAATACATTCTTGCACTTGATAGAGTCTTCATTAAGCTTAATAAGCTGATTATTGAGTTCTTCTTTTTGTTGACTCACCTTCAATTCATTTATATCTCTTTTGAAGCTCCTGTGGTTTTCTTCAATTAAGTTAAGCCTAGTGATAAAAGCTGAGTGCACTTAGAGACACTTTTGCTCAATTTCATTTATGCTTCTTGGTTTTTGATGGCTTGCTTCCAATTCAGGAATTCTTTTGATCAGGGTCACATTGGTTGTTGTGTTTTCATTTTGGGATTCGATTTCTGTTGAATTCCCCATGATTTCATTGAAGGCTTCCATTGTGGGACTAGGCATCCTTGGTGGAGATCTGTCCATTTTCTGACATCCATAAATTTTTTTCTTTTTTATTTCTTTCTCTTTTTTCTTTTCTTTCTTTCTTTCTGTTTTTTTTTTTTTAATTGCATTGTAGTCTACCAATCTTGGGTAAACATTTTATTTTTTTGAGGGGGAAACTAGTATTTGTCCTTGTAGGATCTGCAGTGAGTGTTCAGTTTTAAATGTGTACTGGATTGGTGTACAATGGGGTTATAACCACAGTTGCACAGATTGTGGAGATTGCAAATATATCAAATGTACTTGGAAACTGGGAGATGGAGATCTGAGAGCTCTGGCCTACTCATTCCACTTGTATTCATTCTTCAGCACATGGGGATCAGGAGCTGGGGAACAAAGACCCAGGAATCTGGAGATCCAGGGGCAAGAAGGCAGCTCCAACAGTGGCCCATGCTTCCTCTCACTTGGGGTAAAAGGGATTTGGGTAGGGGCCAGTCAATCAGGAAACCCAAGCAAAAGCAAAAGCAAAAGGCCTGCTTCTGCAGCCCAGACACATGGAGATGCCTGCCCCAAGCCAGCAGCAGGAGTACTGGGACCAGGGATCTGGGAGGTGAAGAACTAACCAGTTCTGGTCTACTCACTCAGCATGTCTCACACCCTGTGGAGTAGGGGACTCAGAAGTGGGGAACCCAGGGGCCATTCAATCAGAAAGGTATACCAAAGGGTCTCCTTCTGCAGCAAGCTCACAGGGTCCAGGAATCCCCAAGCCAGTAGCAGGGGAATGGGGTCCAGGGAACTGGGTGGTGGGGAAGAAACCAGGAGCTCTGGCCAACTCACTCCATGTGCACACCCTCTGGAACCTCTTTTTATTATTATATGTTCAAATTGGAAAATTATGGTCATTCCGTTATCTATTACCAGTTATTTTCATTGTAGAAACAAAAGCATATTTGCATTCCTATAGAAATCTCTGGAAATAAAAACACATGGGGTTATACTTGTTTCCAATTATAGGTTATCAAACTTCTTCAAACATTGAAATCAATGATGGGTTAGTCATGATTTCCTAGAGAAGCAGAAATAAAAAAGGGGAACTTGTGGAGACTTATTCTAAGGAGATGTTCACACAAAGAGGCAGGATAATAAAAAATATGCAATGTGGGCCAGCATGTCAGAAACCCAGAAAGACCACTAGTACACCTCCAGTGTGATGGCAATGAACAGGAAATTCCTTCTGGCATTGGAAAGCTCATCTTTTATTTCTATTCAGAGCCATTAGGTGAGTGAGGTGGCTCACATAACCAAAGTCAATTTGCTTATTCTAAGTTCCAAATCAATGTATAATTACTCATTACATGTTTACCCCGTCAGCGTGGCACTCATTTGAATGTCGTTATACCAGATGTAATCTCCAAATAAAACAACACCTTAGCCTATGCTGACTACAATCAATAATGTACTAAATACATTCCCACAAATACAGAGAAAAGTCCATAGATAATACTTTCCAATTTAATGCCTGCAATTATCCCTGAAAGATCCTCCCTGGGAAAACAGCAATCACAGAGCTCTTCAGAAATGCTGGGAGCCTCCACATACGCTCACTTTGCATGGTCATATTGAGAGATATGTCTTCTGGATTCTTCTATGGTGAATGGTAGATTGTCAATGGCAACCATAGTAACAGTCCAGTCTCAGCCTTTGAGGTCCTCTTCCACACTGAGTCAAAGTGGGCCAGGCACTTCACTTCCCCATGCACTCTGGGGGCTATCTTTGATCTATGTTTCAGCCAACCAACCTAACTGTTACTGCTCTTAATAACTCCCTGAGCTGCAATACTACATGCAAAATCTCTAATTAGTGAGCCCATATGGATAAATTCTACCTGATCCAAGATTATGTTTCTATCACCATTACTCCACATCTTTGCTATCCTGTTTTATATGTATTGCCTAGTCTGTATAAATTAGAAAACTTAAGTATTTCTTTTGGAGCAGAGAAAATCTCCTTATGGTTACACTGTTATTTTACCTTATTAGGGACCTGCTAGAGGTTAAACTAATGAGCTAGAAGTAATGAGATATGGAGGGGTAGGTCCTGGGGAGAATCAGCCCTGTCTCACAGTGGGTTGGACACATCTGCCAACTAAGCCATATATGAGCAGGATCAAGGAGAACACATACTAATTTTCAGGAATTGCAAGCCATGTTATACGTTAGTTACATTTAGGCAACAGACAAGTATGTTGGGAACATAAGGGGAGGGGTAGGAGATATGTAAGTAGAGAGGCTGAATACAGGGGTGGAAAGGTCTAAGTGGAATGAAGAGAAGGTGGTAGGGGAGAGGAGAGATGGAGGGATAATTAAACAAAAGTAAAGATGTTATGAATAAACCATATGGCAACCTACTTCTCTTCCAGCTAATTAAACAGTATAATAAAAACTAGACTTTGGGAAGGAGTTTCCCTTGAGGGCAGATAATGCTGCACCCAGAAGCAATAGGATGTTACAGGGAAATTCCCAGTGCCAGGGGTGGAAGAACCACCAGTGAGTTGTTGATCAGAGATGCCCCTGAGTCTCCCAAAACAATACACGCTCTTGCCAATGCTCTTGGCTGCCCACCAGAACTAGATTGTAAACCCCTATTTCTACAGACAGCCAATGATTTATTGGCTGGACAATGGTAAGTCAAGTGGGAACTGAGCTGGAAGCCTCCTCCATGCCTGATAGCTCTCATAGTGCTAGAGAGTGCTATTCAGACTGCTGGGAGACAAAAACCTATCAGTGGTCTTAACAAGCAGTGGACCCTCTGTGCTACACAACTGGCTAGTCAAGTAAGATGGAACCACTGGCACAATAGTGGCATGTCAGTTATAGGGGTAACCAACTGATCTCTGACTGGGTTTGAAGTACACACCACAGGAGGGAATTCATGCCTGGTTCAGAAAACCTAGTCAAAAGCATATGACTAAGAAGGTCATAAGCTCTAGGGGCTAAGCTACTGCTGTTGTTTGGCTAACTGGATATGTTATACCCTTCAAATTGCCATGCAAATATGTCTGTTTATACCCATAGATTCATATTGTTCTCATTTTGATCAGAGAAGCTTCTTGTTGCAAATGGCCATGACTACTGGAGAGACTCAAAACTCAAAGTGCTGAGAAGTAATTGTTGAGTGTCAGTGCTAAGTAAAACATTTATATCACCCTATCCAAGGCACAGCAAATACAGAGAAGAGGTGGCAGAGAGAATGTAAGAACCAAAGGATAGGAAGGAGTATTTTGGAACGTTGTCTTCCAGACACAAAGAGGCCATTACATTTATGAATTCTAAGTATCAGGGCAATCAACATGTAATCATGGAAGAGGAAGACAAAAATAAAATATCAAAATATAAGAGGGACTAAGGCTAATAGGAAAGAAGAAGGTATTCAGGGAAAGGAATAAAAATTAAAGCAAAATTATAATTGTAAGTATGAATCTGACATTTGATAGAACTGGTGTATGGGTCATCACTTGGAAAGTTGACAAACACTATGCAATCACAATGCCTGCTTTCCCAAGAAAGCCACAACAGTGTGTCAGCCCCAGTATAATACACCACCAACCCACCTGGAAACCCCTCCTGACAGGACAGTCTGGTATGCATCAATGGTTCTGTTGGAGCAGTACAACCAAGAGTGAAATGATGAGGAGATGTTGGTTATAAAATTTGTTTGTTAGTCTCACTCATCTACAGCACCTAACCAGAATCTACCCAAGATACCTTACATATCCGGAAGCATCTCATGCACTAGACACTATGATGGAAGAGGAGAGAGAGGAGGGCATCAAAGGGGTGGGAAACACAAATCTAGACCCAAACAGCAATAGTACAATAAAATTCTACTTCCTAAAAGGCAGACCAAATGGCTGATCCTTCACCAGGCCCTTACAGGGAACACCTGAACTACAAGACACTGGAGAGGGTAGGATCAAGACTAACCTTAATCTTGTACAACTTCCCTCCCTCCCTCTCCCTCCCCCTCTCCCCCCCCCCCTCTCTTCCCTCTAACTCTTGTATATTAGTTATCTTTTCCCTCATTTTCTTAGTGGGCACTGACCTGTAACTCCCATTACCAGCATGGGGCTATCATCCACAATGAGCTTTTGATCAGAGAGACCTACAAGGTTTCCTAAAAGACAGACAGATTTCTGTCAGAGTACTTGATGACCCACCAAAGGTTAGTGGTAAGTCCTTACTGCTGAAGACACCTTATGTGGTTGACATGCAAAATAGAATGGCATGGCTGGAAGTTGGAAGAGAGTCAGTCCCCAGACAGTAAGCGCGTCTAGTGCCAGAAGGTGCTACATGGACGACTGGGGGAAAATGACCACTATCTGTCCAAGCAACTCATGGTCTAACGTACTTAGCAGCAAATAACTAGGTGTGATGCCTACACAAGTGCGATAGTGGCACACAGCCACGGTGGGGAACCAACTGTTCTTAATTTGACTAACTGATCTCCTCAGTGGTACGGGACCCATAGCTGGAGCTGGGAAACAAGTCAGAACCATATCCAAACATAAGCCCACTCACCAATATCAAGCTACCATCAATCATGGGCTACAAGAGGGCCTACACCTATTAAATTCTCTATTAAAAAAGTAAGGGTTATCTCTTTTGTCCTGGTGCAAACTTACTCTCCGTTGGAGAATCTGCTTCTCTTTTTCAGATATATGTAGATCCTAAGGAGAGAGCCACCCCATCATACCTCAAAAGGGCCCCGGCTGAAACTAAGAAAAATTGGCGAAACAAGCAAGGGTGCTGTTTTCATGATGAACCAGATACCAGCACAAGGGGGAAGGAGATCAACCCAGAGAAAAATCAACTCCTACCAAATCAGAGAGCCAGAGCCTCAGAGGCCCCCAACACCTCATCACTGAAGCAGACCAAAAATGATCACAACATGGCTCAGGGAAATTTTGTGGAAGAGGGGGCGGAAAGAATGTCAGAGCCACATGTTGGGTCATGATATGCAGAGACATTTATCTTACCCATAACTGTGGGCTAACTCCACAATGCATGACCCATATACCTCAACAAGGAAGGGCCAAGGGGAGGAGGTAGGTCACGGATGAGCCTAATAATGGTACCAAACTGGCTGTATTTGCTGAATACAAAACTAACTAATAAGGAAAAAAAAAAAGTAAGGGTTATCTCACTTGTCCTGGTGCAAACTTACTCTCCGTTGGAGAATCTGCTTCTCTTTTTCAGATAGATGTAGATCCTAAGGAGAAACACATTGCATTATACCTCAAAAGGGCCCCAGCTGAAACTAAGGAAAATTGGCGAAACAAGCAAGGGGGCTGTTTTCCTGATGAACTGGATACCAGAAGAAGGGGGAAGGAGATCAGCACAGAGAAAATCAACTCCTACCAAATCAGAGACCCAGAGCTCAGAGGCCGCAACACCTCATCACTGAAGCAGACCAAAAATGAACCCAACATGGCTCAGGGAAATTCTGCGGAACAGGGGGCGGAAAGAATGTCAGAGCCATATGTTGGGTCATGATATGCAGAGACATTTATCTTACCCATAACTGTGGGTTAACTCCACAATTCATGACCCATATATCTCAACAAGGAAAGGCCAAGGGGAGGGGGTACATTACAGATGAGCCTAATAATGGTACCGAACTGACTGTATTTGCTGAATACAAAACTAACTAATAAATAAAAAAAAGAAAAGAAAAAAAATTTCTCTGTCTAGCTATCTATATATGCCATGAAACATGGCCTCAAAGTGTGTAAAAAATATGACTGAAGGAGTTTAGGGCGGTGTTCAACTAGGGATATAGTCTTCTCTTTCACTGCTGCTATGGTAATAACCCAATCCCAGCATCTAGATTCCCAACAAAGAAGTTCTTCCAGACATTTCATGGATTTTGATTTTATATGTTCAGTCCTCTTGCTCCACACCAAGGCTCCCTGCAGATGGATGGTCATATGAGATGGATAATCAAAGGACCATGGCCTCCAAAATCATGATCTTCCTTCTAGCTTTGTCTGATTGCAACTGGCATTTGTGGTTATGGAACTGACTTCAATTCTGAAAATTATGCCTCCTGACTCTACAAGGATTTGTACCATTTCAGTGGATTGGAAAGATTACCTTCTCCAAAATCAGAAACACTGGAAAAGGGAAATATGAATAAATAAAGAATAAAAATTTGTTTGCTTTTCTGATATAGCCTGTTTAAATTCTGTGAAGTGTACTTAAAAATAAATGATGCTGAAATAGATTGAATGGTGGTCCCTAAAGATGTATGCCCATGCCCTCACCTCTGCAGCCTAAGAATGTGACATTATTTGGGAAAAGGGGCTTTGCAGATATAAGGATCTCAGGATAACATTACCCTAGAATAAACAGGTGACTAGCATCTATATAAGAAAGACACAAAACCTCAGAGAATAGCATGTGTGAAGCTGAGCTTGACAGTAGAGTAGCAGATCACTGAAGCCAATAGATACCAAAAGGGTACTCACCCAGACACTGGGAGGGGCATTATTAGAAATCGCTTGGTTCAGGACTCCTGACCCCTAAAACTAGGGAAAAATGAACTTCTATTCTTTAAACCATGAAATTTGAAATGATTTTGTTATATCAATTATAGCAACCTAATACAAATGCCATATTTAAAATTTAGTTACTGAATCATTCAAAACTTTGGTAATAGGATATTCCTAGAACTAGTTTCATATATATATTTTCAATACTTGGTCTAACATCAAAATGTCTGGTATTTGTCTAAATTATTTTCTTTAAAACTAAGCCAGATTTGGGGAAACTTCTGGCCTGATTCCATGGCTTTTGAATTTATTTCTTAACTGAAAAGCATTGTCACTTTTTTACTTCCACTAGTGAGTAGAAGAGAATTTAAAAGGTAGTCTTTATCTTCAAATGAATTTCAAACTTTTTATGTCAGTTAGGATGTTTCTAACTATGTGAGTATTTTAATAGGTACACTTAGGGCATTTAAAGGGACTTTCATTGTCTGATTCTGTATTCTCACATTTTAAACCAAGATAAAACATGCAGGGAGGGTAAAAGTGCTACTATCCTCCAGGAAATAGGGGACATGGTTTCCTCCATACATTTAAATTTGCCTCTTCAGGTTTTTACATGTTTCTAAGGCTGGCAGCAAGGAAAGCACAGAATTAACACTTCCCTCATAACAGTGTTAAGGTACCCAGCAAGGAAAGCATCCTATATGGTTGCAGGGAAAAATTAAACAATTGTATTTCCAATTCATTTTTCCAATGCCCTGCTCTGGCAGTTCAGTATTATTTCTGAACTCTTGGCAGGTTGATGAAACAGTGCTAAATAATTCTTCCCCAAACCACCCGAGGAAGGATCTATGTTTACCTTCCAGACATGAGTATTAGAAGCCCAAGTCGTAAGAGTTGATTTACTCATGTTGCCCACCTGCCCAGTCAAATCTTCAGGGTGATGATGCCAGTCCATGTTGCTCTTTGAACTCACAATGAGCAGCCATTCCCAGGGGCTGTACTGCCCATTGCATTCCCATTTCCCACTTAGATCTCAACTCAGCTTGGGGAGGTAACATAGGCAATTGGTAATATCTCAACATAAATTTACCAATGGTGTGTTTAAGAGATTTTCTATGAGATTGATTGCAAGCATTAAGAGTGGCAACTAGGTCTGGAGGATGGCTCAGCAGCTAAGCTGTTTGCCTGCAAAGCCAAAGGACCCAGGTTTGATTCCTCAGGACCCATGTAAGCCAGATGCACAAGGGGGCACATGCCTCTGGAGTTTGTTTGAAGTGGCTGGAGGCCCTGACACACACATTCTTTCTCTCTCTCGCTCGCTCTCCCTCTTTCTCTGTCAAATAATTTTTTTAAGAAATTTTAAAAAAAGAGTGTCAGCTAAGGAACATGGAAAGTGGCTGTCAAGCTCTGGAGGGATGCTGTAACTAGACAGGGAAGATAAGCAACTCTCCTGAACAATGTTCCTGCAACATGTGGAGGCAAATATCCTAATCAGAGGGATCCATTTGAAGGAAGCAGTTTTACATCCAGGTATTTTATTCTGCGTACAAAAATGTGTTCATGATGCATTACAGGTGCATTGTAATCTCTTTGACTAGTGCTGCTGATACTACCAGTGTTCCCATAGTACCTAGGTTGTCATTTACATGTACGAAGACAACTTCCAAATGTCATCATTTCATCTCTATGCCTGAGAACTTTCTCTAGTAACCGGTTTCCTCTGCCAGCACTAGGCAACTCTTGAACAGAGAATGTCAGAAACTAGTTTATAAATACCCCAGGTCTTTCACATTCTAAGCTAATGGACTAATCATTAGTCAGGACTAATCATTGCTTTACAGGAACAGCCTTTCTGTTGTGTTGTCCTATCTCTTGGTGAGTCCTTCAAACAAATGTGTAATTCTCTTTAAGATTGCATCTGGAGAAACAAAACCAAAATGGTTGGCTCAGTTATTTGTACCAAAGACTCTCCATTGCTTAAATGACCACTCTGTATATCCCAAGGCTTTCTGTAAGATTGCTCACTTATCCAGATAGAATGTTATATGGTTTCAATACATATTTTCTGCTTTGGCTTATGATTTAATTGTTAACACAGAAATACATTTACATAGATCATTTCTTTTTTTTTTTTTTTTTTTTTTTTTTTTTGGTTTTTCGAGGTAGGGTGTCACTCTAGCTCAGGCTGACCTGGAATTCACTATGGAGTCTCAGGGTGGCCTCGAACTCACAGCGATCCTCCTACCTCTGCCTCCCGAGTGCTGGGATTAAAGGCGTGCGCCACTACGCCCGGCTTACATAGATCATTTTAAAAAAATATTTATTTATTTATTAATTTATTTATGAGAGAGAGAGAGAAAAAAAAAGGAAGAGAGAGAATGGTCATGTCAGGGCCTCTAGCCACTGCAAACAAATTCCAGATGTATGTACCACTGTGTGTGTGTACTGGGGAATGAAACCTGGGTCCTTAGGCTTTGCAGAAAAATGCTTTAACCACTGAGCCACATCTATAGCTCCTTAGATAGACCATTTTTAATATAGACAGCATAGTATACGAGGGTGTCAGAATGGTATCAGTAGAGGCTTAGAGGCCTAAACTTCCACATGTCCCTGACAATAACATGGTGGTTGTACCTTGTCCCTAGCTATCAAGCCAAGTAGTTCTTACCACCACCTTGAGAGTAGCAAAGGGACAACTATTTCCCCTTAGTGAATTATGTCAAGGAAACCCCATTAAAATACCATTTAAATAAGATCCTGAATATTGCAGTCAAACCACCTCAGATTGGTTTAAAAAAAAAAACACAAAAACATACAATTCAAAACAGTAAAACATTTAAAACAAGTGAGAAGGGGAAAGAAACCAAAATAGTGATAACATTATTTGGGATTACCTGACAAGGATTTAAAGCAGTCTTTATGAGCTTTTATGAGCCTTTATAGATGCTCCACTAACCAATTATGATAAGATTGAAAACCAATTATAACATAACATGGCAGAAGAAAATTGAAGATATAAAGTAGCTTGGAACTAAATAAATATAATTCCACTAAAACAAAAATGTCAAGGATTGGATTTACAGTACACTGGAAAGGAAAGAAGAAATTATCAATTAATTTGAATACAGAGGACAATAAATTGCCAAATCTGACCAACAAGGGGGGGGGGAGAGAGAGAGAGAGAGAGAGAGAGAAATAAGAAGAAGAGGAGGAGGAAAAAGAGCCCCTCAGGACATGTATGATTATGATAAAAGATCTAACTTTTGTGGGGACTTGTGTGATTATGATAAAAGACGTAAGTTTTGTGGGGACTTCCTGTAAGATAGTAGCCTTCTTACCATGCTCCAGCTCCTGGGGTATTATCAGGTAAGATTTATGAGGAGGCTTTAGGTCAAGTACAGCTTAGCAGACCTCCACTGGGTGGACACAGAGAGGGAAAGTAGAGCATCTGTTGATTCCCACCCTCTCAGGTAGCCCAGTAGTGGTTCAGATCCCCCCTACTACTGGCCTCAGCTGCCTTGCCCCTGACTACATGCCCCTAACTCCACACCCATGACTTCACACCCTTCACTCTCCAACCTGATTCTCTGCTGCACTATCTGCAGACTCCGCAGACCATACCCTTGCCCCCTCTCCACGAGTTTCCCTATCTCCTGCGGGTTCCTGCAGGCTCCCCTGACGGCTGTGAATGTGCACAGTCCACACACTTCCCTGTCTCTCAGGCTCCCCTGACTGAATTGGCTCACATGCACTTTCCTCTTTTCTACCAGAAGCTTCCCCCTGAAGAAGTCCATCTGCAACCTATTCATGTTTACTGCTTCCTTGTCTCACCACCTTGGTGGGCTGGCATGCAGAATGTCTTGCTCCCCCAACTTACAGACCCTCTACATCCTGTGCTGCCTACTGGTGTTTGTGTGTGCACCCCTTGGCCAATGCCTCTATCTCCCTAACACCAGCCAATTCTCTGACCTGGTCTGAGCTGTGGAACCCAGAGAACCCACCATCTCTCCAATGCCCCACCTCACTTCAAATGATTATGTCAGTCATCATTTCAGTCCCAGAAGAGGAGCACAGGAATACAACTAAGGGAACCAGTGAGTCCTACATAACCTGCCCATCTTGGTACAGTAGGAGAACAAGGGCAAGTGCTACAGCTCGGAGCCACAGGTAAGACACAGCTGAGACCAAGACAAAGGGATCCCAGACCTCCATTTGTACCTTTGATATTAAACACCATCCCAGGGCTGCTGGTGTACTTACACTCTCCACAACCTACACATATCAAAATACAAAGGCATCAAAAGCCTATTTTATTCCAACACAGAACAGAACACTACTAAAGACACTAAAAGGGAAAAGTCTTACTTGCTCCTTAATTAAACAAGACTCCCACACTGAGATGGGTAGACCAAAAACCTCAACATGAAAAAGCAAACTGAGAGCTCTGAAACAAGGTTGTATAGTCCCACAATGGAAGCCTCCAGTGAAAACATAGCAAAGGCAATAGGAATTGAAGGCCAAAATGAAAACACATGATATGTGACCCTGACTAAGCAAATTGCAGAACTGCTAGAATATCAACAAAATCCAACAATCATATAAATGAAATCCACAAGCTGTCTTCACAAGGCATAACCTAATAGATGAAAACCTGATAGGTCTCAAAAGAGAGATAAATGAACTGAAGGTGAGCCAAAAAACAGAGGTATCAATAACCAGCTGGTTAATCTTAATGAAGACCTGTGTAAATGAAATAATGAATTCTAAGAAGCATTAAAAATATCAGAACATGCCCTCAAACTGGAACTCAATAAAGAAATGGATACTATGCAGAAAAAGGAAATAAAATATGCAAACCAAATTGAACTAGTGAAAACCTCTTTAGAAACCCTTACCAACAGAATTAATCATGTGGAGGACAGAACCTCAGAGTTGGAAACAAAGACAGAAGAAACAGCTCAGGAGTCCCCAAAACTTTAATAAATACAAAAATATTTTGAGAACAGGACATGAGGAAACTGTGGGATACCTTAAAACTTCCAAACATTCAGATCATTGGTATATCAGAAGGGGAAGAAATTCAGACCAAAGTCATAGAGAACTTATTCAACAAAATTATCAAAGGAAACTTCCCTACACTCTCAAAAGAGAGTCCCATCCATAAAGCTGAAACTAACAGAACTCCAAAATGACTGGACCAAAGAAGAAACTCTCCAACCCACATCATCAGTAAAATTCTAAACAATAAAAACAAAGGGAGAGTGCTAAAAGCAACAAGAGAGAAACAACACATAACATACAAAGGCAATTCTATCAAAATTACCTTGGATTTCTCAATGAAAATCCTGAAAGCCAGAAGGGCCTGGAATGGAGTCTAAAAAACTATGGCTTCCAACCCGAACTACTGTATCCAGCAAAAGTATCCCTCATAATAAATGGTGAAAGGAAAACTTTTCATGATAAAAGTCAACTCTATGATTACATGAACACAAAGCCAAAGCTACCAAAATACTTCAGGGAATTCTCCATACAGAAAATTCAAGAAGAAGATCACAATAACCAAAACTAGAGCAGGCTCAAAAAAGTACATAGCTGGGCTGGAGAGATGACTTAGCAGTTAAGCACTTGCTTGTGAAGCCTAAAGACCCTGGTTCGAGGCTCGCTTCCCCAGGACCCATGTTAGCCAGATGGACAAGGAGGCACACACATCTGGAGTTCATTTGCAGCGTCTGGAGGCCCTGGCATGCCCATTCTCTCTCTGTCTCTCTCTCTGCCTCTTTCTCCATCTGTCTCTCACTTTCAAATAAATAAATAAATAAACAAAATTTTTTAAAAAGCACATAGCAGAAGAAAACACCAATCCCTCATAAAGTACCCAACATAGCAGGGATTAAATCAAACCTCACAGTTATAAGCTTAAATATTAATGGTCTTAGCTCACTAATCATAAGATACAAGTTAACAGGGTGGATCAGAAAAATGGGCCCTTTTGATCTGTTGTCTTTAAGAAAGCCACCTCACCACTAAAGTCAGATACCTCCTCAGGGTGAAAGGGTGGAAAACAATATTCTAAGCAAATGGAAATAAGAAAGAAGGAGGGTGTTGCTGTATTAATATCTGACTAAATAGACTTTAAATGAGAAATTTTCAAAAAGGACAAAGATGGCCATTTTTTATTCACCAAGAAATGATTCAATAAGAGGATATCACAATCATAAATCTATATGCACCAATTACAGGTGTACCACAGTTTATAAAACAAAACATACTTGACAATAATATAGAAATAAACACAAACACCATCATAGCAGGGGACTCCAATACTCCACTATCATCTATAGACAAATCAGCCAAACAGAAAATCCATAGGAAAATAATAGAGATCAACAACCATATAGATCAACTACACCTAATAGATATCTACAGAAAATTCCACCCCAATTCTACATAATTCACATTCTTCTTAGCAGCCCATGGAATTTTCTCCAAAACAGATCATCTATCAGACCATAAAAGCATGCTTCCATATATTTTAATAATTTATATACAAATTTCAGGAAAATTGACATAACATTCTGCATCATATCAGATCACAATGCCTTAAACCTAGAAATTAATAAAAGATATCAGTAATTCCACCAGTTTCTACAGCCTGAACAACATACTTTTAAACAAGTAATGGATAGTGGAAGAAATTATAAAATTGCTAGATTGAATGATAATGAGAACACAACTTACCAAAATTTATGGGATACAATGAAGGCAAACCTAAGGCGGAAATTCATTGTGCTAAATGTCTTCATAACAAAGACAGAGAGATGTCAAATTAATAACCTAACCATCTACCTAAAGGCATTGGAAAGACAAAAATAATGTAATACTAAGAGCTCCAGATGGAAAGAAATAATAAAAATCAGAGCAGAAGTTAATGAATTAGAGACTAAGAAAAAATTAAGAAAATTAATGAAATGAAGAGTGGTTCTTTGAAAAAAAACAAGATTATAAACCCCTGGCAAATTTGATCAAATGAGAAAAACAGAAGTTTCAAATTAACAAAATCAGAAATGAAAAGGCAGAGGTCACAATAGACATCAATGAAATTGGAAGAATAATCAGGACATGCTTCCAAAACATATACTCCACAAAACTGGACAATCTGGAATAAATGGATGAATACCTAAACATACCTTACAAAAACTAAACTAAGAGCACATTGATCTCTAAGATACTTTTATAGTAATAGGAACTGTTGTTGTTTTGCCCCCTCCATGCCACTCTTCCCACTCTATTTATTATATGCCAGTTCCATAGAATGGGTTAATAGGTATTACCTTTTCTTCTGTGTTATTTTTTTTCTTTATTTTTTTATTTTATTGAGAGAAAGCTAGAAAAGGGGAGGGAGAGAGATACAAACAGAGAGAAGGGGTGCACCAGGGCTTTCAGTCACTGCAAATGAAATCCAGATGCATGCATCACCTTGTACATCTGGCCTATGTGGGTCCTGGGGAAACAAACCTGGGTCCTTTGGCTTTGTAGGTAAGTACCTTAACTGCTAAGCCATCTCTCCAACTACCCTTTTCTTCTATTTTCTGAAAGAAATTGTTATGAAATGGGCTATATCCATAGAAAGCTGCCTTCTATGGTACAACCATTTTTAGAAAATTAAGTCTGCCATTCCATGACCATGACAGGTCATTCTATCTTCAAGTGTCTTCAGTTTCTTTATTTATTATTCATTCATCATTCATTATTTATCCCTATGTTTTAAAGTTTACTGGAACAGATTGTTTAATTCCTTTGTTAGAAATATACCAATGTATATTTGGAAGCTAATTTTAGTGGGTTTCTTTCCTAATTTATTTCTCATTAAATTATTTTTAGTATATAGAAAATTAAGTGATTTTGTATGTTGGTATTATATGCTACTACTTTACTGAGAGTGTTTATCAGGTTTAAGAATTTTCTGGTGGAGATTTTGGGGTTTTTATTAAGTATAGAATCTGGTCATCTGCAACTAGGGACTATTGATGTGTTCCTTTCTTTTATCTTGTCTAGCTAAAACTTCAACCATATTATTGAATAAAAACAGAAAGAATGGGCATATTTATCTCATTCTATATGTTATAGGAAATGTTTTGAGTTTCTCCCCACTTAGCATAATGTTTGGCTATAGATTTGTCATATATAGACTTTATTAAGTTTTGATATGCTCCAAGTTTCTTCTGGGCTTTTATTTTTTCTTTTCAATTTTTTTTTCATTAACAACTTCCATGACTGTAAACAATATCCCATAGTAACACTCTCCCACCCCCCACTATCCCCTTTGAAACTCCATTCTCCATCATATCCCCTCCCCCTCTCAATCAGTCTCCCTTTAATTTGATGTCCTGATCTTTTCCTCTTATTATGATGGTCTTGTGTAGATAGTGTCAGGCACTGTGAAGTCATGGATATTCAGGCCATTTTGTGTCTGGGGGAAGCACGTTGTAAAGAGTTCTACCCTTCCTTTGGCTCTTACATTCTTTCTACCACCTCTTCTGCAATAGACCCTGAGCCTTGGAAGGTGTGATAGAGAAGTTGCAGTGCTAAGAACTTCTCTGTCACTTCTTCTCTGCACTGTGATGCCTTCTGAGTCATTCCAAGGTCACTGCCAACTGAAAAGAAAGGATTCTCTACCAAAAGTGAGAGTAGCATTAATGTAAGGGTATGAATATTAAGAGAAGTGTTTATTGGGCCGTTTGATAATCACAGTATATACATTTAGCCAGACAGCAGCAGATGTTACACCCCTAGAGCTCATGACTACCCCTGTTTTAAGTTTTCAGTATCAGGGATGTATGCCCTCCCATGGAGCAGGCCTCCTGTCCAATTAGATGGCAGTTGGTTTCCACCATGACAGACGTGCCACTATTGCACCCATTGGACCATTTGGCCTTGCTGGCCAAATATAAGGCTTGCAGTGTCCACTGTGGAGTATCTTCACTGGTGATTTCTCTTTCTCACATTGAACTGCATGCAGAATGGCTTCTTCCAGCTTTCTGTCAGCTTGTCTACATAGAGAGGTTTTCAACTCAGTTCCAGCAGGATTTCTCAGTGGTATTGCAGCCCAAGTATGTGCAGTCTTCAGCAATAGGGTCTTACCATCTATTCCTGGTGAGAAACCAAGGGCCTCGGCAATGGCCTATAATGTTTTGGGGGCATCAGGGACCTCCCTGGCCAACAACTCACTAGAAGGTATCCCATCCCTGGCACTGAAAATTTTCTAGCAACAATCTTCGGCTCCTGAATGTTCCATTGTCCAAAAAAGTAGGTTTAAATGTGATTTATTTATATCCTCTTAGATTTTGATTAGCCCTCCCTCCCTCCACCTTTTCTTTACTCAATCGCTTCGCTTGACCTCACTTGGGCCTTTTCACCCCCATTAATCAATTCTTTTACTTACATATATCCAATATCATCCTATTAAGTACCCCCTCCCACCTTTCTCTTCCCTTTATATCTCTTTTCTAGCTTACTGGCCTTTGCTATCGAATTTTCTTCCTACTCACACAGAAGTCCAGTCATCTGTAGCTAGGATCCAGAAATGAGAGAACACGCGATGTTTGGCTTTCTGGGCCTGGGTTACTTTACTTAGTATAATCCTTTCCAGATCCATACATTTTCCTACAAATTTCATAACTTCATTTTTCTTTACCGCTGAGTAGAATTCCATTGTTTAAATGTGCCATGTCTTCATTATCCACTCATCAGTTGAGGGCCATCTAGGCTGGTTCCATTTCCCAGCTATTTTGAATTGACAGGCAATAAACATGGTTGAGCAAGTACCTCTAAGGTAATGAGATGAGTCCTTAGGATATATGCCTAGGAGTGCTATAACTGGGTCATATGGTAGATGTATTTTTAGCTGCCTCAGGAACCTCCACAGTGATTACCAAAATGGCTGGACCAGATTGCATTCCCACAACAGTGTAGAAGGGTTCCTCTGTTTCCACATCCTCACCTGCATTTATGGTCATTTGTTTTCATGATGATAGCCATTCTGACACAAGTGGGATGAAATCTCAACGTAGTTTTAATCTGCATTTCCCTGATGACTAGGGATGTAGAACATTTTCGTAGATGCTTATATATACGCCATCCATATTTCTTCTTTTGAGAGCTCAGTTCCATAGCACATTTTTAATTGGCTTGTTTGATTTCTTAAAATTTTTGAGTTCCTTGTATATCCTAGATATTAATCCTCTATCAGATGCATAGCTGGCAAAGAATTTTTTCCCGTTCTATAGGTGGCCTCTTTGCTTTTTTCACAGTTTCCTTTGCTGTACAAAATCTTTGTAATTTCTTGAGGTCCCAGCGGTTAATCTGTGGTTTTATTGCCTGAGCAACTGGGATTATATTCAGGAAGTCTTTGTCAAGACCAATATGTTGAAAGGTTTCCCCTACTTTTTCCTCTAGCAGTTTCAGAGTTTCAGGTCTGATGTTAATGTCTTTAATCCACTTGGACTAAATTCTTGTGAATGGAGACAGAGAAAGAATCTATTTTCATCCTTCTACAGATACAGATCCAGTTTTCCCAGCATCATTTGCTGAAGAAGCTGTCTTTTCTCTAATGAGCATTTTTGGCATTTTTTTTTTTTATCAAATATCAGGTGGCTATAGCTACCTGGACTTATATTTGGGTCCTCTATTCTGTTCCATTGATCTACAAGTCTGCTTTTGTGCCAGTACCATGCTGTTTTTGTTACTATGGCTCTGTAGTATAGGTTAAAATCAGCAACCTTATTTTGTTGCTCAGTATTATTTGGGATATTCAAGGTTTTTTTGTGATTCTAAATGAATTTTTGGATTTTTTTTATATTTCTGTGAAGAATTCCATTGGAATTTTGATGGGAATTGCATTAAATGTGTAGAATGTTTTTGGTAAGATTGCTATTTTCACAATATTGATTCTTCTGATCCAAGAACAAGGGATGTTTTTCCATTTTCTAGTGTCTTCTGCAATTTCTTGCTTGAGTGTTTTAAAATTTCCATTGTAGAGATCCTTCACTTCCTTGGTTAGGTTTATTCCTATGTACTTTTTCTTAATGCAATTGTGATTGGGGGTGATTCTCTGATTTCAATATCTATGTGTTTGTTGTTAGCATATAGAATGGCTACTGATTTTTATTTTGTATTTATTTTGTATCCTGCTATATGGCTATAGGTGTTTATCAGCTCTAACAGTTTTCTGGTAGGGTCTTTAGGGTCCTTTATATATAGAATCATGTCATCTGCCAAATTGATAACTTGATCTCTTCCTTTCCAATTTGTACCACTTTTATGTGCATCTCTTGCCTTATTGATATGGTTAAGGCCTCTAGTACTATATTAAATAAAAGGGACAGTGGACGCCCTTGACTTCTTCCTGATTTTAGTGGAAAAGCTTCCAGTTTTCCCCCATTTAGTAATATGTAGGCATATCATAAATATGCTTTATTATGTTGAGATATGTTCTTTCTATTCCCAGTCTCTGTAGGACTTTTATCATGAAGGGATGTTGGATTTTGTCAAATGCTTTCTCTGCATCTAATGAGATGATCATGTGATTTTTCTCCTTCAGTCCATTTATATAATGTATTGCATTTATTGATTTGCATATGTTGAACCATCCCTGCATCTCTTGGATAAAGCCTACTTGGTTGGGTTGAATGATCTTTCCAGTATATTCTTGTATTCTGTTTGCCAGTATTTTGGTGAGAATTTTACAACTATGTTAATGAGGGAGAGTGGTCTGTACTTTTCTTTTTTTGTTCTGTCTTTGCTTGGTTTTGGTATCAGGGTGATGCTGGCTTTGTAGAAGGAGTTTGGCAGGATTCCTTCTTTTTCTATTTTATGGAAAAACTTAAGAAGCAAAGGTGTTAGTTCTTCTCTAAAGGTCTGGTAAAATTCACCAGTGAATCCATCTGGCCTGGACTTGGTTTTTAGTTGGGAGATTTTTGATAACTGCTTGGATCTCCATACTTTTATTGGTCTATTTAAGTGATTAATCTCATCTTGATTTAATTTAGGTAGGTCATATACATCAAGGAAATCATCCATTTCTTTCAGATTTTCATACTTTATGCTTTTAAAGTATGTCCCTATGATTTTTTAAATTTCTCTGGTATCTGTTGTGATGCTGCCTTTTTCTTCTCTAATTTTATTAATTTGTGTCTCTTCTATCTTTATTTCAGCCAGATTTGCTAAGGGTTTATCAATCTTGTTTATCCTTCCAAAGAACCAACTCTTCATTTCATTGATTCTTTGGATTGATTTTTGGTTTCTATTTCATTAATTTCTACCCTAATCTTTATTATTTCTTCCTCTCTATTGATTTTTGGTTTGCCTTGTTATTCTTTTACCAAGGCATTAAGGTGAAGCATTAGGTTGTTTTCTTGAGACCTTTCTAATTTCTTAATATATGCACTTAAAGCTATAAATTTCCTTCTTAGGACTGCCTTCATTTTGTCACAAAGGTTTTGGTATGTTGTGTTCTCATTATCGTTTGACACTATGAATGTTTTTATTTCCTTCTTGATTTCTTCATTGACCCATTCATCATTTAGTAGTGTATTGTTTAGTTTCCATGATTTTGTGTATGATCTATAGCTTTTCTTGCTATTGATTTGCAGTTTGATTTCATTGTGGTCAGATAGATGTAAGGAATTATTTCAATTTTCCTGTATTTGTTAAGATTTGCTTTGTGTCCTAATATACGGCCTAGTTTAGAGAATGCTCCATGTGCTGCTGAAAGCAATGTGTACTCTGCAACAATTGGATGAAATGTCCTGTATATATGTGTTAGGTCCATTTCTTCTATTACCTCATTTAATCCAGATGCTTCTCTGTTTATTTTTTACTGGGAATACCTGTCACTTGGTGAGAGTGGGTTGTTGAAGACACCCACTACAACTGTGTTTGGTGTTATCTGTGACCTTAGTTCTAATAGCATTTGTTTGATGAAGTTGGGAGCCCCCATGTTGGGTGCATATATGTTTAGGATTATAATGTCCTCCTATTGAAGTGTGCCTTTAATCAATATAAAATGACCTTCCTTATCTATCCTAAGTAATGCTGGACTGAAGACTACCTTGTCAGATATTAGGATAGCAACCCCTGCTTGTTTTCTAGGCCTATTTGCTTGAAATGCTGTTTTCAAAACTTTCACCCTAAGATAGTGTCCATCCTTTGTGGAAAGCTGAGTTTCTTGGAGGCAACATATTGAAGGATCCTGCTGCTTAACCCAGTCTGAAAACCTATGTCTTTTGGTTGTGGCATTGAGGCCATTGATATTAAGAGATATTATTGAAAGATATGCATTTATTTTTGCCAATTATTTATTTTTCTTTTGTAGTTCTTCCACTTTTACCTTTCCTTTGTTGTATTAACTATTATTTGGGTATTGTTTGTTTTCTCAAGGTTTCTTATATGTGTGCTTTTCTTTCTCTTCAGCATGGAGGATTCTTTCAAGTATTTTCTATATAGCTGGTTTTGTCTTCAAATATTTCTTTATGCTGCTTTTGCTATGGAATGTCCTTTTTTCTCTGTCTATTTGAATGGATAGATTTGCAGGATAAAGTAACCTTGGTTGACAGTTGTTATCTTTCAGAACTTGGAATTCATCACTCCAAGCCCTTCTGGCTTTTAAAGTTTGTGTTGAGTAATCTGCTGTGTTCCTGATGGGCTTGCCTTTGTAGGTAACTTGATTTTTCTCTCTAACTGCTTTCAATATATTTTCTTTGGTTTGTATGTTTGGTAGTTTAATTATGATATGGTGAGGAGAGATTCTTTCCAGGTTTTGTCTGGTTGGTGTTCTGAAGGATTCCTGTATCTGCATTGACATCTCTTTCCCAATTTGGTTGAAGTTTTCTTCTATGATTTTGTTGAAAATGCCTACTATGCCTTTGTAGTGAAATTCTTCTCCTTTTACTATACCCTGAATTTTTATGTTTGATCTTTTCATAGTGTCCTGAATATAATGAAATTCCTATTCATACTTTCCTACTAGTTTGTCTTTCTCTTTGTTGGACTGTATTAGATCTGCCACCTGGTCTTCTAGTTTAGACATTCTGTCTTCTCCTACATCCATTCTACTGGTAAGATTTTCTGCAGAGTTTCTTTTTTTAATTTCATTAACTACGTTCTTCATTGCTAGTAATTCTGACTGTTTTTTCTTTATTTTTTCTATTTCCTTATTTATGTTTTGTATTGACCTCTTTATTTCATTAAGTTGGCTTCCTGTGCCTTCTTTGATTCCTTTGATTTCCTCTTTCATTCGTTTGATTTCCTCTTTGACTTATTTGAGTACATTTATAATCATTCTTTTGAAATCTTTCTCAGGCATTTTCTTTAACTCATTCTCTCTGGAGGTCATTTCTGATGCATTATTATTTTTTGGTGTACTTACATTGTCTTAATTTTTGGTGTTTCTTGTGTTATAATGTATATATTTTTGCATCTTGGATTAATTTAATGCTTGGATTTTCTAGTTAGCTACAGTATTATTAGATGTATCAGTCAATCTGATCTTATATATCTTCAGGATAGGAGCTTAAGGTGCTACGTGTGGCTCTTAAGACTCTCAGGGTATCTATAAAAGTGACCCTAGTTGTTGGGTTTGCCTGCTATGAGAGTATCGAAGTAGGCTGAGTAGAACAAAAGAGAGGAGATTATAAAGTTTAACAAAACAATGTACACATTCAATTCAAAACAGAAGAGTATTTATGCAAGATTAGGTATTATGACAACCAGATCCTCTCACAAAATCATTGTTTGTTAGGGTGCGTGGTGCCCCACACCCTTAATCCTGTCAACTACGATGTTAAGATTTCTGGTCTTTTCAGGGTTCCAAGTCAGCTTGTGACCAGGTGAGACCCTTCCCTAATGTACAATGGAAGAAGAAACAAAGTCACTATAAGTCAAGAAGCATTAAATAACAAGCCCAAAATATAGCTAGTTTAAGAATGGCAAATCTGACTTCTGGCCAAGATGGCGACCACATAGCTGCACTGCAAATCCCAGGGAAAGAAACGCAAGATATTAAGGGTTCATTGGGGCTTTTAGGGGAGAGAATTCTGGGAAGGCACAGAGGCGGGGGTAACAGGGAATCACAGATCCCCTGCGGGCGGGTAGCCCACCCCCCAACTAACCGCCATGTCCACAGCACTGCCACTGCCTCCAGCACTGCCGCTGCTGCGCACCAATCGATCACTGCGTGTGGAAGATTAGACTGCTCTGCACACTCGCCTCTCGCCAACTTAATGAGTGAGCCCAGTCCCACAGCCACTGCCACACAAGCTCAGACTGTGTCTCTCGCTTATGCCAGCTCAGGTGCCATCCCCTACCTGTCTGTCATGCCATCCATCCACCATTGTCCTGTGGAGGGGGAACGCAGACTGCTTCCGGTCCCAGTGTTCCCAGCCAGAGTTTGGGTTGCTTCAGTGCTTGGTGCCTCAGTGTCACTCCTAGCTCGAATGCAGGCAGCTTTGGCACATTACTGCTTGAGAATTCAGGCAACTTTGACACCCATGCCAGGCAGTAGATAGGTGGCTTTGGCAAGTGAGAGCCAAAGCCCAGGATGCTTGGCAACTGTCCCAGGCTGCCTCAGATTCCCATTGTGCTTGAGCCCAGGCTGATATGCCCACCTATGTGCCCGTACACTGTCATGGGCAGACCACAGCACAAAAGAAATAACACAAAAAATCAAATGCAAGAAAATTCAGTTAGATCACCCAGTCCTACAAGGAATACATCTAACCAAAACATAGAAGAACAAATAGGACCAGAACACCAAATTGAAGCTATGAGTAATGCAACCCTGACCAACCTACTGCTAGAACTTGCAGGAAAGCAACAAAGGACTGATAATGTTGTGGATGCTTACATCACTAAACTAGAACTAATAGATAAGAAATTGGAAGGAGTTCAAAGACAGTTAAAAGATTTGAGGGAGAGTGAAAAAAAGAAGACTTTAAAAATCAGCAGGCCATGCTAAATGAAGACATAAAGAAATGCAAGGATGAATTCCAAGAATCATCAAGAAAATCAGAAAATGATGTGAAAAGGGAGATTAACAGAGGGATGAAAACTATACATAGAAAAGTAGTAGAAAATGCAAACTGAATTGAACAAGTCCAAAACTCTTTAGACGCTCTCAAGAATAGAGTCAGCCAAGTGGAGGATAGAAACTCTGATCTGGAAGACAAGATGGAAGAAACAGTTAGAGTTCAAAAATTTCAGTAAATTCAAAAGCTCCTATGAACAGAACATGAGGGAATTGTGGGATTCACCTAAACACCCTAATATCAGGATCATTGGAATACCAGAAGGAGAAGAAATTCAGACCAAAGCATGGAGAAATTATTTAAGAAAATAATTGAAGAAAATTTTCCCAGTCTCTTAAAAGAAAGGCCCATCAAGAAACAAGAAGCCAACAGAACTCCAAACAGACTGGACCAAAGGAGAAACTCTCCAAGACATATTGTCATTAAGACTCTAAACATTGACACCAAAGAGAAAATCCTAAAAGCAGCTAGGGAAAAATAGCACACCACTTTCAAAGGTAACCCCATCAGAATTACTTCAGACTTCTCAATGGAAACCCTGAAAGGTGGAAGGGCCTGGAATGAAACAGTGCAAAGTCTCAGAACCTATGGCTTCCAACCCAAACTACTCCACCCAGCAAAAGTATCCCTCATAATAGATGGTGAAAGAAAAACATTCCACGACAAAACTCAGCTTTACAATTATATGAACACAAAACCAAACCTACAGAAAGTATTTCAGGAAATTCTCCACAGAGAAGAAACAAATAATCAAACTCAATTGCCTACAAGAAGCAGATCACAACAACCAAACTCAGAGTAGGCACAAAAAACTTCAAAGTCCATGAAAACACCAACCCACATTTACCATAACAATATGGCAGGGATCAAATCAAATCTCACAGTCATTACCCTAAATACTAATGGCCTTAATTCACCCATCAAGACACACAAGCTAACAGGATGGATCAAAATATTAGACCCCTCAATCTGTTGCCTTCAAGAAACCCACCTCACCACTAAAGCCAGACACCTCCTCAGGGTGAAAGGGTGGAAAACAATATTCCAAGCAAATGGCAATAAGAAACAAGCAGGCATGGCTATATTAATATTGGATAAAATAGACTTCAAATCAAAAAAGACAAAGAAGGCCACTTCCTACTTATCAAGGGAACGATCCATCAAGAGGATATTACAATTATAAACCTGTATGCACCAAACACAGGGGCACCACAGTTCATAAAACAAAACCTACTTGACAATAAAACAGAAATGACCACAAACACCATCATAGCTGGGGACTTCAATACACCATTATCAGTAATAGACAGATCATCCAAACAGAAACTCAACAGGGAAGTAAGAGAGCTCAAGAAAAGCATAGAGCACTTAGACCTCTACATCTTAGACATCTACAGAACGTTCTATCCCAAATCCACAGAATACACATTCTTCTCAGAAGCCCGTGGAACATTCTCCAAGTTAGACCATATACTGGGTCACAGAGACTGCCTCCACATATTTAGGAAGATTGACATAATTCCCTGCATGATATCAGATCACAATGCTATATTGCTGGAAAGCAACAACAAAAGACCCAGCAAGAATCCCAACAGCAACTGGGAACTGAACAGCACACATTTAAACGATAAATGGATTGTGGATGAAATAAAAAAAGAAATTGCAAAATTTCTGGAATTGAATGACAATGAGAACACATCATACCAAAACTTATGGGGCACAATGAAGGTGGTCCTCAGGGGAAAATTCATAGCAATCTATGCCTTCATAAAAAAACAGAAAGGTCCCAAGTCAATATCCTAACCATCCACCTAAAGGAACTGGAAAGACAAGAAAAATTCAACCCAAGGAGCTCTTCCAGAAGGAAAGAAATAATTAAAATCAGAGCAGAAATCAATGAATTGGAAACCAAGGAAACAATTAAGACAATTGACAAAACAAGAGCTGGTTCCTTGAAAAAATAAACAACATTGACAAACCCCTGGCCATTCTGATCATGCAATAAAAGGAGAAGCTTCAAATTAATAAAATTCAAAATGAAAAAGGAGAGCTCACAACAGACATAAGTGAAATCAGGAGCATAATCAGGACTTATTTTGAAAACCTCTACTCCAAAAAACTGGATAATGTGAGGAGATGGATAAATTCCTGGATGCATACCATCTAACAAAGCTAAACACAGAGCAGATTAATCACCTCAATCAACCCATCACACTCATGGAGATTTAAAAAGTAATTAAAAACTTCCCAAAAAGAAGAGCCCAGGATCATATGGCTTCTCAGATGAATTCTATCAAACCTTCATGGAAGAACTCAAACCAATCTTCCTCAAACTGTGCCACACAATTGGGGGACAGGGAAAGCTACCCAACTCCTTTTATGAAGCTAGCATCACCCTAATTCCAATACCAGGCAGAGATGCCACAAGAAAAGAAAACTACTGGCCTATTTCCCTGATGAATTTAGATGCAAAGATCCTGAACAAAATCTGCACAAACCGAATCCAACAACACATCAAAAGCATTATTCAGCCGGGCGTGGTGGCGCACGCCTTTAATCCCAGCACTCGGGAGGCAGAGGTAGGAGGATCGCCGTGAGTTCGAGGCCACCCTGAGACTCCATAGTGAATTCCAGGTCAGCCTGGGCTAGAGTGAGACCCTACCTCGAAAAACCAAGTGGGATGCATCCCGGGAACATAGGGTTGGTTCAACATACAGAAATCTGTCAATGTAATACACCACATAAACAAGGTTAAACTTAAAAACCACATGATCATTTTGATAGATGCAGAAAAGGCCTTTGACAAAATACAACATCACTTTATGACCGAAACACTGGAGAGAATTGGCATGGTTGGTTCATATCTTAACCTAATAAAGGCAATATACAAAGCTCCGAAGGCCCAAATAATACTTAATGGAGAGAGACTGGAGGAATTCCCATTATGATCAGGAACAAGACAGGGTTGTCCACTCTCACCTCTGCTTTTCAATATAGTACTGGAAGTACTAGCTCAAGCAATAAGACAGGAGAAGGAAATAAAAGGGATACAATTTGGAAAGGAAGAAGTTAAGTTAGCTTTATTCGCTGATGACATGATTGTATATGTAAGAGACCCGAGAGACTCCATCCCAAAAGTCCTGAAGGTGATTAACTCCTATAGCAAAGTAGCAGGATACAAAATCAATGCACCAAAATCAGTAGCCTCCTATATGCAAATAACAAAGATACAGTGAAAGAAATAAGGGACATAGTCCCATTTTCAATTGCAACAAAAAAAAAATACCTTGGAATAACGTTAACCAAGCAAGTGAAAGATTTATACAACGAAAACATAAAGCACTCAAAAAGGAAATTGAGGAGGACTTGAGAAAATGGAAAGACCTCCCATGTTCCTGGATAGGCAGAGTTAACACTGTGAAGATGACAATCCTACCAAAGGCAGTATACAGATTTAATGCAATTCCGATTAATGTCCCTACAGTGTTCTTCACAGAGATAGAAAAAATGATCTCAAATTTCATATGGAAAGGCAGAATGCTTCACATATCCAAATATATCCTCAGCAGAAGGAATACCTCTGGATGCATCACCTTACCTGATCTAAAGCTATATTACAAAGCCATAGTAATAAAAACAGCATGGTACTGACATAAAAACCGGACTATAGACCAATGGAAAAGACTTGGGGACCCAGACTTTGGGTCAAGCAATTATGGATACTTGATATTCGATAAATGCCTGAACAATATAGGCTGGAAAAAAGACAGTTCTTGATGACCCACCAAAGGTTAGTGGTAAGACCCTACTGCTGAAGACACCTTGTGTCATTGACATGCAAAATAGAATGGCATGGCTGGAAGTTGGAAGAGTCAGTCCCCAGACAGTCAGCGCGTCTAGTGCCAGAAGGTGCTACATGGGCGACTGGGGGAAAATGACCATTATCTGTCCAAGGAACTCATGGTCTAAACTACTTAGCAGCAAATAACTTGTTGTGATGCCCATACAAGTGCAATAGTGGCACACAGCCAAGTTGGGGAACCAACTGCTCTTAATTTGGCTAACTGATCTCCTCAGTGGTAGGTCACCCATAGCTGGAGCTGGGAAACAAGTCAGAACCATATCCAAACATAAGCCCACTCACCAATATCAAGGCTACCATCAATCATTGGCTACAAGAGGGCCTATACCTATTACATTCTCTATAAAAAAGTAAGGGTTATCTCATTTGTCCTGGTGCAAACATACTCTCCGTTGGAGAATCTGCTTGTCTTTTTCAGATAGATGTAGATCCTAAGGAGAGAGACACTTCATCATACCTCAAAAGGGCCCCGGCTGAAACTAAGAAAAATTGGCGAAACAAGCAAGGGTGCTGGTTTCCTGATGAACTGGATACCAGCAGAAGGGGGAATGTGATCAACACTGAGAAAAATCAACTCCTACCAAATCAGAGAGCCAGAGCCTCAGAGGCCACAACACCTCATCACTGAAGCAGACCAAAAATGAACCCATCACGGCTCAGGGAAATTTTGTGGGAGAGGGGGCGGAAAGAATGTCAGAGCTACATGTTGGGTCATGATATGCAGAGACATTTATCTTACCCATAACTGTGGGCTAAATCCACAATTCATGACCCATATACCTCAACAAGAATGGGCCAAGGGGAAGGGGTAGGTCACGGATGAGCCTAATATTGGTACCGGAGCTGGAGAGATGGCTTAGTGGTTAAGAGCTTGCCTGTGAAGCCTAAGGAACCCGGTTCGAGGCTTGATTCCCCAGGACCCACGTTAGCCAGATGCACAAGGGGGCGCATGCATCTGGAGTTCATTTGCAGTGGCTGGAGGTCTGGCGTGCCCATTCTCTCTCTCTATCTGCCTCTTTCTCTCTCTCTTTCACTCTCAAATAAATAAATTAAAAACAAACAAACAAAAAAATTGTTAAATAATGGTACCAAACTGACTGTATTTGCTGAATACAAAACTAACTAATAAAGAAAAAAAGAAAAAAAATATTTAATATCTTGCCGAAGTATGTAGCAGACGAAACATGTTCACCTTTTGGTAGCCAGATATAGAAGGAACAGAAAACAAAAAGTAAAAGGTAGAAATGGCCTGGGGTCTCACTGTCCCCTTCAAAGGCATAACCTCAGTGACCTAACTTCCTTCTCCTAGAACACACCTCCTAAAATCCTACTACCTCCCAGCAGTGTTCATGTGGCTGACCAAGCCTTTTCCACATAGGCATCCTTTAAACATATTTGTGTAGTTTTTATTCTGAAGATAAAATACAGTTTTAAAGAGGAGGGAGTAAATCGACAAATATGTGCATAGGTGTGTTTATGATATACATATCATATCATATGAAATACATGATGACTTATTATGTTTGTGCAGTAATACTTTTAGGAGCCCAATGTGGTAGATCTGAAGAATGGGTTAAACTGAGAAAAATTAGTGATAAGGAAATATAGACATACAATAATTTCAGCATAAGATATTGGTAAAAAGCAATAGAAGTAGGAAATAATATTTTCACAGATATTATGAATTTACTACTCAGAGGACATAATGGGTGTTGTGTCTCTGTTCTTCATCTCTCTGCTTCCTAGACTGAGCCTCACAGCAGAAGAAATACATTTAATCCAAGCTCATGTGGCTCACTTTCAGTATTCTTTCAAAGCATGTTAACTTAAAAGGAAATATTAAGACCAAGTTTCCACCCATGAGCAGCTAATATTTAGAGTCTATTAAATGCTGCTGGTGTCCATACCCATTCCTTTTTCTGTCAAGGTCAAGCCATGTTGAACATTGATAGCCTCAAGAACTGCTTCTTGTAGATGCTAGGTGTCTAAGACAGTCATTTCTAGCTTTTTGTCATATCTTGTTTTCCCGTCAAGCCTTTTGAATTCATACACAGGTCTTTTACTAATCACACCCAGGCATTACTTATAAGATCAGCACACAGAAAAATGTTACACCCCCACCTTTCTCCAGGACTGCTGCTACTGCCCATTTCAAACAGACATGGGACTCATTGGAAAAGGTGAATGCTGAGATCAGAATAATGACTTTGATCCCAGCCAAAGTTCTTAGGGGTGTCCTTAGGTCTTAGCTCTCCTGAGGGAGAAGTTATTAGGTATCCCAGACTGGGGTGGGGAAACAAGGGGCATCATCTTAGAGAATAGGGTTGGCGATCTGCTGAAGAATCCTAGAGAAGACAAGTCCACCCCTCCAGGAAGCTTTTCTTTTCACGTTAGATCATAAAGATTTTACCAGCAATGAGTCAGGCATGTTAAAAGAAAGTTACTATGTCTCTGGCTGGAAAGCAAATGGCATGTGAAAATAGTTATTACTGATCATTTCCCTAACACTTATTTAAAGAACACTGGCATAGTAGTTGGCATCCTTGACTTTGTTGATTTAAGCAGGGGAAAGAGAACTTAATGAATGCATGCAATGTACTTTAAACATATATGCTTCCTTGTAATATTTAATAAATAACTAACATCTACCGTTGCTTCTTGCTGCTCCCTCCCTGCCTGACACCCTGGATCTGTTCCAGTATGCTTTGCTCAGTTACTTCCTCAGTAAGGGTTCCTTGATCAATCTTTAAAAATGGCAACATACCCACGCCTACCCCTTCTATTTCCCTATCTATCTTGTTCTTCCCTGTACCTGTTATTATCATAGGATTTATTATATCATTTATTTATTCATTTGATTATTGTCTTTGTCTTTCCCACCCTATACCAGCTCATCAGACCCATGAGGCCTGACATTTTCATACTTTCCACCAATGTAGGTGATTATAATTTTTTCACTTAGAATAGGTCCTGGCATACAGAAAAAATTCAATAAATATATAGGCAGAGTAATTACATTTTTGTTAAATGTAATAACAAAAAAGACACTGTAGACCATGATAGCATTTTTAGAAAGGATTTATCATGGTTTGAGGTATCATTAAGTTTTCTCTGCAAGAAAGAGGTAATGAAGACAGGCATGATGGCACATGTTTTTAATCCCAGCAGTTGGAAAGCAGAGGTAGGAAGATCTCAGTGAGTTTGAGGCCACCCTGAGATTTCATAGTAAATTCCAGGTCAGCCTGGGCTAGAGCAATACCCTACCTAAAATAAACAAACAAACAAATAAATAAATAAATAGAAAGAATGAAAGAAAATGAAAAAGGTTATACTTATAATTGATGAGGCAGGAGTAGATAGATACAAGGTAGAGAATGAAGGAACCCACTTCAGAGAGAAGTGCTTGAACACAGGAGCCAATGAAACCTGGTTTTAGGAACAGGCAAGAGGAGGCCTACCTCATATAAGTCCCTGAGGAACAGTGGCAAGGACTTTAGGCAACTATTGAGGAAGTTCTGAGCAGAGTGCTCAGGCTGTTTGGCTAGTCAGGGGTTTGCATAATCCATGTTCTTGTTAAGAGCACCCCAGAAAACTTTTATTTATATATGTGCACCATATCTATTCATATCTACCTCATTTAAAATTAAGAAAGGGAAACAAGGAGGGGCCAAGGGGAGGGGGTAGGTCACGGATGAGCCTAATAATGGTACCAAACTGACTGTATTTGCTGAATACAAAACTGACTAATAAAGAAAATAAAAATAAAATATCCATACCAAAAAAAGAAAGGGAAATTTGAAACATGTTTAATATATTTAGAAATAGCAATAAACCAACTGGTTGTAGTGGTACATACCTGTACCCCCACCTAGTCAGGAGTCTGAGGTCTGAAGAATTGCAAATTCAAGCCCCACCTGGGTAACTTAATGAGATCTTTCCAGTTGACTACTTAAATTGATAAACAGTTGCACTACAGTTACAGCTCAGTGGTAGAACACTTGCCTAGCATGTATGAGGTCCTGGGTTCTATTTTGGTATTACAAAAAAACCAATGAAAACACGCCATTTATTAACCAAAATCATTATATTTTTATAAGTAAAAGTACATTTCTAAAAAACTTAGATGAAGTGTATTACTTTAGATTTTGACAAGTTATTTTCAAATCTGGCTTAAAAGATAGGTAGATTTTAATGGCTGCCTCTAGCACATGCCACATAGCCTTGTGTAAATGCCACTGGATACTTGTGAAAGAAGAGAGTAGGAACATCAAATAGCATCTAGTAAAGCAGTACTAGTAGATGCCTGAACCATACAGAGCACCAAACCCTATCAATACTATTTATTCTTGTATATGCATACCTATGATAGTTTAATTTACAACTTATGCACAGTAAGAGACTAACAGCAACTAAAATAGGAAAATTATGACTATACTGTGATAAGAGATATAAAGTATTTCTGGCATTTTTCACCTAATATTTTGTGACCCTAAGTTGAGTTCAGGTAACTGAACCCTCAAAAGGTAAAGTTGCAGATAAGGCAGGGGGCACATCTATATTATGCAAATAGTACATGTGACTTTGGCACCCTTTCTAAGAGAGTCTTGGGGTCCCAAGGGCCCTGGGACACACTTCAAGGGCTTCTGCTGCTCATTTGGGAAGATGCCTGGGTAAAGTCTGCATGTCTGCATGTGGCTATTGTGCAATTCATAGGACCTTTGAATTTTGCCTTCAAGAGCCTATGTTCCCATATGGACAGCTCCTCAGAGTCAAATCATAGACATTTACCATGTTTCAGTGAGATGAGAGGAGTATCCTTTACAATCCATGTGCACTGGCAAGCAAAAGAGTAAATTGTTAAAGGACTAACCTTTTTAGAACACATTATTCATTGTGTCTTATCAACACAGCTGGGCTGAAAGGGCAGAAGAGATTGATTCTACCCCTGTGACATTTTTACATGTGACTTGGGCAATTGGTCGTCTTTAGCCAAGTCACTCAAAAATGTAAAAGTTGTTTCTTGCATATATTATAATACCATTTATATTTTGATTTTTTTGAGACAAGTTTCCTCCATCCCACGCCTGCCTCAATTATCTTCCATCCAGGTTGCTTTTTTGATTTGGGACTTTTTGAGTGTGCTTGAGAGTGATGGAGACTTACTTCATATTTTACCTCTTAAGTAGACTGTGACTCAGAAACCATGGTGGTAGGCTGTCACCATCACACAGAACTCCCACTGAGTCATTGGTCTTCTTGAGTTCTTATCTTAGGAATTCATCAAATGAAATTCGAAGGCCACAGGAGGAGAAAAATAGATATTACAGGTTCATTAGAGTTTGATAGAAGGGAAAGACTCCTGTCTATACAGACAGGAAGGGGTCCCCAGGGAGAAGGAGAACTCATTGGGTGATTTGGTTTGAGTTTTTGTGGAACATGACACAGATTGATTGTGACATGCCAAGGACCAGATTGACAAAAACCAGATTTTATAGCTTCTAGGGAAGAATAACAAGATGGAGTGATATTTACAGAAATCCCAGGTAAGGATCAGAGTTTCAGTCATCTAGGAAACATACAAATTTAATCTAGAAATCTTTCCTGGAGGGTGTAACTTTCCAGAGAAGAAAAGAGATAAGGATAAAATCCAGGTTTTCTTTGTAGACTTATTGACGTTGCCTGCTTTTAGTCAAGGAAAACACAATTTGCTTTCGGGTTCTGTTACCCTGACTGCCTAGCCAGTTTCTGCCTCCTGTCATTCCTATTCATAGCAGTTTCCTGCATCAGCCTCCTAACTGTTGGGATTACTGGCATAAAAGACACTGGTGACTTTTTTTAAAGCTTTGTTTATCATTAAATTAAGAAATGCATGCTTATGTAATGTATGCTGTTTAATATATAACTTAACATTAATGTCAATCAAGAATATTGATTTTAAACTGCTAGATGAGACCAAGAACTAAGTTTAAAAAGAATAACTTGGTCTGTACAAGAGAAATATCTGATAACTTGTTCAAAATTTCCATGATGCATACATGTTTCTGAAGGCTTAAATTAGTGCCATTATTATCTACCAATTTCTTTACCGAAAGCTATTTTGTATCATTTCTATCACTGACTGAAGGAAATTCTAATTGCTGTAGGCTTTAGATTTGTGAAGTGCAATGGTGTGCCTACCCCTGCCACGTGAGAGCACAGGCTGTTTCACCTCACGATGACTAGTGTTTTGTGAAAGATGCATAAAAAACTATTTGGCTGATCAAGGAAAAATAAACTAGCCATTGAGGTGAGTTTTAATTAGTTACAGTGTTTGCTGGTTAAGGACAGGTCTTTGAGAAGGTAATCAAAGAAACATCACATATGAGCTGGGTTTTTTTCCTTAGGAATATTTTCAAAATGGAAATATCTAACCTTCAGTCCATCTCCAAATGTTGACAAAAATGTCCTTCTGATCACTTTTTGATCAGTATTTTTTTGGGGGGGAGGGGCTAGGTGAACATAAACCAAAAAAAAAAAAAAAAAAAAAAGCCAGAAACAAACAAGCAAAGTCTATTTTTTCAGAGTATTCAGGAGAATCAGAATCAGCCACCACTTCTGGCGTGTGACAGAGAGTCAAGGCAAAAACTTCTATCCCTCTAGAAGCTAGAACCAGACCTGGTAGACTGCTCGCCCTCAAGAAGTGCTTACTGAAGAAATAGGTTAAGGATGAGAACATTTCTCACTTGCTCTTAACCAATTCCAGCATGCATCATTCCTACCCTCTCTAACTAGGTTTCCTTATCCTATCCCTCTAACAACAGCTACTGTTTATTGAAGAGTTGCCATATACTCCATAATCCTCCCAAAACCCTAGGGTATAAGGTTATTCTCATTTTACAGACAGAGAAACTGCTTCAGAATTATTGTCTTGTCTGATTTACTTGCATTACAAGAAAGTGTGAATCAAGGCAACTTCCTGCCCTGGAGGCTTTCACTTTCTTCCTTTGGAGTAAGGTAACAAGAAAACACTTGCCCCAAAGCTCATTATGAATGGCAAAGAAGGAACTCCCTCCCTTCTTTCCTTCCTTCCTTTCTTTCTCCCTTCTTTATTCCTTCCTTTCATCCCTCCTTCCCTCTCTCTCTTCCTTCCTTCTATAAAATGCTAGACATCCCATGTGAAAGAAAGATTGAACAAAAAAAACTACTAACATTACAGGTGGATTCATAAATAGAGACTAAAACTAAGTACTAGAAGTTTGAGGAGAGGCAACCTCAAAGTCAATCCATTTAAGTTACTATTTGAGTAGGAAGGAATGATTAGTAACTACACTGCATAGAGAACAGGCAGGGGTTATCTTCATTCTCCAAGTAACCAATTTAATTTTATCCAATGCTGATCAAATTAATATATGGTGGTTTGATTCAGATGTCTCCCATAAACTTAGGTGTTCTGAATGCTAGGTTCCCAGCTGATGGAGATTTGAGAATTATTGCCTTCTGGAGGCAGTGTAATGTTGGGGGCAGGCTTATGGGTGTTATATACAGTTTCCCCATGCTAGTGTTTGGCACGCTCTCCTTTGCTATTATCCACCTTATGTTGACCAGGGCATGATGTCCACCCTCTGCTCATGCCATCATTTCCCCCTGTCATCATGGAGCTTCCCCTTGAGCCTGTAAGCCAAAATAAACCTCTTTTTCCCAGAAACTTCTCTTGGTTGGGTGATTTCTACTAGCAATACGAACCTGGCTGCAACAGTAAAGTGGTACTGAGGAGTGGTAGGGATGATGTGCTACTGAGTAGGAAATGATCCTCTGTGATATTTCTGGCCAAAGAGAAGAAGTAAAGAAAAGCTTAAAGTGTAAGTGAAACCTGCATCTAATCTAATGATAGAAAAATCAGCTTAAATTGAGGGACACTTATCAAAATCATTTGACTTTTGTAATATTCTATGACACAATACACTGAAGAAAAGTACCATGCTAGACTAAAGAGAAAGGCCACGTAAATATAACAGAGGAACCCATATTTGATCGTAAACTGATCAGAAATTGCCTCTAAACATAAACTGCAGAAAGACAGAGATACTAATTACCCTGACCAGATCACTGCACATTATACAGATATATTGGATTATCACACCATACCCATAAATACATACTTATTACATGCCAACAAAATATTTATTTGAGAGAGAGAGAGGTAGGTGAGAATGTTCTTCAGAAATTCAAACCTGAGTCTTTCTTTAGGGATAAAGGGACATGATAGATATAACTTACTACTCAACAACTGAGGGAAAGCTATAAGTAGATGGTTTAGAAATAATAAGCCAAGTATAATGAAGCATCAATACTTAGGGAAATGTGGGATACATATCCTATTTATGTAATTTTGGTGGGTCTGTAATTATTTTAAAATTAAACAGACAAGGGTAAAAAGAACTACCTATGAGGATTAAATGAATAAATGCTTAGAAAATCCCTATAATATATGCCTTAATATTTTAAGTGATTGGATGTAATTATTGCCGTAGACTTAACAAATGTCTAGGCTACAGCTCTCTGGTTCTGGAGTCCATCTGAGACCTTAATCCTTTCACACTTTCACTTTATCTTTCAGACTTTTTAAAACTTAATGAGTTAATGGATGAAAAGCTTATATAAACTATGAAGTGCCAAACCTTTGCAATTGAGAGTGAGCTTGTGAGTGAGCTCAGACCCTGTGGAAATGATAAGGCGAGTTCTATCCACTCCGATGAATGAGCTGTTGAAGCATAGAAAACTCAAGCGGCAGGGTCAGGGACAAACCCACTTCTCCTGTCCACTGGACTATGGACTGCAAGGAGAGAATGGGAAATGGTTTCTTTCACCTCAGTCATCTTTCTATACTCATGTCCCATGATACTCCTTGCTGAGGATGGGATCACTGCACATCACTTACACCTGGTGGAAATGCTCCTTTGCTGGTGGCTAGCTTCTGCAGACAGTTGCTAGCTGTGGATCTTGCCAAGACTAAATGCCACCAATTGCATTTCTGTGTCATCTCCCCTTAGCTGATATTGTAGGGTCATCTGCCTTGTGTTTAATGATTTAAAAAAATACTTTTTACTTCCCATCTGAAATTATTGAAAGGAAGTGGGGGTGGGCAGGGTGACTCAGCTGACCTTGACCTTGGCTCCTACACATACCCTAATACAGTCTCTAAGGCTGTTTCTTCTTAATAAGGCTTTATTTGCTTAATATCACTTTAAAGTTTTATTTATTTATTTGTAAAGGGTGAGAGAGTGAAGAAGGAGGAAAGGAGAAAGGGAGGGAGGGAGAGAGAATGGATATACAGGGCCTCTTGCAGCTGCAATCCAATGCCAGATGTATAAGCCACATTGTATGTCTGGTTTTATTTGGGTACTGGGGAATTGAACCTGGGTCAGCAGGCATTGCAAGCAAATGCTGGGCAATTTTCCTTGCCCCATTAATGTTGTTTTTAAGGATTTAAAAATGTGGTGGTTCACACTGTAACTCCAGCAATTGAAAGGCTGAGGCCAATCCTGGTAAGATCATAACTTAACAGGAGTAGAGCTGGGGAGATGACTCCGTAGGTAAGGGTGCTTGCCATGCATGGACGAACGAGGACCCGAGATGGCTTGAGTTTCGGTTCTCAGCACCTACGTAGTAGGTGCCTTCAACCTATGTTGAAGATGTTTCAATAATGATGTTCTCACTTATTTCTAACTAATAAACCCATTACACACAATATCGAGGCCCACAGTGCCCTGTCGTGTTCGCCACTGCAGTTATGGGGAGCGGAATTTGTCACACTGTATATATATGTATTTCACATATATGAGATACGGATTTTTTAAATTTTTTATTTACTTTCTTGAGAGAGAGAGAGAGAGAGAGAAAGAGAGAGAGAGAGAGAGGATAAGAGATTGGGTGCATCAGGGCCTGTAGCCACTGCAAAGAAACTGTGTGCCCCCTTGTGCATCTAGTTTATGTGGGTTCTGGGGAATCAAACCTAGGTTTGCCTGCAGTCAAGTGCCTTAGCCACTAAGTCATCTCTCCAGCCCACATTTTTTTTTTAAATCTGCATGACACATTGTCTCTTCAGGAAGTTCCTCAGAATTCCAAGTGCCAGAAACAGTTAATATAATTGAGGAAATCCTGAATAAGCATTTTCCACCCAAAGTTAAATACAGTGCATTTTATTTTTACCCTGTTGGTTTTAGTTTACTTTTGGTGGTGTTTCAAATTTCTGTAAACTTTGTGAGCAAGTTTTACTCAACTACCAAGGTACTTAGTCCAACAAACATAATAGACACTTAATAAATTTTGAATAAATTAGAAAACTCCGTCAAAATATTTTCTTACAAAAAGCCTTGACTAGTAAATAAATGTGCTTACAAACTTTAAAATAAAACCTTTAGTGGAGAATGAGGAGTCTGTACCCAAAAGAACACTCCAAGGACTCAGTGGGGGTTGGGTTGGATCTGGATTGTGATTAAGCAAGTCCCTTGTGAAAGGGGCACAAAGTGACCCTATCACCTGACTCTTGCTACACATGGGCTCTCACCCCAGCCCATGGACAGCGTTCTGAGTCCCCCGGAGGACCTTGGAAGGTGGCACTCACATCCATGTACGCGCCGCAGACAGAGCCACCTCCAAGTTCATAGCACCTTGTTTGCCCCCAAACAAAGAGCTGAGCTGTCTCCCTCAGATCCTGGGACAGCTGTGGCTGCCTGAGGAGGGCTGGTAACAAATGGGCATTCCGCGGGAGAAATGACAGACACACCCTATCTGCAGCTCCGCGCAGCCCTGCCCGCCCACAGGTCCAGATGACTGGTCCTCAGCCACCCCCGCCCGTTCCGGGGGTCGGTTCTTTCTACTGCCCTCAGGCATCACCGGGGGGGGGGGGGGGTTGGGGGGATTCCAGTGCGAGAATTTTCAGTTCCACATTAAGCTTGGGACGGGTAGTGTGGAGGGTGGGCAGGTGGGGAACTCCATGCCAGGACTGAGTGAGCAGCTCTTCTCAAGTGGAAGGTGGCCGGCTCCCAAGTCCATCCCAGTTCTGCGGGGCGCCTCTTAGAAACTGCCCTGCGTGTGGAGCGAGGCAGCCTAAAGCACGAGCGAGGCGGAGCGGGAGGAACAAAGGGAGTGAGCGGGCCGGGAGGATGCGGCGCTCCAGGGCACCCCACCCAGCGAGTCCGGGGCGCTGCCTGTCACGCAGGTAGCCCGGCCAAGGGCTCTGCAGAGGGGTGTTTGTTCGGGCTGGTACACAAAGACTCACTTCCGCGGGGCCGGGCTCCCAGACTGCGCTCCTCACCACTTGCAGCCCGCTCGCATTCTTGCATCCTTGCTACTGCCCAGGACCCTTGGTCTCCCGGGTACCCGGCACAGTGAGGGCGTGGACTGTGCAGGTAACCCTCCTAGGCACTACGGCTGGATGGAGATGGTGGCTGGGGAGAAGCGTGCCTTTTTAGGCAGCCACGCAGCCTCACGCAACCTAAGTGTGCAATCACTCTCTGAGAGAGGCAGGGCTCCGCGCAGAGCCGTGAGCGCCCCGCCTGCGCTCTCCTGCGGGCCGAGCGGCCGGGCCAGGGGCGCGGGGAGGAGGCAGCGCAACTTCCCCGAGCCCGCCCGCCTGGTAGGTGAGCCGGGGCCGAAGGGAGGCGGATGGAGAGACGCCGGAGGGGCGGGGGACCGCGCGGCGGGCGCTGGGGGCGCGCAGAGCTGGGGCGGGGCGTCGCGCAGCCTCGGCTCGCGGAGCCCTGAGGCGCCGCCTTGCCCCGGGGGCTCCGGACGGCCAGCCACCGTGCAGCCCGCGCCGCCACCGGAGCTCCGCCGCGCTGCCCCGAACAATGAGCGCAGCCACGCACGGGCTAGGAGGCCCAGCCGCCCGCGAGGAGCCGAACTGGTACCCGGGGAGGTGATACCGCAGGCCGGCCTCCCGAGAAGCGAGCGGCCGGGTCGCGGTGAGCTCCGGGGCGCGCGGCCGGACCACCGCGGGAGATTCCCGCTGAGTTCTGCGGGCGCGGCTCGGGCATCCCCAGCCCCGGGGCCCCGCTTCAGGGGCGTTCGCGGGAGAGTAGGAGCGCGTGGTGCGCGCGCACGAGCGGCTGCCAAGGAATAAAATGTGACTCGCAAGTCTCCACTCCCGCGCCTGGCGTTCCGGGAAGCGCCGAGCCCCGCGTGTGCGTCGCGGCGCGCGCCGCGGGAGAGGTTCGTGGGGGAGTGCGCGGGCCTGGCCATGAGCCACGTCTTCCAGTGCCCGCAGCCAGGACGCTGAGCTGCGAGGAGTTAAGTCAGCGGCCAGAAAAGCCAGACCTCTGTGTAGGGAGTGTAGAGGGCGGTTTGGGGAGAAGGACACTCCAGAGGGTGAGTGAACGCGAGGGCTTGCTTGCACTTGGGGGGCAGCCGGACATAGTAGTAGTGCTATTGGATTTGGCTGTGGAAGGGAAGGTTTTTTTTTGTCTAGATTTCCCAGCTCATCCCCATGCAAAACTGCACTGCTAAGCTTCTTAAAGTATGCTCTCTGGAGCTATCATGTTTAGGTGCAGTGGGATCTTTAGAATTTCTCAAAGCGGAGCTTTAATACTTTTGCATTTGGCAGGAGGAAAACTCCGCTTTCGGATTCTTTAACTTCCCACCGGGAAGAGTGGTTATTTGATGCATTCTTTTCAATTAGGAATGTGACATCTCTCTAGATTTGACGGTGCTGGGGGTGGTGCTGGTGCTGGGGGGGGGGGTGCGGAGTGAAGCTAAATTTGTGTCTTGGAGCAAAGTGATGTTTTCCAAAGAGAGCTGGATGGCTGTGCTTGGAGAAGCTGTGCTTTCCAGGAATTTAAATGAGACTTTGTGACTGCCTTACAGATCTCTCCTCTTGTACCATATTTGTTTTGTGGTACCGAATTTCTAAACCTGTGTTACAAACAGAGAATGGGGAATTATGTTTAACTCCCCCCTCCAGAATATTGGACAAGAAATAAATTATAATTGATGGAAATTGTCTCTTGGACTACTGAGCAGTCTGGCCATAAATGAGTGCTCTATGGTCCTACAGTGGATCGCCTTCCTGTGGAAGAAATCCTTGGCTGACTTTATACGTTTTGTTTTTACTTTTTGTACATTTAAAAAAAAAACGAGTAATAGTTAACTTTTTTTCCCTTTATCGTGTTGGTTACTTTAGTAAGTTAATTTGTTTGAAATTCTGATCGTTCTCTTTTTTATCATTTTGAAATACAATTTATGATTAAGAATGATTTTCTTTTTTATTTTATTTTTAGTGCTTTAAATTTTTTCTTTATTAGTCAGTTTTGTATTCAGCAAATACAGTCAGTTTGGTACCATTATTGATTTTCAATGAAGCAAAGTGCTCTGCATACCATCCTGTTGCTACAAGTTTAGGATTAGCATTTCCTTAAAAAGAATAAACAATGTATGGCTTTGAGCCTATCTTTGCCTACTCTTCCTTCACCATTAATTTCTGGAAGATATACACATTTTTTTTTCCATTTTGTACTAATGCATTAGAAAACATTGTTGAACATGATGATTGGATATGGAGTATAGTGGAGGAAAACTTAGTAAATGTTTTGCCCTTGGACTTTACAAGAAGGTTAGAAAGAGACCTGAAACATGAAGAGATTCTTGGTCCAATTCTTGCACTTGATAGAAATTGTGATGTTCTGCATATCTTTCCACTTGAAGCTTCTGGAATTTTGAACTGCAACTTAAAGAGATTTTTATGAGTGTCAGCTCCTGTTGGAGCTCTGAGCTCTGCAATTGAGACTGCCCTTGGAGTCAGGCTCAAAACAAACAGCATGTGGTGAGTTTGCTGTGTGGGGTGCACAGTTAGAGATAAAGGGAAAGATGAAGACACACCCATCTGGAAGACTCCAAGACTGACGATATTTACTGTTTAGAAATACACAAATGCTTAATTATGCTGAGAAGGTCAGTTAGTTTCTGATAAAGATAATTAAAAGGAAAAGAGGTGACTCTGTGAAAACATTAAGTTGACTTTATGAACGTGACCAAGCCAGCTAGAAAGATTGACGGAATAGTGAAGAAGCTCTGGGAAACTCCTGCACATCCTTGTTTCTGGAACATTTATATTTATTTATTTATTTGTTTGTTTGTTAACACTCTCTCCTCTTCCTGACCTGACCTGTTGCTTATAGTACTCGAATCTTATCTTCTGTTCTAGAATTTTTTGAAACACTTCTTATTAAGTACTTAAGTCTTCCCTACAATGACACATTCATTCCTGGGCTTCTGCAGTTCCTATTTAAGTTAATAAAGCTCCAAAAACTTGGAGACATTTGCCCCTGGGAAATTCATTAATTTTTAGATTTGCTGCCTCATTTATGGTACTCTGAATAAAAATATCTTATGCATGATAACAGGAATAGTCGTGTTTTAAAGATAGATTTTTTTTTCTCCTTAAGTGTACCATATTGTGCTATTCCCAATCAATTGTGATTTTCTTTGCCCTGAATATTCTGCAATGGATCTTAAAATTTAATTGCTTAAATTAAGTTTCATTCAACTTGTTTAAATGCCTAAGCAAAACAAAGCATCTTCATTCATGATAGGTGTATGTTTTACATTTTTTAAGCCTTAAAAGCTGGAAGCTCATCTTTTTAAAAGAACTATGTTGTATAATTTTTGCATAAATATGGAAGAAATAATTTCATATAATTAGTTACTAATGTTGGAATTATTTATGGAGAAATTTTCAGTGTTTTCTAACACCAATGGTTGATGTCAATGCAAAAGCTAATTGGGCTGTGGGTGATGACCTACTAGTAATAGCAGATCATCACACTAAGTTTCATATAGCTTTCATTTTTCTGAAATGTACCTTAGCACTTAATAAGTACCTTAGTACTCTTGGGATATTTGTTTGTAAATGATATTAAACACACAGTGCAAAGACTCCAGCATTGGGGAATGATAGACTTAATATGTCACCAAATATGAAATTTATTCTGATCTAAAATTCCTACCACCCGTTGAATGTACAGGGAACCATTGCAGTTTGAAATATGTACTTTAATTTACCTAGTGTACATGTGGACTATATCTAAGGGACTTGAGATATGAACTGGATACTCCTAAAGCTTTGCAGGACCTGATGACCTGGCCCAGCCATGTGGCAAAAGGAGGGTCTTAGGAGTGTCAGCCACCTGCATGTTCTGCTGTGCCCCACAGTAACAAGTGCCTCTTGGCTTGAGAGAGGAATTGCTTTGTGGATAGATATGACATGGGAAGCCTACTGTTCACTCTGGGGATAGTTTCTCCACAGGCAGTTATGAGCCCCTCCTGGTTTATGCTGTCCCTTGCAGTCCTCTTTAGCAAAGAGTTCAAAATTAAAGGCATAATTTGGCTGTAGAGCTCTGAAAGAGTTTGAGGGTTGGGTTTGGAATTTTGCAGTGGACTTTCTTTTTTTTTTTACTTTTTTTTATTATTATTTTTTTTATTAGTCAGTTCTGTATTCAGCAAATACAGTCAGTTTGGTACCATTATTAGGCTCATCCGTGACCTACCCCCTCCCCTTGGCCCCTCCTTGTTGAGGTATACGGGTCATGCATTGTGGAGTTAGCCCACAGTTATGGGTAAGCTAAATGTCTCTGCATATCATGACCCAACATGTGACTCTGACATTCTTTCCGCCACCTCTTCCGCAAAATTTCCCTGAGCCATGTTGGGTTCATTTTTGGTCTGCTTCAGTGATGAGGTGTTGAGGGCCTCTGAGGCTCTGGCTCTCTGATTTGGTAGGAGTTGATTTTTCTCTATGCTGATCTCCTTCCCCCTTGTGCTGGTGTCCGGTTCATCAGGAAAACAGCCCCCTTGCTTGTTTCTCGAAGTTTTCTTAGTTTCAGCCGGGGCCCTTTTGAGGTATGATGGGGTGGCTCTCTCCTTAGGGTCTACATCTATCTGAAAAAGAGAAGCAGATTCTCCAACGGAGAGTAAGTTAGCACCAGGACAAATGAGATAACCCTTACTTTTTTTTTTTTTATAGAGAATTTAATAGGTGTAGGCCCTCTTGTAGCCCACAATTGATAGTAGCTTGATACTGGAGAGTGGGCTTATGTTTGGATATGGTTCTGACTTGTTTCCCAGCTCCAGCTATGGGTCCCATACCAGTGAGGGGATCAGTTAGCCAAATTGAGAGCAGTTGGTTCCGCACCATGGCTGTGTGCCACCACTGCACTTGTGTGGGCATCACAGTAAGTTATTTGCTGCTAAGTAGGTTAGACCATGCATTGCTTCAATAGATATTGGTCAATTTCCCCCAGTTGCCCATGTAGCACCTTCTGGCACTAGACGCGCTGACTGTCTGGGGACTGACTGTCATCCAACTTCCAGCCATGCCATTCTAATTTGCATGTCAATCACATAAGGTATCTTCAGCAGTAGGGTCTTACCACTAACCTTTGGTGGGTCATCAAGTACTCTGACAGAAATCTGTCTGTCTTTTAGGAAACCTTGTAGGTCTCTCTGATCAAAAGCTCATTGTGGATGATAGCCCCATGCTGGTTCTGGGAGTTACAGGTCAGTGCCCACTAAGAAAATGAGGAAAAAGATAACTAATATACAAGAGTTAGAGAGAAGAGAGAGAGAGAGAGGGAGAGGGGAAGTGAGGGAGGGAAGATGTAGGAGATTAAGGTTAATCTTAATCTTACCCTCTCCAGTGTCTTGTGGTTCGGATAACTAAGATGTGGTATATCTACACAATGGAATTCTATACAGCAGTAAGAAAAAATGACACAATGAAATTTGAGGAAAAATGGTTGAACCTGGAACAGATCATTCTCAGTGAACTTACCCAATCACAGAAAAAAAATCGCCACATAGTCTCACTCATCCACAGCACCTAACCTGAATCTACCCAAGATACCTTACATACCCAGCAAGCATCTCCTAGATTAGACACTAGGATGGAAGGGGAGGGAGGGGAGGGCATCAAAGGGGTGGGAAACACAAATCTAGACCCAAACGGCAATGGTACCATATTCTTCTACTTACTAAAAGATAGACCAAATGGCTGATCCTTCATCATCAGCAGTGGACTTTCTTACAAAACAAAATGATGAGAATGTTGCTAGCCAGCGCCGCTGCAGTAACCTACCCTGGATGAAGTCTTACCCCAGCAAAGTTAAGATTCCAGGGCTGAAAGGATGGCTGAGATCAAATTTGCTCCAAGTTGACTTCTGGTGCTGGATTCCTTCAGATGGATAAGTGTATGTTCTAGTGTACTTAAAAATGAGTTTTGTTCCTGCGGCCCCAAGAGAACATTGCAATCCAAAGAATAATAATAGCAACTGATGTGCACATATTGTGCACCACACTCTGCCATCTGCTTTCCATAAATTATAAAACTATACTTTAGCCACAGCCCTAGGAGGCATTAGCCCCATTTTACAGATGAGCAGGCTGAGCTTCAGAAAGGAGAAATGTCTTGGCAAAGCTGAGTGATTTTCCCAAATCCTTATTAAATCCATCCAGTAAAGAAACAAGAATGACTGCTATCATCATCAGCATGTGGCCAGAGACTACTGTGACTGTGAACTTCCATTCCCTGCACCATGCCTGAGCTGACTGGATGGGGAAGGTGTACAGGTGGGAAGGAGAGGATGGCCAAGGGATTTGCATGTTTGAATAAAAAAAATTTAAATGGAGGTTCTTGTGGAAGTTTCTAAAATGATTTAGCTTTAAGTTAAATTCCAGGAAGGGTAAACCTCACATAATTCAATTGCTTTATTATGCAGAAACAAATCTGAAGGCGTGTCATCAGACCTTGTAAGCAGAAAACAAGTCTTGAGCCAACAAATTAAACTTAAGAAATGGGCCACAAAATTTGGAATATTCCAGCAAGCAGGAGTAGAATGAAATTCTGGCTGATATGAAGGATGTCATATTTGGTGAAATTTTCATGATAATATTTAGGCTAAAATTGGGGGAAATGATCCATCTGCTTTGAGTTACTGGGTTGGTGAAGAGAAGGAGGTCAGAAAGTAGTCTCTTGGGACATTTAAACATATATCGACCTAAGTAATAGATAATCCACTGTAAAGCAAAACACTGCAATCTTGATTATGAGCTTTTGTTTTTACAACTTTATAATTCACACATTATGTTCTATTCTGTGCTGCTTCTAGTTTGAGCCTGAGAAGAAAATGCTTTATTAAATTTCAAACAATTGGTTTTGCATCTTTGAATAATAAAAAAAAATCAAATGGAGGTTCTTGTGGTAGTTTCTAAAATGATTGAGCTTTAAATTAAATTCCAGAAAGGGTAAACTTCTTAGATAATTCAATTGTTTCATTTATGCAGAAACAAATCTGAAAAGTTGTTTCCTTGAAAACATGGTGATGGTGATAAATTGTCTGAAATTTGAGTGCATGATTATAGATGAAACTTGTATTCATATTACTAACTACTGGTGAGTAGAAAAGTATGGCCAACAAAGGATTTGTTCATTTCAATTTAGCTAACTACAAAATGAAGAATACTAGGTGTAAGATTGAATGAACGTCCTCACTTTTGTCATTAAAAGAGAAATCAATTTTACTATGTGATTTTTTGTAATTTTCAAAAAATATATATTCTATTAGAAATCTCCACCTGAGGTTGGGATTGGTAACAGATACCTGAAATCCTAGGCTATCCTGGATTACCTAAAATTCTTATGGGGCTGGGAGAGAGAAAGAAGGAAGGAAAGGAAGAAGAAAGGAAGGAAGGAGGGAGGAAGAAAAAAGATCATATGAAAAAATGGACTTTCTATTTTAAATATTTCACTTACTTATTTTGCAAGGGGGAGTAGAGTCACACCAGGGCCTTTAGCTACTGTAAATGAACTCCAGATGTATGTGCTACTTTGTGCATCATGTTTTACGTGGTACTGGGGAATCAAACCTGGGTTATTAAGCTTTGCAGGCAAGCACTTTAACCATTGAGCCATATCTCCTGCCCCAGACTGTCTTTAAAAAGAAACTCACACATGTGCATACACACACACACTCACAAATACAAAATTAGTCTCTGGTTAATGTATTACATCAGTAATTAGCAAAGATATGAATTAGAATACTCAAGCATTAATTGTTGGAATTGAGCACTGTAAAGGCACAAAATTCGGAATAACATTTAGCCCTTTTCACTGAGAGAACATTATTTGTTCTATGTGAATAATCTCTAAGAGAATTTTATGCTCCAAATTATATGCAGCTTGTAGGACGCTTCCAAAATGAGCAGCATTTAAACTTAAACCTTAATTTCTTATAAAAGGGCATGTATGGAAAAATCATGCTTTCTTGCATGTATGCCTATATATGTGAGTGTGCAGCTCTTCACATGTTGCTGATAGCAGACAAGCATCTTCACCATGTCTTTGGTGGCGTGGGTGGCTTTTGCTTGTGACTGAAGAAACTCTGGAGAGATTCCCCCAGGCAGGGCATGGAGAAGTTGGCTGAAGACTGGGCTGCTGTATCTTTATAAGATATCTACTGGGATGACAGGCTGAGGAACTTACATTTCAGATCAACATGAACTTGGCCAAGTAATGCAGGTGAATCAGTCTCTCTCCTAGAGAACAAGTTACTTTTCGAAGTTGTCCTGAATCCAGTGTCTTCTGATTTCTGTAGATAGTCGATTTAAAAGTTCAGATAGTAAGCCCAAGAGTCGTATTTTTGAAATACTATACCCTTAATTCTGAAAGCATTTTCAAGGACATTTATGAGTAAATGGCAAGTAGGTAAACAGAGCATAGTTTATTTTAAAAATGTATTTTATTTGTATGTAGCATGTATGTATGTGTGATGGTATTTAATTTTCATTTCAAAGGGAGTCCCTACTTTGAGTCATAGTATAATTTAAATTTATTTTGCCCTACACCTAGAATTAGTAGAGGAAAGACTTGGAATAATTGAGTAATGTGCCCAATTTAATACAGTGACACTCTATATCTGTGGGTTTTGCATGCAATTCGGAAATAATTTTAAATACTATGTTTGTGCTGAAAATATGAATGTTTCTTCTGTCATTCATAAGTGATAAAATATAACAAATGTTTACCATGCATTTTCAATATATTAAATGTTATGAGATGATATGAATTATATGATAGGTTATGTGCAGTCTCTGTGAAAAATACTATGCCATTTAATAAGACAAACTGAATCACTATGGACTTTGGTCTCCATGCAGCTCCTAGAACAAATCCCAATAGTTGATATAATGTCATTTGAACATTCCATTAGCTAAGTTGTTTTATTAATCACTTAAGGTGAGAGGTTTAAAAAATTAACAGTCATATACAAAAATATCTATATAGTGTGCTTTAAAATAATGTGATTACTTCTGTAAGTCCAACCCTTTTACTATGTGCTTTATTCTATACTTTGCACAATGGAATTCAAGCATATTACATTGTATTGTATCCAAGCAATATCCTATATATCAGTGTTTTATACATACATAGAAAATCTAGGATTAGGACTGGAGAGATGGCTTAGCAGTTAATGTGTTTGCCTGTGAAGCCAAAGGACCCAGGTTTGATTCCCCAGGACCCACGTAAGTCAGATGCACAAGAGTATGCATGCATCTGGAGTTCATTTGCAGCAGCTGAAGGCCCTGGCATAGCCATTCATTCTCTCTCTCTCTCTCTCTCTCTCTCTCTCTCTGTCTGTCTCCCTCTCAAATAAATTAAATAAAGTAAAAAAAGAAAATCCAGGATTAATTACTCTGATTCAGCTTTTCCAGTCTGATTTCAAGCATTATAGCACAGTATTAGATAGAAAACCTAAAGTGTATAAAAGAAAAGCTGTAGAGTATATTACATAGTATGTCTCTATGAAGCAGTTAAAAGAATCTTACACTAAATTGTCCTTGTTTCTCTAGATGGTGTGTAATCCAGTTATCCCATAGATCTCTTGAGCTTAATCAGGTGTATGATGTGTATGTTATACTGGAAAAACTAACTCATCTTACCCTAGATACCCTTTGGTCCCTCTCTCAGTTGCTAAATTTGAATCTACTTTTCTCTTATCATGACACGTCTTAAAAATTATAGGTAAGGAGCTGGAGAGAAGGTTCAGCAGTTAAAGACACTTGTTTTCAAAGCCTGATGACCCAGGTTCAATTCCCTAGCACCCATGTAACACCAATTTTTTTTTTTTGATGGCATGTGAGCCATTTTGAAACTGATGAAGTAACCCCACGAGGCCCCTGTAAATGACTTACACATTGATCTGGGAATTGCTATGTTCATGTGGTGCTTGAGTACAGCCCTCCAGGTACCCTCTCTGTGATGGTACAACAGACAGCAAGGTCCTGAGGGCATAGCTCCAGATTCCCACTTCTTCCATACAGCAGGAGCTCTGGTAGAAGCCACTGACAGGATCATTCCCTGCCTAACTAGAAGACATACCTGTACTGAACAATTTGCTTCTCAGAGTATCAATTTTGATATGTATGATATGTCATATATCATATATTTGATATATATGAGCCCACATTTTCTTTCCTCCCAAATAACAAACAATCCAAGTTGTCTGTAGAGTGAGAAGTAGGTATGGGTTAGCAAAGTCATACATGTTTCACTTAGTTTGCTTTAAATTGTTTTGTTTTCTTTATAGTATAAGCAGGCAACAAAGGTTGACAACTTCAGGTATGTAAGCACTTTTCTTGTCATAACTATATAGTTACTAAATCTTTTTTTTTCCCATGGATGAGGCTAAGCTCCTTGGCAGATATACTTCAAAATAGCATTTTCTTTATTTGGCACAAGTAATCTCTAGGGTGGAGGGAAAATGGTGCCTAAGTCATGGCCTGTGAGGGTGGGATGAATGAAAGCTAGGAGAAGTTCACAGCTGCAGACCTTGCTGAGCATCCAGGTGCCTGATAAATAATGGCCTTGAACAGGACAGGTCTTGTGCTTACAGGCCATGATGTCTTCCATCATGGGAGTAGGATGTTTGGCTCCCAGTCATTGGTACCCATTTCCCTGTGACTATAAACTGAGGCTGTTCAAGCCTAGTATCTAGTCACATAGCACTTATATACATCTTATTATCTACTAAATTGTCTCTGTGTGACTTGTAGCACCTAATTATACTTTAAGTTCTATGTAAATATGTCTTATGCTGTATTATTTTGATAATGATGACAAGAAAAAATGTCTTCACACATTCAGGACAGATACAAGTTTCTTTTTTTAATGTTTTCTATGTGTAGTTGGTTGAATCTTGATGCAGAATGCACAGATACCAAGGCCCAACTGCATATAAATTGTACATACATATATATTAATAATGTATTATAACATATTATAAAATACACACACTTTTATATACATATTATCCACATTTACATTTATTTGGCAACATTCTTGTCAGTTCCATGTGTGTTCACAAATCAGATTTCATCAATTCCAAAAGGCTGAGGTGGAGCAATGTTCCCAAAGCACCACCTAGGAACTCAGAAGGGATATAGAGCAGTCCTTGCTATAGCTCCAGTTTGCAAACCAAACAGGTCATAAGAGAATTTCCTAAAACAACCAGAAGGATCTCAGCAGTCAGAAAAGACCACCCTGAGTGATGTGTTCTTGGTAGTCCTTAACAAGAAATGGATGGTGTCCAGTGGAACTTGGGAGAAGCAAGAAGTGTGTAGACACGTGTTATCCTCGCTGTTCTTTCCACCCACTACTTGGTGCTTCATCAGTGGCCCTTTGGAGTCTTCACGCCCCTCTCCCTCCCATTCTCTGTAGACGTGTCTGTGGGTAATGAGCTTGGTATGTCTATGTGTATAAAAAGGAAACTCAAGTGCCTACTCCCTCTAGGGCCCAGATGTACTCTGGTTTGGGGCTTCTGGTTTGGGGATTTAGAGAGGATGGGTTCTTAGACCTCTGTTGTAACCTCCGGTGCCTATTTCTCTTACATAACATGACAAAGTATTTGCATAGAATCTACAAGTATTATCCAGGTATTCTTTTTAAATCATCTCTAGATGACTTAAACCAATTATAAATACTTGTATATTGTATTTTTAGGTAATAATGACAAGAAAAGCAATATACACACAACTTTGGGGCTGTAAAGGATTTTTTTTAAAATGTTGCTGGCTGAATCTCTGGATCAGAACCCATTGATATAGAGTACTGGACTCATCCTGTTCTCTTCAGATCCCCCTCCTAAAGCAGAGAATTCCACCATGGAAGACTTAGTAATATCTAGGGCTGGAGGAATTACTTAGTGGTTAAGTTGCTAGCCTGCAAAGCCAAAGGGCGCAGGTTCAATTCCCCAGGACACAGGAAAGCCAGATGCACAAGGGAGCACTCGCATCTGGAGCTTGTTTGCAGTGGCTGGAGGACCTGCCACACCCATTCTCTTTCCCCCCCCCTTTAAAAATATTAATATCTGCTAGTGTTAAAATGAAAAAATTGTTGTTTGATGGACTTTCATAAGTAGAATCTGCCTATAAAACATCAAAAAACAAATGTTACCAGTACCCCAGAAGGCTTCCTATTCTCCCTTCGCATCACTGTACCTCAAAATCATTGTCTTGATTTTTAACCTAATAAATTATTTGTTCCCCTGCTTATATTGTAGTTTAGACAAAATAAACAATTGAGCATAATTTTCTAGAATTAAGGTAAAGAATACTAATGGGAGCATTAGTTGTACATTAAAGTAAAAATATCTGTGTTTATCATTGAAATGTGTATACTGTATTAACAACCCTAGAACTATTAGTAGCACAGCAGCTCAGTTTTGCCACTTTTTGAGTGCTTTAGGTCTTTTCTGTCAATTACAACAGAAAATGAATCTTAAAAATGTTCTCAGAGCTAATATATTATATTTTAAATTATATACAAAAAACACAGCAAAACTAAATTTACTTAAAAACCTGAACTTAAATTAATTCAACAAGTTGTACCTTCTGACTTGTGAATTTGGAATAATATGGATATTGATACATACGTAGTTTTCAGAGCTATTTTACATAATATAGTTGTTAGATTGTCTTAACTGTGGTAAAGAAACTAGCTCATGCAAATATCCACTGTAACATCAAGGAGTAAATTCATATGGACTCTTTGGCACTTTTGTCCTCATAGAAGAATTCTGTGTTACAATGTGAAAATAATAAAATATCTGAAAACCAAGTCTGGACCTGTACAAGACCTATCAGTTACCTGGCTTGGACTAACAATGTGCTAGCCAGCTTTGAGCCATATTTCCACTCTTCTGAAACTTAAAATTCAAAAGGATATTTTATAAAAGGTAGAGAGATTTCGTCAAAGTTTAGTAGAAAGGAAACAAATATGAAAAGGTAGTATAATTTAAATAGTGAGTCAATAACAGGCAGATTGCTTAATAAAGATGAGCTGTACTCATATAAATTCTGAATTTTCCTAAAGCCAAAGAAATTGGCTGATATCAAAAGCCAAATGCAAATGGTACTGTTTGGTGTGTTGAGGTGCATTTGGCATCCAAAGCTTACATGCAAGAAGCCTCTGGCTTGCTTCCTGCATCCTGAGGAGGAAGCTGGGTCTGCTACCTGCTACTGCCAACACTGGTTTCTCCACAGCATGCCCGAGGCATGTACTGTATAAGGGCTTAGAAGTATGTGACTATGCCGCTTGTGCTTGTCCAGAATCTCTTTCAGAATGGAGACAGTGGCATTTATAATTTCTGGAGGGCCACGTGTTTCTTGAGCTCCAGTTTCCTGTGTGCCTCACATCTTTTAAGAAGTAGAGCCCTACAGTTAGTAGCAAAAGGAGTGTTTTATGTTAGGGATTTATTTTTCCTCTATTTTTAAAGAGTTTTTGTTTATTTTTATTTTTGCATATTTATGAGGCACGGGATAATAATCTGGCACATGTATGCAATATGTCATGATCAAATGAGGGGAATTAGCATTTCCATCTTCTTTATCATTTATCATTTGTCATTTCTTTGTGATGGAACATTTCCCCTCTTCCTTCACAACCATTCATAATCTGCTTTGGCATTCATCTCTGGAAACCTTGAGCTTCATCCTATGACATTCCACCTTTAGATCTCCCAGTTATCCCCCATAGCCTGCAAGACCAAGTGAGTAATTTGTAGAGCATTGTGTGCCTCGGGATTGGGCTCATGGTCTCTACTTTTCACCACCCAGCCCCTATCCCCATTTGTTTTCGGGATTTTTGCCTCTGACCAATTATTAGGCCTAAATAATCTTGATTGTTTTATGTTTCGTGTCCCTAATCCCATCTGCCCCCTACATACTGAATTAATGGTCCTTTCTCTGTTGCTACACTTGCCTCTCTCTGTGACAATAGACTTTATTCTCTCTCTCCCCTATTCAGCTATAAAGTAGTACTCTGGATCCCCACTACTTAGTTGATAGCCTGCATGCTATTGAACTCAGTAGGTCCTATATGAACTTTGGTTGAATGAATGGAGCTGAGTCTTGTCAAACTGAAATGGGGGATTCCACTCCTTGTGTGTGACTTCTAAAAGGGAAGGGGGTTGGTGAGATGTTTTTCCCTCTTGCTTCAAGTCCTCATGGATATAGCTCACCAAATTTTATCAAGCCACTTACAAACAGAATATGATCAGGACAAGGGCCCATGACCAGGTGGACCATTCTATATATATGTTACCATGTGCTTGAGACTTGTCACTAATCATTTTGGAGAAACGTATTTACTAAAGCTGTCAGTAAGTCAACATTGAACCATTCAACCTGATAATTTTTTTTGACACTTGTGAATCTCACAAAGAAGGCCTTCAATTCACATTTCTTTCTATAATTATTACAAAAGGGCTGAACATCTTGGTTCCTTTCTTCAACAAAGCATTCAGAACTGAGAGCTATGTGTAATTGGTGAATAATTACTACATAAATTGGGTAGGATTTGTCCATGGAGGGCTTATAAAAGCATGTTGCTTCAGATTCATAAATGCTGTATCAAATCCCAACAATTAGTAATGCATGCAGTATCGACACCTGGCAAGATAATGAGCCAGTGTTGGAGCAAATGGACTCTGTAGTGTTTTGTTAGTGGACTCTTTTTTTTTTTTTTTCTACCTGCTCAAATATCTATGAATTGCTACTAGAATCTGGGGGAAAAAAAAAAAAAGCACTAAGCGCTTCTCAACTGAAGTGTGCAGTATCAGCTGCCGCTGAAGAGTTGTGTATGAAGGCTGTTGACCTGAGTTCAGTCCATCCCACCACAGATGAGCAGAGGGTGGACATCAGTCCCTGGTCCACACAAGGTGGACAACAGGAGCAGGAGAGTGTGCCAAACACTGGCATGGGAAAACTGGCTATAGCACCCATAAGCCTGCCCCCAACAATACATTGCCTCCAGGAGGCTTTAAGTTCCAATTGCCATCAGCTGGGGAACCTAGCATTCAGAACACCTAAGTTTATGGGGGCACCTGAATCGAACCACCACATTCCACCACTTGCCCCATAAACTGATAACTGTACATGATGTAAAATGCAATTTGTTCATCTAACTTTAAAGGTTCCCATAGTTTTTATCAATCCCAATGATGTTCAAATATCCCCATAGTCCAAGATCTTTTAACTGAGCCATAATACCAAAAAATAACCTAAAAATACCCATAAAGGCACAGAATAAACATTCACACTGCAAAATATGGCATTGGGCATAGTAAAGAATTACTCAAGCAACACATGATTTAAACAGGGGCAAATACCAAACTCTGTAGCTCCAAGTCCAACAACTCATCAATGACAAATTTCCAAGTCTGATCATTCTAAAAGCAACAAGTCTCTGCAGTTCTAATTCCACCCCTCCAGCTAGGCTACTCATAGTCCTGGAAAACTTCATCCAGGGTCGGAAGCTTTTCTTAGCAGCCATATCATGGTCCCGGCATCTCCACTGGGTCTCCACTGCAATCCATGGTTCATCCTCATGGCCCCATGGGGTCTCCATGCAGGCAACCAGCAAACCTGCTTCACACTGCCCATGGCCATTTCCAAAGCACAAGACGGTGTTTCAAACTCAATGACCCTCTCTTTCCTGCATTTCTTATACTTCATAATGCCAGATAGGGTGCCAATATGTTAATCCAGGAGGAATAAAGCAGACTTAGAAGAAAGGGACACTCCTTGAACACTCAGCCCCCTTCAGAAGAGTCTACATTCTTTCTCATGCCCCAGTGCATGTCAGCTAGCCCAGTCTCAGAGGTTGTAATCTCTCAATTGCAGATGAATGGACAACAGTTTACCCAAAGATTTTTGTTTCTCTGCCATATCCCTCTGCTCACACCAGTTCATTTCTATGCAGAAACAATCCTGTACATCTTCTCAGGACACGGGCATAACAGCAAGCTTCTCACACAAACTGCTAACCCAATCCAAGCAAATCTCTTTCTTGCCCCCATAGTTCTTACTGCATTCAGGTCTATCAACTCTGATCATAACAGTCCATCAAGCTGTACTTACAGCACTGCAAGTGTCTCTCTTAGGCCAAGGTTTCAAATCCTTCCACATTCCTCTTGAAAATCAGCTCCAAAAGGCCAAAGCCACACAGTCAGGTGTCTAGCAGCAATTCCACTCCTAGGTACTACTTTACTGTTGCAGTCAGGTCGCAGTGCTGGTAGAAATCACCCAACCAAGAAAAGTTTGTGGGAAAAAGAGGTTTATTTTGGCTTACAGGCTCAAGGGGAAGCTGCACAATGGCAGGGGAAAATGATGGCATGAACAGAGGGTGGGCGTCACCCCCTGTCCCACATAAGGTGGACAACATGCACAGGACAGTGTGCCAAACACTGGCATGGGGAAACTGGCTATAACACCCTTAAGCCTGCCCCCAACAATACACTGCTTCCAGGAGGCTTTAATTTCCTATTGACATAGCTGGGGAACCTAGCATCCAGAACACCTAAGTTTATGTGAGACACCTGATCAAACCACCACAACCTCATTCTACTAGTGTGCCCCACAACAGGTTGCCAGGGGCCAAGGGACTCCTTTTGAGAACAGACTTGTGTCAGTGTACTGGGGTCATTAGAGTTTGTGTATTAGTGTTTTCCTGGACTCCCACCTTCCTGAATTCCAAGTGCCATGCATTTCTCTCCCAGGTATCTGTTTAGTTTTATTTTGTTTTTTAAAGTCTCCCAAAAGGTCAAGTTCAAACTGAGAGTATGCCTGGGACATGTCAGTTAATTAAAGGGACTTTATTCCTCATGCTGAATGCATATAAGAACTGCAATTTAAAACGTTACTGGTGGTGGAAGCCAGGGGCATGGACAGAGAATAACCCTGAGTGGTAAATCACACATAGCAGGGATTTAATGGACTGAGGGAAATGCAGTCTGAAACAAAAGAAAAACGCAGGGAGTATTTGGATAAAATGTTTCACTGCTCCATTTACACATGGACTAGATGCTAAAAGAGAGCCTGGGAGTGAAGAGAAGAACCACCCTGGACTCATCACGCCCACCCATGGAAATCATTTTAATGCATTCATAACCACATTAAGTGGACGTTAATGACTTTGTGTGTGTCAGCTCTTTGCGGTTTTCCTGAAGCCTGTCACAGCCCAACAGTGCCACTGTCTGATGACCCCCACCACCCCCAAGTTGTGTCTGATCAGCTGCTGGCCCTGGATTCACAAACAAAGGATGCTTGGACCCTTTTATGTTTTAAAAAACAACTCTCTCTCCTGTCTCTCTACTATGAGGAGACTGCTTGGTTCCCAGAGCATAGTTGTGCTGCTATTATTTACAATAATGTGTTAAAACATGCAACTCTGGTATTTTTTTCATGTTATTTTAATGGTCTTTGATCTCTGCACACCCCCAAGCCCTTTTCATTTTCTTTGTGTGTAATGCTATGCCAGCTCAATAGAGCTTGTATTGCCAACTGAGTTCTGTGCACTTTTAATTATGTTGTTGTCTTTAACAAGATTTTGATAATGGGATGTGGTTAGAAAAGTCTTTTGGCTATGTTCTTGAATATTGGTGCCTGCCAGGAAGGCCTCACCCAGTGTGAAAATGAACCCATCAGCCTGAAGAACACTGCACTCCTCAGGAAATCCAAGAGCACTGGGTATGGGAAAAGCTTTCCTAAGGACATGAAGCTTGGGGAAAGAGGGTAAACTTGGCCTGAACATACTTTTGCTAATAGGTCCAGTGGATATCTTACTTATTTGTTGGCTTTTTCTTTATTTCTTTTTTTAATTCCTGTTATTAATTGCCTTAGAATCCTTAGGCAGCAAAAATAAACATAATTTGGGGACTTCCAGAAAAATTGATAATACTTTAATTAACAAGAAGCCATATGTTTGCTTATTTATAATCATGAATATCTAAGCTAACTGGAAATGTCAACCTTTTGGGCTCTCAGTGAATTAGTATTAACTGCTGACTTCATACACCAGAATAATATCCTTTATACCTTTATTCCACTTCGCCCTTTCTCCCTTTCACATCCCATCCTCTCTGGCTTACATCCATGAAAGAATGGAAGGTCTTACTGTGGAAGTACAGGAGCAGGGGCTTCAGTAAAGACAGGGTACTGGACTTCTGGAGTGATTCTGAGCCTAATGCTGCCACCTGGCCTTCATACCCTTCCTTTAGTGCCACCATTCTGAAGGAGAGCCTCCAGCATCCACAGCAAAGTTAGTTTTCTCCTTTTGACATACTGGGTGTAGTGGAAAGTGACAGGGAAGCCTCACTACAACCTTCACAAATAAATAAAAGCACGTCCCAGCTCAAATGTTAGGAGCCTTAGGGGCATATATATGTCCTCTGATCCAGCCTGTTCCTGGAAGGGGCCAAGTAGAAAGGACAATCCAGCAGAGGGGGGAAGGGAGACCCTGGCTGCTGGCTAAGATGAAGCCTCAGTTGTGTCACTGCAGGGATAAATGTGGGACCTGGCTTCAGTGAAATTAATAAGGAGGCCTTGAAAGCAAGCAAATGCTTTCTTCCCTCCCAGGGATCTTTCATGTTCTGGAAGAATCTGAAAGATAGCTTTGAAGAACACCAGCTGCCCAGAGATCCCAGATAGTGGGAGGGTACTTAGCACTTTTTAAACTGCCACTGGGTATTTCCCTCCATGACCCCTCCCACCAAAAATAAGAAAAAAATAATAGCAGGAGAATAGGACATGGTAAAGAGTGATAGTCTTCAACTCCCTCTCCCTGTATCTCAATCTGGTGTCTTCCTAGAACAGGAGCAGAACTAGGAAGTTGCAAGAGTAGTTGTTTGGGAGCTACTGGAGGAAAAGCTGGGATAAGGCGTTTCTGTTTGCAGAGAAAAATTAGCATAATACTACCAGTTGTTTCAGAATATCTGAATGAATGGGACCAGGCTCTGCACATAGAAGCCATGGAGATCCAGCCACCGGCACCCTTCTTGCCAGGTTGGACCTATTCGAATGACTCGTTTCCAGTCCAAGTAGATCGTTTTAGTGAAGCTGCAGCTTCTCCCTTCCATCCCAGCCTTGCTCATATTTCCTGGTTTCCTTGTCGCAGACTTTGATATTCACGACCCCACATGCCTTCCAGTCTCCTTGCTTCCAAAGTCCTTAAGTTATGGAAATTTAACATTCATATCCTCAGTGGCCACCAATATCAATGCTTTTCAAAGATAGGGGGCAAATAAAAGAAACCGGGAGAGCTGAGCCTATTGCAACCTATATACTTTTTTTTTTAGTTTGTTTGTTTTTAACTTAATACTTAACTCTAGAATGTTATGACACAACTTCAATTCATAATGTTTTCTTAGTGCTTTTTAAAATTGTTTTCCCAAATTCATGCTTCTAGTCACAATTAAAGCATTTGGGAACAGAAAGTTTGAGAACAAAAGCACATTCAGAGGATTGAAATTTCCTTCTTGAGAACAGAAATAGGCTGGCTTATTTGGTTGTCCCTACAACCCATAAACATACATAGATGTTGGATTGATGGCATTTTCTCTTCTGGATTTCTTCTCTATCTTCAGTTGCTCTTCACTGCATGTCTTGCTGGTCCCTTGTTTTTCTCCTACCCAGCCCGTTAGCACTTTAGAGCTAACAACCTGCCCAGGGAAACAGCATGGAGGCATCCAGCACTTATTTTTGCTTTGGGACTTGTACATAGATGTATCATTTATTATGGCCAGTTCTAAAAATTTATGATCTATGAAAAGTTTATTTTCAGTGTAACTGGGGTCAGAATTGGACATTTAATCTTAAATCTGTATGTCACTGACTTGTACCATACATGAAAGCACTCTGCAGACTGTAGAGAGCAACCTTTGAGGAGAGATGGACTGCAGTTATCAGATTCTGGCTCGAATCCCAGGGCCTCCACGAGAGATTTGTAAGTTTTTCTTCATTTTTTCTTCTATTTTTAAGGCAAATAAAATAGAGAATTAAATATATTCTGAACTTCAAATTCTACCTCCATGAAAGGTGACTGAATTGGTTCTTTTTCACAACAGCGTTGCAAGTTCCAGCCAGCACACCTGCATGGGCTCAAGGACAGCGTCACTGCTGTTATTATTAGAACACAGCAGTATAGTCAAAGTAGATGGAATTGGCTGCATGTCTAGCTGATATTTTGGCTCTAGATTCAGCAGCCCTGGGAAAAGCACACAGCCTTTTTGTTTGTTTTGCTCATATATTACTTTTTTGGATAATTCCTTGTTCTGCAAAGTGACTTATGATTGGGATAATATACAACCCAGGAGTGCTTCTGAGGACCTTGAGGAGACCAGAAAAGATTTGAGATGGAAATACCTGCCCTTACATTCTCTGTGGGACTCAAGTGCAGTTTTAATCTCTTGCCCCCAGTGTTGATTGGAACCAGTTCTCAGTGAAACTCAATGCCCTTAAGCAGCCAAAGACTCTTTCCTGGTCCCTCCCTCCTAACCAGACAGTGTTAAGAGGTCTGACCTGCCAGGAAGTACAGCCTCTGGTAAGAGAGGTCATTAAATATGGCAGGTTGGGAAGACTTTGAAGTTGCAGAAAACTTGTCATCTTTTTGTCTTTGTTAAGTTCATCAAAGTGGCTTTGCCATCCTTGTGTCTGAAATTGCAGGCTAGGCTGATGTGCCCTGGAGTCTCAGAGGAAGGTATACCTAGTGCAGAATGAGTGCTTGCTCAGCAAGTGCAGCTGAAATAATTCATAGAAAAGGCAAAAGACATAAATTAATCATTATCAATTAGCAGCTCATATTAATCATCACTGGAATGATGGAAAAGTGTTGGAAACTCAAGTGGCCATTGCTTTAGTGGGAGGTTGAATAGACTGGTGTCCCTGCAAAGGAGTTTTGGAATCAGCCTGACTCCAAACCCCATGCTGCTACTTCCAAACTATGTGACATCTAAGGCTGCCTGTGGAATGCTGGTCAAAAGTAAAATGGGGCTTTTCATTCAAAAAACAGGAAAGCAGTTCCCTGAAAGATAACTGAAACAAAATATTTAGCCCTTCCTTTTCCACCCTTCCTTCTCTCCCTCATATTTTTTGTAGTATTTTAAATGTGCTAAGTAAAGAAAACCTAACATTTTATTATTAGCATGATTAGTTTTGTTCACTATTATCTTGTGCAATGCCAGTTTATAATACAGATATTAAAGTATTTGACTGTTTTTTGGAATCACTGAAATTACATTATTCATATTTTGTTGCTAATGCATGTATGTCATGTAATTTGTTTTTACCAGAGAGTGAAAACACTTCTGAAAACTAGCCCAAATGTATGACCTTTCTGATCACAGGGTCCTTTGTGACTACTCAGATGACATTCCCAGCATACCAGCCCCAGTGGTATCTAATGGATTCTTAGCTCCACAGACCCTCATTTCCTTATTGTGAAGTTGAAGCAATAATGATCAATCCCTAACTCATAGCCTGTCATTCTGCCTAAATCCACCCAATGTTATTGTTTGTACAGTACCACATTTGGTACACAGAGATCCCTTATTAGAAATTAATTCCTGGGCTGGAGAGATGGCTCAGCCGTTTAAAGGCACTTGCTTGTATGCCAAGCCTGAAAGCCTAATGACTTGAGGTTCGATTCCCCAGTACCCATGAAAAGCCAAACATACAAAATGTCATATGTGCCTGGAGTTCGCTTGCAGTGGTAGGAGACCCTGGCATGTCCATACTCACTCTCTTTCTGTCTACTTCTTTCTCTCTGTCTCTCTCTTTCAAATAAATAAAATAAAAACATTAAAAAATTTAAAATGTTAATTCTTGGCACTTCTACTGGAAAACAAAAACCCTCAAACATGGTGCTTCTGTTTATGTAAAGACAGCCTAATGAAAATGCAAGCCACAATCATTAAATGTCACTTCTGGAACAGGCTTCAAAAATATTTTACAAGTCACAAATATGTTTTATTATCTCTTTGGAAAAAAGTAAACATTTGAACAATTGAATAATCAAATAAAATATAGTGTCTTAAGGGCTTAGGGAAATAAAACATTTTATAGATTGTAAGGCCTGGTTCTGCATGTCTTATAACAGTGGGTAACTTGCTGTGCTCTTCTGTGCCTCATTTTCCGCATGTCTATAGAAAGGGTTTCACATAGTTTACATGGATCTAAAAGACTGCCACATGATGGCAGAGTATCTTCTAAGGAAGAAAGAAAAAATGAAGCCACATCAGTAATAAATGTATGTAATAAGGAATGGTGGAAGTATGATGTACGATTCATTTCTTATTTTAAATTATTATTATTATCATATTTTTTATGGATATATTATGTGTTGTTACCCTCTTTTCTCTCGTCCCTGCCCATGGCTTTCTCTCAGTATAGATAAGGCCTTCGCCTAACAGAACTGCAATGACTTACTGATGGTTTTGTTTAACTTTGCTGTCATGCTCTTGAGGATATTTACATTTAGTGTATCTATCTATCTATCTATCTATCTATATGTGTGTGTATATATATATATATATATATATATATATATATATATATATATATATATGAGATAGACACACACAGTGATGAACTTTTGTTGATCTCTTTCTAATTCTGCACTGTGACATCACATTGCCAGTGTAAAATTAACTGTGTTGGAAATACAGCACATAATGGGCAAGTGCTATTGGAGTCAGGCCTCTTCTCACCACCCCTACGAGAGGCTACTGCAAAATGTCAGCATGCTGCAAATTAGGAACCACATTTAGTGTGAAAGTTGCTTTTGTATGATTTGTTACAAGTGTGGCTACTGCCAGCCAGTACCGAACCCACTAGAGAATGTGCAAGGGGAAAAGGAGAAGAAGGAATGGAACATTCTTTGATTATTGGTGTCTGGCAGGATAGTGATTGCCTCTCATATAAAGTGCAGTTAAAATCCTCTTCAGACTGGCTAAGTTGTGTGTTCTTACCCAAGTCTTGATGTTGGAGAAAGTGACCTGTCATTGAAAAAAAATTCCCAAGTTATTGCACCTAATAAATGGGAAAGAAAACACTAGGTTGGAAATATATTTGAATCCATGCATTTGTTACTCAAATGCATATCACCTTTCCCTTTTTAATGAAAATCTGAAAATGTTTGTTGTTTTGTGGTACTGGAAATAGAGCACAAACTCTCATGGATGCTAAGTAAGTGCAGTACTAGTGATCTATGTCCTTGGGATTGATACTTGAGTATATTAAAACACAGTGTTAAATGCTATGGTAAGATCTCTTCAGGGATGAGTAATACTACATTAATTCTTTCATTCATTTACTTTATTTATTTATTGATTAGAGAGAGAAAGAGAGAGAGAGAATGGGCGCTCCAGGGCCTTCGGCTTCTGTAAATGAACTCCAGACATGTGCGCCACATGTGACATTGCATGCATATTTCACTGTGCAGCTGGCTTATGTGGGACCTGTAGACTCAACCATGCATTCTTAGGCTTTGCAGGCAAGTGCCTTCACCACTAGGCAATCTCTCCAGCACTAATTTATTTTTGTACACCAGGCATTGAACTGCTTCAACCACTTGTCATCTGCCCAAGAAGGCTAGTTACTTGTGAAGTGCTGTGACAGTGCAGGCAGGGACCCTGGAAAAGTCAGGAAAAATCACTTATCTGGACAGCAGACCTTGAAAATCATGGAATTGTGTGCCTGGCATAACATGTGGTCTACATAGTTGAAGGTGATTCAGTGAGAAGTTGGTTTTAGTAGAGGTAGTAGGTGTTCTGGTCAGACTGGCATCTGTGGGCTTTGTGAATTCTGATCAGTATGTTGAACTTGGGAAACATTCCAGCATGTCCCATCACCTAAGGCACACGTAGAATGAAGTTATTTTTTCAGCCCCTTCTAGCTTTCCCTCAGGCAACTCCAGCCTTCTTAGGGATGTGTGCTCCAGTGGCAAGTGTTCCCAAAGCAGATCATCATCTGCACTGACCTTATGGTCAGGTAAGTGTGGGGTTGAACCTAGAAAGGTGCATTTTGAGCACCCCTTTTGAGATCCTGAGGCACCACAAGGCGCCACACATTGGGAAGTATTGTTCTGTAGCTTCTCTGCTACCTTTCCTAATAAGAGGAAATGGCACATGCTTAATGGCAATAGTGGTTCTTTCAGCTCTCCATCTCTTTACACCCAGTCTCTATTGATCTCCATAGTCACTCTTTGAGACTGTGGTCAGTTCATCATTCTTAGTTTATAATTGATGAATCTTATCTTCAGATGACACAGGTTAATTAAGTAGTCCCAGGCCCCCTATTAGCAAATGGCAAACCCAGACTTCTTGCCACTTTGCTTTTTCTGGGTGCCCACAACCCCATGTTGGCCACTGCCTTAATGCTATAAGGATGTCACCATATGATGAACTGCTTCAGGGAAGTCTCAAAAACTTGGAGCTTTAGATTCAAGAAGAGGACTAAGGCAATCTGTGCTTGACAAATATTGTGAACTCTGTTGGAATGATTCCTCAGTCCACAGTGAATAATCTCATTCTTGATGTGCCCCATTCTCAATTCCTGTAACATTCTGTTTGGTAACAGAACTTAAATTATAGTCATATGCTATATAACATTTCCACCACTGAAGAACTACATTGCATGATGGTGAACCCAAGAAATAATATCACCTAGTGACTGTTGTAGCTGTCTTAGTTTGTGTAAGCACACTCTGTGGTTTTTGAACAACTGCAAAATTGAGTAATGGCACATTCCTTAGAATAAAGCCTTACCATAAAGAGATGCATGGCTGTAGTCTGGAATAACATCTGTGATTCAGTCTACTCAGTGACACTAAATGAGAGGGAGCAAATTCAAGTAGAACAGAGTTCTATATGATTTAAATATATCTACATTTCCCATTGCTTAGTGACAGAAAATAAGATAATGTTCATGGGCCCAGATTCCTGGGCTTTCATTCTCTGTCTGCCTCTGGCTTGCATGGCAACCATAGGTAACTTGCTCCATTTCTCCAGACCATGTTCCCCCTTTATAATAAGGAAAATAAGAGAAAGTCAGAGTTTTTGTAAGAGTAGCCACAGCTTAACTAAACCTAGAGAAAATAGCTCCTCTGTTTTTTTTAGTTTGAGACACATTAAGCATTTGCTTTGTAAGCAAAGAACTCATGATCCTATCATAACATTCATTTATATTGGGGCTGGGAAAATAGAAATGTATTTTGTCCAGCAAATTATTTAGATTTAAAGTAGTTCCCCAACTATTTCTCTAACAGTTAGTCACTTTTCCTGGCTGCATGGCCCTGTCTCTGTTCTTTTCCCTTGACTTGCCTCGGTTTTATGCCCAGGTTATAAAGCAAAGCATTGGAAAACTCCATTCATGTCAGCCTGTGCTTCCCTGTTGTTTTTATTTAGGTCAGATATTTTATTTTATTGAAGAACTGGGACTAAAAATATTATTCCAATGAGAAAGGCAACCAAGCCAGAAATGTTTTTTTTCCCTTTCTTTCATACAACACACTAAAAACTCAATAGTAGCAATACATGACTTAATTTGAACTTTACATTTTCAGAGCACCAAAGCATACATTTCAGGGGAATATATATGTATATAATAATACACACATATATATGTGTATATATGACATATATACACATATATACGCACACATATGTGTGTGTATTCTTTTGAAAGCAAAGTACTAACCACACACTATTCAGAAATAACTTGCAGATACAGGTTCTTATACAATTCACCTGACATTTTAAATAAATTTTAGACTGATGAATTCAGTGTTTCTTTGATAGACAGCATAACAATTTCCATTTTTCAGCAAGCATTTTGGGACATGTGTATGTGTGCTGTAGTCAAGCCTGTGTTGAAGTGATGTAATAGAGATGCTGCAAACATGTGTAGGGGAAAGAAAAAGGTGTACTTAAATCTTGCTGAAAGCAGAAATAAAATGAACAAACACATCCTGGAGTGAGAGGCAGCATAAAGATCAGTATTGTTTTATTACTGGGCTGCATTGGTTCTACATTTCATTTAAGCTGTGTTTCATATATGGAATGATTACTAATAACTTCTATATGTGGCTTGCAAGAGATGTTTGTTGAATGAATTATTGTTGAATAACTTCTCCTGTAAAAGTTCTATTCATTCAACATGAATGAGATGCAGATGCAATAATTGTAGTGTCAGAGGTATAGTTACATAAGAGTATAAAGTAATATGTTACAGCTATTTCATTCATTTAGGAAATATTTTTGAATGATTCAGGTATCGTGAAGATATTGTTATCATTTATCTCCATTAATTATGAATCATAGAAGATAAGATTATGGTCTACCATCTGTTTAGTCTACCATGTAGCATAGTGTCTGCACACATAACGAATGCTTAGTGCATAAATGTGGCATACACCTGCTTATATTTGAAATGCTTGGGTCAGATATGCTTCAGATGTCATATTTTCTTATTTTGAATTTATTATTCATTATTTTTTATGAGAGAGAGAGAGAGAGAGGAGAGAGAATTAGCATGTCAGGGCCTCTAGCCACTGCAGTCAAACTCCAGACGTGTGTGTCACCTATTGCACATGTGCGACCTGTGTGCTCCTGTGACCTCATGTGTCTAGGGATATGAAGAGTCAAGCATGGCTCCTTGGGCTTCACAAGCAAGCACATTAAGCACAAAGCTATCTCTCCAGCCATTATTTGAATATTTTATGTACACAATGAGGTAGTTTGGGAAGGGACACATGTCTAAACATGAATTTTCTTTTTGTCTCGGGTTCACCTTATGCAGAGACTGAAGATCGTCTGGTGTCCTGCTTTTAGTTTTACTTCATTTTTACTGCAGCTGTCTCATGAAATCAATCATGTGATTTCCCACTTGTGGATCAGCTTGGCAGTCAAGGCTTTGGCTTTTGGAGCATTGTGATTTCTGGATGCGTGACCAAGTTCTGAATATATGTAAATGGATATTGTCATGTCTGTATAAATGTGCATTCTCCTCAAGGGGTAAGTGGGCAGTTTCTAGACACAAGCCATATTGCTTCACAGTAAAGGAATGGGCTAGACTGTGGAGAAAGTCAAGGTGCCTTGTTTGTCATGAGTATTACAGCCGAATTCTCAGGTTTGATGTCATCACAGAGACATGCTGTCTTCCCATGGTGTCCTTCTTCTCCTTTGCTGTGCTCTTTTCCTGTGTTGTCCTGGTTAGTGTTAAGTTCACAGATCAGTTATTTAGAGCCTACCATGACCTCATTGCTCAGTTCTTCCTTGACGTCTGTCACTGGCATGTCCAGAGCAGGTTTAGGTTGTTGCTTTGCACCTGGGTGTCCGTGAGCCTGGAGAAGCCAGTGTTTTCTGCAGCCAGTCAAAGCCATTGGGTATGGCTATTGTTACTTTCACTTCTCTTTTTCCAGTGCCATATGTCACATATCAGGCTTCAAAAAGTCATAGTTCCCCTATTTCAGCTGCATTTTAGCGGAACTGTGGGGAGGGTCTGTACTATGCTTCAATGGGAGTGCTGAAACTTGACTTCATTACACCATTATAAGTCATAGCAATGTTAAAATTATATATGAAAACTGTTAGATTGTCTCATAGATGTGAGCATTTCCAAATCACAATGAATTTGTAGTACTCTAACTGGTGGTTTGATTCTTCAAAGGTGGTTGTTAAATAATCCTGCTCTTTTTTTTTTTTTTTTGCTGCTAATTTTTTTTCTTTTTATTAGTCAGTTCTGTATTCAGCAAATACAGTCAGTTTGGTACCATTATTAGGCTCATCCGTGACCTACCCCCTCCCCTTGGCCCCTCCTTGTTGAGGTATACGGGTCATGCATTGTGGAGTTAGCCCACAGTTATGGGTAAGCTAAATGTCTCTGCATATCATGACCCAACATGTGACTCTGACATTCTTTCCGCCCCCTCTTCCGCAAAATTTCCCTGAGCCATGTTGGGTTCATTTTTGGTCTGCTTCAGTGGTGAGGTGTTGAGGGCCTCTGAGGCTCTGGCTCTCTGATTTGGTAGGAGTTGATTTTTCTCTATGCTGGTCTCCTTCCCCCTTGTGCTGGTGTCCGGTTCATCAGGAAAAACAGCCCCCTTGCTTGTTTCTTGAAGTTTTCTTAGTTTCAGCCGGAGCCCTTTTGAGGTATGATGGGGTGGCTCTCTCCTTAGGGTCTACATCTATCTGAAAAAGAGAAGCAGATTCTCCAATGGAGAGTAAGTTAGCACCAGGACAAATGAGATACCCCTTACTTTTTTTTTTTTTATAGAGAATTTAATAGGTGTAGGCCCTCTTGTAGCCCACAATTGATAGTAGCTTGATACTGGAGAGTGGGCTTATGTTTGGATATGGTTCTGACTTGTTTCCCAGCTCCAGCTATGGGTCCCATACCAGTGAGGGGATCAGTTAGCCAAATTGAGAGCAGTTGGTTCCCCACCATGGCTGTGTGCCACCACTGCACTTGTGTGGGCATCACAATAAGTTATTTGCTGCTAAATAGGTTAGACCATGCGTTGCTTCGATAGATATTGGTCAATTTCCCCCAGTCGCCCATGTAGCACCTTCTGGCACTAGATGCGCTGACTGTCTGGGGACTGACTATCATCCAACTTCCAGCCATGCCATTCTAATTTGCATGTCAATCACATAAGGTATCTTCAGCAGTAGGGTCTTACCACTAACCTTTGGTGGGTCATCAAGTACTCTGACAGAAATCTGTCTGTCTTTTAGGAAACCTTGTAGGTCTCTCTGATCAAAAGCTCATTGTGTATGATAGCCCCATGCTGGTTCTGGGAGTTACAGGTCAGTGCCCACTAAGAAAATGAGGAAAAAGATAACTAATATACAAGAGTTGGAGATAAGAGAGAGAGAGACAGGGAGAGGGGAAGTGAGGGAGGGAAGATGTAGGAGACTAAGGTTAGTCTTAATCTTACCCTCTCCAGTGTCTTGTGGTTCAGGTGTTCCCTGTAAGGGCCTGGTGAAGGATCAGCCATTTGGTCTATCTTTTAGTAAGTAGAAGATTATGGTACCATTGCCGTTTGGGTCTAGATTTGTGTTTCCCACCCCTTTGATGCCCTCCCCTCCTTCCCCTTCCATCCTAGTGTGTAATCTAGGATATGCTTGCTGGGTATGTAAGGTATCTTCGGTAGATTCAGGTTAGGTGCTGTAGATGAGTGAGACTATGTGGCGATTTTTTTTCTGTGATTGGGTAAGTTCACTGAGAATGATCTGTTCCAGGTTCAACCATTTTTCCTCAAATTTCATTGTGTCATTTTTTCTTACTGCTGTATAGAATTCCGTTGTGTAGATATACCACATCTTAGTTATCCATTCTTCTAGTGATGGACATCTGGGTTGATTCCAGCTCTTAGCTATTACAAATTGAGCCGCTATAAACATGGTTGAGCAAATCTCTTTATCCTGTGGTTTGAAGGTTTTAGGGTAGATGCCCAGTAAGGGAATAACTGGGTCTGTTGGTATCTCTATACTCAGCTTTTTCAGAAGTCTCCATATTGCTTTCCAAAGTGGTTGTACCATCCTACATTCCCACCAACAGTGGATGAGTGTTCCTACTTCTCCACATCCTCGCCAGCATTTATTTTTATTTGATTTTTTGATGCTTGCTATCCTTATTGGGGTAAGGTGGAATCTCATAGTTGTTTTAATTTGCATTTCTCTGATGATTAGGGATGATGAACATTTTCTTAAGTGTATGTTTGCCATTTCTATTTCTTCCTCTGTGAACTGCCTGTTCAGCTCTTTGCCCCATCTTGTGAGTGGGGTGTTTGACTTCTTACTGTTTAGCTTTTTGAGTTCTTTGTAGATTCTAGAGATTAGTCCTCTATCAGTTGGATAACCCACAAATATTTTCTCCCATTCTGTGGGTAATCTAATGGCTTTGCTAATTGTATGCTTAATCCTGCTCTTAACCCAAATTACAGTACACAACAAATGGGTTCTTAGTTGTCTTAGTTTCACTGCTGAGGTTTCCTCCACTTGAAAAGCATTTGAGTATCTAATTCCTAACCATCCATTCCTTCCCACTTCAAATCTTTCTGTCTTAAAAGACCTTCCTGGGAAACCAGGCATGGGGGCGCACACCTTTAATCCCAGCACTCGGAAGGCAGAGGTAGGAGGATCGCCATGAGTTTGAGGTCACACTGAGACTACATAGTGAATTCTAGGTCAGCCTGAGCTAGAGTAAGACCCTACCTCAGAAAACCAAAACCAAAACAAAACAATAAAAAAGAGCTTCCTGGGTTCCCCAATTAGAATTATGCTCCCATGTATTGTCAGACAGTAGTTTATTCATCTCCTTTTCATCTTCCTTCCTGAGCCAAATGCCATAGGCATTAAAGATGCAGTAGTTCATAAGTCTAGAGCCCATTAGAAAAAGAAGTAAGCATATGGGATCATGATCTGTATAAGGAATCCAAACAGCTCCACCTAAGATGGATAGAGGGGACAAGGGAGCATTGGAGGGAAAGTCTTTCAAGTGGGCATCTCTTGGAGTTCAAACTTTAGTAAACCCAGAAGGAAGCCACACCAGTGTCTAGAGAAGGAGGGAAGGAAGGTTCCTATAGTGGCAAGGGCCTGTGCAAATGCCATGGGCAGCCAGAGCTGCATGGTGGGCAGAAAGAATTAAGGAAATGGCCAGAACAGCATGAAGAAGAATAGGACCATATAAGGCACAGCTTTTGTAGCCAGTGCAACAGTGGAGTATTTGAAAGACAAAAAAAAATAAAATAAAATAAAATAAAAATAAGGCGCAGCATAGAACAAGACACAGACCACATTAAATTTCCATGTTAAAGCTGCCATTATGTCTGGCATAGAGCATCTGCAGGAAAGAGGAAGGAAAGAAGCAGACACCAACATGAAATTAAGGTTCTAGAACCACAGTGGGGTGATAGAGGAGGCTAAGTGATATTAATATGCCAATATTTTGGAAGTAAAGATGATCTTCTGGCAATTGGGACTAGACACTGACACAAGTGAAAAAAAATATTAACCAAGAGCCAGAATGACAGCACTTTTTAACCTTAGTAATGGGGTGAATGGCCATGATGATTACTGTGTAGAGAGGACAAAGAGAAATGTTTGGATATCATGTTTGACATTCTTGGAAAACATCTAAGTGGTGTTCTCACAGAGACAAGTGGCTATGCAATCTGGTTCAGTAAGGAAACCAAGGATATAGATAAGGAAGCTTTGGCTTATGATGGGTTGACCTAAGATTTTTCAACTTTAGGATGATATAGAAACCTATACGTTCACTAGAAACCATTCCTTGAGTTTGATCTTTTCAGGTTATGATTATGTGATAAAATACCTCTCATGAAGCTAGACAGCAGCAGTGAGCCACTGTTTGAATCAAACCCAAGAACACAAGGGTGAACATCTGGCTCTCTACATTGTGCTGTATGTCTAAGCTTTGCTGTTCACAAAGTTAAGTACATTAAATGAATGTTGAACCAATGATATTTTCAGCTTGCCATAAATGTATCAAGATGTAACTCCATCATAAGTCAAGAAGGACAATCAGATACTAATGTGTATAGAGCACATAACACAATTATAACAATTCATTTATGTAGTTGTGAAAATTCAGTCCATATCCACAAATGTTCAAGGAATACAACTTCAAATTCATTGAGGTGTATAGTTTGTGGCCTTATGTCAACAATGGGATAATCGCCAACCCTTTTAACTGATTAAGCTAAATAATTATAAAACAGGTAACGCAGGCACACACAGCCCTCTTACTTCTACTGCTTCTAGGGAGGTAGAGAATCTCTGACAGCTTGAATGTCCCAAGATTGAAGGAGCAATGTGGGGTATGATCTCTTCTACATTCAGCTTCCTACATTAGTAGGGCTCTAGGGCTTCAGTACATCTTCCTGCTTATGTTAACCCTAGTAGGTTGGGATTGGCAGGGCACGGGAGACCTGCATCTAACTCTTCTGTTCCCATTCCCACTCTCCTTTTCCTTCAGCCAAGAGACAGGTTTTTTTTTTTTTTTTTTTGCAAGAGGCAACTGGCTCAGTGATGTTTGTTCTTCTTTCCTTCATCTCTTGAAATGTACATTTTGAACTTAACGATGAATTTGCACGACTGCCCTCTGGGTTCCTTTGTGACATTTATCTTTTGTGGATGGGAGGCCTTCTTTGTGAATGAAGGAAGGTCATGGAGTAAAAAGGTAATGAGATAAGGAAAAGTCAATTAAGATTGCATGGTATCATGCAAGTATGTGTACTTAATGTATCTTTCCACATTGCTATCAGTTCAATGAGGGGAGAAGTTACACAGTCATCCCTCAGTCTCTGTAGGAGAGTGTCCCAGGGTATGCCAGGGTTACCAGAATATACACATGCTCCAGTCCCTTATGTAAAAAAAGCATAGCATTCACATGGACTATGCACATCCCCTGCATACCTTCAGTCATTTCCACATTAGTTTACAATACCAAATTCAATATAAATTCTAGATGGATACTTATTATATACTGTATTGATTATGAAGATATAACAACAGAAAAGGCCTATATGTGCCAGGTATGGTGTCACATGCTTTTAATCCTAGCACTCAGGAGGAAGAGGTAGGAGGATCGCAAAGAGTTCAAGGCCAGCCTGAGACTACATAGTGAATTCCAGGTCAGCCTGGGATAGAGCAAGACCCTACCTTGAAACAAACAAGCAAACAAACAAACAAAGGCCTATATGTGTTCAGCATAGACATAATTATTTTTCCAAATTATTTTCAATCCACAATTGATTTCTTCCCCAAATGCTAAACCTCTGGACATAGAGGGCAATTGCACTTGATTTTTTTTTGAATGGTGCAGCAGGTGCTTGGCTGTCTGAGAAGGATAAATCAATGAAGTGCTGCATGAATTTCTAAGGGATGTCAGTTATGGGCTCATCTGTATACTTGCACACATGCATCAAAACACCTCCTGTTCTGCTATTCACAAGGGAACAAACTTAGAGGCTGGCCTTAATGGGTGCTTGTTGGAGATTGGAAGATATATAAAGGGCAAGCTATTCCTTAGAAGTAGAAGTCTTAGACATTACTCCATGATATAGAAACTTTTTACCAGCTTTGAAACATCAAAAATAGACCACTGTGCTAGAGAGGATACAGCTGGCCCACATCAAAGGAAAATCTCACTTAGCAGTATATTACTTCCAAAAACCTGTTCCAAAAGACTAAGAAACCACATGGTTAAATTTAGCATACCAATAGCCCCACTTCTTGGTACCAGTTTTCTATATCAGTTATTTTCTCATTCCCAGGACAAAAACAAAAACTGACAAAGTAGCTTATGGAAAAATAAAATGGTTTAAGTTGGCTTAATGATCGTGACAGGGAAAACATGGCAGGAGAAGACAGCTGACCTCATATTATCACATCAGTAGGGAGGAAGTAGACAGGTATACTGAATGCTCATGTAGCTTTCTCCTTTACATGCAGTCAAGGCACCCAGCCCATGAGATGATGCCACCCAAAGTTAGCGTGGTACTACCACCTCAACTCATCTAGTTTAAGAAATCCCTCACAGATGTGACCATGGTAATTCTAAATCCTATCAATTTGAGAACCAGTAATTAACCATCACAGGGATCTTTGTCAAAAATCAGGTGGCTATAGCTGTGTGAGTTTATATCTGAGTCTTTTATTCAATCCTGTTAATCCATGTTTATCTGTTGTGCCAATACCATGCTGCTTTCATTGCTATGGCTCTATAGTATGACATCACATGTGATTTGCCAGCATTATACTTTTGTTTTAACCATCTGGGTGGTTTGGGCTTCCATATGCAGTTTAAGTTTTTTTTCCACCTTTTTCTTCAGTTCTGTGAAAATGATATTGGAATTTTGATGGGGATGATATTGAATCTATAGATTGCTTTTGGTAACATAGCTATTATCATAATATTATATTTCAATCTTATCTGTATGGAAGTTCTTCCCATGTACTGTCTTCTGGTATTTCTGTTGTAATATTGGATATAGGACTGGGAAGATTACTCAGTACTTAAAGGCATTTTCTGGCAAAGCCTTTTGTCCTAGGTTCAATTTTTCAGCACCAACATGAAGTCTCAAAAAGTGGCACATGTGCATAGTGTTTGTTTGCAGTGGCAAGAAACCCTATCGCACCCATATACACATACACATACATGTGAAAATAGTTAGAAGCATTTTTTCAAAAAACTGGATAGACCATGTTTGTTGCATATATGTTTAGGATTATAATTTTGATATATTGGTGCCTGAATCAGTATAAAATGACCATCTTTATCTCTTCTGACTAATTTTGGTTTGAAATCTGTCTTGTCAGATATTAGAACAGTGAACTCCCACTTGTTTACTGGTTTTGTTTTCTTGAAAACCCTTTCTTCATCCTTTTACTCTATTGCTACATCAGTCTTGATGGTAAAGTGAATAATATAAAAGGTAATAAGTCAATGGAACCTGTTTTTAAATCCAATTTGACACTGTATGTTTCTTTGACTGGGGTATTTATACCATTAGTATTTGGTGTGATTATTGAAAGGTTTGTATAAATATGCCATTGTGTTGATTTTGTAGTGTTCAGGGTTTTCCTGTTCCTCATTTGTTACCATTGGTGCTTACATGGTTTCTTCTTTTCTATAGCCTCATTGATGGGTTTGTCTTTCTCATTAGTTCAAATGATTCATTCCAGTATATTCTGTAGAGATGACTTTGTGGTCATGAATTTCTTAGTTTTTATCAGTGGAAGTTTTTCTTTCACCAGTTATTTTTTGAGATAGTTTTGGTTGGCATAGTGCTCTGGAATGGCATCTGTTGACCTTCAGAGCTTAAAACACATCATTCCAATCTGTCTTGGCTTTTAAAGTTTCTGTTCAGAAAACTGCTGTTACTCTGATGGGCCTTCCTTTATATGTGACTTGACATTTTCCTCTTGTTCTTGTCTATTTGGTGTTTTGAATATCTTCTGCACTTGGATTGACATCTTTTTCCTTAGATTCCAGAAATTTTTCTGGTAAGCTTTTGTTGAAGATGTTTTCCATACTTTGACATGAATCATTCTTTGTCTGTGTCCATGCTTCATAGATCTTTCTTTTCTTAGTATTTCATATATATAAGATATTTTTGTGTGTATATTTTTATTAGTTACTCTTAGTCATTGACTGAGTGGTTCATTTCCTCTGTTTTGCCTTCAAACTCTGATATCCAGTCCTCCCCTTCATCCTTTCTATTGATGAGGCTTTCCAGTGAGCTCTTGATTTGACTTATTGAATTTTACATTCCCAGTATTTCACTGTGGTTTTTCTTCATTATTCCTACTTACTGAATTACATTTTCATAACTTATATTGACTTCCACACTTACTTCTGCTATTTGTGTTTTCTTAGAATTCATTCAAGGATTTAGCTATGTCTGAGCATATTTATAATAATATTTTGAATTTTTATTCTGAGACTGTGTCTAATTTACGTTCATTCGAGCTTATTACTGTGGGATTGGTTATTTTTGGAGGATTCCTGATGCCTTATTTTTCATGTTTCATGTAATTTTGCACATATGAGGTTTTGTCACTAGTTGATTTTCATTTTTTATTTAAGGCAGTCTTACACTTTCAATGAAAGTGTTTGCAAGTGTTCAAGACTAGGTACTGGGGTATTGAGGTACCATTTATCTCTGTCAGGCAGGTATTAGGGACACTAGATTTAATCTGCAGTACTTCCCTGAGAGCACAGTATGGTCTGCAAAAATAGTCACTATCAAAGAATAGCCCCCCCAATAAAATTATAGTGATAGTTAAATTAAAAAAAATCACTCTTCAAGTGCCAATCATGTTTTTGATATAATGGAGTACTGATAGTACTATGTGTGATAATGTATTTTATCCGTTACTATGGATATAAGTGGAAAGTAGAAAAGCATATTAAGACTAGTATTGGGTTGATAGGAGAAAAGGAGGGAAACAACTTTAAAGGAGAACTGTAGGGACAAGGGAGGGCATAGATGAGTTAGTTTTGTCTAATGCTGATGTTCAAGAAAGACCACTAAATACTATGTAAAGGTCCCAACTTACAGTATGGCAAGACAACAAAGGGCTGGTCTATGATTTTTGGGAAATGAAAATGAAAAACATGTAGGGTAAAACAAGAGATGGGGGCAATAACTGAGCAGGACAAAGTAGACTGGTAAACGACATTTGATATTATATTAGGGTTCTCTAGAGAAACAGAACCAATGGAATGAACAGATCCTATACAGGGATTTATTAGATTGATTAATGGGCTATGAGCTGGGTAGTGGCTTTCTGTAGGGAGAGAAAGTCTGCATTGCTAGTACCTGTTCAGCCCATGAGGCTGGATGCCTCAGCTGTCCCAAGCACAACAGCCACTCGTCTTTAGTATACATTGGAAGGCTGCAGAACTGGGTTCCAATGTCCATGAAGGATGGCAACAAAGGGTAAATGTATTTACCAACAAATAACAAGGGCAGCCAGACAAAGACAGCCAGACAGCAGCACGACCTTTTCCTGAAAACTGTTTATACATAGGCTGTAACCAGAAAGGCTGCTCACTCTGGGAGAAGGTCTTCCTCTCTCAGTTAATTCTTCCTGGAAATGACCTCATGGACTTGCCCAAGATGTATATCTCTTACTTGATTCCTGATCTGATCAAGTTGAGAATAGAAGCTAACCATCAAACTATTAAGTAAAGGAGGAATGCATGTGAAGGGGAGAAAGTTTGGATACGTTCTGGCCCTGTTGGCTGGTTTCACTCTCCAGTCTCTTTATTCCTTTTTCTACTCCCAGAAGTCTACCAGATTCTTGGTCAGTCTTTGTGAAGTCAGTTCACAAATGCTAATCTGACCCCTGGGTGGTCCTTTAAGGGTCTTATTAGAATGCCTCCTAGCCTTCCTTTAGAAGATCAGGTTACAAATGCTGTTTGATAAGCAGTGGACAGTATGCTACAAGTGAAGTCTCAGAGGCTGGACACATCTCTGGGTATTCCTTCGTGTTGTGAAAGATGGACCTGCCTCTGTGGTCTTTCCTAATCATCCATGCTGCTTATAATCTGTGTCTAACTTCCCCTGCTGACTCTGGCTTTGACCAGGCACCCACCTTGATGAATATTGCACTGTTCTGATTCAGTTTCTTTCCCAGGCTAGCAATATGCTGCTGCTCAGGTTTTGGCATATAGTCCTATGACACTTGCTCAAAGTTTCCAGAGAAAGTGTTCTTTCTGGCTGCTTCAATGGAGTGCTGAGTTCCAAGAAGGGGGTGGAGTGTCTTTCTGACATTCCTCCTCTGCCAGTGCTACTGGGTGCACATCCCTATTTGCCCGTCTTCTTCTGATCCTAAGCTGTCTATTACTGAAGTAGATCTAGTGCAGACTTTCTAGTCCTTTGACTTGGGTGGTGGATCCCTCCCTAGTCTGTTGTTGGTTATTCCTCTCACTAGGTGTAGGAGGCTTTCAAAAATAGAGCCAATGCTTACAAGATGAAGTCTGGACATTCTCTACTACTCTGTAAGATTTCCTTTTTTACTTGGCTAATAAAGCTAGAGATATCTGGGTATCACTCACCTTTGCTGATAGTTATCATTCATCTTCCCCAGTTTATTCAATGGAGACTCTAGCAGAATATGTCTTCATGTCATCTGCTATCTTCCCTGTCATAGATGTTTCCCCATAGATACCTTATTTGCATTTTCTTGTGTAAAATATGTAATCAGCCCATCAAAGTGATACCTTATCTCTAATGTTTAATTCATTAGTAGTCACAGTAGTCAAGATATCAAGCAATCAAGGTAGCCATTGATGGATGAATAGATAAAGAAAGTGTGGAATTTACACAATAGAATATGATCTGGCCATAAAGGAATTAAATAATATCATCTGCTGAAAAATGGAAAGAACTGTAAGACATTATGTCGAGTAAAAGAAGCCAGACACAAAGATAAGAGCACAGAATTCTCTCACATGGGGAACCTCAAGCGTTGATCTTAAAGAAAAAGAAAGGATAGTGACAAGCAGGGAGAAATGAGGATGAGAGGGAGGTTGGATAATAAGTACCAGCATATCATTAAATAAAAGGAGTATGTTTAGAATTGTATAGTACAACAAAATGAATATAGTCAACAGTGGCATTGTATGTTTTATGAATAACTAGAGGGAGCTAAAGGCTCCAAATAAAGGAGTCACAAAGAGATAAAAATAACACCCCAGCATGATCAGCACACAATTATTGAAACATCATTCTGTGCCATAAGTATGCACAAGTATTATGTATTAACCAAATAATAATATAGGTTATTCTATAATGAATGTATGAGGCTGAAATTTTCATTTAGTGTTATAGATGATGAAGATAAGTCTTAAATGACAGAAACTCACTCAGACTCACACATAGTGTGAGCCATGGACAGATGCCTGTTCTACTGTGAACTTTGAGCTCTTCCTCACATTCATAAGCCAGTGTATTGTACAGTTATTCTTTTTTTGACTGAACATGTTATCCTACTAAAGCTTTAACTAAATCTGAAATTTAGTTTAAAACCCATAGGTTATGTCTTGTGTTAATCTGTTAGCAGGAATTTTTATGTAAATGGCTTGAAAAAGAGAAATGTATATAAATACAGTTAATATCTATTATGAAAATTTTTATAACTTTAATACTTTTTGTTATTTAGAATTATTGAATACATTAAGCATATCAGAAAACAGATAATAAGAAGGGAATTCATATGCCTAGATTTAATTATATTAATATTTTTCCATGTCTACTTTGGTCCTTTGGTATTTTTGCAGTGATGTGCATGCTCCTGCCTTTTTGCTTTCCAAATTTCTTCTATCTAAACAGGGGTATTTAGTAGGTGGAATTTGCATTATATGTTTTAAAATTTTACATAGATGACCAATCTGTGTCCTTCCTTTAAGATCCACTGTCTCCCATACATACATCAAAAGTCATACTTGATAATGCACTCATGAAGAAAGAGCTGAGACTTTTACCTTTTCTCTTATTTTTATTTCTATGTGGTTCTTTCCACATAAATCATTTTTCCAATGGGAGAAGCACAGGTGATGCAAGGGCCCTCTCAAGTCTTCTTAAAGCCTCTTCCCAATCCCACAAATCCCCTCTCTTCTTTGGAGCTTGTGTGAGGCTTCATTGCCTGGACTGAAAAGAGGTTTTGGAACTTGAATCAATGGTATCCTTTCTGTCTGTGCTTTTGTTACTGAAGCATTTAAGTTCTGAGTTATCTAAAAACTAAGTTAGGGCTGGAGAGATGGCTAAGCAGTTAAGCGCTTGCCTGTGAAGCCTAAGGACCCCAGTTCGAGGCTTGATTCCCCAGGACCCAGGTTAGCCAGATGCACAAGGGGTCGCATGCATCTGGAGTCCATTTGCAATGGCTAGAAGCCCTGGTGTGGCGTTTCTCTCTCTCTCTCTCTCTCTCTCTCTCTCTCTCTCTCTGCTTCCTTCTCTCTCGCTGTCACCCTCAAATAAATAAATAAAAATAAACAAACAAAAAATATTTTAAAACTGAGTTAGTTTCCCAAAGGGCAAAGTAGCATGTGACATGTGTCCAACTTTAACCTAGGCTTAATAAGTATTTATTGAATTATAGAAGCACAAAGTAGAATAGGCTGATTAGCACTCTGAATCCTCTGGATGTTATGGGCCATGCAGTGGGGGCAGTTAACTTTCTATGATTGCAGCACCAGAAGCAGATCTTTATTTCTGCAGATTTATCCAGTGCTTATTAGCTGGAGTCAGACACTAGTGTTTCCCTACACACGAATGCTCAACTTAGGGTCACTTAAAGAGAAGCCTGCTAGGAAACACTCAAAGGTAAACATGAGACCAAAACTTATATAGCATGATACAGACTTCTTACTCACTCACTTTCCATTTTTATAAATTTTAAACTTGCACTAAAAAGTAATATGAATTGGGGGCTGGAGAGATGGCTCAGCAGTTAAAGCACTTGCCTGCAAAGCCTAATGACCAGGTTCAGTTCCCCAGGACCCATGTAAAGCTAGATGCACAAAGTGGCACATGTATCTGGAGTTTGTTTGCAACAGTTAGAAGCCCTGACATTCCCATTCATTCCTCTCCTCTCTACTCGCAAATAAATAAATAAATAAATAAATAAAACAATTTTTAAAAAAATGTGAATTGGAATTTTACTGTGGGCCACACTATGTGCTAAGTCAGTGTCCTCCTACTCTATAGCTCATATTTGACAAATTAAGAGCTCACTTGCACTGGCAGTAATGGTTAAAAATGACTAAGCAACATACTTGTGAACATAGGAATTTTTGGTCAACTTGATTTTTCTCAAGCACCATTGTCATTGTATTGCCTTTCAACACCCAAAGCCAAAGCCAGGAATGATGGCACTGATGCACTGTCCTTGCCATCACATGCCCATTTGCTGCCAGCCCATGGCAATGCCCTGAAAGCCTCCTAGGAAAGGATGATATAGCCCTTACTGTCTCAACACTGGGACCAAACACCTGACCAGAAGCAGCTTATAGGAGTTTACTTCTGGCTTGCAGTTTCAAAGGTTAAGTTTCATAATGGTAGGGAAAGCAGACTGCTAGCTGTCACATTTCCACAACAGCAGGAAGGAAGTAGAAGGAATGAGCTCACTTGCACTGGGAAGCAGAGATGGACAGTAAAATCCCAAAGCCTGCCCTCAGTGACACAGCTGCTCCAGCAAGGCTTCACCTCCCACAGGCTCCATCAACTGGGCATTAAGTCCAAGGCTTAATCTCAAACACACGAGACTATGGTGAAAATTTTATATTTAAATTAGAAGAGAGAGAGAGAACACTGTATATTGCTTCTTTAAGGAAATGGTGGCCTCTGCTCAAAGATCTTTCTTGTGCAAGTAACCTGCTAGCCACATTCATTGTAACCCAATGCCTACTTCTGTTATAGGAACCCAATGAACATTTCAACTCTCATGGACTTCTTTACAACCTTCATCTTTTCAACAATTAGACATCATTGCTGACATGAATTTACAGCTCCAACCATGAGCTTTGGCACATCATTGGTGTAAAGTGTAAATATTTGACTGCTCATTAATGAAAAACAAACAGGCCACCATGTCCAAAGCAGGCGAATGTTATTTCAGGAAGCCAATAGACCCTGATTTGTAAGCAGCTTGTGTTGTCTTTGCCAATGATAGATGTCTGGAATCATTTCCTCCTCCCCCATGCCCCGACTGAAAGCTGCCTGAGCAGTTCACATATGTGTCTTTGCCTTTTAAACTGTTTCCCATCTGCCCTGCCTCTTCAGCTAAAACCGTGTACTGCAAAAATTATGTCACCCAGAATGGTAAGTCCATCGTCTTGTAATAGCATCCCACACTCAACCAGCCCAAGCTTCTCATCATCTGTGGCGTATACATATTCTCACCCAGGCACACATGGCTTAGGTATTCCATAAGCTTAGGATGGTCATGGCACTTTTACAGTGATGCATCAGTGCCCAGTTCTAGCCTTCCCTCATGGGAAGCTCTCCAGGAGTGTGTTAATCCACACTTTTCCACCACTCACTCAGCATTCCTGAGAAGTAAAGCCATGGGAGTCATGTGTTTTCTTTCCCAGGTTGGACACTCGTCCAGTTGTAAGCATTGACACATATAGCCTCTCTGGAAAAGTTAATGGACTGGCAGTACATTAGGTAAATTCTACTTGGGGTGATGTCCCAAGACTAAGCTATCTCCAGTAAGCCTGTCAGTGAAAGTGTGGTTTCTGAGACCTCACTAGGAAACTCATTTACGACATCCATTATTTACAACATCAAATGAAATGGATGACTGGGTAGTGGGATGTTCAGGGATCACTTGGGCCATGTGAACTTATGGAGCTATCCTGAACTTTAGCCAAAAAGAACAAATTTCAGTAAAGAGTTTCAGTTATGTTTCCATAGCAAATAACCACTTTTTTTCAGGCTTCAAGATAGAGTAAAATTGAGAGATGGAGGTGCTTTGAGATAACAGAATAGAAGCAAATCTCTTAGACTTTCAGTTTCTTACATACTAATTATGAGAATGAAGTTTACTGAAGAGTTGGTTATGGAAGCTAAATTGAGGAATTAAATGAGATGAGATGGATGAGGTGCATGGTACAGTGCCTGACACATGGTGTCCATATGGTACATGCACCTGTAATTAAAGTTGCTTATTCATACCCACCTTAACAACCTGAGTGCCATTAATACCAATCTTGCCATTCTATAATGTAACTGTACCTCAGCATAGAAATACCACAGCCTAGCTGTTCAACACCCTAACCATACAACAACAGAGATATACTACAGCATACCCATTTAACAACCTAACCATACAGCAGCCAAGACATATGAAGCCTGTCCATTCAAGAATGTAACATACAGCAAGCAATGTAGTGAACTGCTTAGCCAACAGCCTAACCATACAGCAGCATAGAAATATATTAGCCCTGTCCTTCAACAACATATCTATTCAACAGCCTGACCTAAAAGTAGCCTAAACATACAACAGTCTACCATCTAATAGCCTAACCACACAGCAATACTGGCATATCACAACCTAGCCATTTAAAAACTTAACTATACCACAGGTGATATATACAAGAGGCTAACCATCTAACAGTCTAACCCTGTTTGCTGCAGCCTGCCATACACACCTGCCATAGGTCTAGGCTTTCTGCTAAATCTACCAGTAAGTATCCCTGTGTGAGCCATCACAGAGCAGAACAATTACCCACTTATTTTTATTAGTTCCTGTCATTTTCTTCAGAAACACAGGATAGGAACCTCCCACTGCCTGACCCATTTTGGTTCCTAGGGCACAAGACTGGCTAAGATGAAGCACCCACTTCAGGAGACTTGAAGTTCACTGCAGTAACTGAATGGTAACCAGATTCTAAGAGTTGTGCATGAAACACCTTTACCATGTGAATGAAGGTGGTTGGATCCTAGCAGCCTTTCCTAGCACAGAAGATCTGAATGGCTATATCCATCTGTGCCCAAACAGCACCCTCTTTCCCCATCACAAAGAAGAGGATTCATGGACCATCCACCCTTTTAGGGACAAAGACTCAACGTGTTCCTTATAAAGAGGGCTGTGCCCCTGGTCACAATGCTTCACTGACCTGGCTGACCTTTCCTTTCAGTTTTCTGGACATTAGTTTAAGAAGAGGCTGGGACCATGCCTGCTGCACTTAGCTGTCTACATTTATAAAAATGAAAAAAGGAGAGGGGGACTTTGTAAATGAGGCCCATGAGATTATGAGGGGATAAAAGAATTCCAGTTTGGGGCTATATTTCCTTCTCTTGCACATGGAGTTCTTTCTCATTTGTGACAAGAACTAATTTTAGAAAAATGATTCTCTTTTTTGTTTTTTCACTGTAGGTTCTCACTCTAACCCAGGCTGACCTGGAATTCACTATGTAGTCTCAGGTTGGCCTTGAACTCATGGCAATCCTCCTCCCTCTGCTTCCCAAGTGCTGGGATTAAAGGCGTGTGCTACCACATCTGGCTTTGAAAAATGGTTCTCAAAACGAAATGATTTCCAAAGAGCATTAAGAATGAGGAGGGTCCTTGTGGAGCAGGGAGGACAGGGAGGAGGCTAACCATGACACCAACATGGTTGTGTACACGCTGTGTACATAACTAATAAACAAAATCTAAAAAAAGAAAAAATGTAGATATATAACAAAAAGATACAGGCATCTTGCCATAGCTCATGTGCTGTCTTTATTATTTCAATGCTTAGGTTTGAGATTAATCCAGACAACTCTATAATACATACAAACACATCAGTGGTGTTTTTCAGACTCACAGAAAACATGGCCACCTGAGGATTAGAGGATTATAATAGACTGATAGACACATAAGTCAAAGTTATCTATCTATCTATCTATCTATCTATCTATCTATATAGTAGCAGACAGCTTCAGAGTCACTGAGATGAACTTTGAGAACAGGCACAGTTATGGAGGAAGGGATATTTATTGAAGCCTACAGATCCAGGGGAAGTTCCATAAATGTCAGAAGAAGCTGGCCTGCCTTCACTGGACCAAGCAGAGAGAGAGAATTACAAGCCTAAAGCCAAAAGCCACAGCACGCTTCAGGAACTCCTGTTAGGCACACTTTGCATATCTTTAGATTGAAATCTGAAACCCACCACCACACCTTAAGATCCACACAATGGCACTGACTCCAGCCAGGTGGCTGCAGATGCAAACTATAAACAAACAAGTGAATACATTGGGGACCATCTATTCTATTCAAACCACATATATATATATATATATATATATATATATATATATATATATATATATATATAAATCTCCATTCCAAAGAGCTGGCAATAAAGCTTGTCAATCACAGGACTTGAGAGTAGCATCATTAATGTGGCAAGGGCTAGAATTAATCTCTGCCCTTGAACAAAGTAAAAACTTAGCTGAATTAACCCTCAGCTGCATGGTAGTGTTCATCTGCAGTAGTGTTTATATTTCATAATTTCATCTGACAACATGTGATGGATTGTGCCTTTGAGAAAATATTATTTCTTTCAGAACAATTTGAAGAAGAATTTAAACACTCCTTTGCACTTGTCTGAATATCTCTAAAGCAACAGGACTCACTTCTTTGTGAATCAGTATCTAAGGATAAGGGAGCCCACCAACCTCCCAAGATGAGTAGGGCAATCAGAACAAATCTCTAGCAGTGACAGATATTTTCCCTGGAAAAAATCAAAGTTTCCTGGAGGCATAGCTAGAAAAGGAAAAGCCAGGGAAAAAGAATGGCAATGGGGAAAGTAATGTCAATGGGCCTAGATTGTCTGTAAGAGTTAAGACCTTCCCACCCTGTGGTGATAGATTCACAGTGGTGGTGAAAGGAAGAGAAAAACCACACTGCTGATAATCATGCCAGAGTTCTTCCCACAGGAAAAGTGGTAAGAACTTGAGACAGCTTCAATCACTTAAACCTTCATCTGCAAAACACATGTGAAGGTCTGATTAGAGAACACTTTTCCATTGGCACCTGGGGACAGATGATTTGCCTGATGGGCCTCTTATCCCTCCTGATGCCATTTATATCACACCAGCTAATGATGGCAAGTGGCAGTGAGTGTAACAGGCAATTCTGTTTAAGCAAAGTCATTATAATATTTCAGAGATGCTATATTAGGGAAAATATGTTTTTTACTTATCTAAAGCTTCCTTTCTACATGAAAAAGAAAAATGCACAGTTTTTACATTGTTGTCTCTCACCTGTATGTCCTGGATCTGTTACAGATGAGCTACTGAGGAAGACCAAGGATAAATAGGGTGATTTCTTTGCATTTTGCTAGCAGAGGATTTGTCATTTCCTTGAGATGTAATCATTTTGGAGGATGTTCTCTTAATTAGCAACAGAAGGTTTGCTGCTACATTAGCTGCAGTGAAGTCTTTTGGATTGTTGAAAGTTGGAAGTCTAATCATGAGTGGAGGCAGCAAACCTACTCTTTTCCATAATTATTGTGCAGTAGGAGCCAAGGGTGTCTTACCTGATAGGGAAATCAACATTTCTTGCCTTGGGATCCTTATTCCTTTTGTGGAGCTCAGAGGGTTACCCAAATCCTCCTGCTGTGACCTTCCTGAGATGTCCACAGTGTCCTGGACCTACAGCAAAACCCTTTGTTCTTACCACCTATGTGACCCAGATATCCTCTCATTATTCTCCCTCCATACTGTGCCTGCCATCATCTCCCTTGACTGAAAAGCTTTCCCATCACTTGCCAGGGACTAGTCATTTTCATATAATAAAGTCAGGATCTGTTTTTGCAAAGCATTCTGTGGAATGCTGTAGGTTCACTTCAGCAGGTTCACTGAGGCTACAGAACTCAGGCAACATGATTCATATGGAATGGGGGACATGCCCTCAGGCCAGCTCAAAGCTTTATCTTCTTCATTTCACCTCCCTGTATGCATGCATCTCACCTTTGTCTGTTTTAAAAATATTCTCTCAACCTAGTGCTGAAATGATGTTACTAATTTTGTTTCCTTGCCCACGCAAGCTGCTACTCCATACAGAGAAACCAGGTGATTGGTTGGTCATTTCCAGTTAGAGGCATGAATCTAGCCATTTAAATTAGCCACTGCAGGGCGGAGAGATGGCTTAGTGGTTAAGCGCTTGCCTGTGAAGCCTAAGGACCCCGGTTCGAGGCTCGACTTCCCAGGACCCACGTTAGCCAGATGCACAAGGGGGTGCACACGTCTGGAGTTCGTTTGCAGTGGCTGGAGGCCCTGGCGCGCCCATTCTCTCTCCCTCTCTCTATCTGCCTCTTTCTGTCTGTCGCTCTCAAATAAATAAATAAAAATAACAAAAAAAAATTTAACTTAGCCACTGCAGCCTTGAAGGCATGCTAAAGGATTCTTCTAGTCTTTGTCTTGGGATTAGGTCCTAGAGTTTATGAAACACTTGAAATTTACTGTGCAAAAAACATGCTGCTTGTGCTGATGGGAGTGACTGACAGACACACCCCCCCATAGCTTCAGGCTGGGAATCAGCTACCAGAAAGGCCAACTGTGTGAGATTACATGGCTGGAACTTGGACTTCTTCTCCAGGGAGTACAAAAGAGATTGAGCTCACTCACATGAATAATGATTCAGTCAATCATATCCACATAATGAAGCCCCAATAAAAGCAGTGGCACCAATGCTCAGTGGAGCTCTCTGGATAATTGATATGGTAGAGGCAGTATCCCTCCAGCTGTGAACCTGTGTGTATTCTTATAGAACTAAAATCATTAGGAATATCATTTTGCTGATTTTTGTTAGTCATTACAGAAAATTATCAAACCAGATGGGTATCATGACAACTTCCAGTTTGATAGTTGAACCATAGTATCATGGCCTGGGAACCCCACATACAGCTGCTATCTGAAGTAAGGGCAGCCATATGGTTATGAATTTCTGACTTGTAGGGTCCACATTCACTCCAATATTAAGTGTCAGAAGGTGCAAAGTAACAGAGCAGTACAAATAGAATAATTGTCATTAAGAATAATGTTCCAGTTTTCATTTGATTCTTATAATACTTGAAGGAGCTTCTAGACCTTGTTAGGTATTATTGCTTGAAGCAGTGTAGCAAGGAGTCCTGCATAGACAGGGTAGTCAAGTAACATAGAAGATGACACCCAACACATTTGACCCAGACTGCATGATAGCAAACTATCCTTTGTCAGTTCCTAGTGAGATGAGTGCAGACCTGGAGAGTCACCCTTTATCTACATTGACAGCAATTGGACGTTGCTATGACATTCTGACACAGATGGAAATACAAAAATATATTAGAGAGTGACAAATTAGGGGGAAATGAACCTTTTCCACAGATAGTTGAGGAGTCAAATTTAGTATTAAGAGTGTAACCTTAGAATTAAGATTGGTTTGTATATAATGTTTATGTGCTTTCGCTGGTTTTGAGCAAATTATTTTGCCTTTCTGGGCTTCGGTTTCCTATTACAATAAATGGAGATAGCAGTATTATTTTACTTATTTGGTAATAAAAATACCAGACAAAAAAATTAAAAAGAGAAAAGAATGTCAGACAGGATAACCCAAGACAACTATTAAGTCCAAGGCCAGCAAACAGTAAATGGACTGCCATTTTGGTTGCAGAAGTGGAAGGTGTTCCTTGGGTCATTGTTCAAGTCAGCAGGCATACTGCACAGATTTCACCAGCAGCCACAGTCACTGGACATTGCTTTATTCAGTGCCACCAGTGGTGGACTTCTGGTATGTTCCAGGCAGCTGTGCCTGGGGGAGACCATTAAGACTCAGATAGGTTTATCACTCCTGAGAAACGCACAGCATTGCTGCTTGTAAAATACATTCACCCAGAGCTTTTCATAAACCGCTACTAGGCAGGTAAGTAACAATGTTTCATTCTACCACCTTCTTTATCCAACTGGAATTCTGTAAAATCAGGAGCAGAGGAAATGTGTTGGGAGAGGCCTCCACACAGAACGTCTCAGGATAGAGAGGCAGACATGTCCTTGAGCCACTTGGCAAAGGTTTTTCTCTCCCACAACTTAAAGCTGAGGTGGTGGAACTCCTTGACACTTAACAGAGACCAGAAGTTAGGAGTGGGAGGAATGAGTCCTCTTCTGCTCAGCGCCTGGTGATTGTGCCCCCTAATATCCCTTCAGTCCCCCTTCCCTGTCCCCACCCTGCAAACTACACAAGCTAGGTCGTCCCCAAGATGATCTTGAGCAGGTGTCCCATGCTAACTAACCATGGCTTCTGTCTTGCAGGTCTGGCCTCACAGTGCTTTAGGCTATCACTGTGAGGTGCTGTTACTAGAGGTCTGCCATGAAACCACACTTGAAACAATGGCGACAACGAATGCTTTTTGGAATATTTGTTTGGGGGCTTCTTTTTTTGGCGATTTTCATCTACTTCACGGACAGCAACCCTGCTGAACCTGTACCTAGCTCCTTCTCCTTCCTGGAAACCCGAGGGCTCCTACCCATCCAGGGTAAGCAGAGGGCCATCATGGGCGCTCTGCACGAGCCAGCTTCCCTTGGGGGCTTGGATGCAAACAGGCCGCTGCCAGACAGCCACCCAGCCGGCCCCTTTCACACCGGGCCTGGAGACCCCCAGATATGGGATCAGGCCCCAGACACATTTGAAAATGGAGAAGAGTTTTTTTCATCTCAGGTCAGGAGGAAATCTCCAAGTGCTTTCTACCCCGAGGACGACTACATTTTTGCTGCAGGTCAGCCAGGATGGTACAGCCACACGCAGGGGGCACTGGGGTTCCCATCTCCTGAGGAGTCATCCCCACGGGACAGGCCGGCTGGCCCGGCCCAGAGGAAACCGGTAAAGAAGCGACACGGGAGGCAGGGAAGGAGCCCCATGTTGGAAGATGGTGAGGACGGCGATCGGCTGTACGCCTCCATGTCCAGGGCCTTCCTGTACCGGCTGTGGAAGGGGAACGTCTCCTCCAAGATGCTGAACCCACGCCTGCAGAAGGCCATGCGGGACTACCTGGCCGCCAACAAGCACGGCGTGCGCTTCCGCGGGCGGCGCGAGGCGCGCCTGAGCCGAGCCGAGCTGCTGTGCGAGCTGCGCCGGCGAGTGCGCGTGCGCACCCTGGATGGCACCGAGGCGCCCTTCTCCGCGCTGGGCTGGCGGCCGCTGGTGCCCGCGGTGCCCCTGGGCCAGCTGCACCCGCGAGGCCTGCGCAGCTGCGCGGTCGTCATGTCCGCAGGCGCCATCCTCAATTCCTCTCTGGGCGAGGAAATAGGTGGGTCGCACAGGGCCGCAGGTCTCCCCTTCTTGAGCCAGGGGAAGTGGGGTTTGGTTGTTTCCCTGAGCCCCTAGGGTTTTCCTGGCTGACAGACTAGGGTGAGCGCCCTGGGTACTGGAGAGTCTTCGGGCGAATTTCCCCTGGCTAGGACAGTGAGGCGGTCTAAAGTGCCTGCAGAGATGTTCTTTGGGGAAAATCCTAGAGCAGTGTCCTAAGACCTCTTTGGAGAACAAAACTTGGTGTTCCCCTAGAGCTGGTGGTGGTAGGGGTGGATGGCAGCTCCATGCTTGCTCTTGGCTCAGATACTGTCTTTACAGAAACTATGAAGCTCTCCACAGTGACGATGCATCCAGGGGAAAGGGGTGGCCTAAAATCCGATGGTACTATGGGGACTGAACCAAGAAAAGGACAAAGGCACAAGAGATATGCTGGTCAGGGCTGTCACCTTCAGCAAGGGCACATAATGATAGCTTAGGCTTTTTAGGGACCAATTCTAAATCCATGGGCTTTAAGAGAGGTGGGCTGCTGTTGAAGACCTGGCTCCTGGGGAAATATGAGCACTGGTTTCTGCTGTGCCCTGCATTTGGGTCAAGACCAATGCCCATAATAAAGACCTTCTTCGGAATGGTAAACAACATGACCCTACCTGGGCTTCCATCTCCCTGTTGCACTACCTTCAAACCGATGCCACAAGACATAGGACACAAGTGTCACAGTGCTTATATGGGTCAATAGGATATGGAATGAATGTGAGGGAGTGATTTGAATAACTTGGCTCAGTGATCATGGTGGCTCCCAACGCTGAAATTTTCAGGACATGCTAACAGGTGGGAAGCTCAGGCAGGGATTCTATGTTGCGTTTGTGAGGCAGAACTCCTTCCTTAGGGCACTTTATCTATGTTCTTAAGGCCTCCAACTGATTGGATGAGGACCACTTTTAAGGTGTAGTTTGCTTTGTTCAATCTAACGATTTAAATACTAGTCACATCTTTAAACATTCCTTCACAGTACTGTCCTGACTCCTGTTTGGCCAGTGAGACAGCATGCCTAGCCAAGTTGACATGGCAGAACATCACCCCTTCCTTCATTGAGTAGAATATGGGTACCAGTGTCTGTTCCTTGAAAGAATGGGGTTGGATCGAGGTCCATTTCCAACCCTTAGAGTCTAAGCCTTACCCCAGATGGGCTGGCATTGGCGCTCCATAGGATTCTTAGTCCTTGCTGAGAGGCCTTAACTTTCCCATCTCTCTTCTTTGCCAGTGGACAGATAATGTCCTCACCTGGACACGGAGCACATCCTAAGTACTTTTGATCTTTCCCTCCAGGATCTGTCTCTGTAGCCAGGCTGATTCCATAGCCACCCCAGCAAGCAAGCAGCCAGTCCTTAAGGTCATCCATTCATTTCACAAACTCATGTTTTCCCAAACTGTGTGTCTGGTTCTTTACAAAGTACAGATAACAACCGTGGCTCAACACACAGCCTCAACTGCAAGTCCCAATGCAGAACAGCAACTAGTATATTCCCAGCATAGACTAATCTGGAAATGACATTCAGGGACATTGTTCCCTCCTTGCAGAGGAGTAATTGCTGTTTCTTAACTTCACTTTAAGTGAGCCTTTCAGTTCTGTGCCCTTGGAGAATGGTTGGTGCACTGTAGTCATTCTGGAATGACCATAGGTAACTCAGATGTCCCTGAGAATGAGGCTGAATGGGATTATTATTACTTTTTTAAAAGTTACAAACCCAAGACAACAAATCTGGCTTCTAGTGTGAAGTCCCTGAGTCTTCATGGTGACATTATAACAGGCTCATAATAACACTGTCCATGTGTCATACAAGCTTGTAGCCAAAGCCAGAGCAGAACAGTCTGCAGTTTATTAAGAAGGCAGTGGTATAGCTGTCCCCAGGGTGAAATAACACCACAGTTCTGTCTCATTCCCAAGGGCCAGTATTAATAATGTACAGGAGAAGTGTAAGTATTATGCTTTGAAGTAGGCAGTAACTTCTGGTTTTGTTTTGTCTTAAACACCTCTGCACTATAAATATGTAGTATTTGGATGGTTCCTGCCTGCCAGAGGGAATTCCCTTGTTCTTTATTCCTGCATAAATAATCATGACCAGAGCCTTTTAAACTCTATTTGAAAATTTGGAAGAGGATGTGAAAGATACTGGAAGGCATGTTTCTGGAGAACAGAAGTGACACAGTTACATATTTGTTAGTTTCTAGTATCCAAATTTAATTTCAACTGTGTGCACTTAACTTCATGATTAGAGTTGTAAAGTCACAAATGAAGACTATGCCTGGGGCATGTTTGCTTGTTTTTTTACTAATTGTCCTGTTTCATTTTGAATTATATTTGGTACCTAGTGTTTTCAACCACAGCATCACTGAGTTTGTATAAACAAAAAGCTGCTCATCTCTCTGAGCTGGTGTCTCAAAATCAGCACTGTGCATGTTAGCTATTGACATCTCTCCTTCCTACTTACCTGAATTCGCCAATACAAACCATGTGGTCATTAATGCTGTCATGCCAAAAACAAACTCATATAATAGATGCCTTCGGGTACACAGTAGTGTTGAGATATGCTTCCCCTAACCTAAAGTTGCCCCTCTAAATATCTGCTTATGGATTGGCTAAGAGAAGATATGATCTGGTGAAAATTTTAAGGCAGGGCTAGAAGACACACAAGGTAGCCATGTTTCTTAGTCCCACCTCAACTCTTCCAGGAAGCCCCTTCTAGGGGCTCCTTTCTTTTATAGAGAAAGGCAGGTATAATTGGGGTTTGCAGGTTGACTGCCTTTTGGCTCCCCCTGGTGGTGTTTCTTGGACTATGGAATCCGGTCACCTAGGTCTCATTCTATTAAGCTGAGTCATGGAGCAGTTGTTTTTCGTTAGTAGTTTTAGTATAGTGGTTTTAAATGCCGCCACTTTGAATATGCCATTGCAAAGCAACCTGAGCTATTTTAAGAACATGGAACAGTCTTTCCAAGAGTTAAGAAGTGGTCTCATGTCACCCATTCATCTAAAACAATTAGAATTTGCTGGTACAATCACTTGTAGCAGGAAGCAACATTACAGAGAACACTTTGACAGAGAGTAAGAATTTTGATGTGGAAGACAAAAGGCTGTGTATGAACACCTGAATTCTGGCAAGTAGGTGGGAAATGGGAGGTAGGAGACAGGGTGTGTAGGGAGCTGGACCCATCATGCTTGCTGGAGAGAGCTTGAGATTTGCCAAACTCTCTTACCTTACCCAAAACAAGCCAAGAAAGCAGTTCATGTTGTCATTCAATAGTGTTGAACATTTTCTGGTCACCATTCCTACAACAGATCCCATGCTAGACACAAAGATAAGTAAGTCATAGGCCCAAACTTTAAGTTCTGTGCAGTCCTTGAGGGAATCTATGGGCAGACAATTCCAGTATCCTATGGGTGGGAGAAAGACAGAGAGATCTTTAGACAGGATAGAAATGGGAGCAGAACATTTACCCCCGTGTGATAGGCAAAAAGGAAGACAGAAAAGACTACTCCAAGGAGGCCAGTACAGGCTGAGGGCTCACCAACCAATGTGGGAAGATAGAACCACTGCAGGGCCATATGAGGGTGACAAGGCTATAGGGAGCTCAAAGGTCATGGGAAAGAAACTGGCCAGGAGGGAAGCACATGGATCATGCACATCATTCTACAAAACTAGACTTTACTTACTAATGGCAATACTATAGAGCAGCAGAGGACCTTTTTAAGAGTTAGGCTGTGGGAAGAGTCTGGATTGAAGCCCCACTTTGGCTATCTTAGGACTCAAGGCAGTGATGTTTGAAGCAAGAAGCAACAGGTGGCTTTTTTTCTCTTTTCTTTTTTTCTTTATTAGTTAGTTTTGTATTCAGCAAATACAGTCAGTTTGGTACCATTATTAGGTTCATCTGTGACCTACCCCCTCCCCTTAGACCCTCCATGTTGAGGTATATGAGTCATGCATTGTGGAGTTAGCCCACAGTTATGGGTAAGATAAATGTCTCTGCATATCATGACCCAACATGTGGCTCTGACATTCTTTCCGCCCCCTCTTCTGCAAAATTTCCCTGAGCCATGTTGGGTTCATTTTTGGTTTGCTTCAGTAATGAGGTGTTGGGGGCCTCTGAGGCTCTGGCTCTCTGATTTGGTAGGAGTTGATTTTTCTCTGTGTTGATCTCCTTCCCCCTTCTTCTGGTATCCAGTTCATCAGGAAAACAGCACCCATGCTTGTTTCGCCAATTTTTCTTAGTTTCAGCCGGGGCCCTCTTGAGGTATGATAGGGTGGCTCTCTCTTAAGGATCCACATCTATCTGAAAAAGAGAAGCAGATTCTCCAACAGAGAGTAAGTTATCACCAGGACAAATGAGATAACCCTTACTTTTTTTTTAAGAGAATTTAATAGGTGTAGGCCCTCTTGTAGCCCATGATTGATGGTAGCTTGATATTGGTGAGTGGGCTTACGTTTGGATATGGTTCTGACTTGTTTCCCAGCTCCAGCTATGGGTGCCCTACCACTGAGGAGATCAGTTAGCCAAATTAAGAGCAGTTGGTTCCCCACCATGGCTGTGTGCCACTATTGCACTTGTGTGAGCATCACAACAAGTTATTTGCTGCTAAGTAGGTTAGACCATGAGTTGCTTGGACAGATATTGGTCATTTTCCCCCAGTCGCCCATGTAGCACCTTCTGGCACTAGACGCGCTGACTGTCTGGGGACTGACTCTCTTCCAACTTCCAGCCATGCCATTCCATTTTGCATGTTAACCACATAAGGTGTCTTCAGCAGTAGGGTCTTACCACTAACCTTTGGTGGGTCATCAAGTACTCTGACAGAAATCTGTCTTTTAGGAAACCTTGTAGGTCTCTCTGATCAAAAGCTCATTGGGGATGATAGCCCTATGCTGGTACTGGGAGTTATAGGTCAGTGCCCACTAAGAAAATGAGGAAAAAGATAACTAATATACAAGAGTTAGAGAGAAGAGAGAGAGGGAGAGGGAGAGGGAGGGAGGGAGGATGTAGAAGATTAAGGTTACTCTTGATCCTACCCTCTCCAGTGTCTTGTAGTTCAGGTGTTCCCTGTAAGGGCCTGGTGAAGGATCAGCCATTTGGTCTGTCTTTTAGGAAGTGGAATTTTATGGTACCATTGCCGCTTGGGTCTAGATTTATGTTTCCCACCCCTTCGATGCCCTTCTCTCCCTCCCCTTCCATCGTAGTGTCTAGTCCATGAGATGCTTTCTGGGTATGTAAGGTGTCTTGGGCAGATTCAGTTTAGGTGCTGTAGATGAGTGAGACTATGTGGCGATTTTTTTTCTGTGATTGGGTAAATTCACTGAGAATGATCTGTTCCAGGTTCAACCATTTTTCCTCAAATTTCATTGTGTCATTTTTTCTTACTGGTGTATAGAATTTCATTGTGTAGATGTACCACATCTTAGTTATCGATTCTTCTAGTGATGCACATCTGGGTTGATTCCAGCTCTTAGCTATTGTAAATTGAGCCACTACAAACATGGTTGAGCAAATCTCTTTATCCTGTGGTTTGAAGGTTTTAGGGTAGATGCCCAGTAAAGGAATAACTGGGTTTGTTGGTATGTGTATACTCAGATTTTTCAGAAGTCTCCATATTGCTTTCCAAAGTGGTTGTACCATCCTACAATCCCACCAACAGTGGATGAGTGTTCCTACTTCTCCACATCCTCGCCAGCATTTATTTTTATTTGATTTTTTGATGTTTTCTATCCTTATTGGGGTAAGGTGGAATCTCATAGTTGTTTTAATTTGCATTTCTCTGATGATTAGGGATGATGAACATTTTCTTAAGTGTGTGTTTGCCTTTTGTATTTCTTCCTCTGTGAATTGCCTGTTCAGCTCTTTGCCCCATTTTGTAAGTGGGGTGTTTGACTTCTTACTGTTTAGCTTTTTGAGTTCTTTGTAGATTCTAGAGATTAGGCCTCTAACAGTTGGAAAACGCTCAAATATTTTCTCCCATTCTGTGGGTAATCTTTTGGCTTTGCTTATTGTATGCTTGTCTGTAAAGAAACTCTTCAGCTTCATGTGATCCCATTGGTTGAGTGACGGTTTAAGTTCATGAGCTACTGAGGTATTGTTCAGGAAGTCTTTTTCCATTCCTATATCCTGGAAAGTATTTCCTAAATTTTCTTCCAGTAGTATTCGAGTTTCTGGTCTTATATTGAGGTCTTAGATCAATTTGGACTTGAGTGTAGTGCATGGTGAAATGTGTGGGTCAAGTTTCAGTTTCCTGCATATGGTTATCCTATTTGTCCAGCACCATTTGATGAAGATGCTGTCTTTTTTCCAGCCTATATTGTTCAGGCCTTTATTGAATATCAAGTAGCTATAGTTGCTTGACCCAAAGTCCAGGTCCTCAAGTCTATTCCATTGGTCTATCCTCCTGTTTTTATGCCAGTACCATGCTGTTTTTATTACTATGGCTTTGTAATATAGCTTTAGATCAGGTATGGGGATGCATCCAGAGGTATTTCTTTTGCTGAGGATATGTTTGGATATGCGAGGCCTTCTGCCATTCCATATGAGATTTGAGATCATTTTTTTCTGTCTCTGTAAAGAACATTGTAGGGATTTTAATTGGAATTGCATTAAATCTGTATATTGCCTTTGGTAGGAATGTCATCTTCACAATGTTAACTCTGCCTATCCAGGAACATGGGAGGTCTTTCCATTTTCTCAAGTCTGCGTCAATTTCTTTTTTGAGTGTTTTTATGTTTTCGTTGTATAGATCTTTCACTTCCTTGGTTACCGTTATTCTAAGGTATTTTAATTTTTTTGTTGCTATTGAAAATGGGACTATGTCCCTTATTTCTTTCTCTGTATCTTTGTCATTTGCATATAGGAAGGCTACTGATTTTTGTATCCTGCTACTTTGCTTTAGGAGTTAATCACCTTCAGGAGTTTTGGGATGGAGTCTCTTGGGTCTCTTACATATACAATCATGTCATCAGCGAATATAGCTAACTTAACTTCTTCCTTTCCAAATTGTATCCCTTTTATTTCCTTCTCTTGTCTTATTGCTTGAGCTAGGACTTCCAGTAGTATATTGAAAAGCAGATGTGAGAGTGGACAACCCTGTCTTGTTCTTGATCTCAATGAGAATTCCTCCAGTGTCTCTCCATTAAGTATTATTTGGGCCTTCAGAGCTTTGTATATTGCCTTTATTAGGTTAAGATATGAACCAACCATGCCAATTCTCTCCAATGTTTTGATCATGAAATGATGTTGTATCTAGTCAGAAGCCTTCTCTGCATCTATTGAAATGATCATGTGGTTTTTTATGTTTAACCTTGTTTATGTGGTGTATTACATTGCCAGATTTCCGTATGTTGAACCACCCCTGTGTTCCTGGGATGAATCCCACTTGGTCAAGGTGGATAATGCTTTTGATGTGTTGTTGGATTCGGTTTGCGAGGATTTTGTTCATGATCTTTGCATCTAAATTCATCAAGGAAATAGGCCAGTAGTTTTCTTTTCTTGTGGCATCTCTGCCTGATTTTGGAACTATGGTGATGGTAGCTTCATAAAAGGAGTTGGGTATCTTTCCCTGTTCACCAATTGTGTGGCACAGTTTGAGGAAGATTGGCTTGAGTTCTTCCATGAAGGTTTGATAGAATTCAGCTGAGAAGCCATCTGGTCCTGGACTCTTCTTTTTTGGGAGGTTTTTTATTACTTTTTCAATCTCCATCAGTGTGATGGGTTGATTGAGGTGATCAATCTGCTCTGTGGTTAGGTTGGGTAGATGGTATTCATCCAGGAATTTTTCTATCTCCTCCACATTATCCAGTTTTGTGGAGTAGAGGTTTTTGAAATAAGTCCTGATGATTCTCCCAATTTCACTTATGTCTGTTGTGATCTCTCCTTTTTCATTTTGAATTTTGTTAATTTGAAGCTTCTCCTTTTTTTGGTTGATCAGATTGGCCAGGGGTTTGTCAATCTTGTTTATTTTGTCAAAGAACCAGCTCTTTTTTGTTGTCAATTGTCTTAATTGTTTCCTTGGTTTCCAATTCATTGCTTATTTCTTTCCTTCTAGAGCTCTTTGGGTTGGATTTTTCTTGTTTTTCCAGTGCCTTTAGGTGGATGGTTAGGTTATTGATTAGGGACCTTTCTGTCTTTTTTATGAAGGCATTGAGTGCTATGAGTTTTCCCCTGAGGACCACCTTCATTGTGTCACATAAGCTTTGGTATGATGTGTTCTGATTGTCATTCCATTACAGAAATTTTGCAATTTCATTTTTTATTTCATCCACAATCCATTTATTGTTTTAAAGTGTGTTCTTTAGTTCCCAGGTTCTTTTGGGATTCTTGCTGGGTCTTTTGTTGTTGATTTCTAGCAATATAGCATTGTGATCTGATATCATGCAGGGAAATATGTCAATCTTCCTAAATATGTGGAGGTAGTCTTTGTGACCCAGCATATGGTCTATTTTAGAGAATGTTCCATGGACTGCTGAGAAGAATGTGTAGTCTATGGATTTGGGATGGAAAGTTCTGTAGATGTCTGTTAGGTATAAGTGATCTATGGTTTTGTTGAGCTCCCTTACTTCCCTGTTGAGTTTCTGTTTGAATGATCTGTCTATTACTGATGATGGTGTATTGAAGTCCCCAGCTATGATGGTGTTGGTGCTTATTTCTCTTTTATTGTCAAGTAGGTTTTGTTTTATGAACTGTGGTGCCCTTGTGTTTGGTGCATACAGATTTATGATTGTAATATCCTCTTGATGGATCGTTCCTTTGATAAGTAGGAAGTGGCCTTCATTGTCTTTTTTGATTATTTTTGGTTTGAAGTCTATTTTATCCAATATTAATATAGCCATGCCTGCTTGTTTCTTATTGCCATTTGCTTGGAATATTGTTTTCCACCCTTTTACCCTGAGGAGGTGTCTGTCTTTAGTGGTGATGTGGGTTTCTCGAAGGCAACAGTTTGAGGGGTCTAATTTTTTGATCCATCCTGTTAGCTTGTGTCTCTTGAGGGGTGAATTAAGGCCATTAATATTTAGGGTAATGACTGTGAGATTTGATTTGATCCCTGCCATATTGTGATGGTAAATGTGGGTTGGTGTTTTCATGGACTTTGAAGTTTTTTGTGCCTACTCTGAGTTTGGTTGTTTTGATCTGCCTCTTGTAGGGAATTGGGTTTGATTATTTGTTTCTTCTGTGTGGATGATTTCCTGAAATACTCTTTGTAGGTTTGGTTTTGTGTTCATATAATTGTAAAGCTGAGTTTTGTCGTGGAATGTTTTTCTTTCACCCTCTGTTATGAGGGATACTTTTGCTGGGTAGAGTAGTTTGGGTTGGAAGCCATAGGTTCTTAGACTTTGCAGTGTTTCATTCCAGGCCCTTCTAGCTTTCAGGGTTTCCATTGAGAAGTCTGAAGTAATTCTGATGGGGTTACCTTTGAAAGTGGTGTGCTGTTTTTCCCTAGCTGCTTTTAGGATTTTCTCTTTGGTGTCAATGTTTAGAGTCTCAATGACAATATGTCTTGGAGAGTTTCTCCTTTGGTCCACTGTGTTTGGAGTTCCGTTGGCTTCTTGTATCTTGATGGGCCTTTCTTTTAAGAGACTGAGGAAGTTTTCTTCAATTATTTTGTTAAATAAGTCTCCATGCCTTTGGTCTGAATTTCTTCTCCTTCTGGTATTCCAATGATCCTGATATTAGAGTGTTTAAGTGAATCCCACCATTCCCTCATGTTCTGTTCACAGGAACTTTTGAACTTACTGAAATTTTTGAACTCTCTAACTGTTTCTTCCATCTTGTCTTCCAGATCAGAGTTTCTCTCCTCCACTTGGCTGACTCTATTCTTGAGAGCTTCTAGCGAGTTTTGGACTTGTTCAATTAAGTTTGCATTTTCTACTACTTTTGTATGTATAATTTCCATCCCTCTGTCAAGCTCCCTTTTCACATCATTTTCTGATTTTCTTGATGATTCTTGGAATTCATCCTTGCATTTCTTTATGTCTTCATTTAGCATGGCCAGCTGATTTTTAAGATCTTCTTTTTTTTCACTCTCCCTCAAATATCTTAACTCTCTTTGAACTGCTTCCAGTTTCTTATCTATTAGTTCTAGTTTAGTGATGGCAGCATCCACAAGATTATTGGTCGTTTGTTGCTTTCCTGCAAGTTCTACCAATAGGTTGGTCAGGGTTGCATTGCTCATAGCTTCAATTTGGTGTTCTGATTCTAATGGTTCTTCTATGTTTTGGTTAGATGTGTTCATTGTAGGACTGGGTGATCTAACTGTATTTTCATCCATTTGATTTTTCATGTTATTTCTTTTGTGCTGTGGTCTGCCCATGACAGTGTATGGGCACAAAGGTGGGCATATCAAGCTTGGCTCAAGCACAATGGGAATCTGAGGCAGCCTGGGGCAGTTGCCAAGCATCCTGGGCTTTGGCTCTCACTTGCCAAACCTGCCTATCTACTGCCTGGCAGGGGCGCCAAAGTTCCCTGAATTCTCAGGCGGTAATGTTCCAAAGCTGCCTGCGTTCATGGTAGGAGTGACTCTGAGGCACCATGCACTAAAGGAGCCTGAACTCTGGCTGGAACACTGGGACCCGAAAGCAGTCTGCACTCCTCCTCCACAGGACAATGGTGGCCGGCCGATGTGGCAGACAGGTATGGGATGGCACCTGAGCTGGTGGAAGCGAGAGACACAGTCTGAGCTTGAGTGGCAGTTGCTGTGGGACTGGGCTCGCTCTGTAAGTGGGCTAGTGGACGAGTGTGCAGAGCAGTCTAAGCTTCCGCACACAGGGATCGATAGCAGGTGGCTTTTTATTTAGAAACATCACACCTTATCCTAGATTTCAGAGCATGTAGGAAGTTAGTCAAGAGGAGGGTGGCAGACCACAAAGGAGGCACCAGTGTAGTATGGATAGGAGTGACAGCTCATGGCTTTGTCTTATCCCTGCATGCCACTCATTACTGCCTCAAGGCTGCATGCTCTAGGTATTTTGATTTTATTTTCTTAGGGCAGATCAGGAGGAGGGTGTGAGAAAGGGGAGGTTGCAAGCCATTGGCCAAGGCTAGGCAGTGACATGGTCTTGGGGACTCTGACCTGGCTGCTCCTTGATTATTTCAGTGGATATACTTAGGTGACTCTGTCCCAAAGTCACCACAGGTCTGCTGTGGCCTAGAAATGTCTTCTCATGAATTGAAGCTTGATTTTATTCTCCTCATGCTTGCTGTATAATCTGTTCCTTCTTTTCTAAGTATGAATGGATTGCTTAGCTTCTGAAGATACATTTCCAGGCAGCACCACCACACCAGGCATGCATTCGCCAAATATGTGCTGGAGGGAGAAATGCTTTCAGCTCTTCCTTTTCCAGTCCTGCTCATTGAGAGTTTCCCCACATTGAACAAACTACATCACTCTGCCTCCCTCTTCCATACAGGTGGCTTTGTGACTCTTGAGACAAACACAAATTCAAACCAACACCACTTCCAGAGATATTTGTTGCCCTCTGCCTTCTAAAGTTTTGGCAAGGCTTAGGATATTGCTCCATGTAGGATAACAGACAAATAACAGGAGGTTTTCAAGGGCGATGTAGTTAATTTAGAATTACTGTTCTGCTGACTTGAAACTTATCTACCACTGAGGAACCTGGGTATATTGATCTGATGGGGAGGCAGAGGCTGTGTCACAGAGAGAGAAAGCATACCTTCAGAGGAGAGCTATAGCTGAGGAATGTTGCTGTCACATTTCATTTCCTCCTTGTCCTTGGATTCCTCCAAGACTCCAGTATCTCCCCAGTACCAAGTGATACCTCTCATCTCCTCCCTTGTTAGTCAGTTGTCCTACATCACCACCTCAAATAATATGATCCAGTTAGTATTCACAGAAGCCTTTTAGGCTCCATAAGGTCAAATCTGTCTTTGTAATAATACCCACCAATCGTTTCCTTTGAAACATTGACATTTGCACGGGGAAAACCAAAGCAGTGCTGGATAAAACTGCTAGCCTCTGTGCACACATCTGGGCAGTGGTCCTCACTGCATTACTCATCGTGGTGTTTTCACCAGGACAGGCAGCAGTAAAAAGCACATTAGGTTCACTATGAATGGCCTTTATACAGCAGTCAAAGTTACTGTATCTGTGACATCTCAACCTTTTGAGTACAGGTGTTTGTAGGTCCTGTGTGACAACATTGGAAACAAGAGAAGGCACTTCTGTGTACCAATGTGCACTGGGAAGGCACTGTGAAGTTGGGTTGGAAGATGAACTAGCCACTTGGTGCATGGAATACAGTTTCTATTTGAAAATCAACTGACAAGAAGACATGCTTTAATTATTCAGAATTGGTTGTTTGGCAGATATATTCTTTAAAAGTAATTAAATGAGGCTGTCATTTTAGGAGGATAACTGACAAAATCTTTTACAATGATAAAATTCAAGCTTTCAGCCATGAATTTAAAAGCTACTCATATTTGAAAAGTGATGAGATCCATGGGGATATTACCAGTGTGTTTTTTTGATACTTTATAAGGTATTTGCAAGTATTTTTAATATCTATCCAACTTATTCATAAATAAAAGTTGTCAAATGATCTTTGCACAGTATTGCAAAATTTTGCATGTGTGAAAGACCCATTTTAAGATCAAGATATACTTCTGAATTTGAAAGTGGTAGATCTAGTTGGATTCTTAAGTTTACATTCATTTATTTAATTAAAAAAAAAACACATCTTGAATCTTAGCCACAAATATGCCATGAAGGATTTTCTACAAAAGAGACTGCCTGGGAGGCACAGACAATAGCTTGCCCAAAGCACCCTGCTTTGCATTTTATTATGAAAAGCTGGTATTATCAATTTATTCAGGCAAATAAAAGCCCATCCATGTGTTTTTAGATGCTACATTGCAAGCAATCTTGCAAACTAACACTTGTCAAGTCTTGATGAGGTATCAAAGAATTGTGTTCATAGTTCTCTGGGTCTTCATATACTTCAGTTCAAACAACAGAGTGAAGGCTGAAGCAGAGATGAAATGTCTACTATCTTCTAAAAGCCAGATGTGGAAGATATTTCCAAACATTTGAAACATTTCCACCCTTCTCAATATCTTCTTTGTTTCTACAAATTTGTTTTATTTAAAATGTTAGTTAATATAGATAAAACACTTAAATTTTTTGCCCTCCTTAGTGGTACAATAAATAGCTTTCTCTTTGTTGAGAACTTTATTGTATGAGCATATTGCATATTGTTCATATTTCTATCAGAGTATACTCTTATGTTTCCTCTCCCCTGCCCTCATTACACTGAGTGTTCTTCTCAGTGTGGTAAAAATAGCTTTGTAATCATTTGCCTCTATTCCTGAACCATAAAATGTAAGCTCTTCTGCTGTTAGTAATCTGACTTTTCTAGCTCAAATAGTTTGGTTTTGTTAGCACACTATTTAGTAAAAATAAACAGTAAAACAATTCACTGCAGAATAAATGCAAAGTGCTTAAATTGTGCAATAAAGGACCTGCCCTTAACTGAAAGTGTTCAAGTATTTGGGCATTATTTCCATAGTACATAGGTTCCTTCAAATCTAGTGATTTGCATACTTTTTTTCTTTTTAGGAGCCATGTAGTAAACAATTTAGACTTTGCAGGCCATAGGATCTCTATTGCAAATCAGCTGCATTGTTACAGACCACAAATGTGTCTGTGCTGTACTACAACATTATTTCCTAAGGCAGGTGGCAGGCCAGATTTTTCCTACATGTCAGAGCTTGTCAACTATTTTATAGCATATGCATGTATTGATATCCAAGTGTGATTTTGGTGCTCAACACTGAAATTCTTTGAGTTCAGGATTTGTCAATCAATGCATCATTTAAAGCACTATTTTAGTTGAGCATGCATGGTATGTCTACTCTTCAGGGAGAAGAGTCCCAAGAAATGTGCAGTGGGACCCATAGGAAAATCAAGCTGCCAGATGGGTCTTTAATAGAATGTAGTCATGGTCAGAACAACACTCGTGTGTCTTTGTGGTGGTTGAACATAACAGAAATCCATGAGCTCACTTTTCATTCTTACAGTCCCAGTCATTGTAAGTTCAACTTGGAATGGATTTTGAATCCTTACAGCCAAAGACAACCTGTACGAATTCCTATTCATTCACTCTGATGTGGAGACTTTCAAGACATCTGTTGATAGCCTGCCCTGAGAAAAGGGAGCTTTCTCCCATCTTACCTTTAATAAAATGAGCCTGCTCTTCTCCAGCTCTCTTCAGCAGCATCTCTGCTCCAATCTTAGGAGCTTTGTTTTCACCAGGCCCCTTTCTGCCCAGCATTCAAGAGCTGGGGAAAGTCTGGCTGCCATGACGAAGTGTGACAGTACAGTGCACAAAGAACCCTTGCCAGTGATGACATTGTTTTCTCCAGCCTCCAGTGCTGTAGTTGGTCACACAGTGGCTTTATAATTATGGAGTGTTTAAGGTTCTCACTCAGAGATTCTTGGCATTGGTGCCAGAAGGTGAAGCTGCTTGGAAATCTGAAGTGATTTTCCTGTTAAGCCTAAGCCTTCACTAAAAGGTGTTAAGACAGAATTGAAGGCTATGGATTCCACCCTGTAAGAGAAGGCAACAATAGTGGATACAAGTCTGGCCAATGTGGCCTCCACTCTGCAGGCAGTAGGAAGCCCTGAGCAAGGAGCCGCTGACATCCCAGCAGTTTACTGGTCCTGTAGATCCACCTTCTAAATGTTTTGAAACCTTCAGACTGTCACTTGTAAACAATATGAAAAGTAAGCAAGCATCTAAATGTAATTTAGATAATATAAAGTCACCTGTAATTGAATTATTTATGTGTGTGTGTCTGTACATATATACACACAGTAATACATGAGTTAATGAAGAGACACATCCTGAGAAATATCATTCAGGCAGTATTACCATTATGTGAGCATCATAGGGTATATGTACACAAACTGAGATGGTCACCGTGTTACTAGGGCACTATAACCTGTGGAACCACTTGTTTATTTATGACTGATATGCCAATGCTATGTGACTGTGTATTTCCTTGCTAATTTCCCCACTCAAGTTCTCATCCTAAATCAACACTATATTTTCTGAAAAAATGTGCATATATGTGTAGTTTATTGGTGGTATCTAATTAGCTTTGGGTATTGAGAGTTTTGTCTTAATGTATTTTCCTAGACTATATGTTTTACAAAGAAAAAATTAATTTAGTCATGTATTTGCCCTTAGATTCTCATGATGCAGTTTTGAGATTTAACTCTGCTCCTACACGTGGCTATGAGAAAGATGTTGGAAATAAAACCACAGTGCGCATCATTAACTCCCAGGTAAGATGGATGGAGTATTTGCAGTGGTACCTTTTTGTAGAAAAATCTTTTAACTGGATAAATGAACAAAAAATCCTGATTATCCATGACCATGATATTTGCCTAGTTATGAGTCTTATAATTGTCAAGAATTAGTGAAGACAATGTATAGATAATGAAATTTAAATATGAATATAATGGGATGAAATATATAAGTAATAGCAAAATGAAAATCAGGGCTGAAGAGATGGCTCAGAATTTAAAGATACTTGCTTTCACAGCTTGCTGGACTGGGTTTGATTCCCTATTACTCTTGTAAAACTAGATGCACAAACTGGTGAATGTCTCTGCAGTTTACTTGCAATAGCAAAAGTCCCTGATGCACACATGTTTTCTCCCTGTTTCTTTCTCTTTCTTGCAAATAAATAAATGAAAATATTTTTAAAGTAAGTAAAAAAGTTAAATTAGATTAGGCATAGGTGTATAATTTTTATGTTCACATGGTTTTATTATCATAGACTTAAGCTTGCTTCATTTTGACAATCAGAAAGGGCTGTTTAATGCACAGAAATCATGGCGATGTAAATAGATTGCTAAAGGAGATAGAAAGGCAAAGAAAATTTAGAATTTTCAGGGCATCTTTATAAGTTCAGTCTATTATTTGGAAATTTAAAAACTAAAATTACTTGTTTAATAGAAAATGAAAATATCTTTCTTCTTCATGTTCTTAATAAGAATGTCTTTTATATTTATGGTAAAATTATTCTCAAAACAAACTACAACAATTTCTAGTGTTTCAAAAATATGTAAAAACATAAGTGATTTATGGCCAGTTGCTTGCAGAACAAATGATTAGCACTCTGTACAGTTCATTGCACCAGGAAGCCTGCAGCAAAGGAAGAGACAATTACCATATTCCTTAATTCATAGATGTCATTGGCTATAAGACCCACCATTTCTTTCATAGCAGCTTCTCCTAGAAGAGATTAGCCCTGCCAAATTAAAATACATGGGCCTGTAACATACATCCTCACCTCAAAACATAAAAATGTTATATTTAAAAAGGCCCATCTTAATAATGGTGAGAAAATTGCATCCTTAAGCTGAGAAATAAATAGTACCAGATGATAATTTTAAAGGTAAGTGTCATGTGAAATTGACAAATCAATCCAGAACAATCTACTAGGGCCTTGGAGGAACACTGACCCTTTGTAGATGCCTTCATAACTCAATTATCAGCTGGCTCTCACCCACTACTGTCCCACATTACATGGCAGATAGTGTGAGAGAGGCAAGGTCCTGGATTAGCTAGGTGGTTACATCATTAGTGGCTGAAGTACAAACCATGAAACTTGATACAATGCTTGTAACAATGAAAGAATTGGTATGGGAATTTTGTTGTCATTGTTTTGTTTTTCTTAAAAATACATTTCCCTTCATAGGTTGACATGCATGCCAGCCTCAATCCCTCCCCCAAAGGAAAATAGAAATCATGAATAATGCTCTGTTTCATCATTTAATTATGATCTTTAATTTTTTTAAATCTAACTTTGAAAGAGCAAAAACTGGTTATGAAGCATTTGTTTTTCCTGTATGTTTGCAGATTCTGACAAACCCCAGCCATCATTTTATTGACAGTTCTTTATATAAAGATGTAATCTTGGTGGCTTGGGACCCAGCTCCTTATTCTGCTAATCTTAACCTGGTAAGTATTTGCTGATACCCCTCACCCCAATAGTGAGATGGTGTCCCTTGAGCAAATCAGTGGTTAAAATTTAAGAGAAAGAAACTAACTGCGTATGGATACTAACTCACCCTTGTGTCTGTATTCATTTTGATACCTAGTTAAGGTGGCATATACCTGTAACGGACTGAAGGACAAGTGTAGCATATCTAAATGTTCAGAGGGTCATAGTACCATGAAGATTAGGCTACCAATACTGATAATTGTTCCATTGTGAGAGGGTATTTTGTAAGACCTTTGGAAATAAATTATAAATGGCTTGCAAGAAAATCTAAAGAGCTAGTTGTTATTTAAGTAGAGACTGTCTATGGCTTTCTTGAAGACAATTCTCCTTGGTTCTTTCTGAATATGTTAAATGTTATAGAATAGAGCTGAAGAAAGTTTGACTAGCCATCAAGATGCAAGTAGTTATATTTAAGACTTTCTGGAAAATTATGACTTTATTAAGTAAACAAATAGCTCTGGTGGGACCTCACATCAAAAGCTAGGAAGCCTAATTTTTAATGGGGGCTGTGAAGAATGGATGATGTTTAGTCTACTATGAGGTGCTGTTGGCTACACACGAACCCTTGTCTTGGCTGACGAAAACCAAGAATTCAACCATCTTAAGGTGAATGTACGAGACATATCTTAGCTCCTGCAACAAACTCCTAGAGAAAACACCAATAGAGAGTGGGGCCCTTCAAAAGAGTGTGGGTCACTATCCTTGAGACCCCAGCTGGATAGTCACCAACATTTTCCTTACCAGAGATGCAAAATAGAATCACCTGCCTTGTGCGTTTTTCAAAATGTTCCAGTGACAGCCCAATTTCCATAAGTAGAAGGTACAGCCTCAACTCGATATTTGGGAAAGCTCCCTGGTCTAGGATCAAGAATCATTTGTGGTTGGATATTTCTAGATTTCTTCTCACTTTCTCAGGTTCAGGCTCAGGCTCTGGTGACTTTCTTGTTGTTTGTGAATTGACTAAACGTTTCTTTTGTTGACCTTGATTTTTCATTTATCAAAGTAGTCAAACCCAGGGCAAAGCTTTCCCACCTGTTGGATGTGAACAGGGACAGAATCAAAGTTTAAGTGGCATAGTCCCTTGTGATGGGGCCTGAGATAAACAAGAGGATGGTGAGGAGGCCGGGGAAGGCCCAAAACCTTCTCCAGATCCATTTTTCTTGCTTTATTGCCAGTACCACCTGATTCAGGGGCCTAGTTTATTATCAAGGAGCTGATCTAGCCATTCTCAAATAGCCACAAACTATTTTCATCAGTGGAATGTGACTTAGGATATTAATATCCACCCATTGTATAACCATAATGCCTACTTGAGACCCTCAGAACTTAGTGACCTAAGCCTTTCCCTACATACTTTCCTTCAATCCCACATTATGGTGGCACCTGCCATACTTCTGAAGACTTTTGTTCTAAACTAACTATATTGGCTTTTTCATGCAAGATGTGAGCAATAAAATATAAGTATGCATTCTTTTAAATACTGATAAATTCATATCTGCAAATATCTACCATCATATCCAGAGACAGGTTAGTGCCCCAACCCAAGAATCCCTGTGTTAATCTAGTGTAGTCATCCTTGTAGCCCTTCTCCCAGACCTACACTGTGCTCTCTCCCAATGTAAGTGAAATTTGGAAAATGTACTTTGAAATATATTGCATGAGCTCAAGGAAGAACAGACATTCCCCCTACCTTAATAAAGTTGCATTAGAATGCAGTGTGCCCCTTGGCATACACTGTCTGTGACTGCTTCCATGTCGCTGTGCTAGACCTGGATAGAGACCAGTGAGACCTCTGACCCAGACAGGTTCAGGTACTGTCGGATCCTTTGCAGAAAATACTTCTTAATGCCAATCCACCCCATATGTCTCATTTTATCATAGGATACAGTATTATTCCTGCTAGCACCACAATGCTGGTCTCCCCCTTCCTCCAGCCCCAGTCTAGCCTCGCAGCCTCTAAATCACTCAGACTATATGCTGTTATCTCCTTTTCACAGTGTAACTGTATATTCTTGATTGGTTTGGTTTGTTTTGTTTCTTGATTTTTAGTGGTACAAGAAGCCAGATTACAACCTTTTCACTCCGTATATTCAGCATCGTCAGAGAAACCCAGCACAGCCATTTTATATTCTTCACCCTAAGTTTATATGGCAGCTTTGGGACATCATACAGGAGAACACAAAAGAGAAGATTCAGCCCAACCCACCATCTTCTGGTTTCATTGGTACGTGTATGTTGAGCATTGGAATGATATGTGAATCTGGTATTCAGCAAATGTACATACCATCATGGTGTATATCATACAGTAAGAGCAGTGTGGCCAGGCTTTGATACTCAAAGTGTGTGGTTTTGCCCCATTTCTGTATCTGTGGTTTGCCTTTTTACCCCATTATTTCTTTGATATTAACTCTGTAGGGCAGTATTAAAGCACATTTTACATTTTGCCCCTGGTAATATGAAAGGCACATAAAAAAGATACTTGTTTTGTTGTAACTTCAATTTCAAGGGCTGCATGTGGCTCTCCATTTATAGAGGGAGATTTGTAGAGAAGGCACTGGTTTGGTTTTAGACTAAGGATGCATAAGTATCCTCTGTTGAGGGTTGCATATTTTTGAGTGGGTTTATAATAGTATAACATGAAATATTTTACATAGAATGCTATAAAATACAATATGACTACATATTGTTTTCACTAAGCCCTGATTTCTCTCCCTTCTTTAAAGTCATGCCTTTGACACTGTTTCCAAATAGCTCTTGCGATTACAATATTTTTGTCTTGTTTTGTATAATTTCATAGGGCCCTGTTGATGTAAGAAAGAAAATATAATCTGGTTTGTCAGTTAAGGGTAAACATTCTAGAATCATGCTTAGCATGACAGGATACTATGAAAATCTAATGAAGTCTTTTTTTCAGGCTGGAGAGATTACTCAGAGGTTAAGGTGCTTGCCTGCCAAGCCTATGCCTCATGACTTGCCATGACTCAAGTTCAATTCCTTAGTACCCACATAAGCCAGATGCACAGAGTGGGGCATATGTCTGGAGTTCATTTGCAGTGGCTGGAAACCCTGTCATACCCATGTTCTCTCTCTCTCTTTCCCCTTCAATATAAATAAATAAAATATAAAATCATTTTGATATTGTCACCTTAAATTAAGTAACTGATATTTTATTATGGCAAAAGTATTAAAGCACAATTGGGGCATGCTGTTAGATATAATTTATAGCAGAATTGTAGTTTTAAAACCTCAAATTCGATTATTATAGCCAAGGAAAGACATCCACCATGTGTCTTTGCTGAAAGAGCTCAAGCCACATATGGGCAGCTTTCTTTCATTGCCTTTTATTGAGAATGCAGTTTTTAAAGACTCATCATTGCCTTCATGTCTTCTTTAGCATGAAGGGGAATTGTAGTTCATTGCCACTGCAAGAAAGGAAGTTGGGGTTATGTAAATTTCAATTTTATTCTCTGTACTTGCTTGCTTTGTGACCTTGGACAAGTTGCTAGAAACTTTGACCCAAATATTCTCAGGTGAGAAATAGGAATGATAAGAAAACCTTTCTAAAGTGAAGTAGCTGGCCAATCTGTAGTTGTTATTTTCTAGTCTTGTATTGTGTGGCATCTGCTTACCACAGGCCACTTAAATTTCAGTTAATCAAATTAAATAGCAAATAATGCCTGTTTCTGAGCCCCACTAGCCTCCTTTCAAGTTCTTAGTTGCCACATGCTCTTGGTGGCTGCCATGTTAGACATCACCAATACGAAGCATTTCCATTATCACAGAGTTATGTAAGAGAGCTCTGCTGGGTTTTGTTAATCAAAAAAGACCTAAACACCTAAAGTTGATATGAAATAATTAAATTCCCACCAGGCAGGAGATACTTTATGGGTGGAGAGTAAAGAAGCAATAGGAGACATGGTCTGGCTTCATTAAACTTACTCACTGTCCTTGAGCCTTGCCATAGTTAACAGTGAGACTCTCACCAAGGATAGGAAGTACAAACAGCCTGGCAATAGATGTACTTTTTGCCAGCACATTCTGAGCACTGTCATACTGTTGTTGTCTTTTTACCTCTCCTTTGATATAGATCAGAAACAGACGAAGAGCCTGAGACTGTTATATCATTTCTCTGATGTGCTTAGATAGCTGTGGAGAGATGTCAACCACATCTCAATCTGTCTGCCATAAGAACTTTTGTAAAATCAATGAGTTCTTTTTCCTGTTATCAAAAAACTGTTCTCCAAATACCCCCTTTCATGTTTTAAATTCCTGTTGAAAAGTATTGACTTGTTTACTCAGTATCTGACAACTCCAAGTTGTCTTGACTCTAACATCAGTTCTAGACAGAAGAACCTAGCACAGAGGTGTTAAATAGGATTAGAATATCTCAGGTGTCACAATGCATCTTTGGGCCTGGGTAGCTTGCAAGAAGGTACCCATGCAGAGAAAAGCCCACAGAGTGTCCATTTGATCTCTCTCTGTGCTCATCTGCTCAGGGGTGTGCTAAGTGAAGCAGTAGAAATCACTTTCTTTTCTAACAGTACTCATTTATTTGTGAAAATTAGTCTCACGTGTGATTACTTATACTTCAAAACCCACTACCTATATTTTTTATATATGTTCATTTTATGTATAAAATACTATGATTCTAAAACCTGAATACTTAATATGTAAACACATTTCTGTGTATGGAAAAGGACCCCATGATGGGGGCTGGAACAAGTTAGATTCCCTGGGAGATATTCCTAAACCCCATAAATGTCACACTATTAGTGCTATTCAAAGGCCTGTGTTTGGGGCCTCATCACATGAGAGAGGTAATGAACAAAGAAAGGGAGACCCATTCATCAAATGATACTGATTGAGCACCTCCTGTGTTCCAGGCATGGCACTAGGTCGCAAGTGTTGTAAAAACCAAGGGTTCTACCCTACTTGTAGTGTAATGGAGTGAGGTAGAGGTAAAACACTACTCAGGCCCATGTGTATAAATAAATATAATTGCAAACTATGAGAAGTACAATGAAGGAAATGAGCAGGTCATATCAAGGGACAGGAGTGTTCTTATTCTTGGCCTGGCACATATTTTCACTTAAAATTACAGTTGTCTTTCATATTCATGGATTCTACACCATGGATTCAAACCACCAACTGAAAACATAAAAAAAAAAAAAACTAGGGCTGGAGAGATGGCTTACCAGTTAAGCGCTTGCCTGTGAAGCCTAAGGACCCCGGTTCAAGGCTCGATTCCCCAGGACCCACGTTAGCCAGATGCACAAGGGGGCACACACGTCTGGAATTCGTTTGCAATGGCTGGAGGCCCTGGCACGCCCATTCTCTCTCTCTCTCTCTCTCTCTCTCTCTCTCTGTCTCTCTTTCTCTCTCTCTATCTGCCTCTTTCTCTCTCTGTTGCTCTCAAATAAATAAATAAAAAGTAACAAAAATAAATAAATAAAACTAAGCTGCATCTTTACTGAGTATGTGCAGATTTTCCCTTTTAATCATTCCCTAAATAATAACAACCCATTTGCACAGCATACACACTGATTTAGATAATATGTGTTATCTAGAAATGATGCAAAGTATATAGGATGTTGTGCAAAAGTTATGTGGAAATATACATTTTTATAAATTGTGAGAATCTTAGAATTTTGATACCTAAAAGAGGCACTTGAATCAATCCCCCACAGATATTAAGGAATGACCACATTTGAATGTCTGTTTTCTTTAGTGTTTCTCAAGGTGTGATATGCCTTGCATCACCCATAAGGTTCCTGTATTAGTAATCATTGCTGGAAATCAAAACATTCATTTGCAGTGGCTGGAGGCCCTGGCACACCCATTCTCTCTCTCTTCCTGTCTCTATCTCTGACTCTTTCTCTGTCTGTTGCTCTCAAATAAATAAACAAAAAAAATTAAAAAAAAAGAAGTGTCTCTGACCAGTGCTAAGAGACGCATTGATCTCTGGGTATAAATACATATTTTTAGAAGGCAGGTCCTTTTTAGCAAAACAACAGTAATAAGCTGCCCCTAAGGTCTGTGGCATCCACAGCCATGGGTTTTTAACAAGGTTTAATATTCTAAATATGATTTCTCTATTGTGGAACAGGCATAAAATTCAGTCAGAAAGCAGTTGGCTACTCTTAAAATACTCATGCCACTTTTCACCAGTAGGCATATCTTGCCTGAATATTGGTATTGTAGTACACAGGATCCATAGCTGGATAAGACCATTGGTGAATTTTTCCACCAGCAGCCTGCCTAACACTTTCTGGAATTATGAATACTAGTCACTAGGGAGGAAACTTTCATTTGAATTCCAGATTGATTTCTCTGTGTTCTGTAACCATTGTGTAAGGTTTCTTAAGCAATAAGGACTTACAGGTAGTAGCTTTTCTTGTTTTAGGGGTCACTGGAGCCTCCCTAACCCTAACCCTAACCTTGTCACTAGGATTTTTATTAAAAAGCATGTGGCTTCAGGTAGTACCATTATCCATCCATGCTTGGTACCTACGTGCAAACACTTTTTAAATGTTTTTGTTTATTTACTTGTGAGAGAAAGGGGGAGAGAGGGAGAAGTAGAGTATGGATCCACCAGGGCCTCTTGCCACTGCAAACAAACTCCGGGTACATGTGTGACTTTGTGCATTGGCTTTCTGTGGATACTGGAGAATTGAACCCTGGACCAGCAGGCTTTGTAAGAAAGTGCCTTTAACCACTAAGCAATCTCCCCAGCCCCAAACTATTTAATTAATTGTACATTTTTTTTTTTTTTTAGTTAGCTTACAGAGTAGGTTTCTTAGGGCTTTTTTCAAGCATCCTTAGTTTTGGATAATCCTCCCATTCACACTGTCCTCTTCCCTACTCAACCAATTCCCACTGAAATCTTTTCCACCTTTAGTACTGGCAGCTTCTATTTTCATATCTCATATGTTCTGTTAACCTTCCCTCTTTAACCTCTTTCCACATCCTCTCATAGCCATTTTTAGCTCCATGGCCTCTATAGAACTCATTCCATCTTAAACACACATATCTAAAATTTCAAAACTGGATTCCACATATGAATGAGAACGTGTAGCATTTGTCTTTCTGAGCCCGGATTACCTCAATCAGTATAGTATTTTCCTGTTTCATCAATATTCCTACAAATTTTGTAATTTTTACAGCTGAATAAAAGGCTGATTCCATTTCCTAGTTATTATAAATATTATGAGTAGATCAACAGTGATCATGGATGTGAAATGATCTCTGTGGTAGGATATAGAGTCTTTGGGGTATATGCCCAGGGGTGGCATAGATGAATCAATTGGTAGTATTTTTTTTAGCTTTTTGAGAAACCTCCACAGCGATTTCCTTAGTAACTGTACTAGTTTACACTCCCACCAACAGTGAATAAAGTTTTCCCTTTCCCCAGGTCCCCACCAGTATTTGTTGTCTTGTGCTTTTTAAGGAAAGCCATTCTGACTGGGGTCAGACAGAATCTCAAAGTAGTTTTAATTCACATTTTCCTGATGGTTAAGAATGTTGAATCCTTTTCAAAATACTTATAAGCCATTTGGTTTTCTTCTGAAAACTGTTCAGTTCATGTTCTGTTTTTATGATTCGAGTATTTATTTTCCTGATGTTTAATTTATTGAGTTCTTTGTATATCTTTAATATTAATCCTCCATCACATATACAGTTGGCAATTTTGTTCTGCCAGTATGTGGACTGATTTTTCATTTCATGGACAGTTGTCTTTGCTATATGGAAGCTTTTAATTTCATGAGGTCCCATTTGTCATTTGTTGTTCTTATGTTCTGCATTACTGGCATCCTGTTCAAAAAGTCCTTTCAAATGCTTGTATCTGTCAGTATACATCCTACTTTTCCATTTGGCATTTTTAGGGCTTTGGGTCTTATTTTGAGGTCCTTGATCTATATGGGTTGGATTTTTGTTTAGGGTGAGAGGTCAGAATCCAGTTTCATTCTTCTACAGGTAGGTATCCCAGTTCCCAGGGCACCATTTGTTGAAGACACTGCCTTTTCTCCAATATATAGTTTTGATATCTTAGTCAGGAAAACAGGTGGCTGTGATATGTGGGCTTTTATCTGTGTCTTTTCTTGCATTGATCTACATGTCTGTTTTTGTCTTAGTAACATGCCATTTTTGTTGCTATGGCTCTGCAGTAAAACATGAAATCACGTTTGGTGATATTCCAGAATTATTCTTTTTGCTGAGGATTTCTTTGACTATCTGGGGACTTTTGTGCTTCTGTATGAATTTAAGATTGTTTTTATTATTGCTGGGAAGAATAGTACTGGAATTTTGTACTTTGTTTCTGATCGGATGATTACTTTCACAATATTAGTTCTTTCAATACATGAACATGGGAGGCCTTTTCATCTTATAGTGTGTTCCCCAATTTCTTTTCTTCAATATTTTAAAGTTTTCATTATACAAGTCTTTTACATCCTTGGTTAGGTGTATCCCAGGGTGTTTTATTTTGAAGGCTATTGTGAATGGGGCTTTTCTCCTAATTTTTTTCTCAGTATGTTTATCTTTAGCACATAGGAAAACTACTGATATTTTTATGTTAACTTTGTGTCCTATCACTTTCCTGAAATTCTTTGTAAACTCTAGCAGTTTTCTGGTAGAATCTTTGGGGTCCCTTTCATATGGAATCATATTATCTCAAAATAAATATGCTTTGACTTCTTTCTTTCCTATTTGTATCACTTTTATTTCCTTCTCTTGTCTTGTTGCTTTAGCAAAGACTTCAAGTATTATATTGGATATGCATGTAGAGGTATGGAAACTATTGTTTTGGTCCTGATTTAAGTGGGAATACATCTAGTTTTCTTCATTTAGTGTGATGTTGGTTACAGGTTTGTTGCACACACTCTTGATTGTGATAAGGTGTGTTCCCTTCATCCCTAGTTTCTCCAAGATTTTAATCATGAAAAAATGATGGATTTGGCCAAGGTCTTTTCAAAATATATTGATATTTGTGCTTTTTCATAGTGTCCTAGAAGATTTTACATGTTCTGTTCATACATGTTCTTAAATTTATCAGTGTCCTTAACAGAATGTACCATTTCCCAGCTTGTCTGCAACCCCTGATACTCTTTCCTATCCATATTCCATTCTATTGGCAAGGCTTCCCATTGAGCTCTTTACTTGATTTACTGAATTTTTCATCTGAAGCATTTTAGTTTGGCTTTCAGTATTTCTAATTCCAATTTCATATCTTCTATTGAGTTCCTTATTTGTTTGGCTGGTTATTTTCATGTTATTCATTTCTTGGAACATATTTATAATCATTTTTTGAATTATTTCTCTGGGATAGCACCTAGTTATTCTAATTTTTACTGGTGAGTTCCATTAATATAGACAATATACCATGATCATAATCTCCTCGCAACACTCCTGTTTTCCCCTTTCCAAATTTCCATTCTACTGAATCCCTTCTTCTTTCCAATTATTCTCCTATTTTGATGCCATCATTTTTTTCTTTCCTTTTACAAACGTCTTGTATAGGTAGTATCAGCCACTATGAGATTATAAATATTAAGGTCACTATGTGTTTGGACGATAACATTGCAAGCAGTCCTCTCCTTCTTTTGTCTTTTACATTATTTCCATCACCTCTTTGGCAATGGTTCCTAAGTCTTGGAGGGTATGATAGAGATGTCTCCCTTATTGCTGAGCACTCCACTGTAACTTTTTCTCAGCACTTTCCCTATTTTTGAGTCACTCCAATGATCATCGCCATCTAAAAAGAGAAGTTTTGCCTACCAAAAGTGAGAGTGTTTAGAGGATAGTTTGGTAGTCATATCTGTTTAGCCAAATAACAGGAGTAGCTTCCCTCCTTGGGGCTTATGACCTCTTCTGACCTTGGGACTTTATGGCGTAGCATGTTGGCTATGTTTTCAGAGCCAGGCATGAATTCCCTCCAATGGAGTAGGCCTCAAATACACTCACAGAGCAATCGGTTTTCCCTAAAACGGATATGTCATCATTGGCACCAGTTGGCACATTGCCTATCTGACCAGTAGTAAAGCTTTTAGGGTCCACTGCTGGTTAAGACTGATGATGACTTTTCTCTTTCCAAAGACTGAGTACTTCATAGCTCTTTCCATAGATGTTGCTTACTTGAGGCTATCAGATTTTAGTTATTTTGTGTGTATATGTGTGTGTGATATGTATGTGTGCAGTTGTGGGTACACATATGCCACAGCACATGTATGACAGTCAGAAGATAATATTGGATGTCAGTCCTCTTTTTCCTTGCTCAAGGCACAGTCTCTGATTGTTCAGTAATGCTTTGACCAGATGAGGGGTTCCACAAGCTTCTAGGTGAGTCTTCTGTTTCTACTTCCCATGTCTCTCAAATGCATACTGGTTTTACAGATGCATGCTATAATGTCCAACTTTTTACATGGATACGGGGTATCTAAGCTCAGGTCTTCATGCTTGCATGGCAAGCATTTTATCCACTGAGCCAGCTACCCAGCCTTGATTAGTGGTTTGTAGAGAAGACAAATTATCTCCGTTTTTCATTACTTGTGTTTTAATGTTACAACTTGTACACCAGGGCTCAACCATTGTTGTTTTTATTTTTAAAATCACTTTCTTTCAGTGATAATGTTTGTGATATTATGGAGTAATTAGGTTGTAATATTTTTGAGGCGAAAATTTCCTGTTAGTCCTTCCCTAAGAATAGAATATTGACTGCAACAATAGATACAATGTGACACGGTCCAGGTTTAGACCACTGATTACTGGGTTCTACCTGGTGTCATGTGTTATTGATCTGCTTTCTTTCCACTTCCTAGAAGGCTATCTCACTGCTGGAGGCACCTCTGAGATACACAGTTTCTTTTCTGTCTTCTCTGCTTCTGAGGTCTAGTCTCCACCAGTGTCTGTGTCTAGCTCTAGTTCTGCTCCAGGTCCAGCCCTGGATCTGAATGTTGTTTCATGTATTTGATAGCAGTTTGTTCCTTATCATCTGAGAACTGATTGTTCATTTTATAAGCCCCTTTATTGATTGGGTTGTTTAACTTTTTGGTACTTAGGGTTATTTTTTAGTCTTTTATGCATTTTGTATATTAATCTATTATAGGATAAATATAGATAACAAATATTGTCTCTTCACTTTATTGTTTCCTTTCCTGTGCAGAAGCTTTTGAATTCCGTGGAATCCCATTCATCAGTTCTCACTATTGTTTCCCAAGCTATTGAAATCCTCTGCAGAAATTCCTTGGCTATGCTTATTACCTAGTTTTTGCTCTAGTAAGCTCAGATTTTTAGCTCTTGCATTAAGGTCTTCTATAGATCTGAAATTTATTGTTTATACACAGTGAGAAAGAGGGGCTTAATTCCATTCCTCCATGTGTAGTTGTCCAGTTTTCTTGCCACCATTTGTTGTTGAAGAGGCTGTCTTTTGTTCAGTGTAAGTTTTAGCATCTTTGTCAAAAATCAGGTGGCTGTAGCTGTGTGGACTTAATTCTGCATCTCCTGTTCTGTTGATCTTAGTGGTTGATTTCTGCCAGAACCATACAGATTTTTAAGTGTGGCTCTATAGTATAACTTGAAATCAGGTATTTTGATACCACCAGCTTTGTTCTTTTTGCTCAGGATTGCTGTGACTAGCTGGGCTCTTTTATGCTTCCATATAAGTTTTAGGAGTGTTTTTTCTAGTTCTGGGAAGGATGTAATTAGAAACTTAATGGAGATCACCTTGAATCTGTAGTTCACTTTTGATAGTATAACCATTTTCATTATGTTCTGCTAATGTGTGAGCTTGAGAGGTCTTCCTATCTTCTCTGTTTTCCTTTCTCAGCATTTTAAAGTTTTTATTGTAGAGGCTTTTCACTGTCTTGATCCATTTTATTCCTAACAATATTACTATAAAATTTATTCTCATTACCAATAAAATCACTTTATGATCTTCAAATTTATTATAAAATGTCATACATAGTAGCTGGCTGTAAATGTTCCCATTACAAGTGGATTTGGGTTTGCCTGTTTCTGTATCCCACTTCCTTGGGTATATTAATTAACAGATTCTAATCAGTATTTCAAAACCAACTCTCACCAACTTCAGCAGACCATTCTGTCAGTAGCATTTGATCATATGGGTCATTGCAATGGACTGGATGCTACATCCCCTCTAAATCCATATATTGAAATCCTTGCTCCCAAGGTGTTGAGTTAGGAGGGTTAGACTTTGGGAGCTGAGTATGTTATGAGGGTTATGGGTTTCAAGCTCTTATAAAAGATGTCCCATAAAGTTCATTAACCCATTTCACCATTGTGAGGACACAGCAACAACCAAGATATCACTGAACTAGAAAGCACAGTATTCACTAGACAAGCTGCAGGTGTCTTGATCTTGGGTCCTTCTGTTTCTAAAACTGGAAGAAATGCATTTCCACTGTTCATAAGTCACCCAGTTTAGAAACAATTTGAATTAGGTTAAACATTAGGTTAAAACCTTCCATTACAGAAGTGTAATAATAGACTTTTACACCTGTATTTGCAATCCCAGCTTTGTACAAGCAGTCCCTCTGATGGCTACAGATTATGTGGTCTTGTCCATTTGTAGTGGAGCTGTGGCGCATGCTTTCTGCTAGGAAAAGCTGAAAATAAAAGATTGAAAGAAAGAAGTGCCTGAAGAAGTTTCTGTTCCACACACCAGTCTGAAGTGCTGGCCAGTGGGCCTACAGCTATTTTGGCACTACAGCTGAGCATAGTCCTGTGTGAAGGGCTGTTTACGCCTTTTCCTCCCTGCTGTGAGACTTGTGTGTTGTCATTGCCAATGGAGAAGTAAATCAGATTTGGACAGAAATTCTTGGTTTACAACTGATAATTCTTGTTTCATTTGGAAATGGTAAGGCTTCTTTATTTCTGAAAGAGAAAAAACAAAAAGCCATGAGGTTTGAAAAACACATTGATTGACACTGACACAGAAAACCTCTTCAACAGCAACAAAGAGGCCCTGGCTGCTGTGCTATGGGTGGTTCATCTTCTGCCAGGGAGTCAGTTGTCTTTTCTTTTCTTGTTAATAGATTTTGGTTGTCCTTAGTTCTCAGTGCTTTAATGGTGTGCAATCCAGTCCTATTTCCACAATCTCTAAAGGTTTTATGTATACTGTATCTTGAAGTTAATTCTCTCAAAATCTAAATGAATATTTTGAAATCATGTTTTCTAGGCTGTCGAGATAGCTTAGTAGTTAAGAGGACATGAGTTCAATCCCCAGGACCTTTACAAAAAGCCAGATATGGCCACACATGCTTGTAACTCTACCATTTGGCTGGTGGGGGGGGGGAGCCATGCAGGAATATTTTGGGGGATTGCTTAGCTTATCTAACCATAAAGTGGTATGAGCTCCAAGTTCAGTGAGAGGCTTTATTTCAGGAAAATAAGGTGGAAGAGTGATAAAGGACACTTGATATCGTCCACTGGCCTCTGTACATGGATATGCATGAAGCACATGCATCTGTACACACACTGTGCAACACACACATACACACACACACACACACACACACATGCATACTACATATATACCAGAAAACCTTTTTATACATTTTCAACATCAGCTCTGGATTCCAAATTAGGAACTCTACCTACAAAATATCTTGAAAAGTTATTGAAAACAAGAATGCTAATTGAATTTAAACATGAAAGCTTAACTTTAAATTGTACACAAGCCAGGCATGGTGGTGCACGCCTTTAATCCCAGCACTGGGGAGGCAGAGGTAGGAGGATCGCCATGAGTTTGAGGCCACCCCAAGACTACATAGTGAATTCCAGGTCAGCCTGGGCTAGAGTGAAACCCTACCTCAAAAAAAAAAAAAAAAGACAAAATTGTACATGAATTACTGATAATTAAGATTACTTTTTAAAGCTTTTCAAAATAACACTTCATATACTTTAATGTGATTACCACTTCATTACTTGAAAATCCATAAGATGTTACTTTAAAACTTCCATTTCAATAGTATGTAAGTCTGAGGAGGATTGGAGATGTTATTTATCCTATTATAAATGGGGGGCATTGCTTTCACCAAATATTAAAGAAAAGAACATCACTCACCTTATTAGTGTTGCTTGGCAATATTTTTTTTTGTCACATGTCTAAATCTGTAGCCCAGACTGGCCTCAAATTTGTGATTGCCTGTGTGCTAAGATTTCAGGTGTATTCTGCCACACTCAGCTTAGCAACTTTTATTTTGAAAAATAAGATGCAAATTTTAAGATTCTATAAAAAAGAAAAATAAATTAGCTAAATCTTTGAACATTTTTTAATTAACAAATAACCCTCCCCCAAGTTTTCTAGCTCTTAATAATTTCCATGTTGTTTTTGTTTTATACGTTTACAAGTCTTGACCACATCCGGGGTTTAACTGTTGGTACAATGCACATGCTCTCTCAGAGTGAACAGACCAGGCACATATTAAATGTTTTCCAAGTGTAAGTAAACCAGGAAGTGAAGCATGGATCACTCATCTTATGGTCCTGCTGGTCCCTCACCTTCCATGTAACTGTTGTTACTTCCTCACCTATCACCTTGTACAGTGAGGTTAAGACCTTGAGCTTTGCAGAGAACAGAATAAAATCAGTGCTCACCATTCAGCTAGAGGTATAGGCCAGGACAAATTTGTTTGTTATCTTTAAACTCTAATGTTTTGATCTGTTAAAATTGCTAATAGTCCTTATAAGAGTCTAAGGATATACTAATACACACTACATATTTATTTATTTATTTTTATTTTTGAGAGAGAGAAACAGGCAGAGAGAGACAAACACACACACACACACATACACACACACACACACAGAGAGAGAGAGAGAGAGAGAGAGAAAGAGAAAGAGAGACAGAGACAGAGACAGAGAATGGGTGCACCAGGACCTCTAGCCTTGTGCATCTGGCTTATTTTAGTATTGGAGAATTGAACCTGGGTCCTTAGGCTTCACTAAGCTCTAATCACTAATCTCTCCAGCCCTACAAATTTATTTTAAATGTGCTATATAATTTTTTCTTTACATTCAACTATTTCCCTAAGGTAAATTTCAAGCCTCACTAGTGTGCTGGAGTTCAGTGTGTATTTTCATGACTGTAAAGGCTGGCATTTTCCCCAACAATTGTCTGATTATGTTTCAAATTAGAGTCAATATATCTCCTCACAGTTCCCAGTATGAAGTATACTAGAAGATACAGTGGACATGTGCTGTATGTACTATACTTTTCAAAAAGCACAATAAAGAGGTCCTTTCTCATTGCTGTAATAAAATACCACCAGAAGTACCTTAAGGAGGAAGGTTTCAGCCTATAGTTTGAAAGGATACAGTCGATCATTGCAAGGAAGGCATAACAGTAGGAGTAAGTGGTGGCTGGTCAGTTAACAGTGAGGAAAGAAGCACTTTAAAAAAAAATTGGTCTTGCACCCCACCCCATGAATAGTAATGCTCAAAATTGGGCGTGGCTTCCCACCTTAATTAAGCTACAATATTTAGAAACTCCTTCACAAACATGATTGGTGATTTGTCTTTGGGTGATTCTAGATCCAGTCAAGTCAACAATAGAGAATAACTATCACAAATCTGTCTGTTGTCAGCTTGGCATCCAAATAAATAACTCTAAGCCATTACCTTCTATCACCTGTCCCCATTGACTCATGACTATCTTAAAATGCAAAATTCAGTTCAACTTTGAAAGTTGCCATAATCTTTAACAGACTCAATGCAGTTCAGAAGTGTAAGTACAGAAACTGTCCTGAGACACAGACAGTCTCTTAACTGTGAGCTCCTAAAACATCAAAAATAAGTTACATACTTCCAATATATATAATATTACAGAGTAAACATTTCCATTGGAAAGGCAGGCAATGGGCTAGAACAAGGAAAGATTCAACCAAAGAAGCATTGAAATCCAACAGGACAAGCACCAAACCCTACAGCTCTATGTCCAGCATCTGGGGCTCATGGGGAAATCATCTGGGCTGCAAAGAGCATAGATATCCATGCCCTTCCAGTTCTGATAGCTGCAGTACACATAGTCTCCTCCTTGGGGCTAAAGGTGTCCCATGGCTCTGGCATCTCCTGTATTTAGAGTTCTTCATTCCAACTTAGGCTTCACTTTCACATCTTCTCATAGTGGTCTCTAACAGCCTTTTGGTAGGAACTCTTACCATGTTACACATTGCTTGGTCTCAGCAGCTTTTGGAACCATGATTTGAGACCCCATACCCTCTCAATCCTGCATCTTTCATGGCTGCAAAACCAGTGCAACATGAACTATGCTGCTAGGTTCTATTGCCATATCAGGATGAAGCATGCCACCTTTGACCACAGCTCCCTTGTCTTTGTGTGCTTCGTAGGTGGCTGCATTTTTTTAGTTTTTAATTTTTTAAAAAATTTTTGTACTCAGTGAATACAGCCAAGTTGGTACCATTGTTAGCCTCCTCCCTGTCCTCCTCCCTCCACAGGAACCCTCCTTGTTGGGGTGTATGGGTTGTGCGTTGTGGGGTTAGCCATCAGTGTGGGGTAGGAGGAAATACCTCTGCATATCATGACCAAGCAAGAAACCCCTTCGTTTCATTCTCAGCTTAGGCTTTTTTCTTTTAAGTGAGTTTTTACGAGTTAGGATCTTCAGTGGAAAGAATAGTATTTCTGTAAGACTGTCAAGGTCTTTAACAATTATAGGTACTTTGCTGTCTGTACACTCCTTACCTGGATCTTTAACCTTGCTGATGCACTTTTCTTTGCCAAATATTTTTTCACTTTTTTCACATATTTTTCACTTTCACATATTTTTCATATTTTGATATCTTATTGTAGATCTGTAAAAGAGCTATGAGAAATGGTCATACCGCAGACTGAATGCTATCATTTCTTGAAATTTCCCCCACAAAGAAATTAGTCTATAATTTTTCAACTCAACCTAACTCAAGTTCTCAGGACATGGGTAGAATGCTCCTATATTCTTTGCCACACTATCACACAGATGGCCTCTAGCCCAATTCCTGACAGAGTCCTCACTTACCTCTGAAATATCATGAGTCAGGCCTTTACTGTCCACATTTCTCTAAGCTGCCTGGTCTTCCACATCCCTACCATAATGGCCCATTTAGATCTGCTTTTGATTGTAGAGATTTCCTACACCAAAGTTCAGAAATGTTGCTCATTCCCCCTTAGACCATTTAAAAAGTAAGTTATAATCTTTTTTATTTTTTAAAAATTTTTAATATTTTTTTATTAATTAGTTTTGTATTCAGCAAATAGAGTCATTTTGGTACCATTATTAGGCTCATCCGTGACCTACCCCGTCCCCTTGGCCCCTCCATGTTGAGGTATATGGGTCATGCATTGTGGAGTTAGCCCATAGTTATGGATAAGATACATGTCTCTGCATATCATGACCCAAAATGTAGCTCTGACATTCTTTCCGTCCCCTCTTCTGCAAAATTTCCCTGAGCCATGTTGGGTTCAGTTTTGGTCTGCTTCAGTGATAAGGTGTTGCAGCCTCTGAGGCTCTGGCTTTCTGATTTAGTAGGAGTTGATTTTTCTCTGTGTTGATCTCCTTTACCTTTGTGCTGGTACCTGGTTCACCAGGAAAACAGCACCCTTGCTTGCTTCGCCAATTTTTCTTAGTTTCAGCCGGGGCCCTTTTGAGGTATGATGGGGTGGCTCTCTCCTTAGGGTCTACATCTATCAAGAGAAGCAGATTCACCAACAGAGAGTAACTTAGCACCAGGACAACTGAGATAGCCCTTACATTTTTTATAGAGAATTTAATAGGTATAGGTCCTCTTGTAGCCCACAATTGATGGTAGCTTGATAATGAGAGTGAGCTTATGTTTGGATATGGTTCTGACTTGTTTCCCAGATCCAGCTATGGGTCCCATACCACTGAGGGGATCACTTAGCCACATTAAGAGCAGTTGGTTCCCCACCATGGATGTGTGCCACCACTGCACTTGTGTGGGCATCACAACAGGTTATTTGCTGCTAAGTAGGTTAGACCATGAGTTGCTTGGACAGATAATGGTCATTTTCCTCCAGTCGCCCATGTAGCACCTTCTGGCACTAGACGTGCTGTCTGGGGACTGACTCTCTTCCAGCTTCCAGCCATGCCATTCCATTTTACATGTCGACCACATAAGGTGTCTTCAGCAGTAGGGTCTTACCACTAACCTTTGGTGAGTCATCAAGTACTCTGACAGAAATCTGTCTTTCTTTTAGGAAACCTTGTAGGTCTCTCTGATCAAAAGCTCATTGTGGATGATAGCCACATGCTGGTACTGGGAGTTATAGGTCAGTGCCCACTAAGAAAAGGAGGAAAAAGATAACTAATATACAAGAGTTAGAGAGGAGAGAGAGAGAGAGATCTATTTTTCCAAAATTGTCATTCAAACTCAGGACATTGACACAAAATTATACACTACTTATATCCCGTTTTAGTGATCATGTAAAATGTGTTATAGGTTTTTGCTTTTTCCTATAATGAATCTAATGACATGATGTAAAATTTGGCCTTCAGCTAGCATTATTACACTATGTTATTTTGTTTACTGTGGTATATACTTTTTGACTTATTTCATGAGTTTCAAATTTCTAACATCTTCAAATTGCAGATTCATTCTGGGAAAATCACTTTAAAAGTAATCTATTCTCTTAAAGAAATCTGAAGTGTAGTACCCATAGTTTTCTATTTTGTGATCAAATTCATGGAAAATTCCATAAAACACTGGCAACATTCCCACTAACCTGGCACATTTCAATGCCCCAAGCATTTCACCCTTACAAAAGTGTTTCCTTTCATTCTATTGGGCAGCCTCGGGATTTTCTAACTTGCTTCACTTGGTAAATTGCTTATTAAATGTGACTGAAGCTGATATTTTCCACTGTTACTTAAATTTTGTTCTGTTTTATATAACTAGCTAATTTTCCTAATTTATGTTTTCATCAAGGATAAAATTCTGTAATTCTTCATGATTTGTGATATAATTTTAAATATTCTGCTAAGTGAAAAGCAGCATAGTTCTGATGGGATCATAATTCAATGCATGTTAAGTGACTGCTCTCTGCTAGACTCTGACAGTGCATCAGAAGCATCTGTATATGTTGGCAGGGTTTTGCAGCTGGCTCCTTATTCACTCAGATCATGGGATAATCTGAAGATGGGTTCAAGTTGGCCTCTTACTCTGGTTTCGGAGCAAATAAGTATGGATCCATCTGCTTATTATGCTGAGTCTTATAACATGGCATTTTATTAACACCAAATGAGAAAGTTTTAGTTGGTTTGGTAGTTACTTTGCCTCCTCATAAAATACTTAAAAAACATAGTCTTATAAATGAATGCCTCTTAAGTAATAATTAATCAGAAAATAATACTTTTTCCCTTATACACATTCATCTATAAAGCTTGACCAGGTAAAAACATGATGCGAATTGAATTCTGTTTAATGATCTTTTAGCTGGACAGATGTCTATTTGAGTACTTGGGAAAATACTTCAAAAAGTGTTTAAATGGGGTGGAGAGATGGCTTATAGGTTAAGGCACTTGCCTGCAAAGCCAAAGGACCCAGGTTCGATTTTCCAGAATGCATGTAAGCCAGATACACAAGATGGTGCATGCATCTGGGATTTGTTTGCAACGGCTGAAGGCCCTGACATACCCAATCTCTCTCTCTCTTTCTCTTAAATAAATAAATAAATAAGTAAGTAAAAAAAATGTGTTTAAATGTTCATCAGGCTTTCAAAAAGTCTAACTAACACAGTGTTGAAAGCAGTAAAACTTTTACTAGTTTTAAAAGTAGTTAATTTTTGGTAATTAACAAAAAAATGGTTTACATAAAAGTTTCTGAAGTGATTTTGTAAAAGTTGTTAATGAATTGCATAGAATTAAGTAATTTGTATTTTTCTTGCATTTTAGGCAATCCTGTGGAGGTATAGGAAAGGAAATGAAAAAAGAAATCAATAACATTTTTAGCATAACCAGATATGAATTACCTGTGTCAGTCTGGCATGGGGAAAAAGGTTGTGAAGTAACATGATATTTTGAACTTAGGAATACGTGGATCCATGTAGAAAAGATTTTACACAGCAGGCTTTCCTGTTTATCCTCGGGTCTGCTTGTTAGGTTGGTCATTGTCTGACATCTAGGAACTTAGGTTTGGGGCAGGTTTCTACCCACCAATCGGATAAATGTGGTTCACTGGGCCTGAGCTATTTATGTACAACTCCTGTTGTTCTTTTTAAGAGTCTGAAATTTTGGACCATGATAAGCAGAGACCTGCTGAACCCTAGTTTCCAACAGCTTCCTTACTTGACATTTCTTATGCAGTATTATCTTAGTCACCGTGGACCGATATAATAGAAAAAAACAGTGAATGTAGCTTAAGCAGTAGAAACTGTGTCTCCCAAAGTTCTGGAGTCCAAAAATCAAAGATCAGGGTACTGGCTAGTTTAGTTTCTGGTGAGAGCTCCCTTCCTGCCTCTTGATGTGCAATCATTTGACATGGAGAGATCCTCTCCGCTCCGCCTCTTAAATGGCAGTAGTGCCATTCATGAAGGCTTCACCTTCACCCTGCTCATCCTCCAAAGGCCCCACCTCCCACACTGCCAAACTGAGGATTTGAATCTCAACACATGAACTTCATGCAGTCACATTCAGTTCACAGCAGATGTCACAACTCATTGGCAGAGGATTTAAGTGCATTCTGTTTGATTTCCTAGAAGAAGGCTCTAGAAGCTTGTACCCAACTTCACATAAGCTTATCCTTTGTGAATATTACTTTGTACCCCTTGCCATAATAAAAGAAAGTGTAGCTGTGAATATAGTTGTATGCTAGATCCTACAGGGCCCCTGGCAAGTCTTCAAGGGCAGGTCTGCCACTGGACCCTATTGGTGGTAAGTCAGAACATTTGAGCACCATGTACTGTTAGCATTAATGTCATTTGTATGTGCTGAGGCTCACCATCACAACACATTTTAAGAGATGCACTGGTAGGAGTCATAACAATTTTCCTCAGCATGACATTAGGACTAGTTCTTCAAGTTATCTGAAGAATGAACTTTCCCCATCATTACCTGTGAGGTGAGTTTAGTTTGTTTAAGGACATTTTTCTAAATCCCTAGTGATTTACATTGTACCTAGCTCCATAAGCTTTGAAGGTAATTGAAGAGGCTGCTAACAGTACCCAAAGGCTTCGTTCTTCCCCAATCTTGTCCTGCCTCCCTGATGTGCCCATTACCATGTGCCCTGTTCCCCGTACACGTACTCCAAACATCTATCTACCTAGCTACTTCTGAAAAGTGGAAATAAATGTATTCTTTATGGCCTTCTATATTGCTTCTATGTACTGTCAGCTGCTTTTAGGAAAACTTATGTGGATTTAAACACATTTAATAATGGTTTTAAGCATTTATCACCGGGCAGAGTCTTCATCTAAATGTACATTTAAGTATTAATGATAGCCTTAAGAAAATTAAAAGACAAAGCAACTTATATAAGATAATACTAAAACTTTTTATTTACTATATTGAAAGTATAAGTTTTTTACTAATACTTAAGACAATATACATCATATGTATATTTAGATGAGGTAGAGATAGAGATATCAGAGGCCCGAGTTAAAATGTATCAATTAAACATAAACAAGAGTAAAATTTTTCCTCAGAAACATCTCTAGAAAAATATCATCACATTCAAGTATTTTATAGCTGTTCAAGACTACAACAAAAAGGACATTAGTAGAGACTACCCGAGGTTATTCTTACTTGGACATGGGTATCTGTTTAATTCTAGTTTATTTGACACCAGATAATGTGTTCTCTCTCTCTCTCTTTCTCTCTCTCTCTCTCTCTCTCTCTCTGTGTGTGTGTGTGTGTGAGACAGAGAGAGAGAGGGCAGGAGAGCCCACAGACCCTTCATAACCATTTTATAAGGCTTTTCTGTGTTATAGCAGCCCATGCCTAAAAGAGTATGATCAGCAGACCCACACTGACTGAGGATCATCTGTTCATGACTAAGCTAGATTATTGTAGACATTGAAACGATTTAGAAACTTATATGGAAATTTGACACATATTATCCCAGGTAGATGGCCATTCTCTACTAATTCATCTTTGTTGTATTTACAGAAGTATTTTTATATGATTGGCCACATTTTGTACAAAATAATTGTTCACTGCAGATAGTTTAGGAATGCTTATTTAAAATTCAGAGTTATAGTCCCCAACACAAACAATGAACTCCAAATCTTGTGATGTAGAAAAACCCCAGCATCCTGTATCTTACCAAGCTGTCTGAGTAATTCTTTCATATTGCTATCATTTTGGGAACTACTGCTCTACTGGCTAACTTCATGGCTTTAGAAAGCCATCCATTTAATAGCCAAAGATATAAAGGTTGCAATTCAGACACAATTAACTCTTGTCCCCACGGATGTAATTGCATTATTGGTTCATAGAAACACTTATGCAACAGAGATATTTGGGTGGTTATGGTTCTACTACTAGATTAAAAGATGTCTTTGGGGGAACCGGGCATGGTGGTGCACGCCTTTACTCCCAGCACTCAGGAGGCAGAGGTAGGAGGATTGCCATGATTTCAAGGCCACCCTGAGACCACATAGTGAATTCCAGGTCAGCCTGAGCTAGAGTGAGACCCTACCTCAAAAAAAAATAGAAAAAAGAAAAAAGGAAAAAAAAATGATGTCTTTGGGGCTGGAGGGATGGCTTAGCAGTTAAGGCATTTGCCTGTTAAGCCAAAGGACCCAGTTTTGATTCCCCAGGACCCACATAAGACAGATGCACAAGGTGGCACATGCATCTAGAGTTTGTTTACTGTAGTGGCTGAAAGCCCTGGCACACCCATATTCTCTCTCTCTCTCTCTCAAATAAAATAAAATAATTTTTTGAAGATTAAAAAAATAACTTTGCATGAAAGATACTTTTAAATCCACTTCTTTGTAATATGCAACAAAAATGTCATAAATTCACCTATCAATATTTGTTGGAAATTGCTTTCAGGACAACATGAATACCAAACACAGGAGCTCAAACTCTGTATATAAAATGGCATATTATTTTCATAGAACCTATGTACATCTTCCTACATATTTTAAACCATCTCTAGATTACTAACAATGTCTACCATAATGGAAGTGCTATGTGAATAGCTCTTATACTATGTTGTTTAAAGAATAATGGCAAGAAAACATAACTGTGTAGATTCAGAATATCTACAGTTGCTTTTCTGGATATTGCCAGTTGAATCCACAAATATGGAACCATAGGATAAGGAGAGATGACTGGGTATTAATCAGTGATGCCTAGGATGTGAACTGTATCCACAGCACAGCATGCACATGCCTGGGTGATATAAAGTAGCTAATGCTGAAACAGAATGCAAGACTTGCAGGCTGACTAGAAAACGCCCATGCCTTTCTAGCTTCATGAATGTAAGAGCTGAGAAAATATCACACTTGCAAAAATAAACACACCAGAGTGTCCTATTTACAAGGAACAAACATAATTCACTTTTCCTTGCCAGACAGCTTTCCCATCCACCACATCAATGTCTGCATTAGTTACTTTTCTTTTAAAATTTTGTTTTGTTTATCTTTATTTATTTGAGAGTGGCAGACAGAGAGAGAAAGAGGCAGATAGATAGAGAATGGACGTGCCAGGGCCTGCAGCCACTGCAAATGAACTCCAGATGCATGCGTCACCTTGTGCATCTGGCTTACCTGAGTCCTGGGGAATTGAGCCTCGAACCTAGGTCCTTAGGCTTCACAGGCAAGCACTTAACTGTTCAGCCATCTCTCCAGCCCACTTTTCTAACCTATGACATTAATACCTGACAGAAACAATTTAAGTGAGGAAACATTTATTTGGGCTTAGGATTTAGAGCAGGTTCAGTCTCTCATAGCATGGAAGGCATGGTGGAGTGGCTCAGTTGTTGGTGACAGGCACATATGTTGAAGGCTGTTCACATGGCAACAAACTAGAAAGCAGAAAGTACTAGAACCAAGATTTGACTTCAAAGCCAGGACCCTAGGGGCATACTTCTACCAGGCAGACTCCACCTCCTAAAGGTTCCACAGCCTCTCAAAATAGCACCACCAGCCTTATAGATGATTTTAGCAGGTAGAGGGGTATGGCCATGTTGATGTGCTCTTTGGGTGCCTAAACATTAAGCATGCAGCACAGTTGCCCTTGCCTGCATTATGGTCACTTGAGGCTAGCCCAAGGAAGTAGCAGCAGCTCAGTAGTAAGTCTGCTGTGGAAGAGGGCAGGAACTGACCAGTGATGTAGAATTGTGACGTTGCTCTGAAGAGAAATTTCTTTATAGAGTACGGTACATAATCTGTGTTCAGAGAGTTTTGCTCTCAACTATAATATCTTGTCATGGACTACATTCCTTGAAACAGGATACCAGATAGTCTCTAGAGCAGCATCCCTTCTCTTTCCCTCTACTCCTTGTCTACAAGGATCCTCCAGGCTTCCTTTGTAGGCAAACCTCCTAGGTCCTTCCAGGCAAAATTAGGTCTCTTCTCTCCTCTCTCTGAGTAGCCTGTATATAGGACTTCATGGTTTGGTATTACTTCTGTTTTAATTTTCTGGTGCTGGGGCTCAAACAAAGGATCTGTCCCACTAGCCTTGATTTGGAATTTTTGTGATGTAAGCATCTTAATTCATTGGAGAATGATACTATACTCTACAAATACTGGCTGCAAGAGAAGTTGTGACTTTATGTTTTATTCAGAATAAGTATATCACTTTCAGAAAATTAGATAAGCTTTTTATGTTAGCTAGGCTTAGTGTTTGTGATAGTTAATGGCTGGATATTAGTTTAACAGTGTTTAGTTTCACCATGGGGAAAAAAAAATCTCTGGGAATGTCTGTGAGACATTTTTTTATGTTAACTTCATTGTGGTAGGCAGTAGTATTCTATGGGCTTGAGTCCTGGGCAGAATAAAGAGGAGAAATTAAGCTGAAGAGCAACATTCATCACTGCCTGCTACCTCATGGTGTACTGAAAGTGACCGGCTGCTTTAAACTCCTGCTGCCATGCTTTTCCTGCCATGAGGGACTGTAACTTCAGACTATAAGCTGAAATAAATCATTAATTGTTTAAGTTGCTTCTGGTCAGTTATTTAGTCATGGCAATAAAAATATCTCATATAGAAAATCAGCACTGAGAAATATGGCCATTGCACAATAAACCTGCCTTTGAAACTGGTTTGTGGAAAAATATGAAAGATTTTTGAACTTTAGACTTTAAGGATCATTGACTATAAGTAGAGCTTATTAGGCCACTCTGGTGAAAGCTTGGAAGACAAGAACGCTGAGAGAAATGCACATAGTAGAAGCCCAGATCGTGAGGTTTCAGAGGGGAGCACAGATGCTTTCAGTAACTGGACTAATGGCAGTTCATGTTATATGCTGTCAAAGAGAATGGCTGCATTCTGTTCCTGTCCTAAGAACTTGAGTGGTGCTAGACTTAAAAGAAATGGACTGATTTGTTTGGTGGAGGAAATCTCAAGACAGGATAGCATTCATATCAGTGCTGAAAAAGAACTTGTAATTGTTAAAGAAACTGGTACCATTAAAGGATGCTGGACAGAGACAATAGGAAAAGTGACCTTAGGGCAAAGCCCCACCCATCACAGGCTCTATCTTATGAATAAAGAAACCCTAAACTGAAAGGGTTCTCTGTGGAAATGTTACCACCTGGACAGACAGAGGCAAACTTCAATTATGGTGAAGGGGACCAGGTTGCATCTTGAGCTGGCAGCTGAACTTGGTACTGGTGTTGGAGGCATGGAAGATGCAAGACTGAGAGGACCATATTATCTTATACCACAGTCCTGGAGAGTTGCTGAGGCCAGGCAATGTGTGTCAAAGTCAGAGACCCTGAAAGGTTGACCTCAGATGCCACTGTGAAACTATGACATTGAAACAACCTTAAGTTTTAATGGAGACCCTAGATGTTGGAGATGCCAAAACCATGACTCATCTGTTGAGGGAATTCCATGCAAGGAGTGAATTTGGCCCAAGAAAAATATTATGAGTGGGAAATACAGTAAAACTAGGGGAAGGCTCAGCAGGCTACGTTTGGAGTCTAGATAACTCAATTGAGACTCCTAGGCTCTAGACAGGAGTTTCCCTTGCTAAGTTCCAGTCTTGCTTTGGTCTGATCATTTCTAATTATGTCCCCATTTTCTCTTTGGAATTGGGAATATTTACTCTTTGCCATTCTGTATGTTCAAAATATATAATATGGTTTTTTGATATTATAGGAGCTCACAGCTAAGAGATTTCCTGAATCTCAAAAGAGCTACTACACTTATAGTTTTGAATAGTGTTGGTACTGTAAAAGTCTATGGCAACATCTCGAGTTGGACTGAATGCATTTTACACTATGACATGATCATAATCCTATGGGGATGAGTGGGAAGTTATGGTTTAATAGTGTTATGTTTGTGAGTGTCAAGTTTTCAAGTGATATCCTTGTGATGGTTAATCTCTGGTTATCAACTTAATAAGATTTAGAATTACACTAGAAACAAATCACTTGTCATGTCACCTAGGAGACAAATTTCTGGGTGTGTCTATGTGAAATTCTCTATATTTGGTTCTTTTGAAGTTGAAGGACTTTGGAGTTTCCTTCCTTGTTGATGGGACAGAGCACCCAACTGAAAATAGCTGATAGGAGAAAAGGCTTTATTTTGGTTAAGAGTCTCAAGGCAAAGCTTCATGATAGCAGGAAAAAGATATTAGAGCAGAGGTTAGCTATCTCCTCCTTGTCAAAGAAAATGGAAAACAGCAGCAGGAGAGTGATCCAGACACTGTCAAGGGGGAGACGGACATAATGCCTCAGATCCCACCCCCAGAAACACGCCTCTTCCAGCAAGCCTCTACCTCCCAAACTGCCACCATAAGGGAACTAAGAATTCAGAACACATGAATTTAAGGGGGGGCATCTGACTCAAACCACCACATTCTGCCCTTGACCTACATAAACTGATGACCATCCATGATGTAAAATAAATTTAGTCCAACTTTTAAAGCTCTTATAGTTTTTATCAGTCTTTCCAATACTGTTCCTATGTCACCATTGTCTCTTAACTGTGATACTATAAAACTAAAAACAATATAAAACTATAAAGTCACAGAGAAAATAATAATACTGCATAAGATGCCATCGCAATGAAAGATCGAACCATTGTAATATCTAAAACAAGCAGGGAAAATTTCAAATCCTAAAGCTCTATGACCTACTGGAATTTACAATGTAGTCTCTGGAGTTATGATTCTATCCTGCAGCTGGGCTGCCCACAGCCCAGAGAACTCTGTCCCAAGCCATAGCTTTCCTTGGTAGCTATTTATAATCATGGCATCTCAAAAATTCTGGAGGTGGGGCTGGCAAGAGGGCATAACAGTTAAGGAAGTTACCTGCAATGCCTGGTCACTTGGGTTTGATTCCCCAGTATACCTACATAAAGCCAGATGTACAAAGTGGCACATATATCTGGAGTTTATTTGCAGTCTCCGGAGGCCCTGTCATGCCCATTCTGTCACACTATCTGTCTCTCTTCTCTCTCTGCTTGCAAGTTAATAAGTTAACTAATTAATGAATTTTTTTAAAAGTCTGGAGTCTCCACTGCAAGTTACAGTTCATCCTCATGGCTCATTCAGGCCTATACACAGACTCCAACAGTCCTGACATACTGGTCAAGTGGCCATCTCTGAAAGAATCATGGTGCAAATCAAAATGACCTTTTTTTTTCTGCATACTTCCAAAACCATTAGTACATACAATTTGCTACCAAATTGTTAATCCAAGGGGGGACAAAACCAGCTTGAAAAGCATGAAAAGGCCTTCAGCTTTCTTCCATTCAATTTTCTACTTTCAAAATAGTCATCAGAATTTTTCTGATGTCATAATCTCAGTGGTAGAAAACTTTTAAGCAACTGCAGCTGAAGCAGGCTGCTGTCACCTGCCCAAAACCTGTATTTCTTTCTGAGACATATCTGCTACTCTATGTTCTGCCATTACTTTTAAATTTAGCTTTGTTTAACTTATCATGATACAGGAAGATCACAACCAGCCTCTCACAGAAACTGCCTCTATCCCAGTTCCGACAAAGCTGTTTTTTCCTCTTCTAAACCAAGCTTGCACAGTTATTTCTGAATTTAGGTCTTTCAACTCTGCCCAGAATGGTCCGTCAAACTGTTTATGGCACTGAAAGGCATCACTTAGGTCAAAGTTTAATTCTTTCTACATTACTCCTGCAAATCAGTTCCAAGTGATCAAAAACCACACAGGTTTATAGCAAGTGCAACCACACTCGTGGTACCAGTTTTCTATTGTAGTCGCCTTCACATTGCTGAGATAGAATATTCAACAAAAAGCAGCTGGTGAGAGAAAAGTATTTATTTTAGCTTACAGTCTCATAGGGAAGCTTCATGATGTCAGAGGAAAGATGGTAGATCAGAGGCTGGACATCACCTCCCTGGCACAGCAGGTGGAAAGCAGCAACAGCAGTATGAGACAATCTCTGGCAAAGTAGAACTAGCTATTCCACCCTAAGCCCATCCCTAACAGTACACTTTCTCCAGAAAGACTCCACCTCCTAAATTGCCACCAGCTTGGGTCCAAGCATTCAAAACACATGTTTATGGGGGATATCTGATTCAAACTACCATGGAAGACCTGTACTAATTGTGTGCAGCACCATTCCATGTACTTGGATCCCAGACTGAATACAAAGGAGAAAGTGAGGCTGAGCAGTAGCATTCACCATTGCCTGCTTCCTTACTGTTGATGTAAATGTGACCAGCTGTCTTGAGCTCCCAAGTCATGCCTGCCCCACTATAAGGCACTATAACCTCAAATAAACCCTTACTTCTTTAATTTTCTTCCTGTCAGGTATTTAATCATATCACTCAGAAAGTAACTAATACTGTGTTGCAAACCTTTAATCCAAGAATTTATAAGACTGAGGCAGGAGAACCCAGTTGAAGGTCAGATTGGGCTACATAATGGGGCCTTCCCTCAAAAGAAGAAATTACTAAAGTAATGCTTCAGTGATGTGGCAAATAGAAAGCCCTTGAACCTGAGTCAAGAGCAGCAACAATTGGTGGTTGGGTTTGGTAGCTATCTCTTGGAAACATTGTGAAGAGAAAACAGCTTTAACACTGACAGCTCTCATGAGAAATATAATTTATTATTATTTTATTAGTATTAGTGTAACAGTATCTTACTATTGTAGCACATGCTGGTCTCAAACTCCTGGACTCAAGTAATCCTCCTGCCTCAGAAGCCAAAGTAGCTAAGACTACAAATATGACCCATCAGGTATGGCATGAAGAGCACTTAAATTCAATATCCTCTTAACTCTACCTTTTTTCCATCTAAATATACATTATATAATAGCTACTCCACTGTATGATTCCATTTCAAAATTTTTCCATGAACTGTTTATAGCCCATTTATAATAAATACCCTCTTTAATCATCATAGTGTTATAACAATATGATTGTTATAACATTTGTTTCATTGGGGAATATCAGTCTTTCTGTTGCAAATCGGGTGGTGTCTTTTTACTGTAACATGGGGTTACAAATATATTGGGGCAACAAGGTACCTTTATAATCAATGATTTTGTCATTTTATCCCATTTTATAATCATAGTAATCTTAACAAGCAAATGAATGTATATAGCATTACATTTTTATAAGTCTCCATTCCCCTAAACCACACATACTCCATGTAATGAAAGTTGTAAAGTTGCAAATGAAAAGCACATATTTCCTGACACAGTCATCCATATCAGTCACTACTGCTTGATGGAAAAAAAGTCCCTCTTTCTTGAAGTTGTTCATTGGATTCTCGTTTTCTTTCCATGTCAGGGATCCTCATCATGATGTCCATGTGCAGAGAGGTGCACGTGTATGAATACATCCCATCTGTCCGGCAGACAGAACTTTGCCACTACCACGAGCTCTACTATGACGCAGCCTGCACCCTGGGGGCATACCACCCACTGCTGTATGAGAAGCTCCTAGTGCAGCGCCTGAACACAGGCACCCAGGCGGATTTGCATCACAAAGGCAAGGTGGTCTTGCCAGGCTTTCGGGCTGTGCGCTGTCCTGTGCCCAGTCCCAGTGATAGGCACTCTTAAAAATGGACTCTTGAGAATCAATGTGCAATAAGGTACTACTGTTGTCCTCAAAGTCACAAAAAAAATACTTGAAGCTAGATTTAGGCGATGTAATACTGAGTCTTTAAGCTGTAAATTAGTGGTGGCCCTGAAATTCTCATCCTAAGCCATTGGGTATCTATTGCTGCTTTGAATCTAGAATTGGAATTTTACAAATACATGAGAAAGATTAAAAACAAGAAGGAATACTTAGAAAACATGTGTAACCATGGGCACGATACCTCCAAACCTGTTAGCCTTTTCTTCTGTGAAAGGTACCCTTTGTCAGGGCTAGTTCTAGCTACAGGTTTAGTGATAGTCCTAATAATATAAAATGGTGCCCACCTAGAAGCAAATGGAGGGCCTGTAACTAGATGCATTCTTCATCAAGACATGTAGATTCTCTGATGAAAGTTTCAATTACCACTAAGATACATTTATTCTAACAACAAAACCTCCCCATACATGCAGTCACTGTGTCCCATGTTTGCCTTCCCATAACCACTGTATGCTTCAACTCTGTGTATCAGGTCAGATTTCTAAACTCATAACTCATTCATCCTGTGCAGTCCAAAAAGAAGCAAAACAAACTACTGAGAACAGCACAGAGGAGAGCTTTTAATTCCTGTGATATTTCACAACTGGCCAGGAGCATTTGTCCCACTCAGAGAATATCACCAGCTAAAATACAGGATCACAGCCAGGTGGCACTAGACATTCCCCACCCTGGCTTTTCCGCTGTGTGCCTGCTGGCCTGCAGATTCACCCTAAGCTCTTGCATAACCAGTGACACACATGACAATTGATGCAGCACTGTGATGGAAACCAGGGGCCACCTTTGTTCCTTTCAAACTAGAAAGAAGGACTTTGGGACTCCTACTCAGAGCTGCAGAGGATACACACCCATCATTTTCCTACAGATTTCTTGCAGGCTTTTTTCAGCTACTGGAAACTTGACAGTGATGTGTTCAAAATGTTCACTTTCTGCTGACAAACATCTAGGAATTCAATCTTTCTTTTCAGAGGCGTTTTATGTGAACAGTATGACAAAGCCATAGAATTAAATAAAATCATGCAGAAGTGCATCTTAACAAGGGAACAACATATCAGATGGAAGGGAAGGAGAACATTTTCATCCCACTGTGTTATATTCAGATCTTTTCAGGTGAACTTCTGTCACTGGTTCATCCCTATTTTTTTCCTACCAAAACAGTGCAGGAGAAACATTTTGGAATGCCTTAATTAAATGGGTTGTTATTTCAATTTCAAACCACAATGTAACTAAGTGATATCATTAAAACTTCTGGACAATGACAACAGCAATTCAGTTAAATAGAATCTCTCTTGCAAAAGTATGTGATTATCATAAGAGTTTTATAGAAAAGGTGGTTTAGGTTGGTTTCAGATTGGTTTGCTCCAGAATTCTTTCAGGACTGCTTTCCTGAGCAAATGTGGTTTTCAAAGGCTAAGAGTTTCTGTCTAGTTATACCACTCAGCAGAAATCAGGCTGGATCACACATGTCCTCAGTGGCTTACCACAGCAGTGAAGCAGAAGGAGTTGCAAAGTTTCAATTAGGGAAATATCTGATGACAGTTAATTTTGAGAGCTTCTATACTGAGCCCGTGACAAGGGACAGATAGCTTCATACTGTACACTACCTTATTCTGAGTAGACATGGTCTAGCCCAATATTTTTGTAATTTCCTGAAAGAGCTTGGTCTTGTCCCCATGTTTGCTTGACTAATAATTTCTGTAACTCTCAAAAACATTCAGGAAGCTCTGATGTGGGATGAGTATTTCCTTCTGGAACCCTTGGATCTTTCTAGATTGCCCAGGCTTTCCAATTTTAAATGCTTACGACAATTAAACTCCCTTTATAGTATTCCAAGTGGATTCACCCTCAAGCAGCCTTACTATCCAGGATAATCCCCTTTCGTGACATGAGAATTTGGTTGGAGAATAATTTATTGAGGTCAATGTAAATATTCAAATTCAAAAGCCCCAGAAAACACTTCAAAGATATTTAAATAACATTTTGTTGTAATGCATGTACTTTTAAAAGACTACTTTCAGTTTTACAGAGGTTACAAGAAAGACTGCAGAGCATAAAGGAAATTCAATTAAATTATTTGAATTTATTATGGCCATAAAGACTCTTGAGAATTAGAGTCTATTAAATATTCAGAAAATGTGGTGCACACATGAATATAGTGTTGGCTGGGCATTCTTGTATTTAAAAGTTTAAATTGTTTACCTCCCAGAAATATCACAATATTGGTCATTCAGAATATTGCAAATATCACAATAATGGTTAATGTGACAACTGTCTCTAGTACTAGCCAAATGGGCCCTAAAGTGTCAATATTTGGCAGACATTGATTAAATTCTTACATGCCACATTTCCTGAACTCTAGTGAGCCCCTAGCATCTCTGGAATAACCACAGTCAATGACTCCCTCCCTATTTCTCCCTTACTCTGTTCCTGCCAGAACTGTCAGAACTCTTCTATGAGGTAAACTAATCAGCTCAAGGTGCCGCTGAAAACCATCAGGTGCTTCTTTTTCTCACTCTCAGGACTAACAGATGTCACAGTCCTTTGCACTGAAAGATAATTGCACATTATTCATTGTTGTTGTTATTAGCCTATCATAAAGAAACAAAAATAAGTATATTCAGCCACATCTAGATTTTCCCTAACTTGTGCCTCTAGCTGACCAGTGAGGCAGATGATAATATGTAGTGGTTATGGAAGGCTCAACCCTGGACAGTTCCCATTGAATCACAATGCTGGACATATGTTCCTGACCATGTCCACCACATCCTCACAGTGCTACCTCTGTGGAGATCTGTGTGGAGGGTTGAAAGGTGGTTAATTAAAAAATTGTATGTGGGCATATAAAATTTACATTAATGGGCAAGTGAGGGACTTGGGTATATCTGTGTTTTGTCTTGTCTGCCTGGACACAGAGCTCTAGAACTCTAGAAATAGCACTTTCTTTGTGTCTTGTCCCCTTGGCCCCTCAGCCAGACACTTAATCAATCCTGAACTCTGGTATTTCTCTGTTACTGGGGCCATAACACCTGGATAGAAGTAGTGCTGAGATACTGATATATGTTTTCAGAACTGGATTATCATAGGGCCTGGCTCACACTATCATGTGTTTATGAGCCCATTCATTTACTGGAACAGATTATAGCCTATATTTCTGGCTGACCTTTTGGGGTGTGTAAACACATCAACTAGATTAACAAGGTGCTGTTTGAGTTTATTAAGTGGGATCAGTCCTCAAGTAGTGATATAACAGAAGAATTTCATGTGCACCAGTGACATAATTAAGTTTCTCCACGTTTATATTTTAAGTGAATAACTACATAGTACATATGATCAAGGTTGCACAGTCACATATCTGCTTACCTATAGAAGAGATAGAGAAAATTTGGCAGGGCTAGGTGATTATTGACAGATAACATAATCGAATACATGGGACATAGTCCCCAAATCTGTTCTATTATAGTGTCTGGTTCAATTTCTGGCTTTTTGATTGTTTAGAATACTTGCCCTATGGTTACATGGCTGATAAAGGCAGCTGCATTTAGAAATTAATTGATTAGGTAAACTGTGCCTGAGTTTAGACTTGTTTTTATGCTCTGGATATTTCCATTGTGAAATTACTCTGCATGTCTCTGTCACTCAGTCATTATTTAAACACTTGGTAAATGAACAGTAGTTCTTTGCCAACTAAGAAAAAATATGTTTTTATTCAAATTTTGTTAAATGCCTTTAGTAAAAAAAAAAATCCAGCATATTCTCTACATATATAGGCTAGTGAAATTTGAAGAATTACAGCCACTGATATAGTTCTTACGCTTAGTAGGAAAATGTGCATGTAGATATAGTTATATAATTATGAATATGCATATACTTATCTACACACATGGTTGGTTTTATATTGTCTTTTTCATTAATCTTTATGATGAGCTCTTTACAATAAATTTTATTTTAATTATGGAAACACTATTTTTTTTAAATGAAGGAAGCAAATGTTCTATGTCCTTCTGTTGAAAATAAATCAGTCCTCTACCCACCTTCCAATACATACACTCAATATTCTATCTATCTTGGCCACATTAAAATATGTATGACAGAAATATGTAAAATGCACTATTGAGGCAGATCCATTACCGTGATATTATATCCTAGTAAGAAGCCTGATTTAACTCTGAATTTTGAAGGGAAGTTTATGGATAGCTAATGATTTTTTACAAGATTAAGCGAAGATGCATTTATTTGTTCTCTGGGAAAGTATCCTAACTAGATATGTTTTAAACAAAATGCAATGATAGTATTAAAATCTAACATCTGTACCTAACACATACCCTGTTTTGCTTTAGATAAAACACATAATGAAGTCTTTCTGGTGTAAATCAGTGAACTTTTTTAACAGCTTTGGGAATTTTTTTGTATGATAATTTTTAAAAAGAAATGTGTACTCTTCAAACTAATTAAGGCTTGAGGTTTTCAAAGAAATGCATTTTAGAAGTGTTTGTACACATTTTAAAACTTTGATATTTTCTATTTTGTTTTGTATATTTTTATGTGTACACAGTGTACAGACCTATAAATAAACGTTTTCATTTATCTAGAAGTTTCTCTGTTTTACTCAGGAGAATTCAAACATGCAAATGAGTCAGTGACAACATAAGGAGCCATTCCTAGAAATGAAAAAGGCAGAAGGAAAACTAACCAGAAGACAGAAGTAGATGGCGGGTGACATTCTCTTCCACAGGTTAATTGCCACATGTAGGAAAATGACAATAGCAAAAATCAAGTGGAAAAATACACAATTTAACCTAACATTTGGGTAACTTTTTACTATTTCAAGCTTGCAGGGGTTTGAAGTCACAGAAAATACAAACACGTTTGTAGAAAAAGGCGTAGAGCAAGTTTAGCCTCCTCAACCCACCACAATGTCAGAATAGCCATGGGAAGGGAAACTGCACTCATTAGGTACCCAGGACATCACTCTATCATTTGTACTTTTCTGGTTAGAATATGAAAAAGTCTTCAAATCTGAGAGTTTTGGCTTTGAAGACAGGTGTGGGCATCTGGGGAACCTGGGAAGTATCAGTCACCTGGGAGAGTTGTGCTGACTGGGAGAGGACCTCATTCTTGTTCATCGTTGGGTCATTTATCTTCCTGCACAAGATGACAGCTTTCTTCCAGGTAATTAAAACTGACCTGCTCAGCAGCCCTGCTGGGAAGGGGCTAGGTGGAGATGACCAATGGAATGTTGCTATTCCACACTCAGTGGGTGTTGGTGAGCTGAGCCAGAAGGTGCCCATTGGAAACTGCACACTGAGATGTGAATGGTGCAGAAGAAATCAGGAAGAAAAGAATTTGGGTGAAAGAGGCATATGAGAAATAAAGAAGGAAACAGATGTATAGAATGAGTCGGTAGTTTAACTGGAGAAAAGACTATAGGGATCATACTAGTTTGTGTTTTCAACAAATCCCAAGCATGGATCCAGGATTTCCTTGAAGCCTTAGAGTTGAAATGCAATAGCTATATCGACTCCAATATGGGCCAGTGTCCACCACCTGGGAATCTGCCTTATACTGGTACTCAGAGTTTTTCTAGAGCTGCCTACAACTGAGCCCACACATTGACCACACAGGACCTGACATTCTCTAAAGCTGATCCTCTGAATAACTGTTAGCAGGAATATTTTCTATGTAAGGCACTCCTCCTTTCTTTGGTAAACCACTACCCTGACTTACCCTTGATCTGTGGCCCATCAAGCTCTAGCAGATGTTCTAGTGTTACTGAGGAACTGGCACTACCTTTTATGGGTTCTTAGTCTTATCAATAAAAGACTTTGAAAACAGGCTCAGAAGAAAGCTCCAGGAAAATTTCACATTGTTTGAGAGAAAAGAAATAGGATACACAAGCTGTAAAGCTCAGCAGCTTCTGAGAGGAGAAAGATGGATAATAGGAACAGATAAAGTCTTCCCTTTTGAGTGAGGAGCCATAAAACAGTCAAGTTCAGCAATAGCATGAAACAGGGGAGGGTCTTCAAAAAACTCCAGTGTCACGGTGGGCAGACTGAAGATTTTGGTCAGGATCCAAAGAAGAAATAAAGAGGGAGAAAGGTAAATATTATGACTTTTGTTTTATAACTCAAAAATGGCAGGCTTAGCAGTGAGGGTCTGCAATCAGCTACATTAAGGGAGGGCCATCAGTGGGTTTAAGCATATTGTCTCAATAAAAAAACAATTCCTCCCACCTCCTTAGCAGGTCTTTTTGTGAGGGGTAGTCTCTTGGCTGATTGATCACAGGTTCCATTGGACTGGCTTCTTTCTTTCTTTCTTTCTTTCTTTCTTTCTTTCTTTCTTTCTTTCTTTCTTTCTTTATTTATTTTAGATTAATGGAAGGGACTATTTCAGTTACATTTTCAGTGCTAGGACAAAATACTCAATCAAGAGTATCTCAGGGAAGGAAAGAGTTTATTTCAGTTTACTTTTCCAGAGGGTAGTGTCCATATCAGGAGAAGGAAGCTGGCTTTACATTATCATATCACCATAGAGATAGAAAGACGAGGAAGCAGGGTGTGGCTCGAACTCCTCATGCTCTGCCTCCAGTGACACCCTTCCTCCAGCAAGACTCCTCCTAAAGGTTCCACAACCTTTTCAAATATCTGGGGACCAAGTTTTCAAGCACATCAGCCTATGGAGGACATTCAAATTGCCACAGTGACCATCTGTTAAGGCAGTTCAGAATGCCAACATGTCTCTACCCAGGGCCAGAGGTAAAACTCAAATTCTATTGATTGACCAGGAGGAAGTAGATTCCTCTTAGCAAAGCTCAGATGCCTCTAGCATTCTTTTTTTTACTAGGGATAAGGTAAGTTGGCCTCAAAGCTTAACATTAGGAAGGGGTTCATCCTCAGTGGCCTCCAAGCCTGCTAATGCCTGTATAATTACCTCACTAATAAAGAAGTTTTTCCTCAGCTGGAGAGATTGCTTGGTGGTTAAGGCACTTGCCTAAAAAGCCTAAGGACTCATGCTTGACTCTCCAGATCCCACGTAAGCCAGAAGCACAAGGTTATGCATACACAATATCCTACATGTGCACAGGGTAGAACATATGTCTAGAGTTCAGTTACAGTGACTAAATGCCAATTCTCTCTCTCTCTCTCTGTGTCTCATGTGCACACGCACATGCATGCTGTGGTGGTTTGAATAGATGGCCCCAATATATTCAGTGTTTTATTAGCTTGTAGTTTGCATCTGTAGCCGCCTTGCTGGAGGCAGTGTCACTGGGCGGATCTTAAGGTGTGGTGATGGGTTTCAGAGTTCAATCTAAAGTTATGCAAAGTGTGCCTAGCTGGCGTTCCTGAAGTTTGCTGTGCTGTGTGGCTTTTGGCCTTTTTTGCTTCACTCTCTGCTTGGACCTGTGAAGGAAGGCCAGCTTCTTCTGCCATATGGAACTTCCCCTGGATCTGTAAGCTTCAATAAATATCCCTTCCTCCATAACTGTGCCTGGTCTGGAAGTTTATCTCAGTGAACTTGAAGCTGTCTGCTACACAAGCTGTCATGCTATCGCTCTCACTCTCTCTCATAAAAAAAAAGCCAGTCTCTTGGGCTTGCCTCAAAGGAAAAACCAAAAATAAAAATTAAAAGGAAGCCTTTCCTATGTTTCTCTTGGTCCAGATATATTTTCACTACTTTCTGAACCCAATGACCTAGCTGTGATAATGTTTCTGATTTATGAGATCAGACTTCATTGTCTGACAACGATGAAAATAACAATCCCAGGCAGGAAAAGAAGGACAACAAAAATTTTATTGAGAAGCAAAAGGACAGTAACAGCCCCCTCTAGCAGAGAGGAATCCCAAAGGGGGTTGTTATCAAGTAGCATTCTGGATGGAAGACTTTTATGTCTTAAAAACAAGCCTGATTCGTTCTTGTCATATTGTAAGTTAGGCATCAAGGTTAGATGATGGATGGTTAATTGGAACATACATGGGCGATCCTAATTTGTCAACAGATCAGAAAGAAGAGTACTGTGGTAGTTTGATTCATGTGTCTCCCATAAACTCATGTGTTCTGTATGCTAGGTATCCAGGTGGAGGCAATTTTGGAATAGGAGCCTTTTAGAGGTGGTATATTTCTGGGGGAAAACTTACAGGTTTTTATAGCCAGCTTCCCCTCACCAGTGAATGGCACACTCTCCTGCTGCTTTTGTCCACATGATGTTGTCTAGGCGGTGATATCCAGCCTCTGCTCATGCAACAGTTTCCCCTGCTATCATGGAGTTTCCCCTCAAGTCTATAAGCCAAAATGAACCCTTTCTTCCAACAAGCTGCTTTTGTTCAGTTGCTTTGTGCCAGTATCTCAAAGCTAAATGTGACAGTAAAATTTGGTCCCAGTGGAGTGGAGTTGTTGTTCCTAGAAACCTGACTATGTGACTTTTGGCCTTTTGGAACTGATTTGCAGAAAGAATGTGGGAGGATATGAAGCTTTGATCTGCAAGACACCTTGTAGTATTGAAGGAAGAGTTTCATGGATTATTCTGGTGAGAGTTGAAAGATATGAATGCAGTAAGAACTATGGACTCTGAATTTGGCTTTTAAGGGAAAGAAAGTTTTGTCTGAGCTGGTCTAGAAATGGTTTGTGTGAGAGGCTTGCTGTGACCTGCCTGTGTCCAGAGAATTTATTCAGGTTGTGTTGCAAAGAAATGGACTGATGTGAACAGATGGATATGGCACAGAAAGAAATGAAAGCTTCAGGCTAAAAACAACAGCTCGGTTCAGCTGCAATTGTTTGTGAGATTACAGCTATTGAGATTGGACCAGCTGTTCTGCACTGGAACAGCAGGAAGAATGCTGACTCTTTTGGAAGTAAGGGGCCTGAGTGCTGAAGGAGTATCCTACTCTGCAAAGTTGGCTTTATCCTCCCCACCCCCTGCCCAGATTAACAAATTGGTAACCCACCTGTTGCTATAGAGTATAGCAAATGCAGGAAAGGGAGGGTCATTGAACTTGCAATGCAGTCTCAGTGTGTGTGTGTATATTGAATTGGCCATGAACAATGTGAAGCAGGCTTGTTGTATTACCTGTGTGGACACCTGATAGAGGCATGAGGATAAACTATGGGTTGCAGTAAAGAACCTAGATGTTTTTGAAACAGCAGGACTGTGACAGTCACCAAGGAGAGTTTAAGGCTTGGAATGTATCATTCTCCAGGCTCTGAGGAGCTCAACTCTAGGGGTGCAATTAGAACTCCAGAGATTCATCACTTGTTAGAATTATTGGTATTGGAGACTTGTCACTGATTAGAATTGCTGGAGATGGAGTTACAGAATTTGATATTTTCCCTGTTTTTTTTTTGTTGTTGTTGTTTGTTATTGTTTTTTTTGTTTGTTTGTTTGTTTGTTTTTGGGTTTTCGAGGTAGGGTCTCACTCTAGCCCAGGCTGACCTGGAATTCACTATGGAGTCCCAGGGTGGCCTAGAACTCACGGTGATCCTCCAACTCACGGTGATCCTCCTACCTCTGCCTCCCGAGTGCTGGGATTAAAGGCATGCACCACCACGCCCGGCTTCCCTGTTTGTTTTAAATCTTATATTGGTTCAATCTTTCTCTGCTATGCCCAGTGCCATCTTTTCAGCACGAATGTTTATTCTGTGTCATTATGGTTTTGTTTTTTTGTTGGTATTATAGCTCAGTTAAGAGATTTTAGACTGCAGAGCTATGTGAACGTCATTGACATTAATAAACACTATGGTGACATTTAAAGTTGGACTGAATGTATTGCCTTTTACATTGTGTATGGTTATGTGTTTATGGGAGCCATGGTCATAATGCAGTGGTTTGAATTAGGTGTCCCTAATAAATGCATGTGTTCTGAATGCTAGGTCTCCATCTGGTGAAAATTTGGGAATTGGAGCCTCCTAGGCATGTTGTATTGTTGGGGGCAAGCTTATGGGTATTACAGCTAGCTTCCCTTTGCCAATATTTGGCAAACTGTCCTATTGCTGTAGTCCACCTGATGTTGGCCAGGAGGTAATATCCAGCCTCTGCTCATGCCATGTTTTTTTGTTCTTTTTTTCCCTTTTCATTAAAAAGTTTCTTCTGAGGTCTATAAAACAAAATAAGCCCTTTCTTCCTACAAGCTGCTTTTGGTTAAGTGCTTTGTGCCAACATCTCGAAGCTGACTGCAGTAAGTGCAGACTTATAAAGAGCCTGTCAACAATAAAGACCACCAAAGATGCATGAGGAAGAAGCAAGAATTTTTAATAAAAAAAAGAAGCAGGCAGCGCCTTTTTGAATTTCAGTTTCCAAAATGTTTATTCTTTGGGCTTATCACCTCATACGTACTGGGATAACAGGAAAAAGACAGAAGGTTTTTGTGAGGACAAGGAAAAACCAAAACCTTCATACACTGATTGCTGTTAAGGCTGTAAAACATTGTAATCACTTAGGTAAACAATTTTGTAGTTTCTCAAAAATTAAGTTTGAGTTACCATATGTCTCAATAATTTCATTCTAAAATAGTTGCATCTTAATTCCTAGTAATGATGTTTTGCAATGCTTCATGACAAAGAGTAATTAGGACTGCCAATGGTGTTAAGATCATCAATTAGCTGGCCCTAAACCAATGAAAGAATCCTGGAGCTGGTCTCAGTGGGGTTACAATGATACCTAAAGGGAGAGATGACCAGCAGAACTAGAGGATAGAAATGTGCCAAAATCTCCTCAGTGTTGCTCACTTTCATAATGGATAAAGAGATCTATGAGCCCAATAATATGGGCAGCTTAGAGAATCTGGAAAGGGGAATGAGCAGAGAAATTACTGAAACCTCCAGAAAAGAAGGTAGCCCAGCTAACTTTAAGCCCATTGAGATCCATGTCAGATACCTGCTGAGCTCAAGAAAATATCAATTTTTGTTTATTTTTATTTATTTATTTATTTGAGAGTGACAGACAGAGAGAGAAAGAGAGAGAGAGAGAGAGGGAGGGAGGGAGAGAATGGGCGTGCCAGGGCTTCTAGCCACTGCAAACAAACTCCAGACACGTGCGCCCCCTTGTGCATCTGGCTAACATGGGTCCTGGGGAATCGATCCTCGAACCAGGGTCCTTAGGCTTCACAGGCAAGTGCTTAACCGCTAAGCCACCTCTCCAGCCCAAGAAAATATCATTTTATTGACTAAGCAACTATTGTGGTAAATTATAATAGTTGCCACAGAAAACTAGTACTAGTCAATGTACTTATAAATGTATCTACACAAAATATAAACAGAGCTGTCCATACAAATGTTATTCATAGTAGCCAAAACAGTAGAAAAAACCCTCAAATGTTCACACTGACAGATAAAGAAAATGTGGTATATCTATACCATGTAGTTTATTCCATTAAAAGGAATGAAGAGGATTTGTATAAGATGACTAACTAGAAGCAAATTCTGTATGACACTAGGATTGAGGAAAATCAGAGAATATGGGATGCTCTGTACAGAAGGAAGGAAGGAAGGAATGAAGGAAGGAACGAAGGAACGAAGGAAGGAAAGACAAGAGATCACAGGACAAATGGAATGCCTGGCGATATAGGATAAGCAGTGAAATAGGCAAACCAGTCCATCCTGCTGCCCAAACAGGTGAGAGAATAAAGACTCTTCCACAAGTTAAGCCAGGAATCCCTGGCTTAAAAAGAGGTTGAAATTCAGTCCTAGCCATGGAAAAAGCTCATAGTTCATGCAAATTTTAAATCATTTGGATAATTTGGTTTGAGAGTAACTCCTGGGACTGAAAATATGCCTCAGTGAATAAAGGTGTTTGCTTGCAATGCTTGTCAGCCTGGATTCAATTATGTAGCACACACATATGTGTGTAAATAATTAAAAAAATTTTATGTTTTTGAGGCAAGCTCAACAGACTTTTTTTTTTATGAGACAGCATGAGATCAAGAGTGAGACAGAGAGAAAACTGGTGTACCAGAACCTCCAGCCACTGTAATTGAACTCCTGATGTGTGTGCCACCTTGTGCACATGTGTGACCTTGCCCATGTGTCACTGTGTGCATCTGGCTTACATCGGATCTATGGAGTCAAACATGAGTCCTTAGGTTTTGCAGGCAAGTGTCTTAACTGCTAAACCACCTCTCCAGCTAAGAGAAAGTTCTACATTGCAGCTCATGACTTATAATTTAAAATGATATTTAAATGAAATAAGAAAAAACATTGACAGGCTCATTTTGGCATTCTCTACACCCTGGAGTGTTGTATACCCAAGCACCATCTTGAAAGTGTGGGGGTGTTGTTTGAGATTGAGCTACTCTTTGGAACTGGAAACAAGGAACAATCCTAAAGCAGGAAGTTTAAGGACACTCAACCACGGCCACTGTGTGGAACATGGCTCCATGAGGTAGTCATGGACTTGGAGAGGGCTGGGGACACAGACATCTGAAGCTCAGGTAACAGGCTTGTTGGCAAAGGGCTCAGGGGTTGTTGGTATGTCTTTTTAGCAAGAGCAGGATATATGCAAAAAGTGATAATCCTGATCCAGAGGTTATCAGAGCTTCCTCTCTGCTGTGCACTTTTGCATGTGCAGGATTGAGAACTTTGGAGCCTAATTCCAGTGGACATTTCTACAGCCTGTTGCTTCCTACAAGGTTTTTAATAGTGTGCAGGATCAAAAAGTCAAAGAGAAGCAGAACTCAGTAATCCATGTGAACCCTTTCTCCCAACACATTGGAGAGACACTTCGCATCTCTTGGGTGATGGAGAACCTGTCAGATGCACAGGCAGCAAACTGAGGGTGGTCAGAAGTAGTTCCTGGTATACAAAGAATGGAGGACCCTCCAGAGGTTGCAGCACTGTTGAACAACTGACTTGCCATTACTCAGGCTAAGCACCAGCTGAACAAGATGAAACAGGAAGTCTATGACTTTAAATGACCACATCTACCTGGAAGTCTACAATAGTAGATAATTAGGGGGTGGGGGGTGCTGCTCCAATGTATTATTTCTGTGTTTTTGTTGGGGGGTTGTTTTCTTTTCTTTCTTTTTATTTATTTATTTATTTATTTATTTATTTATTTTTGAGGTCTGACCATGCTCTAGGCCAGGCTGACCTGGAATTTACTGTTTAGTCACAAGCTGGCCTCAAGTTCACAATCATCCTCCTTCTTCAGCCATCTGAGTGCTGGGATTAAAGGCATGCACCACCATGCCTAGTTATCTTTTTTCTTTGTCCCATGTATTTTCCTTTTCACTCCTTGTATATAATAAGAATTAATTTTAAATTTTGACACGCTCGTCTATGTATATAATATATTTTGATCTTATTCTTCCACACAAACCCCCCATTACCCTCTTTTATTATACCCTGCCCCTCCCACAAAACTTTACATCTTCCCAGTTAATCCACATCTGACTTTAATGCCTTGTTTGTTTTGTTTGTTTGCTTGCTTTGTGTTTTGACCCATTGAGTTAAATTCATGCTTCTTACATGAGTGTGGATAGGAGGAAACTCACCGGAGTGTGGGCAACTTACCAGTTGCTATACCATTGAAAAACATGACTCCCCTCTCCCAGTAGCTATTAGCTGTTATTACCTACTCTGGGAGGCATTGGGTCTTATGAGCAGTTCCTGCATCCATAATAACATATTGACAGGCTCAATCTTGTATAGAAAACCAGAGCTTGTGTGAGTTCATGACATAACAGTATTTTATTATATTATTATTATTATTATTATTAAACATATTTTGTATGGCTACATCATGTGTTTGAACCTTCTTTTCCCTTGTCCGTGTCCCCATTCCACTGGGGGACCCTCCTCAGTGGGGTTGCAGTTCTTCCCTATGGGGTTGTGGGTTATGTGTTGTGGAAGCAGCCATTACTTGTTTTGGGGGACAGAAACCAGTATGAAGTTATTCTTTTTCTTGTGTTTATATAATTTGTTAAAACATTGTTTTCTTTCTTATGCAATCAGGTTGGATTTTTCAAATCTCTTACTAGCTTCTTTCCCTCTTCTTAACAGTCCTCTCCTGTCTTCAAAATTGTGGTTTTTTTTTAAATCTAACCTGGGTTCTTCTTTCTTTTTCTTGCTCCTTTCCTTTATTTCATTTAATTATTATTTTAACTTTTACTGAAAGTAGTTTTAAACTCATATTTTTCTCTACATTCATTACCTGTGGCCACTAGTATATAATAAGTAGTTGACCTTAGTCAATGTAAACTGCATTTGTATACCTGGTAGGATTCAGTGTTGATGTTGTCACTACAGCTTATCTTCTGCTTACTGAGTGGAATTGTGACTGAGCCCCTAAGACAAGGTTACAGAGGTTTCATCATACAAAATAGTAGATGCTTTGATGTTCCAATCACATCAAAACATATACCATTCAGACCAAAAGTCAACAAACAAATTTTAGAATTGAACTGCACCACTGATCAAGTGTACTTAACAAACATCTACAGAACATTACAACTCCAGAAGACAAATGCTTCCCAGCAGTTCTTGGAACTTCTCCAAATATAGACCACATTTTAGGCCACAAATAAGTCTTGACAAACACTAAGGACTCTAAATCATTCCTTGTATCTTATAAGACCATAATTAAATAAAACTAGAAATCAATAGCAAGAGAAATGACAGAAACTGTATAAAGTACATGGAAATTAAATAATGCATGTTTGAATGTCATGTATGCCATTGAAGGAAGGGAGAAAATTTTATTTGTTTTACTTTTATCCATGCTTATTGACAATAAAAAGTGCTGAAAAGGATATAGGTTAAACAGATCCTTTATACACTGCCAACAGAATGTAAACAAGTATACTATAAACATAGAAGTCAATGTGGAGGTTCCTCAAAACACTCAATACGGATCATAAGGATACAGCTATACTGTATGTCTCCAGGGTACATAGACAAGAAATCTAAGAGATTACCAAGGAACCTAAAAGGTATGCTGCAGAGATACTTGAACATCCATATTTATTATGTCACTATCACAATAGCCATAATTCATTATTCAGAGAATTCATAGTTCTCTCTACTGTTAGAGAGACTGTTAATGGAATTCCTTTCTGGAGTAATGGAGATATGTTCTAGAATTCCATAATGCTGATGGTCAATGTCCTCAAAACCACTTTGTCCACTTTACAGGTGAATTGTTTAACATGTGAATTACATGTTAGAGTATTCAAATCAAATTTATTCATATGAAATTGTATTTATAAAAATTATTTTCAAACTTATACTGAAAATAAACTGGTTTCCTTACAATAAAATGAGAACTCTGGGAGGGAGCAGCAGTTTTGGTCAAGTGAAAGTCCAAGGAAGTCTCATCACAGCCGCCATGTCCCCGCTGAAATGTTCTTGCTGTCCAGTTCTCAGCTATGGGGTAGTCCAAGCATTTGTTTCTTCCTCTCTCCCTGCAGGTTAAAGGACTCACAAGACCTGATTCTTTTATTCTTCCATGCTATTTTGTTTTCTCCTTTGAGTCTCAGTGCACAGCTGTGCCTCACGGGACACTGGGACAATCACAGAGTCTATGCCACTCCAGGACAGAACACTGCTCCTAGTTTTTTCTTTTCTTTTCTTTTCTTTTCTTTTCTTTTCTTTTCTTTTCTTTTCTTTTCTTTCTTTCTTTCTTCTTTCTTTCTTTCTTTCTTTCTTTCTTTCTTTCTTTCTTTCTTTCTTTCTTTCTTTCTCTCTTTCTTTTTACCTAGTCTGGTTAACAGGACAAGCAAGTCCTGTGTAGCCTATCTTTGAACCTTTAAAGTCACCTTGGGATCCCATTATCACCCTGACTTTGTAATTGGGATGTGGCAGGGGAGAAGGAAAATAATATAGCTCTGTCCTCAGTGTTGAACAAGTTCTTGCTTTTCTCACATCTGTTTTTCTCTGTTGCCAGTCTGGAGATTTTCTAGTCAGATTGGAACCAGCTAAAACCTAGGTCTTTCTGATGGCATACTTTCACACATTCTTTACCTCAAATCTGAACTACGCCTGACAAAGTTCAACAGCATGAATCTGACTCTTCATTTTTCTATATTTTGCAGTTATACCATTTCCCTGGAAAATGACTGTAGCATGCCTTCCCTCATCAGGTTGGGCCAAGAACCATGGGTGTTGGGAATTATAAAGTGAGAACTGTAAATTATATTTCATTATTTCAAAGCACAGTAAATGCACAAGGTGGCCAGAGTCTGGACCAAGTGGGAACCAGAAATGGTCTCTGGTTTGTGACCTTGCTGCTTATCAATGTCATTCTCTGACTAAATGACTCCTCAACACCTGAATGTTTTGCAGGATTTTAAAATAATGACGAACCAAACTCATCTAATATATTATTTTTTATTTCTAGAAAAAAATCTTTCACACATGTGAAATATAAAGTTATAAAATTACAACCATGAGCACTCCTGAAGTCCCATAGACAAGAAAAGATCTGAGCCAAGTTTCTCAGGTTCAAAGTTTCTCTTCATTTGTGACTTGTTTGTTTGATTTGTCATTTGTTTGCATCATTAGCTGAAAAATAACACTAAAGGCCAAGGAGTTAAAGGGAAATTTTGGATGGCACTCTTTCTACTGGGGAGAGTCTATGAATTGCTACCACCATTAGGAAATGAATACTATAGTAACTAAAGTAGGTTGTTCTGTAACAACTGCCAAGTTTAAACTTTAAGATTTGGGTTTTGCTTACAGGATAGTTCATGATGCATTTGGTTGTTCCTCCACCCTACTTAGGGTGTCTGTCTTCAGAGGTCTAGGAACCCATACTCCATGGATAGAATACCAAAAGATGATTGAATTGACATATAAGAATCGCTAATTCTGTTTGGCTGTGGTACTTAAAATATTTTAAAATGGCAAAATAATTATAAAAGTAGTGATTCTTTCTGGTTCAAGGGAAGATGAATATTTTCTGTATTATTCTAAAACTTTATACAACATATTATAAAAATGGTCAATAAATGTGGTCCCAGAAAACAAATTTTACAAATATTTTTGAAGCACTGTGCTTTCTGTGTCTACAGCACAATGTGGATGATTCAGTAAGAATATCCATATCCTGCTTTCATTTACTGATATTCAACCCAGGTGTGATGGGAGTCAGATCCCCATATGCCCACTGAATGCATGCTGGCAGAATCTCCAGTGGCCAGCACCACCATGGTATCAATAGACAAGCCTGTAGGTAAACACTTGGAATCACACTACAGAACTAAAGAGAAAGCAAGAGTTCAGTCCCTGCCTCCCAAACTAGCTATGTGACCTTGTGTGTACTGTTCATTCTCTCTGTCCTCATGTGCAGTGCATAGATAATGACAGTACTATTGAATTGAGATTATTAATTGAGACAGTGCATGTAAATTATTTACCATTGTGTGATCCCAGATGAGTATGAATTCATGGTGATATTATTGCTATTATATTTTGATCCCCCTGGAGGATGATATCTAAATAATTAAATAAGGAAATTCTGATGGATGCTCGATATTACTGATGGTTATATCTTCAGGAAAGTTCACCTGATTGACTTTTAAAAGTAAAAGAAAATCTTTGTGGTCATGATTTGTTTCCAAGTCTCCTTAAACAAACTGCAGTAATCTTCTTTCATTAAATGAGAAAACATTACAGGTGATTATATTTTATACATTATTCCTCATTCTTGTCCCTTTTTTTCCATATATTTCTATACGTTCTGCCAAAAGGTCTATAATTTATAGTCTGAATGAGGAGGTTAAGAATATCTCTTATTCTTGTCAGAATCAGCACACACACCTTTACAGAAAATAAAACACCTAAATAAAGAGTGATATAAACAGTGCAGCTGCCATCCTCTTGCTCTTATTCATAGTTTTTCACTCTATTTGAGCTTTTCCACTCTACTTGGTACTTTAATATATCTATTTATTGCTACAAGTAAACCGTCATGTCTAAAAGTAGTAGCAGTGAACTTTTCCTCAAATTTCTGCTAGTTAGTTGGGGGGGTCCCTCTGCAAACTGCTCCTGGATACATTACCAGGCCACATTCCATGAGGTCAGGTAGTTCAAACTGGTGTCATTCACATGTCTGGACTGGGATGCCACTTGTGACATGGCTCCCCTCATTGCTTTCTGAGGCTTCCTAGGCTTCTGTAAACCAGGTTACTTCCTTCTAGTTAACATGTAAGCAGAGTCTATTTGTCCAGGCAAAGAGGGGAACGATGACACAACATGGGTCAGAGGAGCCAAGTGACACTTGCCAGAAGATATCACCCAAGATGGGGAAAGTTGTGGCTATTGAACTCTTGATTTTGAAACCTCACTTGTTCTGATATAAGCCTATTACCCCTTAACAACATCACTGAATTTTCTACAAATTGATCCTAATAAGAAGTCACAGATACTCTCTATTTTCCAGTGCTATAACAAAATATCACAAACCATGTAACTTAAAAATAAATTTGTATCCTATAGTTTTGAAGGGTGAGAAGTCCAAATTCAAGGTTTTAGCATCTGAAAGTGTTTTTTTGTTACATCATAACATGACAGACAGCAGTTTCCCATGGTAAGTGAGCATGGCAGGGAGGAGTGAAATGAGAGAGAATGCACCTGCATATCCCATCATAGCTGGACCATTGGCACAAAAAATGGCATTAAAGCCAGGAGTAGTGACACATGTCTTTAATCCCAGCACTGGGAAGGCAGAAGTAGGAGAATTGCCCTGAGTCTGAGGCCACCCTGAGACTACATAGTGAATTCTAGGTCAGCCTGGACTGGAGTGAAACCCTGCCTCAAAAAAAGCAGAAGAAAAATTAAAAGAAAAAAATAAGAAAATAGCGTTAAGTCTTTCAGAAGAATAGAGCCTAATGACCTAGTTACCTCTGGAACACCCTCCATGATTAAATGCCTGACCTCTGGAAAGTAAATTCAAACAGTGCCTCCCGTGGGAAAAGCAGAGGCATTCTTGCGACCTGGAACCAGCTTATCCTCTGCAACACGACATGGCAGGACATGATCATCTTCACCCCACAGAGGTAAACCACGCATCTTATTTTCCCCAAGTCAGCAAATTCATGGTGCTCCAGATAAGACTCTGCCAATCAGAAATTCTGGAGGTAAAAGACAATTAAGGGGTTAGGTTTCTTGAGGCACCGGTGGTTGGAGCTCTAACCACATGTGTGCTTCTCAGTGGTTTACCAACAAGTGCCAAAGTCTACCCTGCTCCAGAACTCTTGATGGAGGGAGCTGGCAGAAGTTTGAAGGTATTCTGAGAAGTATAATGACATACTGAGACGTGTGTGAGTCAGCCTAAGCCAGCCTGAAATCGCTTGTGTCACCTTCTTGTAGACACAGTTCATCCAGCTGTTTGTTTAAGCCATCGTTTCTTTACAGTAAAGCCTTGTCATGTAACATGGCTCTGCTTCTCTGTATGAATGCTGATGGATACAATGTGGAGTATTACAGTATTTCTACTGAGATTTAGCAAATATAAAAGGGAAAATGACACATTCACCATCCATGGCATGTATTCAAAAGACATAAGTTCTTAACTTCAGTTACCTGAACTCACATGTGTGTGGAAGGCCATTGAAAAGATTGGCTACTCTGTAGAATGTTCTGGTGGAAATGAAGAGTTGAACAAGTATGGACTTTAATAACTATATGTTGGTGCACTGAAGTTTCAGTGAAAAGGAAGTAGCATGCTTGGTGCTCTCGGTCCTTACCTCAAGTCATGTAGAAGAGGAAACTTCTATAGCTATATTAATAATATTCTCTAGTTTTCATAGTTAAAACGTAGGAGAATTAACCCCACAGTAAATCCTAAAGGTAGCTGACTTATAACACTGACGGAAATCACAGCAGTAAACAGGTCCCTTATTATAATATCAGGGAATTAACCAGGAAAGGAATAGACCCTGAGCTTAGAGTAGGATGTTCAGGAAAAGATCTATGCTTCTGAGACCCATACGTGGCAAGTTCTGACAACTTCTCTTGCCAAAAGTAGATTTCTCCTCAGGCTGTAAGGTGAGCCTCTTCTTCCTTTAAGTCCATATGGTAACCACACCTGAGCAGGTGTCTTGCAGGAATACTAATTGAAAATTGTACCCAACCCACCACTTCTCCATGCTTCCCAAATCTGTGATTAGAGTCTAATATCAGCTATGGATGCACTATGGACCACAGAGGATAAGTAGAAGATCTACTGTCACAGGAGATTCCATACACATCATGAAAAATTGCAAAGTTTTACCGATTTATTTTGAGAGTAAGAAGCATGGAAATTTACCCTTGAGACAATATATCTGACCATACTATTCCAGCCTGTTCCCAAGCTACATGCAAGGTTGCTATACTTAGTGAGTCCATAGTTAGAGCAAGCTCTGCAGAAGACCCATCCTACTGGGAAAAATGCCCTGCACAGGAATAGCATCTTCCAGAAGATCCAGTGTGGTCTGTAGTAGGATCTGAGAGGAGATTTCATGAGGACAAGGATTTTGGAAAACAGTCATTCTCTCCTTCTAGATGCATCTCTCCTTAAGAAAGCCAAGCCATAGCTGAAACCACAGAGGAATTAGGGAGACAAGCATGAGTGCTGCTTTCATGCTGAACCTGATAATCAGCACCAGGGTATAGAAGACAGACACTGAGGATATTCAACACCTACCAAAGCAGAGATCCAGAGGCTCCTAAGATCTTATTACTGAAGTGGCTTTAAAACTCACCTACCATGGCTCAGAGAATTTTGTGGAAGAAGGAGCAGAAAGATTGTAAGAGCAATAGGTTGAGACATCATGCCCAAAGGCATGCCCTTCCCCCCCCCCCAAGAATAAATGACTGCTGCTCCCACAACTCATGAACCAGAACCCCACAGGGAATACCTGAAGCCTCACTGAGGAGCATCCCTAATGGAATAGGTGCAGGGATGAGGGGAAAGAGGGTACCAACACATGATGTATCCATAGGAAATATATGGTAAATAATAATATTAATTAAAAAAACATAAAAAAGAAAAGAAGTATCTTCTAGACTTATACTGAACCATCGTCGTTTCTATGTGACTAAAATGTATGTTAAGAATCACATGTTCTCCAAAAACTCGGTAGCAGAAGCCCGTAAGCTAGAAAAAGGCTATAAGGGAGAAAGGAGAAGGAAGGACTTTAGGTGATGGTATTGTATATATGTAAGTAGAAGAACAGATGACAGGGAAGGGAATGGCCTAAGTGAGGCTGAGGGAAGAGACTGAATAAGAGAAGTATGGGAGAGGTCAATAAAATTCAAGATATTCTGAATGAGACATATGAAAGCCTATTTCTTTGGATAATAGCACATCCAGGAGCTGTAAATATCTACTAGAAAATTTTTAGTGCCAGGCATGGGATACATACCAGTGAGTTATTGGCCAGGGAGGTCCCTGTTGCCTCAAAGACATTACAGGCTGTTGTCAAGGCCCTTGTTTCCCCATGAGTAACAGATAGTAACACCCTATTTCTGAAGACTTCACATGCATGGGCAGCAAGGTCACTAAGAAATCAAGCTGGTGCTGAGCTGAAAAACTTCTCCCTGTATACCAGCCAACTGAAAGCTGGGAGAAAAAAAAAAAAAAAGCTACATTGCATGCTGCCCATGGGAGACAGAAGTCATCATTGATGAAAACAGTGGACACTGGAAGCCTCAAGTTTGGCCAGACAGGCCAAATGACCGAACAAGCACAATAGTGGCATGTCTGCTCTGGGGGAAACCAACTGCGGTTTAATTGGACTGGAGGTCCACTCTATGGGAGGAAATACATGCTTGGTACTGAAAACCTAATCAAAAGCCTATGGCAGGGGAGGTCATATGCCTTAGGGGTATACAGCATGCTCTTGTCTGCCTAAATGCATATATTATTCTCAGCAAACTGCCCTGAAAGCACTAAATGCTCATATTCACATATTAATGCTACTCTCACTTTTAGTTAGAGAAACTTCTCTTTTCAGATGGCGGTGACTACTGCGATGACACAAAAGGCAACATAGTGCTGAGAAGAAGGACAGCTCAGCACTGAAACATATCTAGAACACCCTCCAAGGTTCAGGGTCCATTGTGGAAGAGATGGCAGAAAGAATGTAAGAGCTAAAGGAACGGTAGCACTCCTTACAATGCAACTGTCCAGACAGAAATTGGCCTCAATATCCATGACCTCACAGTGCCTAGCAATACTTTCACCAGACCCTCATAATAGGAGAAAATGACAATGACATCAAAATAAAAGAGAGAGTAATGGAAGGAGGGAGGGGATATGATGGAGAGCAGAGTTGTGAAGGAGAAATGGGGGAGGGGAGGGAAATATCATGGTTTACTGTCTGCAAGTATAGAAGTTGTCAATAAAAAATTAAATTAATGATAAAAAAGAATTGTAGCCCGCGTAGTCGTCTCACCAGCAAGAACGCACGTGGACACCAGGATCCTTCTGCAGCAAGCGTTTATTGAACAGATGAAAGAGGAAGACCCAGAGCCCCGAAATGGCGCCGCTTATATAGCCCCTAGGTGGCGTGTACTCTGCTGATTGGCTGCGCGCTCATATGACGCTCATATGACGCTCATATGCCCGGGCTGGGCAGTGACTTGGCGCGCTTTTGCCACTTGCACATGCGCTATTCTACTTGTTCACCAGGGCCGAGGCCGGATGTCAGCGCCATCTAGTAATGGCGGTCACCTCTCGGCTCTCTACATCTCCCCCTGTTTGTTTTAATAAGATGACAACTGCCTCATAGCCCAGCCAGCGCAGCACCAAACAACCCTATGCTCGATCAAGCAAATTCCTTCCTTGGGGAATAAGTGATCAAGAGCTCACTCCCTCACCTTATCAGGTGCAATGGAGACAAGTCCTCTGAGTGCAAAGGCCAAGGGAGAGACAAAAAGGGGAGTTGACACCCATCCCTGTGCAATGGAATATTGTTCCTGGGGGTGCAAGGGCTGTCAATCTCATATTTTGGTGCTGCAGCCACTTAGGCAAGGGCTGATTAGACTTAGATCTCCCATCGACTCAGTGCAATGGGCTAAACCCTTGAGGTGCATCGACTGAGGGTCTCAGTCTAATTAATTAACCAAATTTCAGGAGATGATCCCTGTTCCATAGCCACAAGTGCTTGCGCAATAACGGCCTTGTCACATTGCTATTGAGCTCTGAGCTTGCAGAACAACCAAAGCAGGAACACTAAGCCACAACATAGGGCTGCACCAAACAGCGCCACTCCCACCCATTCCTTAAAGAAAGAGAAGGCTGAAGAAATCCAGGATGTCAGGCCCACAGCTAGGGAGGGGTCAACTCTAGTAGAGTAGGGTCTTCATAATGGATCTTGTCCACTTCTTCGGCTCCTGCACAGGATCTCGATGATTCGTCAGGTCTCACAAGTCTACGTGTTAGGCGTTCTGGTAGCCAGAATGGATTGTCTTCTTCCTGTGGAAAAACACAAACAGCTCCCCTGGATCTTATTAAAATAGGATCCGGGCCTCTCCATTGACCAGTCAAAACATCTTTCCACTTAACCATCTCCTGTGGCCTGGTAGGCTCTGAGCAATGACGGTCAGCCGCCGAATGGCCCTGACTGTCCAAATTTAAAAAATTAAGAGTAAAGAGTGCTATGGATATAGTCACTCGTGGGACTGAGGGCAGAGCCTCATCGACTCCCCCTTTTTGTTTTATTAAATAAGACTTTAGAGTGCGATGAGCCCGTTCTATAATACCCTGTCCTTGAGGATTATACGGGAGACCTGTCAAATGGGTCACTCCCATCTGGTGACAGAACTGTCCAAATTTTTGAGAAGTATAAGCTGGTCCATTGTCAGTTTTAAGAATTTTGGGCTTCCCCCAGGCACTCCACGCCTCGAGGCAGTGTTGAATAACATGGGCTGCTTTCTCCCCGGTTAATGGGGAAGCAAACATAACTCCAGAACAAGTATCAATGGAAACATGTAAATATTGTAATTTGCCAAAAGATGGGACGTGAGTAACATCCATCTGTCAAATTTGCAATGGGCGAATTCCTCTGGGATTAAAGCAAGGAGAGACTAAAACAATGTAAACTCAACCACCATCAAACAAACATCAAACTTCTGCAGTTCAAGTTCAATAGCCTTGAAAAGCAGGTTCCTCCTCCAGTCAACTCTTTCCAAAAGTGTTTGCATTTCTATGATAGCCTTTCCTCAGGCATCCTTTCCATTGTTTTAATGTAAAGCAGTTGGAACATCTTCCTTAAGATTGCTAATGTGTTTGACAATAGCAGGTTCAGTAACCTAAAAACAGTCTCTGCCTGTAATTTTAACTTGCTTGAGGTTTTCCAGCTTAAAATCTTAAATCTCTCAGTCCAATATCTCTAGCCAAGCACATCAGTCCATTACAAATTTAACCTTGATCAAACTCTCTGGACCTCAGCAGCAGAACGCAGCCAGCCCTTATTCCAATAGCCCAGTTCCAACAAGGTCCTCTGCAGTCTTTCCTTTCCCTTAGAAAGCTTAATGAGGGCATACTCTACCGGCGCATGGATGCGGCCTCCATCCGCAGCCTCAAACACCGGGAAGGCTTGTAAGCACCTCCTTCTGTCCCCCTCTGAAAGGAAGGAATCTGAACAATGCTTGCCGGCATAAGGCGGAGGAGCACTGGGAATGACAGGGGCGGCAGATTGAAAAGCCGCGCAGTTCTTATCTCCTATCTTCTTTTGTTTTCGATTTTGCGGTAGCTCATCAAAATAATATCTCTCCTCCCCATAGCAAGCCGCTTCGCCATCTAATTCTTCCTCCTCGGAGGGACTAAGATCCTCAGACTCTGAGCTATCAATTCCTAAAGCCTCCAATTCTTTTATCGGATAAAGAGGCCTCCTTTTTGGACTTCTCTTTTCCCTCTCATGTTTCTCTCCCAGGGCATCTTTTCCCTTGTCTTTTCTTTCTGTGGACTTAGCGTCCGCGGAAAGGCCTTTTTTCTTAGAGACGTCTTTTTCTTTTTCCTCAAGGGCCCCTAACCTTTTATCCCGTTCTGTTTCTGACATGCTGTCTTGTAGCTCTGAATGTGAGGCTCCCATGTTCACAAAGAAGAGAACGAGAGCCACCATCACAATAGGGAGAGCAAAAATTGCTCCTACCAATTTGGATGAAAGATGAGACAAGTCAAGACCAAACATGCCTCTCAGAACCTACCTTAGTGCTGCAGTTCTGAATCCTTCCCCGTGAATGGGGGGGTCTCCTCGGCGCCGGCGATGACAGGCACCCGGCGTCCCGGATTTTTCGGCACCAGTTGTAGCCCGCGTAGTCGTCTCGCCAGCAAGAACGCACGCGGACACCAGGATCCTTCTGCAGCAAGCGTTTATTGAACAGATGAAAGAGGAAGACCCAGAGCCCCGAAATGGCGCCGCTTATATAGCCCCTAGGTGGCGTGTACTCTGCTGATTGGCTGCGCGCTCATATGACGCTCATATGACGCTCATATGCCCGGGCTGGGCAGTGACTTGGCGCGCTTTTGCCACTTGCACATGCGCTATTCTACTTGTTCACCAGGGCCGAGGCCGGATGTCAGCGCCATCTAGTAATGGCGGTCACCTCTCGGCTCTCTACAAAGAATCACATGTTCTCTAAGCTACCCAGTCACAAACGAACATGAACAACTGCTGTCCATCATGAAATGGTGCTAGCATGTTTGACTTGCTAGAAAAGCTGAGCTCCAGCAAGACTTAAGGGCACACATTATTTGAGCAAGTGGCAATGTGCAGCAGCCACGGCTTTTGCACTTCGAGGTATCACAGTAAAAGTAAAGTGAATTTCTTTTTCCTTCACAGTGTCACAAACAGTAACTTCATCCTTCCTATAGATCTTAGCAACCTCAACATTTGAATATTGCCTTTCCTTCATAAGTTGAGAAGCTTTACTCATTCACTTATAAGAAACACCTTATAGCTTCTCCTTGACATATTCAAATTGCCAACATCATTTCCAATAAGGATGGTCTGAACACAAGCAAGCACTATGGTGCAAGGAAGTCAATCTGACAGCAGACACATCTACTAAATGACCATGAGGTGACACACAGTGGGAAACACTGGACAAAGGGACAATTCACATCCTGGAGAAGGTGAAGTGGGTCAGTGAAAGATTGCATAGTATGTAATTCAAAATATATGAATTATATATTTCTGTAAATTTCCATTTATTTTTGAGTCATGTTTGACCATTAGTAACTGAAACCACAAATAAGAGAAAATAACCATACCTCTGCCAGTGCTTCTATCCATAGTCTTTAAAAAGTCTTATCCACTGTGATACATTCCATAGGTCAACATCTGACTGAATCACTTTTTGTATAGTGCAAGCAGTACAGCAATGAACTAAATCCATAGAATCTGCTGGTGTTACACTGCACCCTATCACTATAAATTATACCATAAACAAGAGATCAGCAATGTGGTATCCACTCTGATGACCATTCAATGAACGATATCATTTTGCCCATAGCAAGAATACATAGATCCAGACTATATTTCATAAGCTACTAGAAAAATTCTGGTTTGCTCTTTTTACTTCATTAATCTTGAGTGACCTGGTCATGTCCTTCACATATGCCATATGAGCACAAATTATGTTCATATGCTCAAAGTATGCATTTTCTAACATTTTTACTTTGGTGATTAATATATTCTGATTTGAAGAGACTAAAATAAAAAATAATTTGTTACTGAGGCATTATTTGTGTGTATGTGTGTGTGTGTTGCTGGAAATTTAATCAAGGGTCACACTCATGCTAGGCAAGTATTCTATTACTGAGTTATAACTACAACACTTTTCTTGCTTTATATTTTGAGATGGAGTCTCCCTAAGTTGCCCAAGCTGACCTTAAACTAACTCTGTAGCCAAGGCAGCCTACTGAGAAATTATTCTTATAACCAAAGGAAACCTATGGAACTTGTCAAAATCTACATTTGGATTTGATATATTATGCTGGCAATGGATTCTAGCATGCCACAATGAAATGACTTCAGATCTCTTAGGCTTAAATACAACTTGTCCTTCTCCATGTTCTTGCATCCCCCAATACCTTACAGGATTCCCCAAGTGTACAATCTGCCACAATTCAGTAGTAAGACATTTATTTTGTTCAATTAAATGGTTATCAAGAATGATGGAGGTGTTAATGGAATGTTTATGCAGGATCAAACCTTGACATTTTGATTTATCTCTGCTAGCTTGGCGCAATGGAAAGGATCACAGGATGGGCAGAGAAGTATTATCTGCTGCAGAACCAGGGGTATTGACAAGAGAGACAATGTCAAATGACCCTGGAGTTCCTTGTGGTACCACATTATATTAAAAACTCAATGTTGGGCTGGAGAAATGGCCTAGCAGTTAATGCACTTGCTGCAAAGACAAAGGACCTAGGTTTTATTCCTCAGGACCCACTTAAGCCTGGTGCACAGGGTGGCTCATGTGTCTGGTGTTTGTTTGCAATGGCCGGAGGTCCTGGTGTGCCCATTCTCTCTCTGACTCTGTCTCTCTCTCTCTCTCTCTCTTTCTCCCCCTCCCCATCTCACTCAAATAAATTTTTAAAAGTCCAGTGTTTGTGAATCTGTGAGTCCTTTCTGTAGGAAGAAGGTGATAAGTTTACTGAACCTTTCAGGCTTGGTTGCCAATATTATGGTCATGCCACAGAGGAATAGCTGGGAATATGTGAGGATGTTTTATTGGAGATAAACTCCTCTGTCCTCAGTAGACAAACAAAGACAACATAAATCCCAAGATTCCAAAGAAGCCAGTGTTCTTCGTTTTAATACTGCAAGCTCTTTTCCGGGGTGTTGAGACCAGCCTGCCTTTCCCAATTGTGGCAGGTGTTTCTCGATGTTCTTCAAACCCCAGATTGTATCTTTGCCACATGGCTTTCTTCTGAGACTAAAACACATATTTCCAACTTTAATTGTAACGTGCTATATCCCAGAGAGAAGACATGCTCTACTCTTGCTGAATGGAGGCCATCACACAGGGAATTAATTAGGCATCAGGATATGAGGGCTCAAAGCTGTAATGAAGTTTATATTTCTTAGGCCACCAAGTAGTCCAGACTGCAGCATGGGAGTGAGCAAGGTCAGGGAGAATTTGGCTACACTCTGGACTAATGAGCTCTCAAACTTGGGTTCTAGTGGAATGAATATGAAGTTACAGGAATGAGTAATTTCCAGAGGCCTTGACATGGAAATACAATATACTTCATTTCGCAGTACCCCTTGCAGTTGTGTGGTTTATGACTGTGCTTAGTGAATAGAACCAGCAAGAGATTGCATAGGACCTGAAGCATGGCTTTCCCAAACCTCCCACCATCACTTCTGTAATTCTTCCCTTGTACAAACAGATGGTAAAGGCTATGTGACCATGAGAAGTCACATGTTGACATCAGCAGAGTCGCTTTCAACCTGAGCTCCACAGCAAATCCTGTTTAGAAGGCAGTACAAAACACTTGGCACAATGGCTGCTAACATTACTGTTAAGGTGAGTTGAGGCAGGTACTTAACTCCTATGGTCTAAGGAGACATATTGGCTCAAGGGGATGTATTGGGAGAGCTCTGGAATACACTGTGCTACTTACCTCTGCATTTAAAACTTACCAGAAAGTGAATTTAGGAATGTCTGTCCAAAACAAAAGGGACTAGAAAATATGCATAAATTTATGTTCTTGAAGGTTTGAAAACATCTAGATCTGATTTTCCAGATAGAAAGGGTTTGAGCAATGATTATGCATGATATCTTCTTATTTAAATAAGGTGACTGATTTCTATGCAGGGTTAGATCAAGGCCAGGGCCTTCACTCCCACGACCCCACAATTGTTTCATGTAACCACAGAGAAGCTGACTTTACCTTGAGGCAGGCATAGTGACCAGGAAGAACAAGTCTTTCATTTCTGACACAGAATGGGATGGAATCACATAGATCAGAAGAAAGCCTACAGAGGTTTGAGAAAAATAACCCAGGCAAGAATGCTGAAGTAAAAAACAAGTAACCAACAAATCCCAAGAGGCAAAGGCCTTGATTGGCCTAAAACTGTGACTCTATGACACCTGCACCAGCAGAAAGTAGTCTTGGAAGACTATAGACCTCAAATAAAGTATCTGATCAATACTGTACAATTCCCTTCAGCTGGGAACACATACAACGATGAACAATAAAACCCCTTCTGATGATAGAATACAGAAGTCAGTGGACCAGCTACTCTTTCCAGACTACAGAAGACAATCAGCCCACACTGCAAGCAGAGAGATAGATAGTCTACACATAATAAATCTCACTTGAGAATGACAGACAGCAACCAGGGGAACTGAGATAAGGGAAGTTTTTAAGGACAAAAATGGAGAAATTCACAAAAGGTACTTAGAGACATACCAAACTGGCCTTGGAGATGTGAGGCAGGAGTGGTGGAGGTGTTGTAGCTAAGCAAGGGTCCTTTCAGAGCATCTTGTCTGAACTACTGCAGTCTTAAATGAGTGTTAAAAATGAACCTCATATCTGTGTGTGTGAGAGAGATGTGCAAACTATGAGGTTCTGTAGAATAAGACTTGTCTTCTACGTCTTCTGAAAGTCCTTGAGAAAATACTTATCTTAGGCTGCCAGGCGGGAGCCCTCCCCCTTCATTATCTTTCAACTCCAATTCTGTCTGGGTCTGACAAGAATGATTTCATCTCGGTATTATTAATAGACAAACTAGATGCATCAAGGAACTTGCCCTCATGCTAGGACAAGGGGCCTCCATTGACTGCCTGAAAGAATTTCATCATTGCCATGGGAATGAACATTTGACTCTATGTCAGTCTTTCTGTTTGAAATGGGAGTGTGTGTGTGTGTGTGTGTGTGTATGTGTGTGTGTGTGTCTACTTAAGCACTGGGAGGTGGCAGGGCAGGAAGAAGAAAACTTCCTTTTTTTAGTTTGTCAAATAATAGGGAACATTTCTGATAACTCATAGAAGGAATGGCACAGTACCTAGAGAACATGAACTTACAGCCAGATGCAGCAGCTGTATAAGTGGCAAACTACCCCTCTTAGGAGCAACCAGTATTCTATACAGAATAAGGAAATGAATTGATATTTGGGGTATTTGGCCTACCTTTTGAAAATCCCAGCTAGGCAACATTGCCTGGCTTCCCTTAAAATTAGAAGGGACAAGGGACTGTAGCTAACACTTGAATTAGTTCACATGCAGCTTTCATGAGTGATACCTTGGGTCCAATCTCCTTCCCTGATATGATGCGATGACCAGGGAAACTCCAAACTGAAAATGACAGAGCCTCGATCCACTTGTGTTCATTAATGGCTGCATGAAGCCAAGCTCCCCAATGACTTAACTATTCAGAACTATACTATGAACAAGAAATAAAACTAATGATGAACCAGGTATGGTGGGAGACAGAGGTAAAAAGATTTCTGTGAGTTTGAGGCCACCTTGGGACTACAGAGAGAGTTCTATATTAGCTTGGGCTAGAGTGAGGCCCTATCTCAAAAAAGAAAGAAATAAAACCACAAAAACTGAAGTTGATCTTAGGCTAATATATGCATTTGGGGTAGGGGTGATTTGTTATTCCAGCTAACATTGCCCTAAGTAATATACAGGGCATCCCCAGCTATTTTCTGATATAATAGGCCATGAATCAACATTAAATGTATAAATGTGAAGCCAGTACAATTTAACCAACATTTATGACAGCCTTTCTGCCCTGAAATAGTTGCCTCTGTTCTAGTATCTAAAGTTCTTCTGGAGACACATTCTTCAGTTTATCATCTCTGAACTTAGGCAAAGCAATTGAAGTGTGAGTCTCCAAGCCTTCATTTGGTTGTTCTTGTTTCCAGGTAAAGTCTCACCTTAGCCCAGAATGACCTAGCACTCACTCTGTAGGCCCAGGTTGGCTTGAAACTAATGGCAATTCTCCTACTTCTACCTCCTGAGTGTGTCTTCAAGCCCAGCAAGCCTTTATTCTTTTTTTTTTGGGGGGGGGGGGTTTCGAGGAGGTAGGGTCTCACTGTAGCTCAGGCTGACCTGGAATTCACTATGGAGTCTCAGGGTGGCCTCGAGCTCACGGCGATCCTCCTACCTCTGCCTCCTGAGTGCTGGGATTAAAGGCGTGTGTCACCATGCCTGGCCAAGCCTTTATTCTTAATGTGGTAATAATTACAGAACACTGTACGGTGGTTCCTGAGTAATGAATGAGAATACTTGGCCCATACTTACCATAATGCCTGATATATACCCCATAAAAAGGAAAATGTTCTCTTTCCCACTTGATTTAATAGCTGAGGGCTATAAATTCACTTCACAGAAGAAAGATTAACACGAATAAGGAAACATTGCTGTCAATATTCTTATATTAACAATGAGCAGGTATAACATATCATTTGAACAAAGACCTCTAAGTTGTAGAGAAATGACTAAAAAGAAACATCAGTTGAGCTTCTGGTGCATTGCCCTGCAGAAAGGGATTCAGAAGGACCTGGGAAGATGCTAATAAAGGTAAGGGTGCTCTTGGAATGGTTCATGCATGCAAATGCCTCTCATGTTGGGTCTCTGACTCTGGCAGAACAGGCCACTCCCTCATCTTGGTGGATACCAGAATTGGATTTAGGCCCTCTTCACAAGAAAAAAAATATTTCCTGTATTTAGGCAAAAAAAAAAACAAGAAAATGAATAACTTTTTCTCCCTATCTAATTTAGGTGTTTAATAAATATATTAATATAGCTGTTTTCTGAAAGACAACTATATTCATTTGAAAATCCTCTTGGTCTGCATTCTAGGGGCCAAACACCCAAGGGTATAATTCTTCATGTCAGAGTGGAGGGATTTGGACTGGTTGAGAAGGTGAATTGGGAGAGTTTGGTGCTAGCAATAGGGTGTGCGATTGTGCCTATGAGTGCCAAGACATCATTGCAGGATCCTAGGGAGACCCAGCCAGGTGCAAGGCAGTGATAATGCCTGATTTACATATAGCTGACACCAAGATACCAGCTGGCTAAGGTCACTATGGTCAGAAATAAACAGTGTGGATTTTTGGGGGGAACGAGATCAGTTTGAAAAGCAGATAATGAAGCTGAGGGGACCTGGGAATCAAGATCCATTCTTTGAGAGCAAAGCTAGCTGAATAAATGTTCTTGGTTGGATGTCTAAATAGAACTACAGGTAATTTCATGCGGTGATGAGTGGGAGTTTAAGGCAAGACTTGAGACACAGCAAGTTGGTCATCAAGAAACAAAGCAAAACTGAGCTAGACTGAGACCTCATGTATCCCAAGGCTCTAAAATATAAACACAATATACCAGAAGAGCTTGGGAGCAGTGATCAGGCTGGAAGCTGCCCTGCCTGACCAAATACAGAAGGGAGCTCTTAACCCACACTAATGATTAGTGGTAGGGGTAGTCTTTGTCTAATGTTTGAGGGCATTGTGTATAGTGAGGGGTCCTATAGTGCCAGACAGAATGTCAGAGAAACACTCCACCTAGTTTGTCACATTCTGTCTTCAGCCACACTTTCTAGAGCTCAGTAAAAGCATTCCTTTGCTTCTGACCACTAGCTCTTCACTTCCATGACATTTATCCAAAGTAGAAAGTGTCTAAAGTGTTTTCAGAATACAGTTCCAAAGCCATGTTCATGTTTCTAGATGTCATATGGTTGATGTTCCGAGTTGTCATTAGACCACTTGAAATAAACCTCTGATAGCAAAATTTCAAATTATTAAAAAAAATTATGAGAGAGAACAAGAGAGACAGAGGGAGAGAATTGGCTTACCAGGGCCTCCAGACACTAGAATCAAACTCCAGACACGTGTGCCACCTGTGTGCATGCATGGCCTTACACATGTGTCACCTTGTGGGTCTGGCTTACATGGGATCTGGGGAGTCATACATGGGTCCTTGGGCCTCACAGGCAATTACCTTAACCACTAAAACTGGTGACTTTATTTATACATAAACACCAGCTATGGTCTGATGTTTTATCCTCCCCAAAATTTATATATTTCAATTCTAATCATTCCTATAATTATACTATGAATAGATGCCCTTGGGAATAATGAAGTCATGAGGACACAGACCTCATGGATGGCACTGGTGCCCTTGTAGGAGAGAATTGAGAAAAGCCATGCTTGCTTTCACCATGAGAATGTGCCATGTATGAACCAGGAGGTGGGTCATTATCCAGTGTGCCATCACTGACAAAACTGAGAGAAACAATTTAAAAGAAAGACAGGTTTATTTATCTTAAGGGTTCCATGGCTGGCTGTCTCCATTCCTTGGGGTTTGTACTGAGGTAGAATGTCATGACTAGGGGGGATCTTATGGAAAACAAGACTTCAGGAAATTGGAGAGAAAGAATTATGCTAGAAGGAGGTAGAAACATGATCTGTTCATCAAAAGTCTCATATCAGTGACCTACTTCCTCCAACTAGACAAGTCTCCTAATAGCCTATTGAGCTTGAACTCATCAATACATATTGATGAAATTACCACCTTCATTATCCAATCACTTCTGAATATTACCAGCAAGTCTTCAACACCTGAGCATCAAGGGACATTTTATAGCTAAGCCACAACAGTCAGCCCCTAATTTTGGGTTTCCTAATCTTCAGCATACTGTGAGAAATCTATTTCCGCTGTTTGTAAGATACCCAGTTGATGGTCTTTCCTTATACAAATTGAGTAGATGAATATAACACCTCTGCTCTAGTGTAGTTCTGAAAGATCTGGGTTCACATAGTTCTCTACCTTCTTTTATGTATACCCCATCTGCAAATAATCATGAAAAGCCCAAGGTCCAAGCATCCCAAGGGTTTTCATGCCTTTGTGTGCTTCTTGGTTTTCTATCTTCCGTCCAGCAAATAAAACGTGTATAGTGGGAGCTTACTGGCATGTACTGAGTTTGAAAGTAAGCCTCAAGCAGGAATTTCCACTTTGTAAATAAAAGTATATTCATATCATTTAAGAACTTCTCAGTAAGAAAAGCTGATCTTCCTCTACTACACAGCAGCATATTGTTCCTGATGTTTTTGGTACACTTAATTAATCACTATGTCTTGGCAATATATAATTATAAGCACAAGCTTTCCACTCATATGAGCACTAACTGCATATATGCATATCTCTTAAAATGCCACAGTTTATAAAAATAGGAAAAATATTAAAACCACTGAGGTGATTTTGTTTGCAGTTTATGAAACATGTCCCAGTTAAAACCAGTGGTCCTGAACTTTTTATTTTTATTTTTTTTACAAGGTAGGGTCTCACTCTAGCTGAAGCTGACCTGGAATTTCCTATGTTGTCTTAGGGTGGCCTTGAAGTCATGACAGTCCTCCTACCTCTGACTCAAAATTGCTGGTATTAAAGGCATGCACCACCATGCTCAGCTTTTTTTCGCTTTTTTTTTTTAAATAAGATCTCATTGTGTTTTTTGAGCTGACTTCAAAATGTCTGTATAACTCCGTCTGTCTTGGAACTTCTATGTAGTCCAAGCTAGCCAAGCAATTGTGACTTCCTCTGTCTCCCACGTCCTGGGATTACAGGCATGTGCTACTACTGCTCCTAAACCTAAGCCCATTTTTGGTCATTTTGCTCTAAGAATACTATTAAGATAATTCTTGCCAGGCATGGTGGCACATGTCTTTAGTCCCAGCACTTGGGAGGCAGAGGCAGGAGAATCGTCATGAGTTCAAGGCCATCCTGAGACTACATAGTGAATTCCAGATCAGCCTAGGCTAGAGCAAAATCCTACCTTGAAAAAACAAAAACAAACAAACAAAAAAACAAAAATTCTTGAGTGGCAGATTGGTTTCCAAAACCCAAATGAAGAGGATATCAAAGCAGTCATTATCTATGAACAGAAAAAAAATAAAAATTCAGTGTGTTCTAAAGTAATGTATTGATGTTAAAAAAGAAAGAAAGAAAGAAAGAAAGAAACCCTCAACTTGTTGATAGAGCACTTTCCTGCCACTGTGAAACCCTGGATTAAATTTTTAAAAGTGAGAAGAAAAAAGAACAAATCTTGAGCTTACCCTACATACCTCTACATATACCAGGTAATATCATGCTGGTGAGCATTTGAAGAGGAGACTGCCTATTCTTTGGACATCTGCCAAGAAAGATAAATATTTGTAAACAAATAGTTGTTCAAAGGACATCATCCCTTTTTATCTCACTCTCATTTACCAGATACTATTCAATAATGTGAATGTAAGGAAGGAGAACACAATTAATAAGCCACCCTAAAGGTTACATGTTATCAAGTTCCTTGAAGTCAGTTTGGAGCTGAAGTGTGCTGATAAATAAAAAGCTGAGGCTCTGCTCTGGGGAATGCACTGTCTAGAGGAAAGAGAGGAGTTACAGAAGCATTTCCATGAGGTTTCCGCAAGGAAGTAGAGAACATGCATATGTCATTGTGAGTGCAGCAAAAGACAGGATGTCTGACCCTTTCTGGGTGCACATGCAGGACTCACAGTCATCTATGGGGCTAGGTGCTAGTCCAGGACCTCTCCCAGACCTACAGTGAGTGAGGTGCTGATCTCCAAGGTCTTTAGAAGTTCCAGTCCAGGCGGACTATAAAACAAGCACAATGCCCATCCACAGAGCATGTAAGTAGCAACTATAGTAATAATGAACTTACTTCCCAGTCCCTTTCTGTTGGTAGTGATAGTCAGCTTGACATTGCTGACACTTGTCTCTTTGTATTGACTTTCTGTATTGCTGTATTGGATGAATGACCATGGGTAAGATGTTTATCACATCATCAACACAGCCATGCTCAGCAGTATGAGTCAGTTTGCTTCTTCCTCTGTTTTTGAACTATAGAGACTGTCCCTGCCAGTGGTGAACTAAGCTCTCTAAGCTAGTTTCCTGAGCACCACTCACTTTGAGTAGCAGAAGGTTTATGGGTTTTGGTCTGGTTTGGTTTGTGTGATTTGGATTTTTGAGATAGGGTCTCACTCTATAGCCCTGTGAGAAGATCAAATTCTGTTATCAATTTGAGTAGGAATTAAAGTAGTACCTCTTGGGTAGATATGTGAAGATGTTTCCAGGAAGGACTGATGGAGGGAAGAAAAGCTTCCTCCACAGTGGGCAGCTCTTCCAGTGGTGGACTACATGTAGGGAAGCCCTAGTAGAAGAGCTTTTGGCCTGGCTGCTTATGCTATTCACTGGTACATGTATCTATCCTCTTGATGCTATCTTTTGTGGATGTTGGAAACCAGCTCCACCAACTTTCCAAAGTGGACTGATGACCAGAGGCTCTCCAGGAATCTTCCAGGCCTTCAGCATTAGATTGGGACCACTGAGGCATCCAGCCTCATGGACTGAGCAACTATTCCTGGGTTTTTACACTCTCTAGCCTGAAGACAACACTGGTAGACTTCCCAGCCTGTGTCCTATAAGCTAACCTAATGAACCCCCTTCATAACATATATTTATTCTATTGTTCCTCCATTGAAACTTGACTAATATGCCCAGGCTGACCTGGAATTGCTATATACAGCAAGCAGGTTGACTTCAAACTCTCAGTGATCCTCCTTACTCAGCCAGCCAATAGAGTGCTAAAATTACAGGTATGAGACATTTTGCCCAGCTCAGTATGATGGATTTTGAGAGGGACTGTGCCTGGCCATGGTAAAGCAAGAAGATCATACTGACCATTCCACACAAGCAGGGCTGTAGTGTAGAAATTTCTCCACAGTTACTGGTGGTCACTAGGAACCATGCTTTATGCAATGTGTGTGAGAGTAACAGCACCTGAGATCCTTTATATTTTCTTTCTTTTTCAAAAGAAAGATTTCTTGTTCTCTCTATACAAACCATGCTTCATTTGTAGTCCAGCTGAATTAAAGATAACTCAAGGCTCAATATACAGTTAAAAAAATAAGGTTTGCCTCAGTAATTAATCCAAAAACAGACATCTTACAGAAATGATTCAAATTACCCAATACTGAAGTTAATAGGAATGCTGTTTTGCTTTTCTCCCTAGAGGTTATGTTAATCTGGAGTGTCTTGGCTCATCAGTATTCCTCATCAAGATCTTCTGATGCAAAATAAAAGAAGGAGACTATAAAAATCAGGCTGTAGATGGCTGCCCTTCCCCTGGGCTTTCCCAAGACCAAAGATTGACACACCCCTCTTTCCCAGCTCAGTAACTCCTGAGCACTCAACCACAAATCCCTATTTTAAGAGTAAAGTGGGAGAGTAGGGCTAACTTTCATAGCAGAAATAAGGTCTATGAGGAGTATCATGAAAATGTTCATAAATAACCATGAAACAGCCAGTGCTTGAAAAAGACTCAGGCACACCCACATCTACACATGTAGTACCCAAGCCCTCCCAGCCCTGTCCTAGGATGTCTGATCTCCTTTGCCATGGTCTCATTCATTCATTAGTCCATCCTCCATTGGTCACATCCTGGATAGGCATCTGCTATGTTTCAATGCACAATTAGGACACTGGCATAAAGCAAACTGTCTCTGTTTGTCTCACAGTAATGTGTCCCAGGTCTAGTCTTTTCTGTATCTGTGCACCTCTGTCAAGAGCCCAGTTATAAGTTCTATCCTTTGAGCAGTGAATTGTTAAGCTAGTATGCATAGAGGCACATACCTTTAATAGGCTTGACTTCTGGTCAAGAATATAAAAAGGCTGCTACTTTATATAACCACGATTCAGCACCCTTTATGCCCCTGAGATCATTGTATGGAGTGTAGCTGAGGACATTCCCTATTTGACTGGAATAAAGCCCTCTGCTCCACCCAGTTCTGCACAGGCAGAATCCCTCTCTGCCTGGCAGAGGGGCTGACATGTCAATCCCCTGCACTCAGCTACAAGTTTGAAGTTATCTTTTTAAAGCAATAGACACAAACAGCAAATTAGGCTTTGCTATCTGGTCACTAACCCATCTCAGTCTACAACCATCTGGGCTCTACAGCAACTGGGGTCCCATATGGGATGTCTATGGAGAGTCAAAGTATCATCAGCCTGTCAGACAGTTTAGGTTTGCTTTAACCCAGGGCCCTGCCATTGTCCAACAGTGCCTGATCATATCTCTGGGACAGGACTGGCAATCACACTGCATGAGCAACTATTCACACAATCATTCTGTCACAAGACAAACAGATGGTATATATATTGCCTAATGGCAAATGTTTACCTTTAATGAATGGTGTACTTAACTGCTCTCTCTTTCCAGCCAGGGTAGCCATGCCCAAGAGACCCTTTAGTCTCTTGGGCTCACGTCTTCACACAGGTCCACAATGTGACTCAATGCTGGATCTGTAATAGCTCTGCCCACTAATGCAGTAGGAAGACTACAATGGCATGTAGTCCCAGCTACTTCTGACAATTGGACTGCTTTGTAGCAATGGAACTCGAATTGTTTGTCTGGTTCAGGATGGGACCAACAGAGGGTGTACTGAAGCCATTTTATCAAAAAAATTACAACTCCTTCCTCTGTTGGAACATATGATCAATGGAGATGAATAGAAAATGTTTATGTCTGGTTGGAAGACATGGTCCCACTGTGAACTGGACAGCAACATCAAAATGTTTCTCATAGGGAGATAGGTTGGATAATCCCACATGTTCTGTAATGTTACAATACAGAATAGAAAAATACATGGGAGGATGGCCACCCAATGATAAGTATTAAACCTTCTAACTTTCTTCCCCCAGTGTATATTTGGGTATGTGGTAGATTCAGATGGTATTACCTTCTTGTTAAATGGACAGGACAATGCAGTTGGGGAATGTCCATACATACCTGGCCAAATCCTAACCACTCTCTCATCATGGCAACATAATTGGCTCTAGAGCAACCACTGAGTTGCTTATGCTATCTGATGCTTTTATTCAATGATGATATTTGTCCCTGGGGAAAGCAAAATATCCATAGAATTACAAATGAAAGCCCTTCCCCAATTTGTGGCTCAGTCTTTGAATATAACTCAGCACATGCTTGATTTACTATTAGGTGAGACATATGAGGAAGGTGCTGTTACAGAATAAGATGACCTTAGATTTGCTTACTGCAGCCCAAGGTGGGGGATGGGCTGTGCCCTCTTACATGCAGAATGCTGTGTATATCACAGAACATACATAGGATGCTGCATGTGCGCTATAGAAAATGGATAAGGAGATTGATTCAATACAGAAACACTAAACACCCCTCATCTCTTGGTGGGCATCCTTGGAATCTACCTGGTGGTGTACCCTCATAAGTTTGGCTTTAATTGCAGCTGTCTTAGAAGTAGGCTGCTATTCTTTATATTGTTTCTGTGGCCTATGGGCATAAGACTCTACTCTCTTGGGCAAAAAGAGCATATGCTCATGCAGTCTCTCAAGCCTAGGGGTTGGAGTGTAGAGTCATATATCTTTAATAGACTTGACTTTCAGTCAAGCATACAAAATGGACACAGCTTGTTATATAGCCATGATTTAGCACCTCTTTTGCCAATGAGATCATTATATGTAATGTGCTTGCTCACACACTTGTGGATGCAGTCTATGGAGTGAGCCTGCATGTGAACTCTTTATATAAGCACCCTGTAAGTAGAATAAAGCATTCCACCTTGCTCTGCTTTGCAAGGGCTCATCCCTCCACGAATTCTTCTAGAGCTGCCTGCTCCTGAAAGTATGTCTTTTTATTTTCTCCTGAATCTATGTAAGAGACATTTGAAAAACTAGATATAACAAATACAAATTTTAATTAGAAAGTTGGGACTGGAGAGATGGCTCAGTGATTAAAGGAACTTGCTTGTAAGGCCTGCAGGCACAAAGCACCTCAGGTTGTTTGGAGTTCATTTGCAGAGGCAGGAGGTCCTGGCATGTCAATTCATTCTTTTTCTCATTCTCTCTCTCTCTCTTCTCTCTCTCTCTCTCTCTCTCTCTCCTCCCTCTCTCCCTCTTTCTCTCTTAAATAAATATTTTTAAGTTTGTAAATTTTATGATCATATCCAGTCTCTCATATCTCAAAATTCTATCTAAATCAAAATAATTGCTAAAATGATTATTCAGCCTCCGGATTCTAGCCTTGAATATCTAAATGTTTCCCTGCTATCTCTACTTGGACATTTTAAAGTTAATATGTTCAAGACTGAGCTTAAAATCTTTCCTCTAAAACCTCCCACAAATCCCCCCCCCCCGTCTTGATAGCTACAGTGTCCCTTCCTCTATCTGTCCATTATGAGAGCAATGAAGTCATCTTTGATTCTTTTGTCTCCCAAGGCCATATCCAATCCATTCACAAGTGGCCGTTACCTGTGTTAGGTCATGAATCACAACTATCTTAAGTCACCATGGTCTCTTTAAGCAACACTGAAGGAATCTATAACTGGCATCTCTGCCACTTCTCTTAATTTCTATATGTTTAATAACTTGGAAAAAGTTGTTCCTAATATGGCATAGGACAGGCATTCAGGAAATGTTTGATTATTGAATAAACAAAACGAAAGTCTTAATTCTGCAACAAACATGCATTCCCTGTGCCTTTAGCTGAACAGGTCACTTCCCCTGGTCGGCTTTCTTCTAAAATTCAACATAGGAGAGGAGAACAAAGAAAATCACATCATGCTTTGTGCTTCAATCCTGCAACCTCCCAATCCCATAAATTAACTGGACATATTATGGTCTCTTCCTAGTCTGTGTTCTGATGCCCAACAGAATACCTGAAGCTGTTCTCCTGAAGAAGAGACTTGATTTGTTTCTCATGGTTCTAGAGAATGATGCCATCATCTGTACAGTCCCATAGAGGAAAGTGGAGAGAAGTGGGTGAGAGAGAGAGAGGGGTGGGAGAGAAATAGCTGACCCACTTTATCATGGCCTGCTCTTAGGAAATAGTGCAACCCCAAGAGCTCTCCACTGGCCTTATGTGAAAGATACAAATGAGTTTGGGTCCCACTCTATCCAGACCATAGAAACTCCCTCTTCTCCAAAGGATATGATGCCAAGCTGTGTCCAGTCCACCTCACAGAGCCACAGACCTGATGCCACTGCCTGCTTCTCTGACACTCACTCAGCCACTCTGACTCAGACATGCTGCCCCATGGTTCTCACACCTGCTGCTACTCCAGCTGCAGGCAGCCTCACAGCCTGGGTCACTCATGCCCTATTTAATTTTCAGCCCTAGCTTATGTCACCTTCTCCTAATTCTGTTCTAGGATTCGTTGATCTTCTGTTTCTTCTGTGTGTGTGGGTGCTGTCACCCTGTACTGCAAGACCTTCAGAAGAGACTGGAAGAAAAATATCCAGCCCCTATGGAAACGTAATGCATTTCTTTCTTGTTGCCATTACCCACATATCAGAAAGGTATGGTTTTTAAGGGATTAACAAGCAATGCTGAGAATAAAGTGAAGTTAACATATTTGTGTGAATTTTTTTTTCTTTAGAATTTACAGTTTATAGGAGTGAGCTTGGCTTCCTTATATGAAGACACAAAAGAAAAAGAAATCATTTAACAACTTTCCAGGAGCCAATTTACAAGATTAAATATATATATATATTATTTCTTCAAGTGAAGTGCTGAAGTTTAATAAAGATTTGATACTTTTATAAAAAGCAATCTTTAAGGACTACTATGTTCTGGTTCTTTTAAATATTTTATTTATGTATTTGAGAAAGAGGGGGACCAGATAGAGAAAGACTGGGCACACCAGGGCCTCTAGCCACTCCAGATATATGCATCATTTAGTGCATCTGGCTTACGTAGGTACTGGGGAATCAAACCTCGGTCCGCTGGCTTCGCAGGCAAGGGCATTAACTGGTAAGCCATCTCTCAAGCCCTCTGTTTTTTTTTTTTTTAATTAAACATCTAGAATGTTTTTTTCTTTATTAGTTAGTTTTGTATTCAGCAAATACAGTCAGTTTGGTAACATTATTAGGCTCATCCGTGACCTACCCCCTCCCCTTGGCCCCTCCTTGTTGAGGTATATGGGTCCTGCATTGTGGAGTTAGCCCACAGTTATGGGTAAGCTAAATGTCTCTGCATATCATGACCCAAAATGTGGCTCTGACATGATTTCCGCCCCCTCTTCCGCAAAATTTCCCTGAGCAATGTTGGGTTCATTTTTGGTCTGCTTCAGTGATGAGGTGTTGGGGGCCCCTGAGACTCTGGCTCTCAGATTTGGTAGGAGTTGATTTTTCTCTGTGTTGATCTCCTTCCCCCTTGTGCTGGTATCCGGTTCATCAGGAAAACAGCCCCCTTGCTTGTTTCTTCAATTTTTCTTAGTTTCAGCCGGGGCCCTTTTGAGGTATGATGGGGTGGCTCTCTCCTTAAGATCTACATCTATCTAAAAAGAGAAGCAGATTCTCCAACAGAGAGTAAGTTAGCACCAGGACAAATGAGATAACACTTACTTTATTTTTTATAAAGAATTTAATAGGTGTAGGCCCTCTTGTAGCCTTCAACTGATGGTAGCTTGATATTGGAGAGTGGGCTTATGTTTGGATCTGGTTCTGACTTGTTTCCCAGCTCCCCATACCAGTGAGGGGATCAGTTAGCCAAATTGAGAGCAGTTGGTGCCCCACCATGGCTGTGTGCCACTACTGCACTTGTGTGGGCATCACAACTAGTTATTTACTGCTAAGTAGGTTAGACCATTCGTTGCTTAGACAGATATTGGTCATTTTCCCCCAGTTGCCCATGTAGCACCTTCTGGCACTAGATGCGCTGACTGTCTGGGGACTGACTCTCTTCCAACTTCCAGCCATGCCATTCTAATTTGCATGTCAATCACATAAGGTGTCTTCAGCAGTAGGGTCTTACCACTAGCCTTTGGTGGGTCATCAAGTACTCTGACAGAAATCTGTCTGTCTTTTAGGAAACCTTGTACGTTTCTCTGATCAAAAGCTCATTGTGGATGGTAGCCCCATGCTGGTTCTTGGAGTTACAGGTCAGTACCCACTAAGAAAATGAAGAAAAAGACAACTAATATACAAGAGTTAGAGATAAGAGAGAGAGAGGGAGAGGGGAAGTGAGGGAGGGAAGATGTAGAAGATTAAGGTTAGTCTTGATCTTACCCTCTCCAGTGACTTGTGGTTCAGGTATTCCCTGTAAGGGCCTGGTGAAGGATCAGCCATTTTGTCTGTCTTTTAGTAAGTAGAAGATTATGGTACCATTGCTGTTTGGGTCTAGATTTGTGTTTCCCACCCCTTTGATGCCCTCCCCTCCCTCCCCTTCCATCCTAGTGTCTAGTCTAGGAGATGCTTGCTGGGTATGTAAGGTATCTTGGATAGATGCAGGTTAGGTGCTGTAGATGAGTGAGACTATGTGGCGATTTTTTTTTCTGTGATTGGGTAAGTTCACTGAGAATGATCTCTTCCATGTTCAACCATTTTTCCTCAAATTTCATTGTGTCATTTTTTCTTACTGCTGTATAGAATTCCATTGTGTAGATATACCACATCTTAGTTATCCATTCTTCTAGTGATGGACATCTGGGTTGATTCCAGCTCTTAGCTATTACAAATTGAGCCGCTATAAACATGGTTGAGCAAATCTCTCTAGCCTGTGTTTTGAAGGTTTTAGGGTAGATGCCCAGTAAGGGCATAACTGGGTCTGTTGGTATCTCTATACTCAGCTTTTTCAGAAGTCTCCATATTGCTTTCCAAAGTGGTTGTACCATCCTACAATCCCACCAACAGTGGGTGAGTGTTCCCACTTCTCCACATCCTCGCCAGCATTTATTTTTATTTGATTTTTTGATGTTTTCTATCCTTATTGGGGTAAGCTGGAATCTCATAGTTGTTTTAATTTGCATTTCTCTGATGATTAGGGATGATGAACATTTTCTTAAGTGTGTGTTTGCCATTTTTATTTCTTCCTCTGTGAACTGCCTATTCAGCTCTTTGCGCCATTTTGTGAGTGGGGTGTTTGACTTTTTACTGTTTAGTTTTTTGAGTTCTTTGTAGATTCTAGAGATTAGGCCTCTATCAGTTGGAAAATGTGCAAATATTTTCTCCCATTCTGTGCGTAATCTATTGGCTTTGTTTATTGAATGCTTGTCTGTAAAGAAACTCTTCAGCTTCATGTGATCCCATTGGTTGAGTGACGGTTTAAGTTCATGAGCTACTGGGGTTTTGTTCAGGAAGTCTTTTTCCATTCCTATATCATCGAAAGTACTTCCTAAATTTTCTTCCAGTAGTATACGAGTTTCTTGTCTTATATTGGGATCATTGATCCATTTGGACTTGAGTGTAGAGCATGGTGAAATGTGTGGATCAAGTTTCAGTTTCCTGCATATGGTTATCCAGTTTTTCCAGCACCATTTGTTGAAGATGCTGTCTTTTTTCCAGCCTATATTGTTCAGGCGTTTATTGAATATCAAGTAGCTATAGTTGCTTGACCCAAAATCCGGGTCCTCAAGTCTATTCCATTGGTCTATACTCCTGTTTTTATGCCAGTACTATGCTGTTTTTATTACTATGGCTTTGCAATATAGCTTTAGATCAGGAATGGTGATGCCTCCGGAGGTATTTCTTTTGCTGTGGATATGTTTGGAAATGCGAGGCCTTCTGCCTTTCCATATGAAATTTGAGATCATTTTTTCTATCTCTGTGAAGAACACTGTAAGGATTTTAATTGGAATTGCATTAAATCTGTATATTGCCTTTGGTAGGATTGTCATCTTCACAATGTTAATTCTGCCTATCCAGGAACATAGGAGGTCTTTCATTTTCTCAAGTCCGCCTCATTTTCTTTTTTGAGTGTTTTTATGTTTTTGTTGTATAGATATTTCACTTCCTTGGTTAACGTTATTCCAAGGTATTTAATGTTTTTTATTTTTTATTTTTTTTCTGGTTTTTTGAGGTAGGGTCTCACTCTAGCCCAGGCTGACCTGGAATTCACTATGGAGTCTCAGGGTGACCTCGAACTCACGGCGATCCTCCTACCTCTGCCTCCCGAGTGCTGGGATTAAAGGCATGTGCCACCACGCCCGGTGTATTTTACTTTATTTTTTTTGTTGCTATTGAAAATGGGACTATGTCCCTTATTTCTTTCTCTGTATCTTTGTCATTTGCATAAAGGAAGGCTGCTGATTTTTGTGCATTGATTTTGTATCCTGCTACTTCGGTATAAGAGTTAATCACCTTCAGGAGTTTTGGAATGGGGTCTCTCGGGTCTCTTACATATATAATCATGTCATCAGTGAATAAAGCTAACTTAACTTCTTCCTTTCCAAATTGTATCACTTTTATTTCCTTCTCCTATCTTATTGCTTGAGCTAGGACTTCCAGTACTATATTGAAAAACAGAGGTGAGAGTGGACAACCCTGTCTTGATCCTGATCTTAATGGGAATTCCTCCAGTCTCTCTCCATTAAGTATTATTTGGGCCTTCGTAGCTTCTCCTAATTTCACTTATGTCTGTTATGATCTCTCCTTTTTTCTTTTGAATTTTGTTAATTTGAAGCTTCTCCTTTTTTGCTTGATCAGGTTGGCCAGGGGTTTGTCAATCTTGTTTATTTTTTCAAAGAACCAGCTCTTTGTGTTGTCAATTGTCTTGTTTTGTTCGTTTCCAGTTCATTGATTTCTGCTCTGATTTTAATTATTTCTTTCCTTCTGGAGCTCTTAGGGTTGTATTTTCCTTGTTTTTCCAGTGCCTTTAGGTGGATGGTTAGGTCATTGATTGGGATCTTTCTGTCTTTTTTATGAAGGCATTGAGTGCTATGAATGTTCCCCTGAGGACCACCTTCATTGTGGCCCATAAGTTTTGGTAGGATGTGTTCTCATTGTCGTTCAATTCCAGAAATTTTGCAATTTCTTTTTTTATTTCATCCACTATCCATTTATTGTTTAAAAATGTGCTGTTCAGTTTCCAGGTTCCGCTGGGATTCTTGGTGGGTCTTTTGTTGTTGACTTCTAGCAATATAGCATTGTGATCTGATATCATGCAGGGAATTATGTAAATCTTCCTAAATATGTAGAGTCAGTCTTTGTGACCCTGTATATGGTCTATTTTAGAGAATGTTCCATGGGCTGCTGAGAAGAATGTGTAATCTGTGGATTTGGGATGGAAGGTTCTGTAGATGTCCATTAGGTCTAAGTGATCTATGGTTTTGTTGAGCTCTCTTACTTCCCTGTTGAGTTTCTGTTTGGATGATCTGTCTGTTACTGATAATGGTGTATTGAAGTCCTCAGTTATGATGGTGTTTGTGGTTATTTCTGTTTTATTGTCAAGTAGGTTTTGTTTTATGAACTGTGGTGCTCCTGTGTTTGTTGCATACAGATTTATGATTGTAATATCCTCTTGATGGATCGTTCCCTTGATAAGTAGGAAGTGGCCTTCTTTGTCTTTTTTGATTATTTTTGGTTTGAAGTCTATTTTATCCAATATTAATATAGCTACACCTGCTTGGTTCTTATTCCCATTTGCTTGGAATACTGTTTTCCACCCTTTCAGCCTGAGGAGATGTCTGTCTTTAGTGGTGAGGTGGGTTTCTTGAAGGCAACAGATTGAGGGGTCTAATTTTTTGATCCATCCTGTTAGCTTGTGTCTCTTGATGTGTGAATTAAGGCCATTAATATTTAGGGTAATGACTGTGAGATTTGATTTGATCCTTGCCATATTGTGATGGTAAATGTGGGTTGGTGTTTTCATGGATGCTGAAATTTTTTGTGACTACTCTGAGTTTGGTTGTTGTGATCCGCTTCTTGTAGGCAATTGTGTTTGATTATTTTTTTCTTCTCTGTGGAGAATTTCCTGACATATTCTCTGTAGGTTTGGTGTTGTGTTCATATAATTGTAAAGCTGAATTTTGTCATGGAATGTTTTTCTTTCGCCATCTATTATGAGGGATACTTTTGCTTGGTACAGTAGTTTGGGTTGGAAGCCTTAGGTTCTTAGACTTTGCAGTGTTTCATTCCAGGCCCTTTTAGCTTTCAGCGTTTCCATTAAGAAGTGTGAATTAATTCTGATGGGGTTACCTTTGAAGGTGGTGTGCTGTTTTTCCCTAGCTGCTTTTAGGGTTTTCTCTTTGGTGTCAATGTTTAGAGTCTTAATGATAATATGTCTTGGAGAGTTTCTCCTTTGGCCCAGTCTGTTTGGAGTTCTATTGGCTTCTTATATTTTGATGGGCCTTTCTTTTAAGGGACTGGGGAAGTTTTCTTCAATTATTTTGTTAAATAAGTTCTCCATGCCTTTGGTCTGAATTTCTTCTCCTTCTGGTATTGCAATGATCCTGATATTAGGACGTTTAAGTGTATCCCACAATTCCCTCATGTTCTATTCACAGGAACTTTTGAACTTACTGAAATTTTTGAAGTCTCTAACTGTTTTTTCCATTTTGTCTTCCAGATCAGAGTTTCTATCCTCCACTTGGCTGACTCTATTCCTGAGAGCTTCTAGAGAGTTTTGGATTTTTTCCATTAAGGTTGCGTTGTCTACTACGTTTCTATGTATAATTTCCATTCCTCTGTCAAGCTCCCTTTTCACATCATTTTCTGATTTTCTTGATGATTCTTGGAGTTCATCCTTGCATATCTTTATGTCTTCATTTAGCATGGCCAGCTGATTTTTAAGGTCTTCTTTTTTTTCACTCTCCCTCAAATCTCTTTACTCTCTTTGAAATCCTTCCAATTTCTTATCTATTAGTTCTAGTTTAGTGATGGCTGAATCCACACAATTGTTGGCCCTTTGTTGCTTTCCTGCAAGTTCTACCAGTAGGTTGGTCAGGGTTGCATTGCTCATAGCTTCAATTTTGTGTTCTGGTCCTATTGGTTCTTCTATGTTTTGGTTAGATGTATTCATTGTGGGACTGGGTGATCTAACTATATTTTCTGGCATTTGATTTTTCATGTTATTTCTTTTGCGCTGTGTTCTGTCCATGACAGTGTATGGGCAGGTAGGTGGACATATCATCCTGGGCTCAAGAACAATGGGAATCTTATGCAGCCTGGGGCAGTTGCCAAGCAGCCTGGGATTTGGCTGTCACTTGTCAAAGCCACCTATCTACTGCCTGGCAGGAGCGCCAAAGTTGCCTGAGTTCTCATCGGTAATGTGCCAAACCTGCCTGCATTCGAGCTAGGAGTGGCACTGAGGTACCAAGCACTGAAGCAGCCTGAACTCTGACTGAGAACACTGGGATCTGGAAGCAGTCTGCCTTCCCCCGCCACAGGACAATGGCGGCCGGCTGGTGCGGCAGACAGGTAGGGGATGGCACCTGAGCTGGCACAAATGAGGGACACAGTTTGAGCTTGTGTGGCAGCTCCTGTGGGACTGGGCTCGCTCAGTAAGTGGGCAAGTGGACGAGAGTGCGGAGCAGTCTAAGCTTCTGCACACAGGGAACAATCGGCGCGCGGTGGCAGCAGTGGCAGCCGGCGCAGCTGCGGCGGCAGCGGCGGTGCTGTGAACACAGCAGTTATTTGGGGTGAGGGGTGGGCTACCGCCCACGAGGGGATCCACGATTCCCTGTTCCCCCACCTCTGTGCCCTCCCAGATTTCTCTCCCCTAAAAGGCACTATGTACCCTTAATATCTTGCTTTTCTTTCCCCGGGATTTGCAGCGCAGCTAGGTGGTCGCCATCTTGGCCCGAAGTCCACATCTAGAATTTTTAAAATTCCAATAGTCCTCTCTTATCTTCAGCAGATAGTTTAAAGTGTCTGGTGAGTGTTTGAAGTCTAGAGCACACAAAATGTTTTATGTACCATGTTTATTCCTATTTACACACCTATAGTGAAGTTTATTTCATATATTAGATAAACTGAGAGCTAGTAACAGCTGATAATGAAATTAACAATTATAACAATCCACTGCAAGAAAGTTGCCAGCATCATTGTTGTACTATACAGTCATTATTTATTAAAAAAAATAGTTGAACACAGCCCTATGATTTTGTGAGTTTTGATCTGACACCTGAGAAGGCTAATAAATACCCACTGGGTGAGCAACCTATAAGTGAAGATACACTGTGAAAAAGCATGATTTTCCTCCCACAAAGGACAGAGCAAGAAAGCATGAATATTTCCAAATTTCTTATAATAAGGGCTTATATCATGCTGTGTCTATTGACAGAGCCTCCTCGACCCAAGGAGTGACACCTTATGCCCCATTTTATCAGGTTTTCTAAATTATGAAACCCTTACTTCTATCCCACAACTTGCTGCTCCCCAAGAATTTTGTCTTTTGCCAGAGGCTTTCATTATTCTTTCAGACTTCTGACTTTGTTTTTCTGCCTCTGATGAATTCTTGTACACTATTCCACAACCTAAGGCTTTGGATTCTACTCCAGAGATGGATGGATCAAGCCCTTCTCCTTGTCCCTTGAAAGCATCTGAGCAGAATTTACTGAGACTCAAGGGCTCAGAGGGAGGGAGGGAGGGAGGGAGATAAGCCTCATCTTTCTCTTTGACTGTCTTAACATAACATAACTGAGCATCACTAATTCCTCATCCTAATTAGGAGACATCCTCTGCTATTTCTGCCAGTTCTGGCTCTTTCTGCCTACAACCCTGGTGCTTGCCACCCTCTATCCTTTCTCCTCATCCAAAACTCACTCTGTGTCTCTTTCCTTGTTTTATTTTTCATGAATATAAATCACTGTATTTTTCTCATGTTTGCACCTACTTGCTTCTTACTACCCTCCCCTCTCACTGGTCCTGACCCCAACTATCCCTTTTCTGCTTGTCATATATAAATGTGTGTGTGTGTGTGTGTGTGTGTGTGTGTGTGTGTGTGTGTGTATCTAAATTTCTTCCCCTTCCTTTGGACTCACTTGTTTTCTCCACAGCCCTTTAGATCCCTACCTCCCTCTTTCCTTCCCTTATCTACTTTCACATATATTTATGATTAACATTTATAGTTATTTAATAAATATATACTTAAATTTCTGCATATTAGAGGAAATCTGAAATGTATCTTTCTGAGTGTGGCTTATTTTACTAAACATGTTTAATCCATTTTCTTGTGAAGGTCACTTCATTCTTCTTTATAGCTGAAAATTCAATTGTGCAAATATACCACATCTAAACTGATTCACTCTCTTGTCAACTGTGAATAGTGCAACAATAAAGGTAAATGAGCAAGTATCTGCAGCATGTTGACTTAGTGTCCTTTGAGTATAGAACAAGCAGTGGTATAGTTGGATCACATGATTGCTCAATTTCTTTTTTTTATTTTTTTAAGGAACTTGCACATTGATTTCCATCATAGATGCATAAGTTTACATTCCTACCAGAGTGTATATAAATTTGGGCACATGCTAGTGACCTAATTGACCTTAATTAAAGGCCCTGTTTCTGAGTATACTCACATTCTATGGTACTGGAGTGTTAGGATAATAACATAAATATAGGGAGACACAATTCAGCCCATAACATGGACATTCACTATAAAATGCTTCCAACTTTGTTATATGTTTAAAGTTTTTCATTGAATAATGTTGAATTCATTTTTGACTCAGGCAGAAATGTATTTCTTGCTCGCCACTCTTTTAGAGGGTTTGGTCAGGACACTGTGAGGTTTGAAAGCGACTAAGAGGCAAAGATGAAAGCTTTCATTTGGAAAAATATGAGCTTCCAGGCCTGGCTTACAAGAGATGAGCCCAGCCAACCTGAGTTTCCAGATAGTGAGCTTTATAGGGCTTTTCAGTTGGGGGAAGGTGAGGAAGGGGAAAGAACAAATAACTAGGGTGTGAGACCAGAACAGTGAGCAGGCGACTTATGACAGGGCAAGGAAGGGAGAATGGCTGGGCAGTTTCTTGAGGAATGTGAATAAGTCTCTGTCACCATCCTGCTGTCCTTGGTGACTCCATTTTGGGAGCCTGTCCTGACCTAGTAGATACATTATCTGTTCTGCAAAGAGATGTTTAAGAATTTTGTAGATTTCCCACACTTCAGGTCAGATATTGGCCCTATTCCTTCCCCAGGCTTCATTGTCAGAGACTGAGGGGCATTTTGCATTTCAATTACAATGGCTGCTAAAATTCTATCCTACCTGGTGAAGCATCTTATTGTGTGTAGATGATGGAATCAGACAATATCATCTATCTTCATAGTGGAGATCACAGTGCCTTCACTTGTAGTGGGAATCTTCAGTAAGACTTAGCGCACTCTCCAGACTCCACACTTGACAACAGGGAAGGACAGGATGGGAGGGAGGTGGGAGGGCAAATAAGTAATGAAAATTTGCATGTAGCACAGGGCAGATGACACTCTTAAAGATCAGAATAGAGTAGAACAGCCCTCCATCACTTCTGAAGAAAAATGTAAAACCCAGAGAATGGATAAATGATTCAGTGGTTAAAGGCACTTGCTTGCTTGCAAAGCCTTCTGGTCCAGGGCACAATTCCCAAGCTACCTATGTAAAGCAGGACAAAAAATTGGAGCAAGCTCTGATGTCCCATTTGAAGTGGCAAGAGATTTTGGCACATGCATATGCACATGCACACACACAAATAAATAAATATACATGTGTGTGTATAAAAATATAAAACAATTTATAATTAGCTTTAAGCAAAACCATTTGGGTACAGTTAAGATCAAATTAGTATCCAGAGAAATTTACATGAAGAAAAGTGGCACTTATGTATTGGTACATTGCAACATCCCATGCTTCTATTTCAAGACCAAGAAAAAAATTAAACTCTGGTGACGCTACATAGGGAGAGGGAAGGGCTGTCTGAGCAGTCCCAGCAAATAGCCCATATGACCACAGATCTCTAACTTCTGCACGCACATTAAACAGAGCAAGGACTGCCTCAGTCTATCTCAGTTCCTCAGTAAAGAGACATGGAAATTAAACTGTAGTTGTTATTCTAATTTTCCAAATAGCTCCTTGCATGGACTAGTCATACCAGGCATATCATGGATATGGCATAACATGGTTTCTGCAGTGTGAGAAACTGAGGGTAAATTTAGGAAGTCAGTCTTGAATTTTGTCCTGATCATCAACTTGAAGTGACCTTGAGAAAGTCATGCTTTCTACTGTGGTTGCCGTTGCTGTTAATTGAAGATGACAGTTTAGTCTATGTCTCAGGAGAGCTGAGAGGAAAGAAATGCTCAAAATACCCTGAATGTCATTGCCTATGAAATCCCAGGAAATAGGATCCATATGTTATCTGGGGCATGCATGACTTTTTTTATTGAAAGTAAGGTAAAACTTCCAACAAATAAAATTTATCATACCTCAGTTAAGAACTTTGAAAGATTATAACATTGATTTGGTAATATACATAGCCATTTGATTTGGTTTGAATGAAATGCTTTGAAAACACATAAACAAAACTATAGTTTGCTGGTATGTGAACTCTATCATATCCATGGTTCTACTGGAATACAGATGTCACACTCAAATTGTACCATGCACAAGAGTTTAGTAACAGGATCATTTGTAAATGTGTGTGTGTGTTTGTTTGTGTGTGTGTTTGGGGAACTCTGGGGGATAGTACAATACTTTGGGCAAAAATTCATGGGACTGAAGAAACAAGAGAAGGATAGGTGCTCAAAACCACACAAGGTACTAACAGAGGGGTCATCTAAGATAAGCTGTGTTTAAGGCACTGGCATAGTTGAGTCTGTGGTGACACTGAAGATAGGGGAAAGGATCAATATCCTCTTCAACCTCACTCTTCTGATAGCTCACTCCCATAACCCTGATCCCTATTGGCCCAAGTCAGGGAGAGGCTAAATATCACAGGACTCTGTGATGCCATCTGGCAAGCCAGTCTCCTGGAGCAAGAAAGGACTGAGCAGGGAGGGTGACTGCAATCAATAGGACTCCGAAAGAGCCACAGTGTGGTTAAAACCCTAGAAATGGAGTTGACTTCTGAGAACTAACCCACACGCCACTGAGGAGAGCTGTGTGAGTTACACACAAGCGTTCAACAAATTGCCCATCACACTAACCATGCGATTTTCTTTTCTTATCATTATGACCAAAAATCTGACAAAAAAGCACCTTAAAGGAGGAAGTTCAGATAAAGTGTATCATAGCAATGCAACTGACTTTCTCCTTTTCCTTATTATATGTAGTCAGGGACCCCAGTCCATAGGATGTTGCTACAGACATTCAGGGTTGTGTCTTCCAACTTTAATTACAGCTCTTTAAAAATGCCCTCAACAGATATTCCCAGAGGTGTGTCACTTCAATGTGCATAGTGCCTTGAAAGTAAAATGTACCCTAATACACTAATGTGTTTTGAATACTTTGTCCCAGCTGGTGGCAATTTGACAAAACTGTGGAGCCTTTGGAAGGTGGAGCCTTGCTAGATGAATGTTGCTGGGGATGGACCTTGAGGTTTATTAGCCCAACCCACCAGGTGTTCAGAACTAACTCACTTTTGTTGCTTCCTCTCAGCTGATATGACAAGAACCAATGCTCTGCTGTCTGCTGTACAATGCTTTCTCAACCATGATAATATATCACCTCAAAATGATAAGCTGAAATAAACCTTTTCTTTCCATAAGTTGCTGGCTTAAGAAATAGTGCTCACTTCACAGAGATGCCCCTGGGCTGAGATTCCTGCAAAGGGGGAAGTGACCAATAATATCTTCCAGGAGGATGAGAGCTTATTTAATAAATGAGATTACCTCCTGCATAACTTTTATTAAATTAACCCAGGATCTAGAAAGTAAACCTCCATGGGGAGAGTGCACAATGCAGTACAGCAATCTGGATAACATGGGGTGATTTCAGCATTAAAGTCCACTGCATGGGGATCCTCCTGAGTCACAAATGAAGGCTGTCTATTAACCTTGGCTGAATATACATACCTCATGAAAAAAGAAGAACCCTCAGGATCTTGGGTTACCCCAGAATCTTTTATTTTCCATCAGGATCTGGAATCACCTATTACCAAAAACTACCAGAAAAGCATAGGACAAGGTGAGCTCTCTCATATGGGTGAAGTAGATTTGACAAGCAATTCTGAAGAGGTTTGGAGACTGTCTGTAAGACATTCAAGACACTGACTCGGAGGGGACATTCAGTTAGCTAGAGAGAGAGAGGTTCCTTTGGGTTTTGTCCCTGGCACATGTCTTGCCTCATTTTGGTCCTGCTCCAGTGGACACCCTGGGTTAGTTTATCCTGTTCTTTGTGAACATTTGTTATTCCTGACCCTCCACAGATGCTCAGTAGAGAACCCTAAGTTTCCTGGCTCAATCTTTTTCATTGTTAAAAGGAGCAGTGCTGGCTTCACTTCGGAATTCTCAGGACCACTTCACCCCTGCTGGGTCATTATCTGCATTTTAACAAGATTACCAGGTGTATGGATGGATAGTTTGAGACACTCTGCTCACACTCCTTGAGACCTTTCATGTCACAATATAGTTAATGGTTGAAATGACAGCCATGATTTGGGTCCTATTTTTTTTATTTAAGGCAAGGCACATGCATGATTGTTCTTAGTGGTTTTCATACATGAGCTAGTTTCTCAGGAGCTCATTAGCTGTAGTTTGAATGTTCAATATTAAAAAAAGTTCCAGAAATTTAATTCCACAGCACAAAGAAGGTTGAGATATGATTATATCATGAAGGTGGAGTAAATGGATTAATGCCAATATCTAAAGAGTGGGCTCGGTATAGAAGGGGGAGTTTGACCCTATTTTGTTCTCTTTTTCTCTGATCCTTTTTCCTTTTATGCCTTTCTACTTTCGAGCATAGATGATGCAACAAGAAGTCTTACGAGATGCTAGCCCTGCTACCAGTGCCTTCCTAGTTTCCAGAAACATACACCAATGAATTTCTGCTCATTATAAGTTCGACTCATATACATTTTGTGGTGGTGTACAACAGATCAAGAGATTATTTTTAAGTGTTTATTATTATTATTATTATTATTATTATTATTAACAAGATGTTTAGTATGGATACACATGTCTTAATACTCACTGTTCCCTCATTCCTGCCTCCATTCCATTGGGGATGCTCCTCAGTGGGGTTGCAGGTATTCCCCATGGGGTTGTAGTTTATGCATTGTGGGAGCAGCAGTCAGTTATCTTGGGAGGGAGGGAATGTCTTTGGGCATGATGTCTCAACCTGTGGCTCTTACAATCTTTTTGGCCCCTCTTCCACAAAATTCCTTAAGCCATGGTGGGTGAGTTTTAAGTCTATTTTAGTAATGAGCTCCTAGGATCCTCTGGATTCTGCTTTGGTAGGTGTTGAGTGTCCTCAGGGTCTGTTTGCTATACCCTGGTACTGATTATCAGGATCAGCATGGAAACAGCACTCTTGCTTGTCTACGCACTTCCTCTGTAGATTCAGCTGTGGCTTGGCTGAAGTGCAGGGGTAATTTATCTCCTCCGGTCTCACTACCTTCTGAAAAAGAACAGATTCTCCAATGGAGAGTGAAGTCAGCATAGTTTAAATGGGATAAGCATTACTAATTTAGGGAGAATTTGGTATATATACCCTCTGTTTTAGCCAAAGAAAAGTTAAAACTAGACACTGGAGAACATAATCTATCTCTCCATAGGATTCTGATCTGGTTCCCAATTCCAGATATGGGTTCCTTTACACTGAGCAATCTTAGCCAATCAGAAAGCTATTGGTTACCCACAAATGGCTGTGTGCCACTATTGCACAGGTGTTTACATCGTGTCATGGTGTTTGATTCTGAGCAGCCTAGACCTCTGGTTTCTCAGACCATTGTTGGCCATTTTCCCCCAGTACTTCATGTAGTGCTTTCCAGCACTAGACAGGCTAACTGTCTGGGGACTTGCTGTCTTCTGAATTCCAGCCAGGTCTCTCTGTGCTCTGTGTCAACAGCATATGCGTATCTTCAGCAATAAGGTCTTAGTTTTTGCCTCTAGCAGCTAATCAAGTGCTCTGACAGAAATCTGTCTTGATTTGGGGACCTTGTAGGTCTCTCTGATCATCAGCTCAATGTGGTTAGCAACCAATCTCTGGCACTGGGAGGAACAGGCCAGGGACAGACAAAATTTTTATGTCTTTTAAGCTTAGGCTTCATCCCCCCTCACCAGAGCCCTACTTTTCAGGTGCTCCCCCTTACTCCTTTTGAGGGTTATATCTTTTATGCTATCTCCAAGGATAAAGGTTTCTATGGTATCAGTTCAATTTGGATTTAATTTTGTATTTGTTTTGCCCCCCTCCCCTTCTGCCAAACCCTTCCATCCCTATTGTCTAGGCCTTGAATTGCCTATCAGGTATGACAGCAACTCGAACAGGTCCAGGTCAGATAAGTGACTCCATGTGGCATTTATCTTTCTGTGATTCTGTGAGTTTGCTGGGTATGATCTGTTCCAAGTCTATCCATTTTTCTACAAATTTTATTGTATCATTTTGTCTTACTGATGAGCAGAATTCCATTGTGTAAATGTACCACAACTTCATTTTCCATTCATCCAATGATAGGCATCTGGATTGATTCCAGTTCTTAGCTATAATGAATTGAGCAGCTATAAACATGATTGAGCAAATGTCTCTGTATTGATGCATGGAACATTTAGGATAAATGCCCAATATGGGAATAACTGGGTCTGTTGGTAGTTCTATGTTTATCCTTTCAGGAATCTCCAAATTGACTGCCATAATGGCTGTAAAAGTTTACATTACCACCAACAGTGGATGACGGTTCCTCTTTCCCCACATCTTTGCCAACATTTGTCATTGTTAGATGTTTTAATGATTACCAACCTTTCTAGAGTAAGGTGAAATCTCATGGCTGTTTGAATTTTCATTTCCCTAATGGTTAGGGGTGTTGAACAATATTTTTAATGTACAAGTGAGCCTAACTCCTAGAAACCTTGATTACAGTTAATGAACAAAGAAATGCAGAGCATCTTGGTATTTACAAAACATACACTAAATGTGAGCTCATAACTCCAGGTGGATTCCACACAGGAAGGAAAAATCTAAGCTATATGTGCCATTGATTTGAGATAGTGAGAGAAATTAGGAGCAAGTTAGTCTTCCTTGAAGGTAGTTAGGGTCACAGACCAAAGAGAACATGGATATCACCCTGCCTTGGCAAGAGAAGAATTCCAGCGTGAACCTAAACTTGATTTATCAAGATGGCAATCAGGTGCAGCCCTCTCTTTTAACTCCTGGTTCTTCTTTCTAGGGATTTCTCATGGGCTTTTTTCCCCTGCTGGTGGGCTCATTTGAATCTGCTCTCTTCTCCCTGACCAATCAACCAATCAATACATTCAATACATTTAATTTTTACAACCACTAAAGAGCATCTCAGTCTGATGCCCAGTTTATATCACCTAGGTTATGAGAAAACCCTATCCAAGCAACTATGTGGACTACCCACTGGGGACCGCACATAGCCCTGGAGCTTTTGAGCTTTACTTTCACTTTTTTCCTGATGATCCTTTGTTTAACTTACTCTTCTCAGTCACCTTGTTAGAAGTTGTGAGATGCCAACTCAGAGCCACTGGCTTGAGAGGCTCCATTATCCTCAAAACCAGGAACAGTAGCTAGTTGGCAAAAGTAATAACTAAATGTTCATGCATTTGTATTTCAAAATCAAGACCTTGCTACCCTGTTCCCAAATTCACATGCAGATCCGTATATTTAGAGATCCATGAGACAAATGACCCAAGCAACCCAGCTGAAGACACTGTGCCACAAACTGTCCTGCTCCACATCTCTTACAACTGTGCTTGAGGATAACTGACCTACAATGGAGTCTCCTGGAAGGCAAGGTGCATCCTGTAATGGAAGATTGATTATTGCATGCCGATTCTTGTTTGTTTGGTTTTTTTTAGACTGTTTCTAGACAGCAGATGAGGGAATTGTCTAAGATTAATGGAGAGAGAGTTATAATATTTCAAAATGGGCAGGAACCAAGCGAAATAAAATCTGGAATTGTTATTGTAGAATCAAAGTTAACATATTGATTACGTTGTGAACTTATTCTATGTGGTCTTTTATGACTGTGGGGTTGCCAAGGGGCTGGGACTGTCCCATATAATTCATTTATAGTTGTACTCAACACATTTGGTCAGGATGAAGCCAATTTTTATGGATGCAACTTTTACTATTCCTTACAACCAATTTTTAATGAAATCCCTGGATATATAATTAGCATTTTGAGTTAGTTTAGCTGTTGACTTTCTGCTTTTCCTGAAAGAAGTCTGAGATTATCCAGGGTCAGGCACATTTTCCATCTCACAGTTCAAAGGCAGACACCTGCTGTGTAGCTCAGACAAGCCAGTGCCTTCATGATGTCAGTGTAGACACTGATAAAAACTCTCGGGGAGCTGTGAATTGCTGAGAAAGAGAAATGTTTCAAATAACCAGTTTGTGAACTTTAGCACTATTATCAATTATATGTGAGAACAAGAAGATTCTTGAGTTTCAGGAAATGTTTGAAATTTGCTTTGTAATCCTTAGGATATTCTGAAGGATGGCAGTGCTTATGCTGAGCAAAACGAAACTGCTTTGCCTAAGGAGAGGCATCTCAGACAGGAAAGCCTTTTAGAACAAATGAGAAATGTCAACTTCATGGTGTGAGGAGGCAGAAGAATGTAAGACCCAGAGAAAGAGAGAAGCATTGCAGAACACTATCTACCAGACATGATATGGTCCTTGCACTAGCAGCCTTATAGTAACTGTCCTTAAATTTACAAGCTCTAAGGCTCATGAGCCCCCTGCCCTCCCTGAGAAGCTGTTAGCTGGAGAGAGAGACATTTTCTTCAGGGATGTAGCTACTGATTCATTTCTCACATTCTGGTCAATAACACCTCACCTATACTCATATAAGCAACACTAATTAAACTCAATGTTGAGACAGGTTAAGGGTGGCAGGACCCCCAGAGGTAAAAGTGAGGAAGGGGGCTGAAGAGACAGCTTAGCAGTTAAGGGCTTGCCTATGAAGCCTAAGATCCTGGTTAGTCTTGATTCCCCAGGACCCACATAAGCCAGATGCACAAGGTGGCGCATGCATCTGGAGTTCCTTTGCAGTGGCCGGAAGCCCTGGCGCCCCCATTCTCTCTCTCTCTCTCTCTCTCTCTCTCTCTCTCTCCCTCTTTCTCTCTCTGTTTGTTGCTCTCAAATAAATAAATAAATAAACAACAAAAAATGTGAGGAAAGTCTTTGCACCTTTTAAGGGGAGAATCTTGGTCATCCTTATCTCAAAGGAATCCTCTCCTTTGTTAGAGGTCAGAAATGTCTGTAGGGTCTGGCCTTTCCTTATTTCTACTACTTTAAATATGTCCCCTTTTCCTAATAGAGATCTTGGAGGATTAAAACACCTGGGATGGTTTCCCTTTTTCAGAAACCTGACTCCCTAACTAGGCAGCTGGTGTCTACTCATCCAGTCCATAATAGATACCAATCTGGGTGTCTGGGTGGGCTTTCCAATTTTTCAGAACACCAATCCTGCCCCTTATTGGGCAGGAGCTATGTATTCTTTCTTCCTGTTAGGCTCTATCTGTATAATCTCTATAATAAAATCTTTAAAGCTTTATCCTTTGGTTTGTGAATTTCATTCATCAAAATTCACAAGACAAGAATCCAGAAAGCTACAAACTTACTGTAAGCTCCGTGTGACTGTAACTGGAGTCTTAGGGTTCCTTGCCAATACACCAATATGCCAAAACACCAATAAATTTGGGGTGTCCCCAAATCCTTGTCTTATCAATTTAAAGAATTAAAATCCATAGATCAGAGGGTAAGGTTTAGACTTTATTAGATTAAAAGAAGGAAAGAAGAAGAAGTATAGAGAGCTCCTGCCATGAGGGAAGTGAGAGGGATGAAGCCCATGTGTGAATAGGGCCTTCTCCTACTCCTATCTTAGCACAGCAGGCTGAGACAAGGGGGGTGTTGCAGTCCAGTTCACACTGTTGGTAGAAATCGCCCTACTAAGAGCAGCTTGTGAGGAAAAGGTGTTTATTTTGGCTTACAGGCTCGAAGGGTAGCTCCATGATGGCAGGGGAAAACAATGGCATGAGCAGAAGGTGGACATCACCCCTTGGCCAACATAAGGTGGACAGTAGCAACAGGATAGTATGCCAAACATTGGCATGGGGAAACTGGCTATAAAACCCATAAGCCCGCCCCCAAAAATACACTCCCTCCAGGAGGCATTAGTTCCCAAATCTCCATCAGCTGGGAACCTAGCATTCAGAACACCTAAGTTTATGGGAGATACCTGCATCAAGCCACCACATTCTGCCCGACTCCCATAAACTGTTGACCATACATGATGTAAAATGCAATGCATTCATCTAACTTCAAAAGTCCCCATAGTTTTTATCATTTCCAATGATGTTCATACATCCCCATAGCCCAAGATCTTTTAACTGAGCCATAATACCAAAAAATAACCTCAAAAAACTCATAATGACACAGAATAATCATTCACACCGCAAAAGATGGCATTAAGCATAGCAAAGAAATACTGAAGCAATACATGATTTAAACAGGGCAAACACCAGACTCTGTAGCTACAAGTCCAACAATGCTAGCCAGTGACAAATCTCCAAGTCTGATAATTTTAACCAGCAACAAGTCTCTGGCATTCCAATTCTACCCCTCCAGTTAGGCTACTCATAGTCCTGGAAGACTTCATCCAGGTCAACAGCTCTCCTTGGCAGCCATCTTGTGGTCCCGGCATCTCCACTGGGTCTCCACTGCAATCCATGGTTCATCCTCATGGCCCCATGGGGTCTCCATGCAGGCAACCAGCCAACCTGCTACACACTGCACATGGCCATTTCCAAAACAAAAGACTGTGTTGCAAAATCAATGACCCTCTCTTTCTGCATTTTTATGCTCCATAATATCAGGTAGGGTGCCAATTTGTTAATCCAGGGGAGAATAAAGCAGACTTTGAAGAACAGGACACTTCTTGAGCACTCAGCCCTCTCCAATAGAATCTACATTCTTCCTGTTGCCCCAGTGCAGGTCAGCTAGCCCAGTCTCAAAAGTTGTAATATCTCAATTGCAGCTGAACTGGCAACAGTTCGTCCAAAGATTTCTCTTTCTGTGTAATATCCCTCTGCTCACACCAGTTCACTTCTACAAAAAGCAACCCTGCACAACTTCTCAGGATAGGCATAACAGCAAGCTTTCCACACAAACTGCTAGTCCAGTCCAGGCAAAGGTCTTTCTTACCCTCATAAGCCAAATCTCACAGTCCATAGTTCTTACTGCATTCAGGCATTTCAACTCCGACCAGAATAGTCCATCAAGCTGCACTTATAGCCCTGCAAGGCATCTGTTAGGCCAAGGTTTCAAATCCTTCCATGGTCTTCTTGAAAATCACCTCCAAAAGGTGAAAGCCACACAGATGTCTAGCAGCAACCCCACTCCTTGGTATAACTTTACTAGTGCAGTCCAGTTCACATTGCTGGTAGAAATCACCCAACTGAGAGCAGATTGTGGAAAAAAAAAGGGTTTATTTTGGCTTACAGGCTCGAGAAGAAGCTCCACAATGGCAGGGGGAAAACGATGGCATAAGTAGAGGGTGGGCATCAGCCCCTAGCCAACATAAGGTGAACAGTAGCAACAGGAAAGTGTAACAAACACCAGCATTTAGAAACTGGTTGTAACACCCATAAGCCTGCCCCCAACAATACACTCCCTCTAGGAGGCTTTAATTCCCAAATCTCCATCAGCTGGGAACCTAGCATTCAGAACACCTAAGTTTATGGGGCACCTGAATCAAACCACCACAGAGGGTTTACCAAAGCAGGGTCCTGGTAGTGGAGGAGAGGTAAGCAGCCAAAAAAAAAAAAAAAAAAAAAAGACCATCCTCACATGGTAACAATATATTTATAATCTTACTGTGGTGGGCCTTACACTCATGCTAAGGTAAGCCTGAAAGAGACCTGATTGGTGTGGCCTCAGGAAGGTCTCAGAACACCTGAGTTGAGGGTGAGAAAACTGATTGGATGAGACTGGATCAGACACTGAATTCTAGTTCTGCTGAAGAAAATAAACCTTAGTATTCCTGATGCAGGATTTTGGAGTTCAGGAGGGGTCCAAATTTGGGGACCATCTGATTTTTAACAATAATTGATAAAAGTGGACTCAAAATGATAAATTATGAATTAATGAGTTTATTTAGGGAGAAATCACAAATTTTGGGGTTTATATATGGAAAAGGTTGGAGTAGAGTCCCAAGGATGTGGAAGATGGGAAACATACACTCACTGGAAGACACAGCACAGTGCATGAATCTCATTTAAGATAAATGGAGGTCTAGGAAGAGGCTGGAACAGAGCTACATGTACATGAAACATAGGACCTAGGAGCATATGAAGGAAGATTTAGAAGAAACATGCAGTGATGTGGAAAACACAGCATCAGCCCTAAGCCTCCCAATGGAAGAAAATTAAGAGAGTAAATGGTGATGGCTTAAGGAAAAATAACAGAGGGAAAGTACCAAAGTAGAGATGAGGAAACACATTTGAGAAATGGGTACTAAAGATAGTTGCACCCACGGTTACCCTGAGTTTAGAGAAATTACACAGGTAGCAGACTCAGAGTTTAGAGAAAATAAACATGTGGTAGATCTAGAGTCTAAAGCAAATACTTATGTGATCGACTCAGAGGTTAGAGAGGAGAAAAGCTAGATTTATATGTATCCAGGCAGAGATCACAAACTGGAACATGTGTCTGTAGTTTGTCTCTACAGATAGGTGTTCCCCCCTTTAAATATCTTAGTTATTTATTTGTTTATTTAAGAGGGAGAGAGAGAATGGACACTCCAGGCCTCTAGCCGGTGCAAATGAACTCTAGATGCATGCACCACCTTTGCGATCTGGCTTACATGGGTACAGGGGAATCGGACCTGGGTCCTTAGGCTTCACAGGCAAGAGCCTTAACCAGTAAAGCATCTCTCCAGCCCTCTAACTCTCCCTTGTTGCCACTCCCAATTGGTACATCTCAGTACCTCCTTAATAAATTTACTTTTGCTTTCCCACCCCTTGTCTGAATTACTATATTCCTCTATGACTTGTGAAAAGAATCTCTGAGAGCCATTTACTCAGCTCTTGTGGCTGTAAGTTGTTTTCTGGCACTTTAGCCATATAAGTTAAGCCCATAGAGAGCTAATTGCCAAGAGAGGCTCTGCACTAGTTTCAAGCCCTGCATCATTCTTCACTGGTTTGCAGGTGTGAGTTGAAGTTTCCAAAAAGCAGCTGCACCTACATCTAAGCATCCTACAATGATGATTAATTGATTAGAATTACAGTGATTGTGGAGAGGTTGAAAAATGGTAGGTCCACAGCCAAATTGTTTTGGACTGTCTTAGCGTCTTTCAAGTCAATTATTTCACACCCCTGTGTGTGATCCAACATCCTGTGACTCTTTAGTAAGTCCTTTTGGAACAGACACCCTAGCTTCCAGCAACCCAAAAGCTAAGAATGCCATTTAATTGGTGTGGGAATTAGGGCTCTTTGAAAGAAACAGAGCCTTTCTTGATTCTTGGTTGGGCTGCAACCTAGGAGGTAGGGTGCTGTGCAGACTGTCACAGTTACACAAAATACCTACTGACTCAGGCCTCCAGACTCTTATCTTATGAAATCAAAATATTGAAATCCACATACAAGAGAGAAAATTTAGAGACATTTTATTATAAGGATTAAAGAACTTAGAGCACTTAAGGGCAAGAAAGAGGAAATAATACAGAGTGTTCCTCTCCAAGAGAAGGCAGAAGCAATGGTCCCAGAAATGGGAAAGACGGAACTTAAGTAAAGGAAGGAATGCAGAGCCCGTTCCCACGAGGTGGAAAGAAGGGGTTCTGGAAAATGGAAAACCCCACCTAGAAACCCAGATGGGGGTCTTTTCTAGGTTCTAGATATGGGTAGAACTGACCAGCCTGACACCAGGTTTCTATGTAAGGAATCAGGCTTGATGTTTTTCAGAAATTCTTCTTTGAGGGGAGGGGTCTTTTGGGGGGCAAGGGTCTCACTGCAGTCCAGGCTGACCTCGAACTCTCTCTGTAGTCCCTACCTGGCATTGAATTCACTGCAATCTTCCTACCTTACCCTCCTAAGTGCTAGGATCAAAGGCATGCGACACCACGCCCAGCCCTTTTCCACACATCCTCCAGGAACTACTCTAGCAAAGAGGAAATCCTTCCTAGGGAGGGACTCAGGTTGAAGTTAAGCAAAGACAGATCTAGGGCACAAACTACTGTAGGCAGAGATAGGTAAGGAGAAGTCAGATCTTTCTGAAATTTCTGACCTCTAGCACAAGGACAATCCTCACTTTTACTTTCAGAGAGCCCTATTACTAATAAGCTGAATAGCATCTGAGACCAACAGCAGAAATTTCTCCATTTTGATATAACCTGCCTATATAATATTTCCACTGGTATACTTGAAGTGTGTTTTGATTTATAACCTTGGCTTGTTCTATAACTTAAAAATCTTCATGAAACTGCTTTGTCAGAAGATGGAATTGGGGGTAATTAAATATGTATTCACTGGTAATGACCACTCATATTTGGCTCCAGAATAAACTCTCTCTTACTCAATTTGAGGTAATATTTTTTCCCCTAATTCATCTTGGCAAAAATCCCCTTCCCCCCTTTTAAGGAAAACTGTCTAGTCTCATAGTTAGCATGATTTTGTGGTTTGTCTGGTCTGTGGGGCCTGAAACAGGATGATGTTCTGAAGCAAATTTAAAAAATGATGATGATTATGATGATAAGGATAAAATATAAAGGCTAGTGCTCAGGCTTGGAGTTAAATTTGAGAGAATGAGTTAAATTTCTGTGGGATTTCAAGTCAAGGTACCTAACTGGACATTCACTTTTTTTTTTCTTAATTGAAAGGAGAAAATGATAAATTAAATAAAGAAATGGATGCAGATCAGGAGTGAGTCATGAGTGAGGAGGTTGGCAACGGTAAATCCTTTGCCCCCTCCCATGGGCTTCTACACAGTATACTAGGAGTCTCAACAGAAGCTCTCCCAGGCCCAGAAGTAAGGGTCTGTGAGGTTTCCAATTGTTCAGAGAGGAAAGATGCAATTCTTAGTTCCATTTTTGGATGCATCGTATGTTGGTACCATTTTTTCCCACCTCCTTGCCTCCATTCAACAAGGGGTCTCCTCAGTGGAGTTAGTGGTATTCCCTATGGGGTTCTGGGTTATGTGTTGAGGAGCAGCAGTCAGCTACTGGAGGAAGGGAATGCCTCTGGACATGACATCCCAGCCTGTGGCTTTCACAATCTTTCCGCCCCCTCTTCCACAAAATTCCCTGAGCATTGCTGGGTGTGTTTTGAGTCTGCTTCAGTGATGAGCTCTCAGGAGCTAGTGTGTTTCTTTCTATACACCATGTGCTCACTTGAGTCTCACATCACTGCTGTTCATCAGCTGCGCTGGCCCTGGTTTCCAGAGAAGCAAGCAAGCTATGAATTGTTACATATTTTACACCAGGCATTCTAGTGGGCCCCCTAGGAGTTCTCTATGTTCCTTTGCTCTTAGAGCTTCTCTATGTCATCTTAGAGCTATGCCATCTTAGCTGAGAATGGGGCCCAGGGGATAGACTCTAGGAATTTAGTAACCATATCACATTAAATAAATCATCTGAGACTAAAAGAAAGATAAATTCTAGTATTAGACAAATTATAATCAATGTACTGGAAAACTCCCTCACTGATACAATCACTGCAATATAATTTTTCCTATGTATAAGTATCATGTCTAAGACAATTGTTATAGGAAGACATGTGATGAGTACCTGTGTAATCAGGGTATACACAATGTTTGGAGGCCATCTGCTGCCTATAGAAATTTCCAGGTTCTTTGGCCTAGGACAAGAAATTGTACCAGAGACAAATAGTAAAGTAATAGAAACATTTTATTAAGAGAAACATTTTATTAAGAAAGAGAAAGGGGGCTAGAGAGATGCCTCTGTGGTTAAAGTTCTTCCCTGTAAAGCATAACTACCCAGTTTTGATTTCGCAGTACCCATGTGAGCCAAATGCACAAGGTGGCGCATGCACCTGGAGTTCATCTGTAGTGGCTGGTGGTCCTGACACATACATTCTCTCTCTCTCTCTTTCTATCTTCATTTTTCTGCTTGCAAATAAATTTAAAAAAAAGTATTTTTAAAGAAAGAATTAGAATGGTACTTCTGAAAATGGGAGGGGGCTAGTGAGCTGGAAAATACATACACTCCCCAAAATTTGGGGCCACAAACTTCATGGTTCTTTATAGGTCATTTACTATCACCTTTCTCTCCTGGGTTTGTATATCATGGCCTCTTTCTTTCTTTCTTTCTTTCTTTCTTTCTTTCTTTCTTTCTTTCTTTCTTTCCTTCCTTCGTTTTTTTTCATGTAGCCAACATTGGGAAGGTTTTCAGGTTTCCAGTTGATAACAGCTCCTTTCATATATTGATCTGGATTTGCCCCTTCTCATGTCCCTATTGTATTATGACACCTAGACGTGTATAATGCCAAAATGGTGACCACCAGTTTTCCATGGACACCCTTTGCCCATTATTTAATAATGATGTACACACACTTGTATACACTGCTCAGTCACACACAGGCTGCCATTATCGTTTGACCCCCAAAAGCCCTCCAATACCATCTTCATGTACACAATCAAAATATCATTGTGAAATTCAACATGGTCTGGCATATGCAGTCACTTTAAGGGTGTCCTTGGCAAGGTCAAAAGATGAAGCTAAGTATATTTCCTAGTTAACTGGCTTTCAGTTATGGTTCTAGAATTGGGCAATAACTCATTCCATAAATAGAATGAGTGTTCTGAAGGGAGCAGAAGGGCTGGCTTTATAAGCAGGAAATGTCTGGAGAAAGCAGGAGCTGAATAAAACTGGAGAAGTTGTCTCAAAACTGCTTTTTAGGATTAAAAGCAGAGGGCATTTCCTTACTGCACTGACGCAGCTTGGCAAGAATCCCCTCACCCTCTTTTAAGAAAAACTGGTAGGTTCATACTTTATTTTGATTTTGTGGTTTGCTTAGTCTGTGGTTCCTCAGATAAGATGCTGAATCACAGCAAAGATGACCAAGAGGAGAGTGGGCAGTGGAAGACTTTTCTTTGAAGCCACAAAGCCTCCATCAGAGCTGAGCTGAGTTTCCCATTTAAGTGTACTTTCTTATGTCCCATGCCTTCAGTTTTGAATTTTTTTAAAAAAAACAGCTAAAATGTATCATAAGTTAAATGTGGCTAATGAACTGAAAGCTGCTGGAGCCCTGAGGTTCTGGACTACCAGCAGAAGGACATCGGCTCCATCCAACCTTACAAATGAAGAAGCTGAGTCCTCCCAGATTTTCGTGTAGAGTGAATTTTCATTTTGTTCAACTAAAGTGGGAGTCCTCCAAAATTTTTCTCATAAGATGGCAGTTAATGCAAGCTAACACTTACTTATTTTCATGGGATAGCTAAAAGATGTGCATCCCATTTTACACTGAAGTTTTAGTGGGGTGTATCTTTTGAGTGAAATTACTCATTGAACTTTTGGCAATAGAAACAGAGACAATTTAAAAATTATGATTTTTATTTCCATAAGAGAATAAACATAACTTTGACCTTAATTAGAATGAAATTACTCCAAATTAATTGAAACATTATTTCAAATTTAAAATTCCTTGATTTATTATAAAAGTTTCCCATTACTTGTCTGATTTATCTACTTTTGTAGAAACTACATATTTATCTTCATTATTAGACATAACCTCTGAGTTATATGCAATATATTATAGGAATAAATATTATCTCCATATGAATTTATTACTTTCCTTTCTGCTTTAACCAATTCCTTGAACCTCAGTGTAATTCAATAACAAATATGAAAAAAAAGTCAGGGAATAAAATAACAGATTTTTTTTTCTCCTCAATGTTTTGCTATTGTTTACACTTTTACTGTTATGTTTTCCTCTGAATCTTAGTGTATAATTAATCTAATTCTGTAATTTTGTAATTATAATTATTTTATCTTGAAAATATATATGGTCACCCTTGGTGTCCTTGGGAAACTGATTAAAGGTCTTCCTTACTTGCCAATATCAGCACGTTGAAGTTGCTTATATACAATGGATGTGAATTCACATAAAATCTATTTATATCATCTTATATACCTTGAATCATTTCTGTATGACTAATAATGCATAATAAAATGAAAATACTATGCAAACTTTTGCTATACTATACTATTTAAAGAGTAATGACAAGAAGAAAATCTGTATATTTCAATGTAGATATGTTGTTTTTCTTTGTGCATGTAGAACATTTTCTACCTCTAGTTAGTTGAATGCTTGGATGGGGAACCCAGAGACACAAGGGACTGATATTAATTTTCTCCTTCTCATAATGCTTCATGCATGTGGGTAAGACAGTGGCTACAGAGAAGTTCCCTGCCTATGAACAGACTACTTACCAAGAGTTCCATCATGGATACCCTGTGGTTCTCCATGGAAGGAGTTTGTGCTTCCTGCATCTGACCTCCAGTGATCTTTGGTGGACACCTAAGCAGACCTCAAGATTTCTGAGTCCCTTAACACACACACTCAACATGATTTCCCTGCTCTCTCACCATATAGGCATGTCACTGAAGAATCTGGTGTTCCTTGTTTCATATCCATGCATGAAGTCTTCCCTAGTCCCACTAAACAATAAAAAGAGATTGAAATGGGTACCACATATTTATTCAGTTCTCTTTCTGCAAAGACACATTGATAGTGTATCATGAGAACCAACCACTGAGACAACATTCACCATAGTCAGACTCCCAAGCCCTCTGCCAGCTCTGACTCTTGATTCTTACCAGTCTAGAGGAAAGGACATACCACATTGCTTCTAGTCCATCTGGAACAGCAATAAGAGTTCTCAGTAACTTTTCTCTTGGTGTTCTTATTGATCAAATTTTTATTTGTAAAATGAAAGACACTATCTTTTTCATCCTTGTTGTTTTTTCAAGGTAGGGTCTCACTCTAACCCAGGCTAACCTAGAAATGCATAGTCACATGGTGGCCTTGAACTTATAGCAATCCTCCTACTTCTGCCTCTGGAGGGCTGGGATTAAAGGCATGTGCCACCATGCCCAGATGAAAGCCACTATCTTTTCTTACTTCTTGTGCCTAGTTCTTTCCTTACTTCTTCTGCCTAAAAGCTTCAGAGGGTGGCCTAGTCAGCCTTGTGACATCATTTCTAATGACTGGAGTCCAAAAACCTCAGATATGTTTGGTGTCTACGAAAGGCTAATAAATGGTCCCCAAAGTGGTTCCTAACCCCTGAACCTATAAATGTGTCACTTTACATGAACAAGGACTTTCAGAAGTGATTAACGAACTTGAGATGGTGAGATTATCCTGGGTTATCACTGAACTCCAACATAATCACAAGAATTGTGGCAAAAGAGGGAGAAGAAAAGTAAAAAGAGGATACATGCAGATCAAGCAGAGATCCAAGTGATGCATCCATAAGCCAAGAAGTGTGGGAAATCTTGAGAGCTGGGAAGACAGGAAAGAGGATACTTCCCTGTGCCTTCAGAGGGAATATAGCTCAGACGGCAACTTGATTTGGGTCTAGACGGATATATTTTGGGCTTCTGAGCTACGGAAATGTAAGGTCATAAAGTTGTGTTATTTTCATCCACTCATCTTATAGGGATTCATTAGAGAAGCCACAGGAAGTTAATACCATGTCCTTCTTGCATTTCTTCATTTACTGTCTCTGTCCTCATGCTCTGCATCATTTGCTGGCTCATAATTGTTAATGGTCTTTCCCCTGATTTCTCTGCCTGTTTCACAGAGGACCTGTGTGTGTGTCACGTCCCCTCACACTTGGCCTTGCTCTTACTCATCAGCCTTCCATGACCTTGTCTGCCAGGGACAAAGGGAGCCACACCATTCTTGGAAACAGCTGATTGCTAGTTTTGGTTCCCCATTTTATAAGTTTGCTCTCCTGATATCTCCTTTCCCCAAATTGTTCTTTCCTCATAAAATTAACCACTCATCTTCCTTTGTCCCAAGAAAAGCATATCCCTCACCATGTGTTCAATTGTTCATATTCATGCTACTGCCTACAGTGGTAGCAGGGAGCAGGACTCATTCCTCTTTTGCTTTCTTAAAGGTGATCACTTAGGTATGTATATGCCTGGCTGGTTTTAGTGTAATGCTGGTGGAGTGTGTGTGTGTGTGTGTGTGTGTGTAAGATAAACTCTCATCTTTTTTCTAATATTTAATATTTAGTGTTGGATAAAAAAGTAAGACATGTGCATCCTCTAAGTCTAAACATCTTCTCTGCTCCTCACATCCATTCTTCCCAAAGGCTATCTAACAGCTGGCCACTTTTTATCTTCTCATAGAGAGTAACTTACCCTGTATTTTGTGTTCTTCATCCAATTGCCCTATCCTTTATTTGAGATGTTAAGTAGAACACATTGTGGAACCTTACTTCAGAAGCTCACCCTTCCACAGGTTTCATAGTGTTTGTAGCTGTACGTCCCTGTTCATAAGGTCTCAATTTCTAGTTTCCTCTGTGCTATCATGTAGTGGAAGTGTCCATTAGTTACTACTCCTGTTGCTATGACCAAAAACTTGACAAGAAGAAGCTTAAGGGAGGAAGGGCTTGAATGGATTCACAGTTAGAAGGTATATATAGTCCACTATGGCAGGGAAGGCATGGCTGCAGGGACAGGAAGCTGGTCACACTGCATCCATGGTCTGGAAGCAGAGCAGTGAATGCTCATACTCACACCTTTTCTTTTTTATTCTGTCTAGGGGACCAAACTATGAGAACATGCTGCTGCCTACAGTTTGCGTAAGTGTGTCTTTCCACCCCAGTTAACCCACTCTAGAAACATTCACGGACATGCCCAAAATTTATCTAGGTAATTCCTATATCCAATAAAGTTAACAGCAGAAACTAATATCACAGAGTATAAGTTGGCAAATTTTCAAGAAGTCAATCAGACTGAACATTTCAATGCCGTTTTAATCTCAAAGCTGTATCATAGTAATTCATGAAATAAATTTCATGAAGTAAAAATCCATTGGAAGTCAAGAAAGTTATATTCTAATGATACTATGTTTGAGGTCATGTTCTTAAGATTGCAAAACTAAGTCCTAAAACACGGAGAAAATGCAAATTAGACTATACTTGAATACTATGGTTTGCTAAAGTAATTTGTGAATATTGATAATTACAATATGGATTTGTAAACTTATTAATGATTTTCTTTACAGTTCATTTTTTTATTTTTTTCTTTATTAGTTAGTTTTGTTTTCAGCAAATACAGTCAGTTTGGTACCATTATTAGGCTCATCCGTGACCTACTTCCTCCCCTTGGCCCCTCCTTGTTGAGGTATATGGGTCATGCATTGTGGAGTTAGCCCACAGTTATGGGTAAGATAAATGTCTCTGCATATCATGACCCAACATGTCTTTCCACCCCCTCTTCCGCAAAATTTCCCTGAGCCATGTTGGGTTCATTTTTAGTCTGCTTCAGTGATGAGGTGTTGGGGACCTCTGAGGCTCTGGCTCTCTGATTTGGTAGGAGTTAATTTTTCTCTGTGTTGATCTCCTTCCCCCTTCTGCTGGTATCCGGTTCATCAGGAAAACAGCACCCTTCCTTGTTTCTCCAATTTTTCTTAGTTTCAGCCGGGGCCCTTTTGAGGTATGATGGGGTGGCCCTCTCCTTAGGATCTACATCTATCTGAAAAAGAGAAGCAGATTCTCCAACTGTGACTAAGTTAGCACCAGGACAAAAGAGATAACCCTTACTTTTTTATAGGGAATTTAATAGGTGTAGGCCCTCTTGTAGCCTATGATTGATGGTAGCTTGACATTGCCGAGTGGGCTTATGTTTGGATATGGTTCTGACTTGTTTCCCAGCTCCAGCTATGGGTCCCATACCAGTGAGGGGATCAGTTAGCCAAATTAAGAGCAGTTGGTTCCCCACCATGGCTGTGTGCCACTATTGCACTTGTGTGGGCATTACAACAAGTTATTTGCTGCTAAGTAGGTTAGACCATGCATTGCTTGGACAGATATTGGTCATTTTCCCCCAGTCACCCATGTAGCAGCTTCTGGCACTAGACGCGCTGACTGTCTGGGTACTGACTCTCTTCCAACTTCCAGCCATGCCATTCCATTTTGCATGTCAACCACATAAGTTGTCCTCAGCAGTAGGGTCTTACCACTAACCTTTGGTGGGTCATCAAGTACTCTGACAGAAATCTGTCTGTCTTTTAGGAAACCTTGTAGGTCTCTCTGATCAAAAGTTCATTGTGGATGACAGCCCCATGCTGGTACTGGGAGTTACAGGTCAGTGCCCACTAAGAAAATGAGGAAAAAGATAACTAATATACAAGAGTTAGAGAGAAGAGAGAAAGAGAGGGAGAGGGAGAGAGAGAGGGAGAGGAAGGGAGGGAAGATGTAGAAGATTAAGGTTAGTCTTAATCCTACCCTCTCCAGTGTCTTGTGGTTCAGGTGTTCCCTGTAAGGGCCTGGTGAAGGATCAGCCATTTTGTCTGTCTTTTAGGAAGTAGAAGTTTATGGTACCATTGCCGTTTCAGTCTAGAATTGTGTTTCCCACCCCTTTGATGCCCTCCCCTCCCTCCCCTTCCATCCTAGTGTCTAGTCCATGAGATGCTTGCTGGATATGTAAGGTATCTTGGGTAGATTGAGGTTAGGTGCTATAGATGAGTGAGACTATGTGGCAATTGTTTTTCTGTGATTGGGTGAGTTTACTGAGAATGAGCTGTTCCAGGTTCAACCATTTTTCCTCAAATTTCATTGTTCAGTTTGAAGAAAATATTTTCCCTTTTAAAATAGTTTACATTTGGAGGGGAGATACTTTCAGACCATGCAAAATATTTTTATCTTTAAGTTTTGGTCCACTAATTTTAAGCATCCATCAATGGATATTGTCTTACAGCATTTATTCTTGTCATGTTCTACTGGTTATTTTTCATTTTCCTTACTTTGTCTATACATATCAAACAATTCTCTTCTCTAATGAAGATTTTTTTCTCACCTAATTCTTTATTTCTTTAATTATTTATATAATACACATTCTAGGTCTTTTTTGTTCAATATTTATATTGTTTCTCTGTTACTTAAGTTGTTTTAATTGTGTTCATTGGGAACCATTTTTGACTGACTTCTGTATCCTTTTGTCTATTTCCTCCTTTTTCTTTTATTTTTCTTTCTTTTTCCTTACTTTCTGATGCTTCAAGATTCTTTGAGTCATATAATATTGCTTGTTTCTTAGCCTTGGTAAATTAGTCAGTTGACTGTCATAACAAAAATTTGACAGTCTTCAGTTACTTACTCAACATAAAATTATTTATCATGGTTTTGAAAGCTGAGAGGTCCAAGATCAAGCCCTCCCTGTAAGGGAACATTTACTCCGGGGCCTCTTTCTATTGTCTCATAAGAGGCTGCTGCCTTAGGGTGTACTTATGTAGTGAACAGAAAGAAACCATGCATTTCAGAATCTTTTCCTATGAGGCATTAATTCTCCTCTCAGGACCTCAACTCTAATTACTTCCCAAAAGACCTTTCTCCAAATACCATAACATGATCAGCTAGGGCTTTAACATGAATTAGGATAGGCATAACATTTAATCCACAGCATTTGGAGCCCACCACTTCTCCAAGAGGCTTTTTCACTTCATTAGAGAATGGTGTTTAGAAAACAAGAGGAAGGTGTCTCACAAAGGCAGTAGTCAGTGCCCCTGTCTCATGCAAACCAAGACATGGGCATAAGAAGTACTTGTTGCTATTGGTGTATCACTACAGCTGATTAGAAATAGGAAATATGTGTATGTACAATAACCCATGTATACATAGAATTGTTTGTTGGCAAATTTAGTAGAGTGTATTTTAAGACCAATTTTAGGTTCACACAAAACTGAATTTAACGTATGGCTATTTCCCACATGCTGCTTACCCTGTACATATATAACTTCTTCCACTGCCAATATCCCCCACTAGTGTGGTAAATTTATTATAAATGAAGTTTCAGTAACAAATTATCAAAGTCCATGGCTGACAATACTGTCCACTTTCTCTGGTGCATAATCCACAGGCTTTGACAAATGCACCACTTCAAGCACCACAGAACCACACAGTAGCCTCACTGCTCCTAAATCATGGCACTCCATGATTCTTCCCTTGGTCTCCCAACTCTAGCTACCACCTATATTTATACTGCCTCTATTTGCCTTGTACACAATGCTACACAGTTGAAATCTTATAGTATATGCAATGGTTTGGGGCATCTTTCATTTAGCAATATATATTTAAGGTTTCCCCATCTTGTCTCATGACTTAAAAACTCATTTCTTTTTAGCACTGGAAAGCATTTCATTGTCTGAATGGAACCATAATGTGTTTGTACATTCAGTTGTGAAGGACATTCTGTATGCTGAAGAGATAATTATGAATAAAGCTGCCATATATTTCCATACACTGTTTTTTTATGCAGGCATAAGGTTTATTTTTATTTTTTTTCTTTATTAGTTAGTTTTGTATTCAGCAAATACAGTCAGTTTGGTACCATTATTAGGCTCATCCGTGACCTACCCCTCCCCTTGGCCCCTCCTTGTTGACGTATATGGGTCATGCATTGTGGAGTTAGCCCTCAGTTATGGGTAAGCTAAATGTCTCTGCATATCATGACCCAACATGTGACTCTGACATTCTTTCCGCCCCCTCTTCCGCAAAATTTCCCTGAGCCATGTTGGGTTCATTTTTGGTCTGCTTCAGTGATGAGGTGTTGGGGACCTCTGAGGGTCTGGCTCTCTGATTTGGTAGGAGTTGATTTTTAATTCATCTGGGTAAACCCCAAGAAGTCCTATCATTGAATCATATAGTTAAGAGTATGCTTAATTTTGGAAAAAGCTGGCAAAGCGCTCTCCAAAGAGCTGTACCTTTTCATCCCCATCAACAATGATGAGGGCTCTTGGTACTCCACTCCCTGCAGCAGTCAATGTATTTTTACCTTGTGATCGTGTGTAGTGATAAGTCATTGTAATAATTTTCAGTTCCCATGTTATGTGGAATGTTGAGCATATTTTTTCATACTTGTTTGCCATCTAAATATCTTCTTTGCTAGAGTGGCTACCCAGGGGTTTTAATATGATTATTTACTTCCATACTGGTGTGTTGTCTTCTCATTCTCTTGATACATTTATTTTTTATAATAACTTAAAAACAAAAATGTAATTTATTACAATATTTACTTTTGTAAATATTTCTATTTATTTGCAAGGAGAGAGAGAAAGAGAGAGAGTGAGAACGGCCATGCCAGGACCTCCAGCCACTGCAAATGAACTCCAGATGCATTCGCCACTCTGTGCATCTAGCTTTATGTGAGTACTGGGGAATTGAATGTGAGTCTTTAGCCTTTGCAAGCAAACTCCTTAACTGCTGAGCAATATCTCCAGCCCATAATGTTTATTTCTGAAGAGGTCGCAGCCTAAGGAGCATGTTGACGCCAATCGTGGTGCTGGGAACTGAATTTTCCCAAATTCTCTGAAGTAGCCTTCTGTGTGTAGTGGTTTGATTCAGATGTCCCCCATAAATTTAGGTGTTCTGAATGCCAGATTCCCAGCTGATGGAGATTTGGGAATTAACACCTCATGGAGGCAGTGTACTCTGGGGGGTGGGTTTATGGGTGTTATAGCCAGTTTCCCCATGCCAGTGTTTTGCACACTCTCCTGTTGCTATTTTCCACCTTATGTTGGCCAGGGGGTGATGTCCACTGTTTGCTCATGTCATCATTTTCCCCTGCCATCGTGGAGCTTCCTCTCAAGCCTGTAAGCAAAAATAAACCTTTTTCCCACAAGCTGCTCTTGGTTGGGTGAATTCTACCAGCAATGTGAACCTGACTGCCACACCGTGGCACATGTGACTCATTTGCCTTAAGAATTTCTGCAAATCCTTCAAAACCAACAGGGAAAAGGAGAGGTGTTCCTTCCCTTCTTATATGAGAAGGAGGAAATCCAATGTGCTTGCACTTGGGTAGTGAAACCTGGATGAAATCATACAGCACTGGGCACTCATTGCCGTGAGTGAAAAACCATTGATAGTCTAGTTCAGAATTTCTTGGAAAATAGCAAAACACAATGAAAGTGCCTACTGACATAAGTGAGATTTAAAAATTGCCTAGAATGTTTGGTTCTGTGGCTTTGAAGATCTATCAAAGGTATCCCCTGGGCATGGTGGTGGTGGTGGCAAAATACTGTGAAGACGAAATGATATCTGAGGAGTTAGCAGTGAACTGAGAAGCACCACATCTGAATTCTACCCTCGGGTATTATTTTCAGTGAGAAACTGAGGTGATTTTCTCAGCACCACTAATGAATGGGAAGGCTCTGAGGCTGTGACAAGTGGTGAGTTATCACCTCACAAAGGTGATAGATGCGCACCTGCACACTAGAACGCTTCTATTTGCCACTGGTATGTCCTGTTGCTCTCAACACAGCTCTTTCTGGTGCCCCCCCCCCGTCAATTTTCTAAAATAGAGCACTGTACACACATACAATTGGAGATACCATGGCTTCCCCTTAGATCATCATGTAGCTTTTGGCTTCAACATTTTAGGAATTGTGAAGTTTGAAATTTTACCAGGCAGCTTCCATGGAATTGATTTCCTGACAGCAGAGGCACAGACACAGAAGGATGCTCCCAGGAAGACCTAGGGGCACTATAGAGAACAAGGTGTCACCTGTCACAAATAATAATTGTTGTGACAATATGTTTGCCAAATGCAGTTAGGAAAGTTTTTCAAGTATTTTTGAGAAAAATAGAACATCAGTGTCAAATACCAAGGCCCTGGAACAACACTTTATGTTCTCAAAACACTTGTGCAGTAAAGGAATAGCTGAAACCTTAAGGTGGGGGTAAGAGTTCCCTAGCGGGCCACAGCCTCCCTCTGGTGCACATTGGGAACAAAGCAGAGCAGGATGATCTAGACAAGAACCTTCTTCCTGTGCCTGTGCTCAGTCAGCTCTTCACTGGAGCATCCAAGGCTAAAGCAAGCTAGGCTAACACTGTCACCGCTTATGTGGTCTATTCTGCAGAACCCTCCTGTCAGGGTACTCTGGGAAGCAAAGGAGTATGGTCAGCAAGAGGGGCTCTTGGACCAATGGCCACCACTGGGCCTCAGCAGCATGGTGGAGATGGGCACTGCTGACCCTCTCCCCTGGTAGTGTGCATAAGCCCTACACGGTCATGCTGCCATTTCATGCTTTCCGCCATTGGCAATCCATCCACTGCCTTCTGCTGGGGACTAAGCAAATGTTCACTGTTTCCTTTTTTAGAACCTTGCCCTAAGTGTATGTTGAGAAATGTGCACAAACATTTACAACCTGTAGTGTTTTTTATAACTTCAAGTAATCACCAAATGTTAAAATCTAAAAATGAGTCATGGTCATGGTGGAGTAAAGCATGCTCACTCACCCATACAATGGAATTTAATGCAGACGTTTTTAAATGCTTTCAGTTTATTTAATATTTTCATCACTCTAATCATATCTCTTTTACTGTATGAAGATATACCTTATTGGACCAGAGAAAATATTCAAGACTAATTTGAGATTGTCTTTGCAATAACTGGTTAGTGTACTGTTACACACTCGAAGTGAGCAAATTATATTACATATATTATAAATAAAATTGTAAGAGAATTGCCAGTTTCTGAGGACTTGGAATGTCACTTTCAGCCATTGGTCAGAGCAGGGATGCCTCTGTTACCAGGAAGCCAATTCCTTAGAAGTTTTCTGGGTGATTGGAAGCAGCAGGTACCCTAACGTCTGGAAAAATCCATGCATGCCTTAGAGTAGGAGACAAATTTCATGAACATATAGCTTGCCGCCTTAGTGGAGCTTAGGGTCTAATATTCTGCCATACCCAGATACCGTTCACACATGAAGAGAAAAGTCCCAAACCTAAAGCTCCATGTCACACACACACACAAAAAAAAAAAACAGACGCATTTGGACCTTGGAAGCAAAACCTATTCCATAATTCATAATTTGTGGGCTGTTTGTTCTGATCCATTTACTGTTTTTCCAAAATAGTATTCACTAGTTTCCTGAGGAGAGGATACCTTTTCAAGTGATTCATCTGTACTTGGAACAGCTAAACCAATGAGCTCTCACAAGCTAGTAAAACTAATAAGAACAAAGTATTGCAGAGAGTAGCTGCTTCCTGGAGCCTATGGTAAGCCCCTGTGGGGAAAGAGCAGCCCATGTTCTTGTCTCCAGTATCCCTTTGTGAAATGCTTTTAGTCTGCCATGGGGTTCTTGTGGAAAATGACCACTAGATGATACTGGTAGATGCTACAAATACTGCCGACTGCCAAACCAACTCCCATGTCCAAACAGTTCCTGTTATAGCTACCATCAACATGACTGGATGGGGTATGCAGTCAAATATCCATTCACCTTTGCGACTAAGGATTGAAGTGGGGTGCCATGAATTGCAATTCTGGCCAACGAGCCCAGAGCTACATCTTAAGAGCATCAAGTGAAGAATTTCCTCTCTTGCTAAAAGAATTTCTTCTCTTGCTAAAAGAATCCTAAATTTAATTCCTCTTTCTTACCCTCTGCCTGGATTGAAGAAGTCTGGAGATGAGACCAAAGGGAAAAGTACAAAAATCTAGAAAGGTGTTGTGCCCAATTCCTTGAATTTCTGGATCAATACCAACTGCTATCTCTCCTCAGGCTCGTTCCTGTAGCTTGAGTCACGGTTGGTTGAGTTTTCTGTATTTGCACGTGAAGAGAAAGATGCCAAACCTAAAGCTCCATGTCAAATACAAAGATGCATTCGGACTCACTAGTCTCCATAACACCCTGCTCTGACCAATGGCTGATAGTGATGTTCTAAGTCCACAGAAACTGGTAAATCTCTTACATGTATTCCTAAGTGATCTATGAAGAGTTATGTGCCCTAAGCTACCCTAGATGACCAGAAAGTCAGTGGATACAACTTATGTATCTTTTGCACTTCATAATATGGTAAGCTGGAGGATCCTCCCCCAGACTCATTATGCACCTGCATCATATGCTACCACATGGGGAAGTCTCATTCCCATACAGGCTGATTCCCCCACCTAGGCTCCTTTTGTTCAAATTTTGCTTCTGTCTTCAGCAGGAATTCCTAAACTGATTGGTTGAGGGGAAACATTGGGCTCTGCATGGTATCACAGCGGCTACCGGGTTTGGCCTTGAAGCACAGGAGAAGAGAGGCATTCCCTTAATGAGAAGAACTTTCTGCTGACAATTGCTTTCCCACATTTCCTGAAATGAGATGTAGCAAGAGATTGGCATGTGTGGATTTATCAGTGGTGTGTTAACCAAATAGCCAGGGATTTAGAAGAAACACAAAAGAAAGACTAGGAACAAAAATCTTGGAAGAGAAGATGGGCATTGTCTTTCCAGAATGACTCAAGCATTAGAAGGTTTGTGCTCCATGGGATTACTCCACAGCTGGATGAGATAACCTCCTTAGTGACTATTGGTCAGCATCCTCCTCCTACCAATCACTGTTTGGGGAGTCAGATTCCAGAGAGGGAGCAAAGTGCCAAGAAAAAAGCAGTGCATTCATCTCAAAACATGTGCTTGCCTATCCCCATCACAGAATGCCCAAATAGCTGGCAACACGAACCAAACTGAGATGCCACCCTGAGAAACACCAATATTTCCAGGATCAATCCAACCACATATGCCTTCTATACTAAAAACACTGCTGTCTCCTTCACTGGAATGAATCCAATTTCTGTGCCTCAGTTTACCTTCATGAAGCCTTCACCATCACCATTCCTAAATATTTTATGCATTGTCAATTGATCCCATCTTCTATTATTTTTCAAAACTATATTAATTAAATTGTCTAAGTTGTGAGTTAATACACAATTATTGCATTGGTGTTAGTGACATTCACTGGTGTTATCAGCAATGTTATTATATAAATTTAGGCATTTGTATTAGTATTTTATTACTGTAATTAAATATTTGAGATGGATTAACTTTATAAAGAAAAGAAATTAGTTTTTTCTCTCAGTTTTGATGGCTGAAAGTCCAAGTGGCATGGTGCAGGCTCTGGTCAAGCCCGTATCACAGATAGCAATGACAAGCATACATGGGGAACAAGTGATCACATCACAGCATAGGAAGTAAGAGGGCTGAGTTTGGTCAGGCTCAGCCCTTTAATATTAAATCTCTTGTAAGCTCCTTCAGTCGATCTCAGATTTTCGAGTTGGAGGAATAGTTTCAAGACTTCCAACAACAAACATTGCCATATATTCCAGAAATTCTACTACTACCCATATATCCAAAAGAAATGAAAACAAATACTCAGAATAACAAACACTAGAAACAACTGAAAACTTTATCCACAATGAATGGATAAACCAAATGTACACAAATGGAACATTATTCAGATAGAAATAAAATGAAGTACTTATAAATAGTATATGTGGAGGAATTTCCAAAATATTATTCTAAGTAAAAGAATCCAGTCACAAAGGGTCATATATTGTATCATTCCATTTTTATCAAATATTCAGGACAGGTAAATCCATAGACATAGGAAGAGATGATGTGGTAATTTGAATGTAAATGTCCCCCATAGCCTCAGGTATTGTTGATTAAGCTTCCTATTTAGTCTACAGCAGGCTGAGCCCAGCTGGAAGAGGTGTATCACTGGTTACAGAACTGACTCTAGCCATATTGTGTGTTCAGAGTCAGCTTGGCTTGCTGTTATCTCTCTGCTATGGATGTATGATGAAGTGAGCCAGTTTCTTCCACCATGATGAATCTTCCCCTCTAAACTGGAAACCTGAAATAAACCCTTTTGTGGTGGTTTGATTCAGGTGTCCCCCATAAAGTTAGGTGTTCTGAAATCTAGGTTCTCAGCTGATGAAGACTTGGGAGTTAACTCCTCCTGGAGGCAATGTATTGTTGGGGGTGGGCTTATGGGTATTATAGGTAGTGTACACTTGCCAGTGTTTGGCACACTCTCCTGTTGCTATGGTCCACCTTATGTTGGCCAAGGAGTGATACCCATACTCTGCTCATGCCATCATTTTTCCCTGGCATCATAGAGCTTCCCCAAAATCTGTAAGCAAAATAAACCCACTTTTCCTCCCCAAATCTGCTCTTGTCTAGGTGATTTCTGCCAGCAATACAACTCTGACTGCAATAGTAAAGTTGGTACCGAGGAGTGGTGTCATTTGCAGCTAGAGAACTGATTGTGTGGCTTTGGCCTTTTGAAGCTGATTTTTCAAGAAATGTGGATGGATTTGAAATCTTGGCTTACGAGACACCTTGTAATACTGTAAGTACAGCTGGACAGACTATTCTGGTCTGAGTTGAAAGACCTTAATGCAGTAAGAACTATGGACTGTGAGGTTTGGCTTGTGAGGGTACAAAAGAGCTTTGCTTAGACTGCACTGGAAGCAAATTGTGTGAGAGGCTTGCTATTATGCCCATGTCAGAACTTGTTCAAGGTTGCATTGCATAGAAATGGACTGGGGTGAGCAGAGGGATATATCACAGAAAAAAATGAAATCTTTGGGTGAAACTGCTGCCTACTCAGCTATAATTGAGTGATTACAACCATTGTGATTGGGCCAGCTAGTCTGCACTGGGGCAACAGGAAGAATGTAGACCCTTTTGAAGGGGCTAGAATGCTCAAGGAGTATCCTGTTTTCAAAGTCTGCTTTATTCCACCACCCCTCATATTAACAAATTGGCACTCTATCTGGTATTTAAGTGAGGGTCTTTGAATTTACAACATGGTCTTGTGTTTTGGAAATGTCATGGGCAGTGTGAAGCAGGTTTTCTGGATTGTCTGCATGGAGACCCAATGGAGCCATAAGGGTGGACTGTGGGTTGCAGTGGAGACCCAGTGGAGATGCTGGGATCAGGAGATGGCTGCTAATGAGAGCTGCTGGCCCAAATGAAGTTTTCCAGGATGGTGAGTAGCTTAAATGGAGAGGCTGGGAAATCCAGAAACTTGTTGCTGGTTAGAAATACCGAACTTGGAGATTTGTCACTGACTATAATTGTTGGACTTAGAGCTACAAAGTTTGATATTTTCCCTGCTGTTTTAAATCTTGTATTGCTTGAATATTTCTTTGCTATGCCCAATGCTATCTTTTGCAGTATTGACATTTATTCTGTGCTATGATGGATTTTGAGTGGATTTTTTGGTATTATAGCTCAGTTAAAAGAACTTGGATTATGAGTATGATTAGGATTGATCAAAACTATGGGGACTTATAAAGTTGTACTTAATACATTGCATTTTACATCATGGACAGTTATCAGTGTATGGGAGCAAGGAGCACAATGTTGTGGTTTGATTCAGGTGTCCCCCATAAGCTTAGGTATTCTAAATTCTAGGTTTCCAGCTGATGGAAATTTGGTAGTTAACGCCTCCTGGAGGCATTATATTGTTGGGTGAGGGCATATGAGTATTATAGCCACTGTCCACTTGCCAGTGTTTGGCACACTCTCCTGTTGCTATTGTCTACCTAATATTGGCTAGGGGATGATGCCCACCCTTCTGTCTGCTCATGACATCATTTACCCCTGCCATCATGGAACTTCCCTTCAAGTCTCTTAGCCAAAAATAAACCTTTTTTTTTCCCACAAGCTGCTCTTGGTTAGGTGATTTCTGCCAGCAATGCCAACCTGACTGCAACTCATTTCTTCCCATAAGCTGTTTATGGTTGGGTGTTTTGTCCCAGAAACAAGGAGGTAACTGCAACAGGTGAGAATGAAGTCATTCTTTGGGGTGATGAAATGTTTTGGAACTTGATGCAGGTGGTGGCTATATAATATTGTGAATATATTAAATGGTAACTCTAAGTGATTAATTTTATTTTGTGAATTTCACTTCAATATTTAACTAAAACATGAATTAGCCTCAATTAAAGGCTATCTCTCAGTTGGATCCCTTTCAATCATTAAACTTCATGTGAACTTCTAAAAACCTTTATTTATTTGCAACCAGAGAGACATAGAGAAGAGAGACAGACAGAATGGGCATAGCAGCACCTATAGCCATTGTAAATGAATTCCACATGCATGTGCTACCTTGTGCATCTGGCTTTATGTGGGCACTGGGGAATCAAACTCAGGTCATTAGGCTTTGCAGGCAAGCTTCTTAATTGCTAAACCATCTTTCTAGCCCCTTGTGAAATTTTTGAGGTGTGAGTAAAGTGAGATTCAAAAGTCTTGACTTTCCCATGAGAATCTGACAAATATCTATATTTGGGAAGTAAGGACAAAAACCCTTCACCAGGGCTGTGGGATATCATTAGGATCATCCTGGTCCAATATTGTAGGCCTTGCATTTACACAATCAGGAAATATGTCCATGATAAGCTGAATGCTAAGTGCAACATTGTTAACATCTCTGTATCTCCATGTGCTCATAGGAAAATAGTAATATGTGATTTTGCAATCTGAAGAGATTCCTTCTTTAATCCTTTGGTTTTAGTGCTTTGCTTCTTAACTACTACATTTCCTTTCAAGTGTATTTAATGTCCTGACACTGACACACAAACTGAAAGGACCAAAAGCCTATCATTCTCTACCACTAATTCAGCTTTTATACCTGAATAAAAATGCTGTCCTTCATTGTTTAGGTTCATCTTAAATTCCCTGTCTGCCTGGTGTGTGGAAGTAAAAGGGTAATAGAATCCGGATGTGCATGAAAGCACTTGAGAATCTTGCTGGAGGTTGGAGGAGAGGACTATCCAAGTGGACCACATAATGTGACTGCATTCTTCTGGATAAACACTCAAACATCTAAACTGTAATCTATTCAGGATTATGACACATTATAAGGAAATGGTAATGGGTGTGAAGAATTCAGAGACATCTGCCACACACGATTTAACTAAACAATTTTCCAGTCCTGTCTTTCACAGTGGCATTTTTAGCACCTTCATAAAGTGACAACATAAAAGAAAGAACAATCTAACATCTATTCAGAAAGACAGCCAGCTCTTTAGTAAAAGCACAGTAAGGGACACAGATTCCATGAGTTAATATGATGCAGACCTACAAGAAAATCCCTGGCGTAATTAAGACAATTAAGTCATTAAATGACATAGAAAATCTGTTGGATCCCTTAGTCAGGGAAAAAATAAAAATTACTCATTTGATGCAAGTTTTCTTATTCATAATACTAAAGGATGTGAGCAGGTTTTTGTTTTTTCTTCCTCTGTCTATTACTCGAAATTTGAAAGCCCCACACATGCATATAGTTTCAAAATAACAGATGATCCCTGTCAAGCTTCGTCAGCAAGGGAAAGAACAGAAGAGAGAAAGATCTTTGCTAATAAAGTTACAAAGAGTGCTGCTGCTCCCAGTGGAATCCAATTCTCACAGATAAATGGATCCAAAGCCCAAAGGAATTTAACAACACAAACATAAAAAAGATGGTTTGATTCCAAAGTTAAGTGAGAATGCTATTCCTAAAATGGAAAAGGAAAAACTTGCATTTTAAATTATTTGTATGCATTTGTATGTGTGTGGGTCTATATATAAGCTTGCATGTGGAGATCAAAGGACATCAGGGTATTATCTTTCTACCTTGTTTGAGATAAAACCTATTTTTTTTTTTTTTTGTCACTGTGAAGGGCAGAGTAGCTGGCTCCACACCGTGATGGTTCTCCTGACTGCATCTCTCCTTGCCATAGGCACATTGGTATTACAGGTCTGTGCAACACTACACATCCAGTTTTATGTGAGTGCTGGGGAGCCTCCATCAAAGGCTCAGGCTTCTGCAGCAAATGTTTTTCACTACTTATCCTTCTCTCCACAATTATTTTTATGACAAAAAATAGTTTTAAAGGAGAATTTAACTTATTAGCTAATTGAAAGACATAACTCTCTTAATAAGAGAGGGAAGATAGTTTAGGCAGAAGCATCCTGCAAGTGTGGAAAAAGCTTTACCTAAAACTATAGGCTGTTGATGGTAAATCTCAGTGCCAGAATGAAGATACCTTCACAGTGCCCTGTTGGTCAGGGGTGGGGAGGGTTCATGAAGCCCTCAAAACAATGCAGGCATTGCCAAAGCACTTGGTTACCCACCACATATATATGGTAACACCCTATTATTGAAGATACCACAAGCTGCAATCATAGGGTATTGAGAAATAATTCTGAAACTGATATTAAAGCCACCTTATGCTGGGTAGCCTTCATAGAATTGGAAAGTGGAGCTGTTGGGGTTAAAGGCCACTAACAGCATGAACAAGCAATAGATCCTGCATGCTACAGAATCAACAAGTCAGGCAAGATGTACATACCTGTGCAATAGTGGCACATAGGCTATAGGAGTAATCATCTGCTCTCTGATTGGCTATGAGGACCGCTCTGTGGGATGGAATTCATACCTGGTACTGAGAAACAAGTTAGAGGCCTATAGCTTAGACAGTCATAGACTCTGTAGAGAAATTTCCACTGTATTTTTTTTTTTTTTTTTTTGCCTAAAAGGAGTGGTTATACCTGTCAAAAAATCTTCTACATGTCTACGTTTGTTCCCTTTGATCCAAGGTGCTCTCACTACTGGCTACAGAATCTGCTTTTGACAAATGCCTGGAAATAATGAAGAGACTCAAGACCCATTAGAATGACAAGAAAAAAATCTGCCTAGTATGAGATGAGTAATATCTACCACATTGCCAGGGCACAGAAAACATTACAGAGGATGTGGAAGATTAAATATGAGTAGTGCTATCAATGTTAGTTTGGCAACCTACTACAGGAAGATGGTAGTAGGACTCAAAATTCAACAAAGCAGAAAATTAGAGACTGCTTAGAGCTCAACACTAAAGGGTATTTACAACATGTCTGCCAAAGCAAAGGAAGCTCTGTGGAAGAGGATGGAAAGAATGTAAGAACTAAAGGGTGGGAAGGTGTATTCTGAAGCATTGCCCACCTTGCCACCCCCTTACTCTTCATCACACACACACAGAGTCTGACTGGTGCATGTTTTCACTTCATGATGAATGCTTATAACCCCACTGAGGAGGGCCCTTCGTGGAATGGGAGGAAAGGAATGTAAAAAGTATAACCAAAAGGGAATATGACCGATACTCAATGTGTTCATACAATAAAGTTCCCAATTTTTTCTTTCTTTCTAGATTTTTGTCCTTTATATTGACAGCATCCCTACTTACAGACAATTAACCATGTTAATTCCTCCCCTCATCCCTTTCCCCTTCACAAATTTACACTCCATTATATCCCCTCCCTCTCTCCATTAGTCTCACTTTTATTTTGATATCATAATCTTTTCCTCCTATTCTGAGGGTCTTCTGAAGATAGTGCTAGGCACTGTGAGGTCATAGATACCAAGGCCAATTTGTGTCTGTTTGATTGCATTGTAAGCAGCCCTACCCTTCCTTTGGCTCTTACATTCTTTCCTTGACCTTTTCCGCAATGAATGCAGAGCCTTGGAAGGTGTGATAGAGATGTTTCAGTGCTGAACATTCCTTTGTCACGTCTTCTCAGCACTATGGTGCCTTTCGGATCATCCTAGTGGTCATAGGCATCTGAAAAGAGAAGCTTCTCTAACCAAAAGTGAGTATAGCATCAATATATGGGTATGAACATTAAGTAAAGTGCTTACCGGGAAGTTTGGTGAGAATAATATATATGCATTTAGCAAGACAAGAGCAGGCATTACACTCCTAATGCTCATGATCTCCCCCACTATAGGCTTTTGATTAGGTTTTCAGTATCTGGCCTTTACTCCCCCCCTCCACCCATAGTGTGGATCTCCAGTCCAATTACAGAGCAGTTGGTTTCCCTCATAACAGACATGCCACTATTGAACCCATGGCATATTTGGCCTAGGTGGCAAAACTTGAGGCTTGCAGTGTCCACTGTTTTACCACTGATGGCTTCTGTCTCCCATAAGGCAGCTGTTTCCAGATTTCTGTCAGCTTGTCTACAGGGAGAAGGTTTTCAGCTCAGTACCAGTTTAATCATCATTCACCTTACAGCCCAGGTGTGTGGAGTCTTCAACAATAGGGTGTTAACAACTATTCCTGGTGGGAAACCAAGAGCCTTGGCAATAGTCTGTAAAGTTTTGGGGACATTAGGAACCTCCCTGGCCAACAACTCACTGGAAGGTGTCCCATCCCTGGCACTGAAATTTGTCTAGTAACATTCCATGGTTTCTGGGTTTTCCATTACCCAAAAAGTATGTTATCATGTGGCTTATTCACAATATCCCAAATTTTGATTAACCTTCCCCCCACATTCCTTTTACTCAATCTCTTTGCCTGACCTTGATTAGGCCATTCCACCTGTAGCAATCTCTCAATTTACTTACATATATAAAGTACCATCCCCTTAAGTCCACCCCTCTCCCTCCTCCCATATAGCCCTTTTCTAGCTTACTGGCCTCTGCTACTGAGTTTTTACTCCAACTCACATGCAAGTCTGAACATTTGGAACTAGGATCAGTATATGAGAGAAAACATGTGACACATGGCTTTCTGGGCCTGGGTTACCTAACTTAGTCTAATCCTTTCCAAAACCATCCATTTCCCTGAAATTTTCATAATTTCATTTTTTTTTACCGTTGAATAGAATTCCAATGTATAAATGTGCCACATCTTCATAATCCATTCATCAGTTGAGGGACATCTAGACTGGTTCCATTCCCTAGCTACTGTGAATAGAATGGCAACAAATATGGTTGTGCAAGTATCTCTAAGGTAGAGAGAAGAGTCCTTGGGATATATGCCTAAGATTGGTATAGCTGTATCATATGGTAACTCTATTTTTAACTGTCTCAGGAACTGCCACACTGATTTCCACAAGAGTTGTACCAGATTACATTCTCACCAACAGAGTAGAAGGGTTCCTCTTTTTTTGTATCCTTGCCAACATTTATTATCATTTGTTTCTGACAATAGTGTGATGGAATCTCAAACTAGTATTGTTCTTCAAAGTAGTATTAATTTGCATTTCCCTTATGGCTAACAATGTAGATTTTTTTGATGTTTATATACCATATGTATTTATTCTTTTGAGAACTGTCTACTAAGTTTCTTAGCCCATTTTTAATTGGGTTATTTGATTTCTTATTATTTAGTTTTCTGATTTTTTTTGTATATCCTAAATATTAGTCCTCTGTCAGATGTATAGCTGGAAAAGATATTTCTCCCATTCTGTAGGTTGCCTTTTTACTCTTCTCACAGTGTCCTTTGCTGTACAAAAGCTTTGCAATTTCATGAGGTCCCATTTGTTGATTAGTGGTTTTATGTACTGAGAAACTGGGGTTATATTCAAAATTTATTGCCTATGTTGAAGGGTTTCCACTACTTTTTGCTGCAGCAATTTCAGAAGTTCATGTCTGATATTAAAGTCTTTGACCTACTTGGACTTGATTTTTGTGCATGGAGAGAGATAAGGATTGATTTTCATCCCTCTACATACAGATATCCAGTTTTCCCAGCACAATTTGTTAAAGAGACTGCTTTTATCCAATCAATGTTTTGGAGATTTTTGTAAAAAATCAAATGGCTATACTAGCCTAGATTTACATCTGGATCTTCTATTCTGTTTGATCTATGTGTCTGTCTTTGTGCCAGTACCATGATGTTTCTGTTACTATGGCTCTGTAATATAGCTTAAAATTGGGTATGGTGATACCGCCAGCCTTACTTTTGTTGCTCAAAAGTATTTTGGATAATCAAGGATTTTTGTGCTCCAAATGTATTATAGGATTTTGTTTTTTCTATTTCCATGAAGAATCCCATTGAAATTTTAATGGGGATTGCATTAAATGTGTAGATTTCTTTTGGTAAGATTAACATTTTCACAATATTGGTCTTTCCAATCCAAAAACATGGGATATCTTTCCATTTCCTAATGACTTCTGCAATATCTGTCTTGAGTGTTTTTACAGTTTTCATTGTAGAGATCCTTAACTTCCTTGGTTAGAGTTATTCCAAGATACTTATTTTTTTGAGGCATTTGTGAATGGGAATGACTCCCAGATTTTATCCTCCACATGTTTATTGTTAGTATCTAGAAAAGCTACTGAGTTCTCTGTATTTATTTTGTATCCTGCTACATTGCTAAAGTTGTTTATGAGCTCTAACAGTTTGCAGTTAGAGTCTTTAGGATCCTTTATGTATAGATTAATAACATTTGTAAATAATGATAATTTGATCTCTTCTTTTCCAATTTGTATCCCTTTTATGAGTGTCTCTTGTCTTATTGCTATAGCTAAGACTTCTAGTACTATATTAAGTAAGAGTGGGGACAGTGGACAACCTTGGCTTGTTCCTGATTTTAGTGGAAAAGCTTCAAGTTATTCCCTATTTAGTATTATGTTGGCTGTAGGTTTGTCATAAATAGTCTTTATTATGTTGAGATATGTTACCTCTATTCCCAGTTTCTGTAGGACTTTTACCATGAAGCAGGGTTGGATTTTGTCAAATGCCTTTTCTGCATGTATTAAGATGATTATGTGCTTTTTTTCTTTCCTTCAGCCCATTTATGTAGTATACTATATTTATCAATTTTGTATGTTGAACCATCCCTGCATCTCTGGGATGAAGCCTCCTTTATTGCAGTGAATGATCTTTTTGATATATTCTTGTATTCTGTTTGCCAAAATTTTGTTGAGATTTCTTGCATCCACATTCATGAGGAAGATTGGTCTGTTTTTCTCCCCCCCCCCCTCTGTCTTTGTCTGGTTTTGGTATCAAGGTGATGTTGGCTTCATAGAATCAGTTTGGTTGAATTTCCATCCTTTTCTATTTTATTGAAAAGTTTGAGAAGCAGCGGTGTTAGTTCTTCAATGAAGGTCTGGTAAAATACACAGTGAATCCATCTGGGCCTGGCCTTTTATTTAGTTGGTAGGCTTTTTACAACTGCTTGAATCTCTGTACTTGTTATATAGGTCTACTTAAGTGATTTATCTCAGCTTGATTTAATTTTGGTAGGTCATACAAATCAAGGAAAACATCAATTTCTTTCAGATTTTAAACTTAAAAGCATATATATTCTTAAAGTATGTCCCTATGAATTTCTGAATTTCTTTAGTATCTGTTGTAATTATGCTTTTTTCATCTCTATTTTTATTAATTTTGTCTCTTCTGTCTTCTAAGGATTATCAATCTTGTTTATCCTTTCAAAGAACCAAATATTTGTTTCATTTATTCTTCAGATTTTTTGTTTCTGTTTCATTAATTTCTGCCCTAATCTTTCTTATTTCTTCCTGACTATTATTTTTGGTTTGCCTTCTTTATTTTCCAAGGCCTTAAGGTGAAGTATTAAATTATTTACTTGTGAAGTCTGTAATTTCTTAATATAGGCATTTAGAACTATAAATTTCTCTCTTAGGACTGCCTTCATTGTGTCCCAAAGACTTTGGTATGTTGTATTTTCATGATCATTTGATTCTATGAATTTTTTTTAAAAGATATGCAGTTAATTTATTTCTTGACACTTAGAAAAATGTTTATTTTTTCAACATGATAGTAACATAATACATCTACAGTTTTTTTTTCTTTATTAGTCAGCTTTGTATTCAGCAAATACAGTCAGTTTGGTACCATTATTAGGCTCATCCATGACCTACCCCCTCCCCTTGGCACCTCCTTGTTGAGGTATACGGGTCATGCATTGTGGAGTTAGCCCACAGTTATGGGTAAGATAAATGTCTCTGCATATCATGACCCAACATGTGGCTCTGACATTCTTTCCGCCCCCTTTTCCGCAAAATTTCCCTGAGCAATGTTGGGTTCATTTTTGGTCTGCTTCAATGATGAGGTGTTGGGGGCCTCTGAGGCTCTGGCTCTCTGATTTGGTAGGAGTTGATTATCCTCTGTACTGATCTCCTTCCCCATTGTGCTGGTATCCAGGTTCATGAGGAAAACAGCCCCCTTGCTTGTTTCTCCAATTTTTCTTAATTTCAGCCGGGGCCCTTTTGAGGTATGATGGGGTGGCTCTCTCCTTAGGATCTACATCTATTTGAAAAAGAGAAGCAGATTCTCCAACGGAGAGTAAGTTAGCACCAGGACAAATGAGATAACCCTTACTTTTTTTTATAGAGAATTTATTAGGTGTAGGCCCTCTTGTAGCCCACAATTGATGGTAGCTTGATACTGGAGAGTGGGCTTATGTTTGGGTATGGTTCTGACTTGTTTCCCAGCTCCAGCTATGGGTCCCATACCAGTGAGGGGATCAGTTAGCCAAATTGAGAGCAGTTGGTTCCCCACCATGGCTGTGTGCCACCACTGCACTTGTGTGGGCATCACACCAAGTTATTTGCTGCTAAGTAGGTTAGACCATGCGTTGCTTAGACAGATATTGGTCATTTTCCCCCAGTTGCCCATGGAGCATCATCTGGCACTAGATGCGCTGACTGTCTGGGGACTGACTCTCTTCCAACTTCCAGCCATGCCATTCTAATTTGCATGTCAGTCACATAATGTGTCTTCAGCTGTAGGGTCTTACCACTAGCCTTTGGTGGGTCAACAAGTACTCTGACAGAAATCTGTCTTTCTTTTAGGAAACCTTGTAAGTCTCTCTGATCAAAAGCGCATTGTGGATGATAGCCCCATTCTGGATCTGGGAGTTACAGGTCAGTGCCCACTATGAAAATGAGGGAAAAGATAACTAATATACAAGACTTAGAGATAAGAGACACAGAGAGAGGGATAGGGGAAGTGAGGGAGGGGAGATGTAGAATATTAAGGTTAGTCTTTATCTTACCCTCTCCAGTGTCTTGTGGTTCAGGTGTTCCATGTAAGGGCCTGGTGAAGGATCAGCCATTTGGTCTGTCTTTTAGTAAGTAGAAGATTATGGTACCATTGCCATTTGGGTCTAGGTTTGTGTTTCCCACCGCTTTGATGCCCTCCCCTCCCTCCCCTCCCATCCTAGTGTCTAGTCTAGGAGATGCTTGCTGAGTATGTAAGATAACTTGGGTAGATTCAGGTTAGGTGTTGTAGATGAGTGAGACTATGTGGCGATTTTTTTTCTGTGATTGGGTAAGTTCACTGAGAATGATCTGTTCCAGGTTCAACCATTTTTCCTCAAATATCATTGTGTCATTTTTTCTTACTGCTGAAGAGAATTCCATTGTGTGGATATACCACATCTTAGTTATCCATTCTTCTACTGATGGGCATCTGGGTTGATTCCAGCTCTTAGCTATTACAAATTGAGCTGCTATAAATATGGTTGAGCAAATCTCTTTAGCCTGTGGTTTGAAGGTTTTAGGGTAGATGCCCAGTAAGGGAATAACTGGGTCTGCTGGTATCTCTATACTCAGCTTTTTCAGAAGTCTCCATATTGCTTTCCAGAGTGGTTGTACCATCCTACATTCCCACCAACAGTGGATGAGTGTTCCTACTTCTCCACATCCTCTCCAGCATTTATTTTTATTTGATTTTTTGATGTTTGCTATCCTTATTGGGGTAAGGTGGAATCTCATAGTTGTTTTAATTTGCATTTCTCTGATGATTAGGGATGATAAACATTTTCTTAAGTGTATGTTTGCCATTTCTATTTCTTCCTCTGTGAACTGCCTGTTCAGCTCTTTGCCCCATTTTGTGAGTGGGGTGTTTGACTTCTTACTGTTTAGATTTTTGAGTTCTTTGTAGATTCTAGATATTAGGCCTCTATCAGTTGGATAACCCACAAATATTTTCTCCCATTCTGTGGGTAATCTATTGGCTTTGCTTATTGTATGCTTGTCTGTAAAGAAGCTCTTCAGCTTCATGTAACCCCATTGGTTGAGTGACGGTTTAAGTTCATGAGCTACTGGGGTTTTGTTCAAGAAGTCTTTTTCCATTCCTATACCATGGAAAGTACTTCCTAAATTTTCTTCCAGTAGTATACGACTTTCTTGTCTTATATTGAGATCTTTGATCCATTTGGACTGGAGTGTAGTGCATGGTGAAATGTGTGGGTCAAGTTTCAGTTTCCTGCATATGGTTATCCAGTTTGTCCAGTACCATTTGTTGAAGATGCGGTCTTTTTTCCAGCCTATATTGTTTGGGCCTTTATTGAATATCAAGTAGCAAGCCGGGCGTGGTGGCGCACTGCCTTTAATCCCAGCACTCGGGAGGCAGAGGTAGGAGGATCGCCGTGAGTTCGAGGCCACCCTGAGACTCCATAGTGAATTCCAGGTCAGCCTGGGCTAGAGTGAAACCCTACCTCGAAAAACCAAAAAAAAAAAAAAAAAAAAAAAAAGAATATCAAGTAGCTATAGTTGCTTGACCCAAAGTCCGGGTCCTCAAGTCTATTCCATTGATATATACTCCTGTTTTTATGCCAGTACCATGCTGCTTTTATTACTATGGCTTTTTAATATAGCTTTAGATCAGGTATGGTGATGCCTCCAGAGGTATTTCTTTTGCTGAGGATATGTTTTGAAATGCAAGGCCTTCTGCCTTTCCATATGAAATTTGAGATCATTTTTTCTATCTCTGTGAAGAACAAGGTAGGGATTTTAATTGGGATTGCATTAAATCTGTATATTGCCTTTGGTAGGATTGTCATCTTCACAATGTTAATTCTGCCTATCCAGGAACATGGGAGGTCTTTCCATTTTCTCAAGGCCACCTCAATTTCTTTTTTGAGTGTTTTTATGTTTTTATTGTAGAGATCTTTCACTTCCTTGGTTAACGTTATTCCAAGGTATTTTATTTATTTTGTTGCAACTGAAAATGGGACTTTGTCCCTTATTTCTTTTTCTGTATCTTTGTCCTTTGCATAAAGGAAGGCTACTGATTTTTGTGCATTGATTTTGTATCCTGCTACTTTGCTGTAGGAGTTAATCACCTTCAGGAGTTTTGGAATGGAGTCTCTTGGGTCTCTTACATATATAATCATGTCATCAGTGAATAAAGCTAACTTAACTTCGTCCTTTCCAAATTGTATCCCTTTTATTTCCTTCTCCTGACTTATTGCTTGAGCTAGGACTTCCAGTACTATATTGAAAAGCAGAGGTGAGAGTGGACAACCCTGTCTTGTTCCTGATCTTCGTGGGAATTCCTCCAGTCTCTCTCCATTAAGTATTATCTGGGCCTTCGGAGGTTCGTATATTGCCTTTATTAGGTTAAGAAATGAACCAACCATGTAAATTCTCTGCAATGTTTTGAACATGAAGTGATGTTGAATCTTGTCAAAGGCCTTTTCTGCATCTATCGAAAGGATCATGTGATTTTTATGTTTAGCCTTGTTTATGTGGTGTATTACATTGACAGATTTCCGTATGTTGAACCACCCCTGTGTTCCTGGGATGAATCCCACTTGGTCAAGGTGGATAATGCTTTTGATGTGTTGTTGGATTCGGTTTGCAAGGATTTTTTTTAGGATCTTTGCATCTAAATTCATCAGGGAAATAGGCCGGTAGTTTTCTTTTCATGTGGCATCTCTGCCTGGTTTTGGAATTAGGGTGATGCTAGCTTCATAAAAGGAGTTGGGTAGCTTTCGCTGTTCACCAAATGTGTGGCACAATTGGAGGAAGACTGGTTTGAGTTCTTCCATGAAGGTTTGATAGAATTCAGCTGAGAACCCATCTGGTCCTGGACTCTTCTATTTTGGGAGTTTTTTTTAATCACTTTTTTGATCTCCATGAGTGTGATGGGTTGATTGAGGTGATTAATCTGCTCTGTGTTTAGCTTTGGTAGATGGTATGTGTCCAAGAATTTATCCATCTCCTCCACATTATCCAGTTTTGTGGAGTAGAGGTGTTTGAAATAAGTCCTGATGATTCTCACAATTTCATTTATGTCTGTTGTGATTTCTCCTTTTTCATTTTGAATTTTGTTAATTTGAAGCTTCTCCTTTTTTTGCTTGATCAGATTGGCCAGGGGTTTGTCAATCTTGTTTATTTTTTCAAAGAACCAGCTCTTTGTGTTGTCAATTGTCTTAATTGTTTCCTTGGTTTCCAATTCATTAATTTCTGCTCTGATTTTAATTATTTCTTTCCTTCTGGAGCTCTTTGGGTTGGATTTTTCATGTTTTTCCAGTGCCTTTGGGTGGATGGTTAGGTCATTGATTTGGGACCTTTCTGTCTTTTTTATGAAGTCATTGAGTGCTATGAATTTTCCCCTGAGGACCGCCTTCATTGTGTCCCATAAGTTATGGTACGATGTGTTCTCATTGTCGATCAATTCCAGAAATTTTGCAATTTCATTTTTTATTTCATCCACTATCCATTTATTGTTTAAAAGTGTGCTGTTCAGTTTCCAGGTGCCGTTGGGATTCTTGGTGTGTCTTTTGTTGTTGATTTCTTGCAATATAGCATTGTGATCTGATATCATGCTGGGAATTATGTCAATCTTCCTAAATATGTGGAGGCAGTCTTTGTGACCCAGTATATGGTCGATTTTAGAGAATGTTCCATGGGTTGCTGAGAAGAATGTGTAATCTGTGGATTTGGGATGGAAGGTTCTGTAGATGTCCGTTAGGTCTACGTGATCTATGGTTTTGTTGAGCTCTCTTACTTCCCTGTTGAGTTTCTGTTTGCATGTTCTGTCTATTACTGATAATGGTGTATTGAAGTCCCCAGCTATGATGGTGTTTGTGGTTATTTCTGTTTTATTGTCAGGTAGGTTTTGTTTTATGAACTGTGGTGCCCCTGTGTTTGGTGCATACAGATTTATGATTGTAATATCCTCTAGATGGATCATTCCCTTGATAAGTAGGAAGTGGCCTTCTTTGTCTTTTGTGATTATTTTTGGTTTGAAGTCTATTTTATCTGATATTAATATAGCTACACCTGCTTGTTTCTTATTCCCATTTGCTTGGAATACTGTTTTCCACCCTTTCACCCTGAGGAGATGTCTGTCTTTAATGGTGAGGTGGGTTTCTTGAAGGCAACAGATTGAGGGGTCTAATTTTTGGATCCATCCTGTTAGCTTGTGTCTCTTGATGGGTGAATTAAGGCCATTAATATTTAGGGTAATGACTGTGAGATTTGATTTGATCCCTGCCATATTGTGATGGTAAGTGTGGGTTGTTGTTTTCATGGATGTTGAAGTTTTTTGTGCCTACTCTTAGTTTGGTTGTTGTGATCCGCTTCTTATAGACAATTGTGTTTGATTATTTTTTTCTTCTCTGTGGAGAATTTCCTGAAATACTCTCTGTAGGTTTGGTTTTGTGTTCACATAATGGTAAAGCTGAGTTTTGTCGTGGAATGTTTTTCTTTCACCATCTATTATGAAGTATACTTTTGCTGGGTAGAGTAGTTTGGGTTGGAAGCCATAGGTTCTTAGACTTTGCAGTGTTTCCTTTCAGGCCCTTCTAGCTTTCAGGGTTTCCATTGAGAAGTCTGAAGTAATTCTGATGGGGTTACCTTTGAAAGTGGTGTGCTGTTTTTCCCTAGCTGCTTTTAGGATTTTCTCTTTGGTGTCAAAGTTCAGAGTCTTAATGATAATATGTCTTGGTTAGTTTCTCCTTTGGCCCAGTCTGTTTGGAGTTCTATTGGCTTCTTGTATCTTGATGGGCCTTTCTTTTAAGAGACTGGGGAAGTTTTCTTCAATTATTTTGTTAAATAAGTTCTCCATGCCTTTGGTCTGAATTTCTTCTCCTTCTGGTATTCCAATGATCCTGATATTAGGACGTTTAAGTGTATCCCACAGTTCCCTCATGTTCTGTTCACAGGAGCTTTTGAACTTACTGAAATTTTTGAATTCTCTGTTTCTTCCATGTTGTCTTCCAGAGCAGAGTTTCTATCCTCCACTTGGCTGACTCTATTCTTGAGAGCTTCTAGCGAGTTTTGGCCTTGTTCAATTAAGGTTGCGTTGTCTACTACGTTTCTATGTATAATTTCCATCCCTCTGTCAAGCTCCCTTTTCACATCATTTTCTGATTTTCTTGATGATTCTTGGAGTTCATCCTTGCATTTCTTTATGTCTTCATTTAGCATGGCCAGCTGATTTTTAAGGTCTTCTTTTTTTTTCACTCTCCCTCAAATCTCTTAACTCTCTTTGAAATCCTTCCAATTTCTTATCTACTCTTTCCAGTTTTTTATCTATTAGTTCTAGTTTAGTGATGGCAGCAGCCACACGATTGTTGGCCCCTTGTTGCTTTCCTGCAAGTTCTACCAGTAGGTTGGTCATGGTTGCATTGCTCATAGCTTCAATTTGGTGTTCTGGTCCTATTGGTTCTTCTATGTTTTGGTTAGATGTATTCATTGTGGGACTGGGTGATCTAACTGGATTTTCTTGCATTTGATTATTCATGTTATTTCTTTTGCACTGTGTTCTGCCCATGACAGTGTATGGGCAGGTAGGTGGGCGTATCAGCCTGGGCTTAATAACAAGGGGAATCTTATGCAGCCTGGGGCAGTTGCCAAGCAGCCTGGGCTTTGGCTCTCACTTGCCAAAGCCACCTCTCTACTGCCTGGTAGGGGCGCCAAAGTTGCCTGAGTTCTCAAGCGGTAATGTGCCAAAGGTGCCTGCGTTTGAGCTAGGTGTGTCACTGAGGCACCAAGCACTGAAGCAGCTCGACCTCTGGCTGGGAACGCTGGGAGCCAGAAGCAGTCTGTGCTCCCCTGCCACAGGACAATGGTGGACGGCCGGCGCGGCAGACAGGTAGGGGATGGCACCTTCGCTGGCGCAAGCAAGAGACACAGTCTGAGCTTGCATGGCACCTGCTGTGGGGACTGGGCTCACTCAGTAAGTGGGCGAGTGGACGAGAGTGCAGAGCAGTCTAAACTTCCGCGAGCAGGGAACAATAGGCGTGCGGTGGCAGCCATGCGGGGTTCTGCGCAGCAGCAGCGGCAGGGGCGGTGCTGTGAACATGGCAGTTATTTGGGGTGAGGGGTGGGCAACCCGCCAGTGAGGAGATCCACGATTCCCTGTTCCCCCACCTCTGTGCCCTCCCAGATTTCTCTCCCCTAAAAGCCACTATATACCCTTAATATTGTGCCTTTCTTTCCCTGGGATTTGCAGCGCAGCTAGGCAGTCGCCATCTTGGCCAGAAGTCTACATCTACCGTTTTGTATCACTCAGAATCATGCATCCAAGCTCCAAAGCCCAAGTTTTTAAGACATCTTACTGCAGATAAAAATACCTTAAGAAAAGATGCTGTAATAATGAAAACATCAATAATAATAGATTCTATGAATTTATTAATTTCCTTTTTGATTTCTTTTTTTAATGTTTTTGTTCATTTTTATTTATTTATTTGAGGGTGACAAAAAGAGAGGGAGAGAAAGAGGCAGATAGAGGGAGAATGGGCACACCAGGGCTTCCAGCCACTGCAAACAAACTCCAGATATGTGCGCCCCCTTGTGCATCTGGCTAACGTGGGTCCTAGGGAATTGAGCCTCGAACCAGGGTCTTTAGGCATCACAGGCAAGCACTTAACCGCTAAGCCATCTCTCCAGCCCCTTTTTGATTTCTTGAATGACCCATTCATCATTCATTAATCCTGTTTAGTCTCCAAGAATTTCCATATGCTCTGTAGTTTTTCTTGTTGCTGATTTGTAGTATAATCCCATTGTGGTCATATAGAATACAAGGGATTATTTCAATTTTCCTGTATTTGTTAATATTTGCTTTGTGTCCTAATATATGTTCTGTTTTAGAGAAGGTTCCATGTGCTGCTGAGAAAAATGCCTATTCTGCAGCATTTGGATGGAATATTATGTAGATATCTGTTAAAACATTTGTTCCATGATGTCATTTAATTCAGATATCTCTCTGTTTATTATTTGCCAGGACGGCCTGTCAATTGATGAAAGTGGGGTATTAAAGTCACCCACTACAATTGCATTTGAAATTATCTGTGATATTAAGTCTAATAATGTTTGTTTGATGAAATGGGAGCCCCCATGTTACATGCATATACATTTAGGATTGCAATATCCTCCTGTTGTAGTATTCCTTTAATCAGTATAAAATGACCTTCTTTATCTTTACTCACTAATATTTGTTTGAAGTCTATCCTGTCAGATATTAGGATAGCAACACCTGCTTGTTACCTAGGCCCATTTGCATAAATTACCATTTTCCATCCTTTCACCCTAAGACAATGTCTGTCTTTTATTGAGAGATGATTTTCCTGGAGACAACAAAAAACAGGATCCTGCCTTTTATTCCAGTCTGCAAACCTGTGTCTTTTGGTTGGGGCATTGAGGCCATTGATATTGAGATATTATTGAAAGGTATGTATTTATTCTTCACATTCTTCTTATTTTGTAGTGCTTTCTGTTTTCCCTTTACTCTCTTGTTTTAACTGTTATTTGAGTATGTTTCATTTTTTCCTGTTTCCTTGTGTGTGTGCTTTGCTTTCTCTTCAGCATGAAGGATTCCTTCCAGTATTTTCTATAGAGCTAGTTTAGCTGTTATAAATTCCTTTAGCCTCTTTTTGTTGTGGAATGTCCTTATTTTTCCATCATTTTGGATAGTTAGCTTTGTAGGATAAAGTAATCTTGGTTGACAATTGTTATCTTTCAGAACTTGGAATACATTATTCCAAGCCCTTCTGGCTTTTAAAGTTTATGCTCAGTAATTTGCTGTTATTCTGATGGTCTTGCCTTTGTAGGTGATTTGCTGCTTCTCTCTACTGCTTTCAATATATTTTATTTGATGTGCATGTTTAGTAGTTTAATTATAACATGGAGAGGAAAGGTGCTTTCCATGTTTCATCTGTTTGGTGTTCTAAAAGCTTCCTGTATCTGCATTGGCAGGTAAATTTTCCTTCTATGAGTTTGTTGAAAACACCTACTATGCCTTTAGAATGAAATTCTTCTCTTTCTATTATACCCTGAATTCTTATGTTTGACCTTTTCATCGTGCCCCATGTATCCTGAAATTCCCATTCATACCTTCCTATTATCCTGTCTTTCCTTTTGTTGGACTCTTTTTATTAGATCTGCCACCTGGTCTTCTAATTTAGATATTCTGTTCCCTCCTTCATCCATTTTAGTCATGTAACTTTCAATAGAGTTTCATATTTGACTTACTGTGTTTTTCATTGCTAGTATTTCTGCCTGGTTTTACTTTGGTACTTCTATTTCTTTACTCATGTCTTTTAATAACCTCCTTATTTCATTAAGCTGGTTTCCTGTGTTCTCTTTCAAGAGTTTGTTTTCTTCTTTAGTTTCTTTGTTTTCTTGTTTGGTTCCTTTTATTTCTTCTTTAATTTCTTTGAGTATAGATACAATATTTTTTTTGAAATCTTTGTCAGGCATTTCATCTAAAATAGGCTCATGAGGGTTATTTCTGATGTTTTTAAAATATTTGATGGGACTGTATTGTTTTGATTCTTTGTTTTTATTGTATTAAAATGTGCCAGTTTTTGCATCCTGACTTGATTTGATGTTTGGACTTTCTAATTATCTGCAGTGTTTTTAGATATGAAAATCCAACTTTATATACGTTCAGGGTAGGAGTTTAAGGTGCCAAATGTAGCTCTTGTACTCCAATCCAACAGCAGAAGTAATTCTATGTGTTGAGTTTGCCTGTTATTCAAGTATTCTAGTGGGCTGGGTGGAACAATGTACTGGCAAATTCTAAAATTCAACTGGGCAATATACACATTCAATAAAAACCAGCACAGAGTATGCAAATGGAGATTAAAACAAATAGATAATCTTATAAAGCCCAAATCCCTAAGGGTGTGAGTTGCTGCTCTACACCCTTAATCCTGTCATCTGGGAGGTTGAGATTTCTGTTCTGAAATGGGTCCTAGGTCAGCGTGGGTCTGAATCAGACCTGCCCCAATCATGACAGAAGAAAAAGACAAAGACCTTATAAATAAGAAAACATCAAAGGCAACAATATTCAACACCCAAATACAGCCTAATTGAAAATGGTAAAGCCAACCAAGAATATGTAACCAATAACTTTCCCTGACATGGAAAGAGAGTTTAGCACTTCCAGTGCAGGTTTATGTACATGCTTTTTTTGTCAGTTGCCTCATTACCTTTTTGGGGTGGCTTCCAATCTTACCACCTCAAACCCTCTCTGTTGTGCTGTCAGTCTGGTACTCTGGTAAATTGTGCTGGATGCCCTGCAGACAGGGGTTGAATGAGTGCTCTGATGGTTCATGGTTCTGATGGTTGGGGGATGGGAGAGTGCAGGAAGCCTGGAGTTGTACTAGACCTGCTCAGGTGGTCTTGCCTATATCCCCTTCAGGTTTATTGAGTTTGCAAGGAGGCTGATGCAGTTAGAAAATCTCCTTGTTTGGTCTCTGCTCCTGCAGCTTGGCACTTAGGGTGGGTGCACGTATCCACGCTGCAAGCACCTCGGCAGGATTCTGGCAGGTTTCCTCCTTTCTGGTAGGTCTTGGTCTCTCCTGCCTCTCTGCTGTGGCCAATAAGAACCTATTACACCTTCAGGTTTTGAAAGAAAGAAAAGTATATTTTGCTGTGGTTTTGTTTCATGTCTCCTATGCCACTGTCTTACCTGGAAGTCCTATTTTTTAGAAAAAAGAGTTTAAAGTGGCTGAGAATATGCCTTAGTTGGTAAAAGCATTTGCCACACAAGCATGGGGGCCTGAGAGAGCTTGATTCACTTTGATCTCAATTGCCAGCACCCAGAATAAACAGAGGGGCATATCCATACACACTTGTAACCCCAGTCCTATGGGGAGTGGAAACCAGAGAATCACTGGGTCTCACTAGTCATCCAGTCCTCCTCAAATTGACAGCTTCCAGTTTCAGTAAGAGACTCCATCTCAAGAAAACATGAAGATAAATGGCAGAGGTGGACACTTGTTAATTCTCTTCAGGCCTCTGCACACATGTGCACAGGACATTCACATCTCATCCGCTCATGGTCCCAGCATCTCCACTGCACTGGGTCTTCACTGCAATCCATGGTCCATCCTCAGGGCCCCGTGGGGTCTCCATGCAGCATATACCATGAACATACCATGTGTTGCAGTCAGGTTCACATTGCTGGTAGAAATCACCCACCCAAGAGCAGCTTGTTGGGAAAAAAAAAGGTTTATTTTGGCTTACAGGCATGAAGGGGAAGCCCCATGATGGCAGGGAAAATGATGGCATGAGCAGAGGGTAGACATCACTCCCTGAGCAACATCGGGTGGACAATAGCAACAGGAGAGTATGCCAAACACTGGCAAGGGGAATTGGCTAAAACACCCATAAGGACATCCTCAACAATACACTACCTCCATGAGGTGTTAATTCTCAAATCTCCATCAGCTGGGAACCTAGCATTCAGAACACCTAAGTTTATGGGGGGCACCTAAATCAAATCATTACATTATGCCTCTGAGCCCCCAAAACTGACAACTCTACATGATGTAAAAATGCAGTGCATTCATCCAACATTAAAAGTCCAGATAGTTTCATCAATTTTAATGATGTTCAAACATCCCCATAATCTTTTAACTGAGCCATAATACCAAAAAAAAAAAAAAATCCCCCCAAATCCATATGGTACAGAATAAACATTCACACTATAAAAGATAGCATTTGGCATGGCAAAGAAATATTCAACCAATACAAGATTTAAAACAACCAGGGCAAACATAAAACTCTAGCTTCAAGTCCAACAACTCTGGCCAGTGAGAAATCTCCAACTCTGATAATTCTAACCAGAAACATGTCCCTGGAATTTCAATTCTGTCCCTTCAGCTAGGCTACTCACAGTCCTGGAAAACTTCATCTGGGGCTGACCGGTTTCCTTAGCAGCCGCTCATGGTCCCAGCATCTCCACTGCACTGGGTCTTCACTGCAATCCATGGTCCATCCTCAGGGCCCCATGGGGTCTCCATGCAGGCATCCAGCAAACCTGCTTCACACTGCCCATGGCCATTTCCAAAACACAAGACCATGTTGCAAACTCAATGACCCTCTCTTTCCTGCATTATTTATACTCCACAATACCAGGTAGGGTGCCAATTTGTTAATCCGCAGGTGTGGGGGGGGGGGATAAAGTAGACTTCAAAGAACAGGATACTCCTTGAGCACTCAGGCCCCTCCAATAGAGTCTACATTCTTCCTGGTGCCCCAGTGCAGCTCAGCTAGCCCAATCTCAAAGGTTGTAACCTTTCAATTGCAGCTGAATGGGCAGCAGTTCACCCAAAGATTTTTTTTTTCTGTGCCATATCCCTCTGCTCACACCAGTTCATTTCTGTGCAAAACAATCCTGTACAACTTCTCAGGACATGGGCATAACAGCAAGCTTCTCACACAAACTGCTAACCCAATCTAAGCAAATCTCTTTCTTACCCCCATAAACCAAGCCTCACAGTCCATAGTTCTTACTTCATTCAACTCTTTCAACTCTGATCATAACAGTCCATCAAGCCGTACTTACAGCACTGCAAGGCATCTCTTAGAACAAGATTTCAAATACTTCCACATTCCTCTTGAAAATCAGCTCCAAAAGGCCAAAGCTACACAGTCAGGTGTCTAGCAGCAACCGTACTCTCAGTTACACTTTACTGTTGCAGTCAAGTTTTCATTGCTGGTAAAAGTCACCCAATCAAGAACAGTTTGTGGGAAATAAAGAGGTTTACTTTGGTTTACATTCTCAAGTGGAATCTCCCTGATGGTAGGGAAGACAAGGGTATAAGCAGTAGATGGACATCACCCACTGCCCAACATAAGGTGGACCATAACAACAGGAGAGTGTGCCAAACACTAGCAAGGGGAAGCTGGCTATAACACCCATAAACCCGCCCCCAATAATACATTGCCTCCTGGAGGTGTTAATTGCCAAGCCTCCATCAGCTGGGAACCTAGCATTCAGAACACCTAAGTTTATGGGGGATACCTGAGTCAAACCACCACAATATGTCACACGATACATATTATAAAAATAGAGAAAATTTAGAACAATAATACATTTTCAGAAGTGGAGGTATTGCCTGAAATGAAAGTCAGCTGACATCTTCTTTAAGTTTTATAGATATAATGAGAATCTGGCTAGCAACTGCAATTCTATGACTTATTTTTGAGTTTTTGAGGTAGGGTCTTATTCTAGCCCAGGCTGTCCAGGAATTCACTGTGAAGTCTCAGGCTGGCCTCAAACTCATGGTGATACTCCTATCTCTACCTCCTGAATGCTGGGATTAAAGACATGAGCCACCATACCTAGCTTGCAATTTTATTACTTACTGAGCACAGTCTTAGGTGCTTCAAACCCACTAAGCATTATAATACTGTGGAGTTACAGAAGAAGGAACAACCCTAGAGAAAGGTTAGCATCCTTTCTGTGACCTTCAGGGAATGAGAACTTCCCGGTGGATACAGGAATATCAAGGCCAGCCCTACTTGTTACCTACTTTCCCAAACCTCTTCATCTGTGATGGAATACATGGGAGAAGTTGAAAAGAGAGCAGAGAGGGAGAGGAGAGAAAGAAAGAAAAGGAGAGAAAGAGAGAGAGAGAGAGGAGCTGCTTGTGCACCATGGTTCCTACACTATGATTTCTCCAGCAAGTTATAAATAAGGGTCAGTTATAGTCATAAAATTCCTCAGGAGATTCTAAACTTTTCATTATCTCTGTTCAATTAAAACTCTCCTTAAAATTCACACTGCCTGTGCAACTGGCAGATGGTAGACATGTTGAGGTATAGGATTGAAATACCAAAACACTGTGCAGAGCCATCACCTAGAGTGTCAAACACAGTTGTAAAGGTCTCTGTACACAAGCCGCTGCCATCATATTGTCCTCACCAATCTTTGCTTTATGTTCTATGAACTCAGAACTGAAGCCTAATCCAGTATCCACTGCTACTGAATGGAAAAGGATGGCCAATCCAGACCAGGTAGCAATAGCATGAGGCAAACAGTGAGGGGTTCATTGGAAAAATAGAAGTCACTAGATATACATCAAACTTAGGTATTTAATCTCATGAATTGGTAACACAGAATGTGCACAGAACCTAAGCAAGCAGAGGGTAGTCAGTTAAACCAAGAGTCCTTTCCTGATATGGGTAAGAGGGACATAGAGTATTGGTAGATCTTAGTATCTGGCCATTGCAACAGCCCAGTCTGGTGGGCACTGAGGCCATAGACAGGAGCTTTTCCAGAGGAGCTTGGGTTTGTTACTGCTGGTTTTTATCTTGGTATTTCAAGATTCTTGGCATCTGATTCAAAGAATTGAAAAGGCACGTAGATAGAAAACAGTAAGAAATTGCATTCAAGGGTAACATGAAGGACAAAAATGGAGGAGGAAATACATTGCAAGGAATCAGCAGGCTCTTTGAGCTCAACTGTGAAAGAGCAGTGGGTTCCTGTCTTGAGCTTATGTGGGGTCTAAGAGAATATAATTTCTTTATAAAGCTTGAGTTATGTAAGCTTTTCTCTACTGCATATGTCCTTTCCCACAATGCATCTGAGCATAATTGAAAATACTGTGATTTTTAGGGTTCAGTGAGGGTTTTTGAATCCCAACTTATGAAATCTTGTTTATTTTAACAAATAATTCATAAAACAGACCCTGAGAATGATAATCTATTACCATTATCAAAAAATATTAAATTTATTGAGGGATAAATTGTGAATTATGATATTTAGGGAAAATTGGTATCTAGGAAAAGGCTGGAGCAGTTACATACACATGTGAAACACAGGACCTCTGGCCCCATGCCAAAAGATTCAGAAGAAACACTCTCACACATATGTGGGAAGCACAGCATGAGAATGTAAGCCTGGATCCACACATGTGGAGGGCAGAATATAACAGAACCATCCCTTCTCCTTCACACAGAAGGAAGTTAAGAAATTAGATGAGGAAGAACTCGAGGCTTAAGGAAAGATGACAGATGGAGAAAGCACCAAAACAGGGACCAGGAAATTCAGATATGCAGTATGACAAACATAGTAGACTCAGAGTTTAAAGGAAAATATAACCAAGTGAAAAGTCACATGGAAACAAAGTACATGTAAGAAATGAACAAAAAGGTGCCCAGGTAAGTAACAAGAGACCTCATCTCCCCCAGCCAGGCTGGGGAGGGAGACACTTACACACTATTATTCAAATGTCAGGCCACCAAAATTTAATAGAGCTATAATTCCCTCCTGCTTCCAGCCAGGCTGGGAAAGGGGGAAAAGCAGGGACCAAAAGAGGCAGTGCCAGGAGAATACCACCAAGAGTGTGCTCACACATGTGAAAAACCCTTTATAATTAATTACATGGATGCTGTTATCAGACTTGGGTTTATTTAGGAAAAGTTGGTATCTAGGGAAAGTTTGGAGGAATCTGACTGGTTTCTGGGAGAAATCTGATGAGTTCATAGCTCAGGGCACTGACTCCGAGGCCAGGACCATCTAGGTGGCATGCTAGATTGGAGAAAAAGTAAAGAATACTGCGGCATCATAGATGAGACTGGATCAGCAATGAGTTCTAGTTCTGACAAGGCAAGATCTGTCTTTGGGTCTCTGTTCCTAACTAAACACTAAAGAACAAACAAAAAAAGCCCACTTTAAAAATTCACTTGTGGGACATAGTTTGCCTTACTGTTCATTCATGTACCCAAAACCAGTCCAAGTTGAAAACCCCTTAATCCCAGTCCTGGATATGTCATGGGACATATTTGAATGGAAATTGACCATATGGGGAGAGTTACTAAAGAGTTCCAGGGGAGGAGAGACTTACTCCATTGTTTTAGGAGGGGGTGTATTTGCAGCTTGGTGTGGTGGTGGGGTTCATAGGTTTCAATAGGTTACTAGGTGCATTGTTAGGAAAGGAATGTGTTTGCTGCCCAAGTTAAGCAATGTTCTGAATTGCAACATTATTTCCCTATGTTTAGCTGCCTTAGGTCAATCAAGGGGACTTGGACAATGTCATAAATGCCAGAGGCAGAATCAGGGGTTAAAAGCATCCTGACTTCTTTGTTTACCTGCCCTGCAATCTTTGGCATGTGCCTCCCTTTGGCCAAATCTACCTTAAAGACAGAAAATAAGAAGACCTAAGAAACAGTATTACTTAAAAGACAGATCAATGACCACAAATAGGTGGAAGATGTGAACCCAAGGAATTTGGAGTCAATGCAATGAAGACAAAGATGTATTTATGTCACTTTTCATTTGAATGGCTTCCTGCTGCTTACAGATGCTAAGTACGTTTTACTATGGTAAATGAGTTTCATTTTATGTGCCAAGTCTGACCAATTAGCAGTGGTTGCCTGGAGCTACATGTTCCCAAAGATTTGGAGGCTGAGAGTGGAGAGAGTGCTATGTCACTTAATGTTGTTTGTCTTGGACTTGGGAAAGAATGTGGTGGAGTGCTTGCACTGCACTCGCCATCTGTCACATATGGACTAATGCCTGGACTTTCTGGCTTATCTGCCATCAGTATTGCCCTTACAAATTTTGCTTTCATTAGCTGCTCAGTATTGCCTGCACATGCAACATTGCCTACCTCTCTGTCTTGTAATGTTACCTTTCCTTTCTCTAAAGAGAAATCCTCACCTAGCCTAAGATGGGGCAGGCATATTCTTCAGACACATGCTCTTGTTGTACCAAGACCCCTGACCAGGAGCCAAGACAACCCGGTCACCCAGGAGTCACCCAGAGAACTGCCACAGAAGCCGAGACACTCGAATGTAAAAGCAGCAGGTTTATTTATTGCAAGCCTAGGCCTGGGCTCCGTCCACATAGTCCGGCACAGCGGTAGTGAGGGAGAGAGCCCCGACCCTCAGAGGGAAGGGGTTTATAAAAGAAAGGTTACATCATATTGCAACTTTTAAAATGTTTGGGTCTAAGAGGGCGCACACAGGAATTTCAGAGAAGGTGCTCGTGGGAACTCCAGCCTACTTATCTTAGGTCAGTAACTTGTTTGCAGAACCTATCTTTTGCAAGAGCTGTTTGCAGAACTTATCTTTTGCAAGAGGCCAGCCTCCGTGGCTAGATATCTCTGGAACGTCCTTGTGTGGAGGCTTCCCAGGAATCGAGGGGGGCGGGGCTATAGCTAAGCAAGCATGGATACAGAAGCAAAAATAGCACATTAGTCAGCTATTTCCTCATCTGAGCCAGGCCTGGGATCTTCATTTACTCAAAATGGCTGTCTGATTTAAAATGGCAGCATCACTGTCCAGCCACTAAGCGAGGTCACAGAAGCCAGATGCAGCACGTTACTTCTCCTTGGTCTCTCACTCTTCTTTCCTAAGGTAGAGAGCACCATGATACCACCCTCATGCCCTGTTAGGTGCCTGTCTCCATTATGGAACTTCCCACATTGCACTGTAGTTATCTCCCTTTCTCCAAAGACCTTGTCTCAGCCAGTCCTAGTTCTCTAGCATTTAGCTAATGAGTTGCCAACACTTTGTAGAGTATGAATAAATATTTTTTGAAGTAATAAATATGTAAACAAGGCAATTAAGACATTCTACCTGGGATGGTTGTATTTGGGGATGGGAAGATGGTCAGAAATAGTTAAATCTTATGGGATGGCAGGGTTTGGTTTGAAAGAAAAGTTAAATGCCCTGAGGGAAGTAATAAACTAATGATGACTGGAGAGGGTCCACTGTGGTTACTAGGACACTAAGGCAATAGCTTGAAAGTGTGTGGAAACCAGGGCTAATTAGGGTACTTGGAAAGGCATTGGTCCATGAAACTGTTAATAATCCTGTGCACTGGAAATGGTTTATAGTGCACGGGAATCCTGGTGCATCTCAGTGCACTGCTGGGCTGATGGGTGCCCAGTTCTCACCTCAAAGGGGATAAGAGATGGTTTATTCTGGAGCCAAATATGAGTGACTATGGCCTGGAAACACATATTTAGATTACCTCAAATTCCAAGTTCCAATCTGTTAACAGTTTCATGAAGGTTTTATAGTTACCAAACAAAAGAAAGTCATAAGTCAAGAAACTTTTCAAATATATTGACTGACCATCAGGTAGGCAGGTTACAGCAAAGTGAGGAAATCTCCACCATAGGCCTCAGATACTATCTGGTAACATTACTAGCCCTTGAGATGGTGGAAGCTGGGTCTGTATGTATATTCCAAAAAGGTTGCACCTGGTCAACTGATAGTCATGTGACTGTTAGGTCAGACACAGGGGTGGGGAATAATGGTGATTGAGAAGTTAAAGGTAGGCCAAGGTAATTAAGTTTGGTCTTGCAACATCCCATCTTTCTGTTATAACAGGAGTTTTATCAGACTATTCAGTCTTGCTGGAAGTAGATGTAGCAGGTGCAGAGCTTTCCTGGGAACTTTAGTCACTGCTCCCCCTGTTGGGTATGCATCACATTTTGTGTATGCATAGGCCAAACTATATTTAATGCATCCCATATAGTATATTCCTGAGATACTATGGCATGATGTAACCTCAGCATCACTCCCACCTGCAAATGCTTTTTCTGTTGCCATGACAGACAGAGTAGAGCTGACAGCCCTGCTGCCTTCCAACTTCCAGACATATAGATGTCTGGTGCAAGACCAAGATCATTTCCTTTATAGGTCACTTGTTTTGTCTAGTTAGTACTTGCTGTTGTAAGGTTTCTTCTTTCCCTCTTGGAAATTATTGGAATTCAGGCTTTCCTGTCATACTGGCTTGGAATTGATATTTTTTTAATATTTATTTATTTATGCAAGACAGAGAGACACAGAGAAAAACAGAGAGAGAGGGGACATTCCCAGGCTTCCTGCCACTGTAAACATAATCCAGATGCATGTGCCACTTTGTGCCTCTGGCTTTTCATGGGTACTGGGGAATTGAACTTGGGCTGTCAGGTTTTGTAAGCAAAGCAAGTGCCCTTCAACTGCTGAGCCATCTCTCCAGCACCCACTAAGCCCTTTGAGTCCCAGAGATACAAATCTTTCCTTTCTCCTGTTGAGAGCATTCAAGCCTCTTCTATTAAATCTTCCAGGCAGGTCCCTCAAAAAACTTACCTTTTGCCCCCATGCTTTCCATGTCTTTGAACAGTTTGATGCATTTTTTTCTACTTAATCAGTATAGGCATTTAATTTGGATCTCAAGAAGGAGAATGTTCTCCTTCATTTTATGAAATACACATTTTAAGTTAAACATCTGCATCTTAGCTGTGAAAATCAGGGGCTCTAGCTGAGTGCCCTCCCCCTTGCTCCTGTGACTGGCTTGCTGATGCTCCCGCTGAGTCTGCTCCCTTTCAGGGCAGCCTCTATCCTAGGCTGAGTGTGTGGGCTTCCCCTCTGGAGAGCCAGGTCTGCCCAGGTAAAAGATCTTTTTCTTCTTCTTTCTGTCTTTCATTTTGAATCTTTTATGTTCTAGAATGCTCTAGGTATTTCTATCCTTCTCCATGTCTTTCTTACCCAAATTTCCCAGACTAACTTCAAACAGAAGAGACACCACCCTTGTCAAGGGGACAAAAGTATTGTCTATCTCCTCTGCCAGCCAGAACCTAGGACTGGGTGCTACAGGTAGGAACGAGCCCTAATTTGTTTACGCCACGGGAGCTCAATTTCCTGTGTTTCCAGGCACATGCAGTCCCTAATTAGTACAGTCTTATCTATTGCTTCCTCTTGGAAAACGAATCAGTGTTGGGAGGCAGGCACTTTGCTCCTCTGACTCACCTATCCAAAATCCAGGCAGAGCATTGCCCCAGCTCAGTAACAGCCTGCACCAGCACAAAACACTGTTAGCTTGGACACCTATAAAGTGCCACAGACTGGATAGATTAAGCAATCCCTATGAATCACAGTTCCGGAGGCTGGAGAAGAGAGATCTGATGTCTCATCCTATTCATCAATCCTGTGGGATCAGAGCTCCACCATCATGACCTCATGTTTCTTCAAGGCCTCATCTGTAATATGATCACAAGGGTTTAGGGCTCAAATGTAGAAATTTTGGGGTCACACACTTCTATCCATAGTGGACAGGACCTCTGTTCTTTTATGCTACACACAAATGCTCTGGGGCCATGAAGACCCACAGAATTTATAGTGGTTATATTCGCAGGCAGATGCAGCAATGTGACTATATCCTATTATTTACTGATTCTTCAGAAGAAACACACCTCTCAGATAAAGTATCCTCAACTGACACACCAGTCTCCAACCTCTTCAGTCATCCAGCTGAGGGTCTGGCCCCAATGCTCTTGTACTCTAAGCAGAACACCATGGACCAACTCCCAATCCCAGAAGGGGGATTGGAACACTTCTGCTTACGGAATGTAATTAGACAGTGCAGCACTCTACGTAGACAAGATCCGCTTCAGTAGTGTGCCTCAGTTCCCTAAAGCTAGCAAGGTCTTTTCTCACAACAACATATGCAGGGAGGCAGCTGCATGCACCATTCTCATGCCTCATCTGCTCCTCATGGAAGACAGGGAACAGTGAGCTGGGCCAAGGGCTCGTGTGATCTCACTTAAGCAAAACAAAAGTGTACCCTTTGAGCTCACATCAGCAAAAGACACTCTCATGCAAGGTAGTAAATGCGGCATGGCTTGTGTAGGCTTTTGTTTATCTTTCTGAGGTCTTCCTTAGGCTCAAGGTCCATCTTCCCAAGGCCAGGTGAGGGTGGAAATACTGTGCATGATTCTGCCTTTTGCTCTCATCCTATGCCTCAGGAGAGGGATTGTGCAATGAGGTAAGTAGTAGGAGCCTTTCACATCTACAACACTGCTTCTGATCATGTTCACATTGCTTGGCTATTTTTGCTGTTTAGGATCACTTCTAACCTAACTATTAACCTCATTCATAAAAACTGTCCATATTGAAAACTCCTAGTCACATACGATTTACATGGACAAAGCAGACCTATTCTAATTAAACAGAGCATCAGTACTTAAGAAGGAATGACATAAAGCCTTTCATGGCCTGTTTGATATTCTTCCAAGCATAAAATATCCACTCAACCTACTGAGGATCCCAGTCAAACTTATCAGGGAAAATAAAACAGCATCAAGACCCCTCTAATCCCATCTACCCCCAAACACTTGAAAAATAGAGAAAAAAGATTTCTTTTTAAGGGCTATAGTTTGTAGAATTTGTGCAATTTTCTCAGCTCCCATACATTTTCTGAAGATTCTTCTTCTCGTTTTGATTCAATAAAGGAAGGCTGAACAACAGCTGTTTCAGCCTGAGCTTTTAGAAATTGGAAATGGATTTTTGGTAATGCAGCAAATTCTGTACCACAAAAAAATCGATGAGCCTCACAGACAGTGTTATGAGGCATTTGACCTATTTAAGAAAAGCCCTAAGGGATTAACAGAAATGCAGTGGCAAGATGGAGAAGACCCTGTGACCCTCTGCCTTACCCCCACTTCCTGCTCCTTGCACTTCTGGGAGGCGCTGGAGCCAACCAGAGCTTCACATACTGGGCTGAGTTGCTAATGGCTGATGCCGTGCTAGTCCCTGCTCCAACACCATGCTTTTCCCCTTTCTTTTGCATAAACAGTACTCCTTCAAAAAGCCTTCATATCCTTGCTAACCAAGACTAGCCCCCATCTGTACCAACTCCCAAACACTAGGGATAAATCTTTCTCACTGACCAGGACAGCACATAGTCTTCTTAAATCTTCCTCCTCTGCCACCATAACTCCAGGTTCAGGCACTGGGAACACCTGTGAATTAATTGTGGTCACTTAGTGTGATTAGCTGAGATGAACTGGGAATACCCTTTTCCCTCCCCATATTTGGATTCATTGTGTTTCATCATCCTTGCTGACTTTTCTATCCATTCCTCACCAACCTCAGATGCCATAGCTTTCATGATGCCTGCAGCTACCTTTTCTTGATTCTCTTCCCTTCTAGAACCTTAGAGCACCTTCTGACTGCAATTTTACTCTCAGTACAAAAGGCTTTGTCTTGCTGACTCCCTCCTGTCCATTATACTACAATAGTCTGCTCCTATCAAAGGTTCACTTTCCATAGTGTCGCTTAGCCATGACCAACCACAGTTTGAACACTTTAAATAGAAAATTCCAGAAATGAATACCCCATAGCTTTAAATTGCATGTTCTTTACCAAGCTAAATTCTCTTGCCATCTTGCTCAGTTCTGCCTGGTAAGTGAATGCAAGATATCTAGGCTGTATATATTGCTGGACCATTAGTTATGTTGTAACTATTTTAGTTACCAGATCAATTGTCATAGTATTTCTGGTCTCATGTTCAGGAAATTTTTATTTTTCTTAATAATGGTCCCTTAAAAGAGAAGCCAGAAAGTACCTCTCTTAAGAGAAAAGGTAAAAACAAAAACAGTAAGATATTCTGAGAAAGGAGAACTCTTTATTCAATAGAGCACATTGCTATAACTAATGCACTTTATTTTTCATTGCTGTAAATCTCTTACTGTGTTAATTTATAAATTATACTTCACCATAGGTATCTATGTAACACATAAAGCATAGCGAATGTGAGGCTTGATACGTCCATTGTTTCAGGCATCCACTGGGGACACATGGATGTGTTCACCAGAGTTTTCATCACTATGATAAACAAAACAAACAAACAAGCAAAAAACCTAACAGAACAACTTGGCAGAAGAAATTTATTTTTTGGCTTTAGTGTTTCAGAGATTCAGTCCATGGTTAGCTTGTTCTATTGTGCTGGGCCTATGGTGACGCAGAACATGAGGTAGCAAGGGGGTAACATGGGAGAAAGTTGCTGACCTCATAACAGGAAGTAGAGAGAAAAGAAGAACACTGTGTAGTCACAAGGGCACACCCCTCAAGTAAAACTTTCAGAACTTTATCGAACAGTGTCATCAGCTGGAGACATGCCTTTAACTCATGAACCTATAGGGGACATTTCATATTCAAAATATAACACTGAATAAGCATTCTTCTCATGGGTAAAATGTCATTTTCCACCTAACTAATCATTCCTGTATCATCAAGGCTTACCCTTTGCCCACGCCTTGGTACCACCCATCCTCCCTCATCCTCACCCATGTAGCCACTGTGCACCAGGTCTTAGTGGTAAGCACTTCTAGTCTGTCCTGCATCCTGTGAATGCCTGTGCTCTCTAGTTTGAGCTGAGAGTAGGGTTAGAGTGAGGACTGTCTCAGTCTTCCTGGGTCAATGGTACTGTTAGAAAAAGGTGATAAATAGCTGAAAAGTTATTGAATAGCAAGGAAGACCATATACATCATCATGACAGACCACTGTCCTGTTGCCAGTGAAGGAACTGACAACCGAAGGAGGTATTCCTAAGGTAATTAAGCTCTACGAAAGGGTCCTTCATCTGAGGCTTATGAATCCACCAGGCCCAGGATAGGGTTCAAGGATCTCTGATCCTGGGTGGTGTTTCAGACACGTATTGCTGCTATTACAGAGGACCGGGCATGCTATAGCTTCAAGAAGGACAGATCTATGGACAGTGACAGTAGGGCCACAGTTCTTCTGAGAGGTCCTCTGGGATAATTTATTTCTTTGCCTTTTCTGGCTTTTAGAGCCACTGACATCTGTTGGCTCATGGCTACTAATTCTAATCTCTGCTTCTATCATGTTTCCCCTGATGTTTCTTTCTCTTAGAAGGACCCCAGTGATGATTTGACTCCAGAATAATCACCCTATCTCAATATTCTGAATTTGGTCATGACATCCAACTTCCCCTTACCCTGCAAATCACAGACTTCTGTGATTAAGAATGGCCATCTTTAGAATGGCTTAGTGGTTAAGGTGCTTGACTGCAAAGCCTAAGTACCCAGGTTCAATTTGTCAGTACCCACATAAGCCAGATGCACAAGAGGGTACATGCATATGGAGTTGTTTGCAGAGGCTGGAAATTGCCCATTCTCTACTGTCCTCCCTCCCTCTTCTTTCCCTCCCTCCATCTCTCAAATAAATAAATAAATTATATTTTAAAGAATGGACATCTTTGAGGTGTTATTATTCAGTCTAAAATAGGTAGGAAAAGTTACATATTTATTTCTTTAATAGTGTCTGAAATTTGGTGTCTGCTTCTATAATGACTATGGGCAATAAACCCCCTTTATAATCAGTACCACTGTTGTTGCAAATATCTCATAGGATCATGTATGTTCATCATTGCTTCCAGTTACTGGCATGGCTTAACTTTCTATGGAACCTTGGCATTTCTTGTAAATGAAGAAGCACATACGACATCTTAGTTTCAAAAAATTACTTTGACAAGATTCCCAGGTGCTTTTGTATCACGGGTCAGGTCTTATAGACAGAAGGCCCTGTATAAATTTAAGTTAAGAGTGAAGTGCTCCCAGGAGAAACAGGCAAGGGGATGTGAACATAGGATAGAAAGAAAAAGAAGAGAATGCAGGGTTCAATTTCAGTAGATGTTGTGGCCTCAGCTTTCTACTGGAAGCTCTGGAAAAAACATCAGAACTCAAGAGCATGCCTTGGTTATAACCAACACCACTGAAAATAAACTCTAGGGCCAGTCACCACTAGTTGAGGGAAATCAGAAAATATAGACACTAAGGCATTGCTAGTTTTCTGTGTGCAAAGGGTTTTACAGCCAAGCATGGGGCACTGGAGACACTGGAAGCTTGAATCAGGAGCAGAGGTGGAAACACAGAAACACATTGGCTCTCTGAGAAGTCTGGGCAGAGCCCTAGCACTTCCTGTGACATCTGACATGACCTGTTTTTTTGTTTGTTTGTTTGTTTGTTTTTAATGCATTTAGGGATATTTTGAGGAGGAATCTGACATTTTCACGAGATTTCCAAAAGTCAGATACAAAAATGTTAAGATCCTCTGTTCTATGTCTATCCAACAGGATGGGCATCTCTGATCCCCAAATGTAGCCATAGACAATATATTCAAGCAGGATTACTCCACAAACACCCATTGAACCATGCAAATATCAGCATGCCTCTGTACATTCACACACATATCTATTTCCACAGAGTTGCACTGAATTTGTATTTGCTAAACTCGTTTATAAAGTGGTATGAACTCCCTTATAAGTACTAAGATGTTTATCACAAAAATAAATAAATAAGACCAAGGTAGAAATGTAGTACAGTGATAAAACATTTGTCTAGCAGGTTATGAGGCTCTGTATCCAATCCCCATAAGTGAGAGAAGGGAAGAAAGAAAGAGAAAAAAAGGAAGAAAGGGAAGGAGGGAAGAATCGAAGGAGGAAATTAGGGTGGGAGAAAGGAGGAAAGGAAAACAGAGAAAGGAGGAAGGAAAGGGGGTGGAAAAGAAAAGGCAAAAGAGAAAAAGCATTTAAAAATATCTTTAAAAGGTATGGCCTCAGAGGTTAATTTAAAATCTTATGTGCCACTGAGATTATAATGGAAGACGGCAAAGGCCTCCAGCATGCACACCACCATCTGTTCAGCACGCGGAGCCATGACTGCTGAAAAAGAGTCCCAAACAGAACAGTAGAACCCATAGGCGAAACAATTACTTTTGTTTAAGGCTAACCACAGAATTATTTTTTATTTAAGTAGATAATTACATTAAAGCAGATTTTATCGCTAAAAGATATTCTCCAGGCCGACATTGCTTAAAAATTCAAGTAGCAAACAAAAGTTATATGAAACAAAATTGTTTATTAAAGTTTATTTTTTAACGAAAACAATGATAATATGTCTGAGTTCGAATAAAACAGGAAGTTTTGTAAGATAAAAATGAATGTGCAGATCTGGGTTCCTGGGATATTCAGATCTGAGAATTTTATTAAAAGGAAAACAATATGCAGAGTCTCACTAGTCACAGAGAGTAAAAGGGAAGAAACAGTATTGCTTACTTGGAGTGGCCCCTTCTTCTGTCACATTCACATTCCGCTAGTGAGGAGCTAATTTAGAAGCTTTTTGTGCAGGCTGTGAGCAAGAAGCCTCCTCCCTAGTCATCCAGCTGAGAGAGAAATGAAAAGTCCCTGCATTCACACACACACACTACCTCACACATTGAACTGAAATTCATTTATGAACTATCAACAAATGACAACCTTTATATATAATGAGAGTTACCAAAAGTATACTACAAATAAAAGCACATGATTATAAACAATATGCACAATTTTAGCTATAAGTTTTATCTGGCTGTGAAATTTGTAGAAACTGCCAGCATTATATTACATAAGAAAAGAAGAATATTATATTGACAGGAAAATATAGAAGAGCTAGAGTCTGTTTGGCTGAGCTGTAAAAGGAGGTCTGGATTTTGGAAGTTGGACTTAAAAAATTTTAACTACAGGTCTGGAGAGACAGTTCAGCTGTTAAGGCACTTGCCTGAAAAGCCTAACAACCTGGATCAATTCCCCAGTACCCATGTAAAGTCAGATGTGCATTGGCACATGCATGTGAAGTTTGTTTGCAGCAGCTGGAGGCCCTGACTCACTCACACACACACACTCTCTCTCCCTCTGTCTCTCTCTCTCTCTCTTTCTTTGTCTCTCTCTCTCTCCCTTTCTGTGTGTGTGTGTGTGTTCTCTCTCTCTCTCTCTCTCTCTCTCTCTCTGCTTGCAAATAGATAAATATTTTGTTTAATTTTAACTACACTGTAGATGACATCCTATTATTGAGTTTAAAAACCATGTCTGAAGATCCCTTCCTCCCATTCAACGCATATCTTACCATCAAAGCTCACCAAAGCCAGGAGTGGTGGTTTATGCCCATAATCCCATTACTTGGAAGGCTGAGGTAGGAGGATCACCCTGAGTTCAAAGCTTGACTGGGCTAAAATAAGACACTGCCTCAATCAACCAAAAATAAAACAACAAAAACCTTACCATAAAGAACAGTGAAGCCTGGAGATTTTGCTCTGTAAGCAAACAAGTCGCATAGCAGATTTATCTCAATGATGTGGAAAATACAATGTTCTCATGTTGAAGACAAAGATTTTATTCCTCCTAGCACAGTCATGGCACAAGTACCAGCGTATATTCACTGGTGCCCTTAGCACCTCTTCTCTTGTCTACAGAACACTGCAGGTCAGTATCACCTGGAACTATAATGGGGTGTTTTATAGGAACCATGTGCTTAGGGAACCCAGATCTTTCTAAACTGGCACAAAGCCTCTTAAGCTTTGTACCAAGAAAGGCAACACCTCAATTACTGTACAGTGAACAGACCTGTCCCTTGCTTAGAGGAAAACACAGTCTCCAACATTCAAGGCATTTCAATCTATAGACATTCTGGAAAAGATAACCCAGATCAGAAGCTATCAGTGTTTCTGCTTCTAAAATGTGGAAATGTGAGGAACAATAAACTAATAGAGAATTATCTCACAACATTGACATGCCTTTCTCATCACTTTGGTCCTTTCTCCATCAGATTCCACTCAGCACTAAGCTGTTCCACAGCCACATAGCTTAGAGCTGGCCATGGCACGTCTCAGCCAGCTGCACTTTGACTTCCCTGTGCCTCATGAGCCCAGACAGCCTTTTCCATTCTCATCCAACCTGCCCTCTCAGCAGCCTTTGTAGTTATGACTTCCTTGTGGAATTTCCCTCTTCCCCTTGCTTTCCTAAATTCCTATGGCCCTCGTTCTCTTTGATTCTCTTGCTGCTTCTTTCTCTATCTCTTTCTCTGTTCTCTTTCCTTTGTCTCTGCTGGTTCTCCTCTGCTTTGTTTTAGACTTGGGATTTCTCTAATGCTATGACTTACTTCTCTTATGTCTCTACACTCCAGCCTTGGGTGGTTTCATCTAAGTCTACATCATCATCACTATTTAGATGGTATTGTTATATTTATATCGCTTACTTAAGTTTCTCTTCTGGGTTGGATAAATCCAGTTGTATCCTTGTCTTCAGCACTGCATCCACTCAGACTGATCACACACTGAATCCAGCAGTTTTCTTTTCAGGATCTACTCTGCTCTCACCAATGTTCCCTTGGTAACCAGCAATGTCCTTAGCTGTGCAAATTAAGATAAAGGTACCTTTCCACAAGACATGTAATGTAGTTTCCTATTGCTAGGCAAAATATCCATGGCTGGGTACTGTATAAAGAAAAGGTTTATGTAGCCCATAGTTTTAGAAGTTTAGTCTGTATCAGGTATCCCTGCCATTTGGCCTGTGGTGAGGATACCTCATGACAGAAGACAGAACAATGGTAGACATGTATATACAAAATATTGTTGAGACAGGAAACCGGAAATGGTTCCAAGCACCAGACTTACACTTTTATAGCAACTCCTTCTGAGAACTTAGTTCAGGAAACCAGAATTAATCTCTTTTAAGGGCAATGCTCCTAATAATCCAACCACCTCCCACTAGACCCCTTACCTTAAAGGTCTCAGCACTTCTTAACACTTTCACATAGGGGACCAAGCCTCCAGAACATGAACACTTGGGGACATCTAAAGCATATCATTTGATTTCAGTGTAACTATTGGAAAATGCTCATGACATATAATTTTTTTAGGATAAGATACCATCTACAGCAGCTGGAGAGCTGTTTTTATAAAAAGAAAAATTGCTACTCTCAGTGGCATAAATGGCATCCTTTAGAAGCAAAGCTGTTAGCCACTGCACGTCTTGAAAGGACACCTGGTCACCCCAACCTACTGAAATACAGAATATTTCTCTGTATAGAAACACTGTCATATTCTGCTTAGGCATTGGTTGTGAATGTTTACTTGGCAGAATGAAGTAATTATCCCTTGCTGTCAGATACCTTCCTGTTACAAAAAGGAAAGTAAGACAAACGGAAGTGGTAAAACCATGTCCTTAAAAGCCCCTATAAGTGACAAGGAGCTGTAGTATGGCATTCCTTCTATGTGTAATCACAGCCAAGGAAAATAGAGGTCTCTTTTCTCTGCCTGTCTCATGGAAATGAAAATCTTGCTATAGCAAATACAAAGCCCACTCTTACAAATAGAATAAAAGAGAAAGGGTCTGTCATTTTCCAGCTTGAAAAAACGATATAAAAATTACTTCAATGACACAGCTGATTAGAAAGGAAACTTTCGAGAGAATGGTGATATTCAAAGCAATAATTAATACTAGCAGTTTGTAGATCATTTGATAAATCATAGCGCAAGGGGACATTTTTTGGCTGCACTCTCTAGCTGTAAGGGCAGATTACCAGAAGTATGGTAAAATGTGCATCTTAGCATACTTTTCCCACATCTGCATCTGTGCCTTAAATAATGTGGACTTTTTTTGAGAAAAGGTCTCACTCTAGCCCAGGCTGACTTGGAATTCACTATGTAGTCTCATGCTTGACTCAAACTCCTCCTACCTCAGCCTCCCGAATGAGTGCTGGGATTAAAGGTGTGTGCCACCACTCGTGGCTAACTTGTGTTAACTAATATGGAATACATCAATTAAGTGATGCTATCCTTAGAAACTTTTATCTCCCAATTTTGTCATTGCTCCAGAAATTACATTAACATCTGATTCCTTGATCATCTGAATGCATCATTGATTTTTATCTGTATTAGTCTTAGGTGTACCATAATATTTTATCATGAAGGTCATTTAAACAATATTGTTATTTTACATCATGAAATATCTAACAGCTATATCAGACAGGAAACAGTATATATTGTAGTTCATTGGCAGTAACTTGGCTATATACAGCTGGATATGCTGGATTGCAGTGTTCAAGCTTGCCATTTGCAAAAATAGGAAATTAGTCAAGACAAACAAAAATCATTAATGAGGGCTAGAGAGATGTCTTAACAGTTAAGGTGCTTGCCTGCAAAGCCAAAGGACCCAGGTATGATTCCCCAGAACCTACATAAGCCAGATGCACAATGTGGTGTGTGCATCTAGAGTTAATTTGGATGGCTAAAGGCCCTAGTGTGCCAATTTTCTGTCTCATTCTCTCTCCCATTCCCCTCTCCTGCTCTCAAATAAATAAGCATAAATAAAAATATTTTAAAAAAATCATTAATGACAGTAGTGTGTTAACATGTTAGTTATCAGAATGAACACATTACCATGCTAAATTCAAAATCAAGGAAATAGCACAGGAAAAGTGGTAGGCCCCAAATTAAATCCTTAATATGTAAATTCAAAGAATATATGTATGAAAGAGGGAGAAAATAAGCTAAGAAGAAAGTCCACAACAGACATTCTGTATAAACAGAATTTTGAAGGAAGGAAATAAGAGGTATATATAAAGCAAAAAGTATCACAAACATATAATGCAGGCTAACTCACTAATTTCAAGGTGTATTATAAAGCTACAATAATCCAGACAGCTTGGCTTCCATGACAGAAGAGAGAATAGGTCAACAGAGCAAAATAAATAGCCCAGAAATAAAACCACACAAGCACTCCAACTGATTCTTAGAAAATGAGCAAAGACAGTATACGGTAGAAAAATCATTTTTCAACAGTGCTGAAATAGTTTAATATCAACATCCAGAAAATGAATCAAACATAGACCTTACTATTCAAAAATCTAACTCCAAATGATAGAGAGAGAAAGGGAGGGAGAGAGAAAGAGGGAGAGAGAGAGAGAATGGGCATGCCAGGATCTCTAGCCACTGCAAACAAACTCCAGATATATGTGCCAGCTGGTGCATCTGCCTTTGCATGGGTACTTGGGAATTGAACCTGGGTCCCTTGGCTTTGTAGGCAAGTGCCTTAAATGAAGAGCCATCTCCCCATCACCCCCTGCATAACCGTCTTTTATTCCCTGCCACTTCTGCTGGTTTGCTTTCTACCCATAGTCTTCATTCTTTTCATATCATATATGTATATCTGTATACATCTCTATGTAGTTAAACATTTCTATAATTCTTAGACTATGACATGAGAAAATCTATGTGACCTTGAGTTTAACTTGGGAATTCTAACACCAGAAGCCTGGTATATGAAAAAAACAATAAATTATATATCATTAAAATTAAAACTTCTGCTCTACAACAGACATGATTGGGAGAATCAAAAGATAAGCAATGGACTGGATGGGAGAAAATATGTTTTTCAAATACATATCTGATATGAATCTATATCCAAAGTTTAGAAAGAACGTTAAAATCTCTATCATAAGGGAAAAATTCAATTTTAAAATGGAGAAAGGCTAGTGAGCTAGGGCCTGAGTCTTTTGGTACTTTATAGGACATATACATAGTCCCTGCCTCTCCATCATTTGCATATCTTTTCTTACTTATTATCAGCACGGGGAAGATGTCCAGCCTCTACTTCTGCCCCACTCCATCACCTTTCAGATGTAAAATCAAATGATGAAACAAATAGAAATGATGAAACACATCCTAAGAAATAGGCATATGTTGATTCTGATTCTGCTGTGAGATAATTATCATACTCTTGCCTGAGAGAAGGCTCCTCCTCTGGAGCTTCCTGGAAGCTAGAGTTGCAGGCTTTTGTTGCCCCAGCATGAGGCTTCAATTCTTCAGGGCCCCTGGTGCACTGTTATATTAGGGCACTGCAAATTAAAGTCACAGTGATATACCCCAAATACCTATTAAGGTAACTAAAACACACAAGACTGACAATGCAAAGTGTTGATAAGAGTATGGAGCAACAAGAACTGTCATTTATTTTGGTCTAGTCAGAATACAAAATTGTGCAAGTATTTGGGAAGACAGTTTGATGGTCTTATATTCTTGACATATAAATAAATCATTGTTATTTTTATTTATCTAAACAAGTTTTGTGAGGTGTATCTGTAGAGAAAACATGCTGAAAATGTAACTGTATTAATACTTGTGAAAGAAAAAAAATAGCATGCATTTGGTGTTTTAATAATAACCCAAACTACAGACTGAGTCTATAGTAGTTATGTATACTTTAGTATTTCAGTAACATTGTTTGCTTTCAAAAGGTAATACAGTCAGTATTGCTTCTAATCATCCAAGATAATATCTGGTCAAGTATCAGGAATGGTGATGGGTATAAAATGCCCCCCCCCCATAAACCCATGAGTTTGCAACTTAATTCCCAGTTGATAGATCTATTCTAGATGGTTGAGGAATCTTTAGGAAATGGAGCCTTGTCTGAGGAAGTGTGTCAATGGGGATGGACCTTGAGGTCTTCTATCCAGGAGCCACATGCTTTTCTCTTTCTCGGCTTGCTGTGCTGGTAAAAGGGTACTACTGGCTCCTGCTCTGCCCTGACATTCCTTCCCGCCATCATGGAACTGTAAACAGAATTAAGCCCTGTTCTTTCCATAAGCTGATTCCAGTCAGGTATTTTGTCCCAACAATGAGAAAGTAACTAAAATAAGAATGTAAGAACCATAGTAACTGTCCATTTCCAATCCTAGCCATATTCAAGTAATACTTTTAGTTTTCTCTTCACAAACCATGTATAGCCCTTATTTTTCAATGAAAATGTTTCTAAAAGTAATCACTATGTATATACTCTAGATTATCAGATTTTTTTTTAATTTTAGAGATTAGTTTAAATGCATCTTCATATTATAGGACCCATCTGATTTGGGTTAACACACCCATATTTTTACAGGGGAATTCTTTTATTAGTCTTTCCTCTTCATTTTAGACTCAACTTCTAATTTTAAGAAGTAATGAATATTCATATCCAAACGGAAATTTTTTTGAGACAAGCCCAACAGACTGGCCTTTTTTATTTTTATTTTTTAATGGAAGAGAGTGAGAGAGAGAATTCGCATGCAAGGGCCTCCAGCCACTGTAATTGAACTCCAGACATGTGCACCACCTAGTGCACATGTGTGACCTTGCACAATTGTATCACTTTGTGTCAGACTTACATGGGACCTGGAGAGTTGAACATGATTCCTTAGGCTTTGCAGGTAAGTGCCTTAACTGATAAGCCATCTCTCCAGCCAGAGAAAGTTATTTTAATTGAATGTCTTCATGTCCTTCCATGCCCTTCCCACCTATACTGGCCCCAACCATTGTGTCGTGTGGCCATTTTACCTCACTGGTTTTTAAAACGCTGATAAACAACAAACAGAATCCATGAACAAGAAGGTCAAATTCAAAGGGTAACTTCAAAGAGTTAGTGGTCCAACATCAGATTAATCTTACTGACTGATGCAAGTGTTGATGTGGCAAGGCTTGGCATGTATGTGGGAATTGCCCCATGAAGGGACTACTAAAGAGCAGAGGGCATGTGCAATAAACATCAGAGCTGACAGGACCAGCTGAAAGAAAGGGCAGAATGGGAGTCCTTGCCCTTCTCTAGCTCCTATTCCACAGAACAACCTCATTTCTGAGGAAGTTCCCCATGTATGTGTAACAACTACTATAATCTGAAAGCAATTTAGTTAGAAAAAAAGGTGAACACTTATTAACAGGCTCATTGAACCCCACAGCCAGAGGGTGAGAGTTAATGGGGAAAGTCTCTTTTGGAATATACAAAAGCAACAACTAAACCAAAATTGTCATTTTGTCTGTGGTTAGAAATAAGAGTGGTGCTGGGAGTATGTATTTTCTATTGACATGCACTCTCAGAAAGTTTGGCCTAGAAGGACAGCTAGGAATTTCTTAACTGTTTAGTATGACTAATGTGTGGTCTGAGTGGACATGAGTAGGGATTTCAATGGCCCATATGTGATCATTTTATACTCTAATTTGTGCTGGAAATGCTTCTCTCCTTGTTGGCTTTTATACTTCACTAGCCTTTTATAAGTATCTACACTTTACAGATACTTCAGAAGCCATTCTAGTCTTTCTAATAGCTCAGTTATCACTCTAATTGTGGCTTAAAAATGCTGACAAACAGCAGCAGATTCAATAAGTAAGAAGACCAGATTAAATGAAGTATCACAAGGGAGTTAGTGGCTCAAAAATCAAGTTCATCTTACTGAATGATGAAAAATCCCTGAGGTTTTTAGTTAATTTTAAATACTTACACATGTAGCGTTGCCTACCAGCTAGTTGCAAGGTTCCATGAGAAGAAGAAACAGCTAAGCAGATCCAGCATGTGAGAAAGAGCAATTTGCAGAGTCCTGTAGGCAGAAGTATGTCTTGGGGGTAGCAAGACAGGTGGATTTTCATACCACTAGGCAGAAGGAAGAACTTTATATGCTAAACTATTGTAGGAAGACTGCAGCCAATCAGAATCTACTTAGCCTTTTTAAAAGATAATTTACATACCCAAAGTTAATTAAGGAGACATCTTGTGAGGGTTTGGGTTCAATTTGTAGCAACAACACCATAAAAAAGGAGATGATCTAAGCCCCAGTGTCCAAGAACTGTGTTTATCTGACTATCCTAATGACATTATATGTCACTTAGTACTTAAGATGCATGCCAGGGACACCTGGTAAGCAAAACAATGATTACCACAGAGATAACTTTGGTCATATCAAGTTGGATCCCTATAGAATATAACACGTATGTAGCCTGAAGTGTTTTGAACAGTGAACTGAATTTGCTGGACTACTTTGGGGCACATTGGTTTTGATTTGTACTATAAGATGTATCTCACCAAGGAAGAAGGGATAGCTGGAGGATGGGGAAGGCTAACTTCTGAGGCATGGCATGGCTGTTGCACTCCTGAGTGCACAAAAGCAGTGATTATCTGCCCATTTTCTTTACAAGATTGGGCTCATCAACATCATGTCATGGAGGAGGCAGGGAGTCAATAGTTTATGGGACAGGAAGAGCCAAGATTTTTCAGTGGTATAGCTACTTGAAGGTACTGTGCTGCCATAAATACAACCTTTCCTATGCTCCTGTAAGCACCCTAATGAAATTTTTGATCACAAAAGAAGAGAAGAAAAGGAAGTAAGAGAGATGAAAGAAAAGATAAAAGTAAGAGAGAGGAAAGAAAGAAAAAAAAGAAAAGAAAACAGAGAAAAAGAGAAAGGAAAAGTAGAAAGGGACACATTGGGAAGAGGAAGAGTGTCCATGAGATTGGTAAGGGGGTGGTGGTTTGAAAGTAAAATGACTCCCATAGCTTCATGTATTTAAATACTTAATCAGTAGCTGGTGGTGCTGTTCAGTAAGGTTGCAGAACCTACATGAAACTTGCTGGAGGAAAGGTGTATCTGGGGGCAGGCCTTGAAGTTTTAAAGTTCAGCCCTGATACAATATTCCTTCCTTTTCTTCCCTGCTCATATGATGATGTGGCTTCCTGTTCCTGCCATGTCTCTTTTCCCCACCATGCTGGACTCTTCCCTCTCAAAACTTCCATAAGTTGAGTCTAGCCAGGTTTTTTTGCAAGCCAAAAGAAAATAACTGATATGAGGGATGGTGGGGTAAATATAATTGAAAAATATTATGTAATATATATGAAAACATCATAATGGAACTCATTGTGTATAACAAATATATGATTTAAAAGATTATCTGATTCTAGTACTTCAATTTAAAACACAATTTTGAGTAAAAGTCAACATGAATGACATTTCACTAGAGTGTTTGTACATTGAAATTTAAAACTTTATGTTAGATAAGTGAAAATACTATGTGGAAATTAAGCAACAAATTTTGTAGTACAAGCAGGAATTGTATATTTCCAGTTGAGCTTTGTTATTCCCACTTCATTTTATAAGCCTGCTTGATCTTGTGCCATCAGAGATGTGGATATAAAATAGATGTAGACTCGGCCAGTAATGCAAAGTATCAGGCTCATGACTTCTACATTGTATTAGCCTGGGATTTCATTGTGTTTAATTGCTCCAGCATCTTTGTACTATAGAGAATAGGGATATATTTATTATTAAAAAAATAAAGTATACTGCTCTTGATTTGGCTAACTGATCTGCTCAGTGGAGCGGGACCCATAGCTGGATCTGGGAAACAAGTCAGAACCATATCCGAACAAGAGCCCGCACTCCATTATCAAGCTACCACCAACAGTGGGCTACGAGAGGGCCTACACCTATAAAATTCTCTATAAAATATAAGGGTTATCCCATTTGTCTGGTGCTAACTTTACTCTCCGTTACAGAATCTTCTTGCTTTTTTCAACACAGATCCTAAGGAGACAACCATCCCATCATACCTCAAAAGGGCCCCAGCTGAAACTAAGAATAATTGGCGAAACAAGCAAGGGTGCTGTTTTCTTGGTGAACCAGGTAAAGGAAATCAACACAGAGAACAATCAATGCCTACCAAATCAGATATCCAGAGACATAGAGGCTCCCAATACTTCATCACTGAAGCAGACCAAAAATGAACCCAACATGGCTCAGGGAAACTTTGCGGAAGAGGGGGCAGACAAAATGTCAGAGCCACACGTTGGGTCATGATACGCAGAGACATTTATCCTACCCATAACTGTGGGCTAACTCCACAATGCATGACCCATATACCTTAACAAGGAGGGGCCAGGGGGAGGGGGTAGGACATGGATGAGCCTGACAATGGTGCCAACTTGACTGTATTCACTGAGTTCAAAACTAATTAATCAAAAATAAATAAATTATAAAAATAAAGTATAAATTATAAATATATGCTAATCATGAAGACCACATATAAGAACAAAACATACAAAGTTTCAATTGCAAGGCCAACACAAGTTGCATCCAGTGAAGACCCAGACACTCACAGAGGCTTTGCTCTATCCTGCATATGCTGGGATTAATGTGACTCATCATTAGGACATCAGCCTATGAGCAACCCACATGAAATACCAAAGGTTTCATACATGAGATGACAGTGTAAGATGTAAACAAGTAGATCGTAACCTACACCAAACCACAATGGTAGGCCCCAGAACCATACTGGCATGTCAAACATGGAGTCTAAGGTACGAGTTATGTTTATGGCATTTTGCCTCCTGCCTTGTGGCATGCAGCTTGTATTGCAACTGCTGTGCTAGCGATTAACTGTTTTTTAAAAGATCCCTGCATAGTGCATTTCCCAGGAGATTCCCTTAGCGTCTTCATCTTCATGTTTATTTTTAACTGTTTTTCTTGGCAGTAGTCACCACTGACAGGGCTAGGAAAAGTGAGGAGTTAACACATTCAAGATCCTAGTGCAAAGGAGGGGTGTTGCCTCAGCAGCTCCAAGTAGAAGAATGGACAGTCATCTGGAGACTGAGGGAACAATTGGGGAGGGGCATTGTGCTTCATCTCACAGGAATGCACCCATATGAGAGAAAAACCTCCCAAAGTGAGGAAGAGAAAGTACAGGAAGAGGAGGGTTTGTGACTCTCAGTCAGAATGTGATGACTTTCCTTATATGGTGCCTGGGATGGATTATGGTGGTTGGGCAGCTGCTTGAAGATCCAGAGATCTGGATCCATCCAGTGATAATGTCAGCTTTGTGGCATAACTACCACTGCAAAGGGTTCCAAATAGCTGTGGATTAGTATGACTGAACAGCATGCTCAAAGGGTTAGCCCTGTGTCTCAGGCTAGCCACTCTCCATGCCAGAGCACGGCAGCCTTTGCAACAGCCCTCCTTGACCTGCTCAGGAAACATGTCCATGGAATCCATCGAGTTGTATCTCAGAGGGTAAATCTTTATTTCCAACTCATGCATTGTGTCCAAAATGATGTGGGATCTTTGAGAACAGCAGAGCCTTTCTCAGGTCTGGTGAACTTAAGCCAGAGTCTTAGGATGCTTGGTGATAAATGGTCACCAAAGCCTCCCAAGCCAGTGGCTTTGGTGTTTGTTTTCTCTTACCAAAGAAGAATGAGGGATATGGATCAGGACTGTGCAAAGTGAAAGTGAGAAGGCCTCTCGATCAGAGTGGTTACAAAGGAGGGTTGCCACTGAGCAGTTTCATTTCAGGTCATTTTATGAGGCTATGGTAGGAACTGGCTAGAGACTCAGGTCATCTTTATTGACATTGGTTATGCTTCATGCACATCAAAGGCCAAACCGGCGAGAGGTCCCATTACCCATTGTATCCCCCCTCAGCCCAACAGAGGAGATGGTCAAGTATTAATCATTTAATCAGGGGAGTGGCCATGCATCCTGATCACCTTTGTCTACTCTCTCTCCCATCTGGTTTTGCTCATTCTGAAGGCTTTTGACTTTTCTACATTGAAAAGAATGGAACATTTCTATGCTAACGGTTTATTTTGTTGCAAAAAGCATGGACTATTTTTCTTCTCCTTTTCCTAGCAATAAAAAAATAAAAATAAAAAAGATGAGCTCAAGTTTTATAGAAAGCCGTTCTCAGTGGGATTCTTAGCCAACTCACTGAATTAGGAAGAGAAAAAGAATATTTTCATGACTATGCACAAAGTGGTTTTATGAATGCCCATTTTCAGTGGGAGTATCACTTTATGTACACTCAACACTGAAGTCTCTCTCTCACAAACCCACTATTGAGCACATCAGAAAATTAATGAAAACTACAGATGTGACCATTGCATCCAAAGTACCAAAGTAGAGAATCTATAATGAATCCTCATATATGCTACATGTAAAAGCTAATACAATAGTCCTGGAAAAGATATTTATTCTTATTCTACATGAAAACAGAATTTTGGTAAAGAAACAAGACTAAAGAATGAAACATTTCAGTGAAATATCTATTACATAAGAATCAATTCTTGGGCTGGAGAGATGGTGTAGCAGGTAAGGAACTTGCCTGAGAAGCCTAAGGACTCATATTTGACACTCCAATTCCCACGTAAACAAGATGCACAAGGTGATGCAAGTGCTCAAAAGCACACAAGATGGTGCAGGCACCTGGAATTTTATCTCAGTGGCTGGAGGCTTTGGTATGCTAATTCTCTCTCTTTCTCTCTTATTTTTGCTCCCTCTATAATAAAACAAAATCAATTCCTCAACTGAACATTAAATTTAATAAAGATAATTTGACGTTAGATCTTATATAACTATAAACTTAATGTGGATTACTTGGGAGATCCCATGCCAAAAGTGAAAAAGCGGGGAGATTTCTCAGTGGATAAACCTCTTGGGTTCAAATGCGAGGACCAGAATACAAATCCTCAGCACACACATAAATTCCAGGTGTGTGTGGATACCATCTCTAGTGCTAGCTCTTGAGGAGTGGAGACACGGAATCATTATGGCAAGCTGCTAGCTACACTAGCTGAGTCGATGAGCCCTGGGTTTAAGTGAGAGACCCTGCCCCCAGCAAATAAGATGGCGAGTGATCAAGGAAGACACCCAAGATCAGCCTCTGGCCTCACATGCACACACATGAATGCACCTGGATATATGTGCTTCCACACACATGTGGACATGAACACAACACACAGTTACACATTCGGAAACAATATCTTCTACCATTAGAAGGAGGTGTCTGCAGAGGGCAAGACAAGTGAGAAAGGAAACTGGGCTTTTGAGGTCCCACCACTCCCTGAAGAGCTATTGGTGGCAGTGGATGCTGGGTGGGGAAGGATCCATCTTCTTCAGCACTGTAGTCACTGGTAAGTTGCCCATACTGCACTACATACTCCCCTATGCCTATGTGCTTCCAAGCAACCCTGATTAAACTCAGAGGGTCAAGAAAACACACACAACAGTGGGAGGGGGAAATAGTGGGAAGAAGGGTTAAGCGAGAGTGGGAAGGGGATAAGAGGATAATAAATGTGATCAAAATGTATTATATGCATGTATGAAATTATTTTAAAAATAAAATATTTTTACAAAAATTATGACAAATATTAATTGGAACAGTTAATATTTATGAAGTATAAAGACCTGATTATGTTAACTGCAACACTCATTGCTATTTGTAATGTAATGTTAAACTAGTAAATTAATACATTTAATATGGCAAAAGTAGAAAACAAATGTTTCTTGTTAAGTTACACTGGTTATAAATTACATATCCAAAATATTTCAAAAGATCATAACAAATTTAGCAAGGCAAATTCATCTCAATAGTTCACACATACAAAGCAACCAAAAAATAGAAAAAACTATAAATGTAATGAGTACAAAATCACTTCTTGTTAATATTTCATTTTATCCAAACTATTCTAAACTAACAACACTAGGGATTTATTACTTATGTATTACTTTACATTGTTTCCACATTTGTCCATATGCTTAGTTTGATAAATTTCCTGGGGCTAGGTAGGAACATTTTGATTTCTCTCTGGAACAGTAGTAATTGTATCAGACCCAAGAGGAAAAGAATTCTTTCTCAGGCCCATTCCCTGGCTAGCAGAAATGGTTTCTTCTCCCAAGGATATTCAAACTGATCTACAAATCACTAATCTGTACTTTCTTTTTATAATTAAATTTTAGTAGGTCTGTTCTTATGGTGATAAGAACGTTCCACATGAAATATACTTTCTTAACAATCTCAAGTGTTTAATACAGTACTATTAACTGCAAACACAATACTGTACAGCAGATCTCTAGAACTTACTCATCGTTTACTAGTGACACTTCTGCCTGCTGAATCATAGAAGCTATAGGGAGTTGCTATTCAAGAGGACTTTTTAATTCTTGACCTTCTACTTACATTTCTACTTACTTTTTAACTAGCATCAGTTACACTCCTCCCCACATTAAATTGAAGAGTGAATGTGCCCCTTCACCCCACCAACAGATATGCCTACATACCAACTCCAGAATCCTGTGAAAATGACCTTAGTTAGGAAGAGTCTGCAGACGTAATTAATTTAAAATACTAAATTCTGCATTATTTGATTGAGCCCTAAATGCACTAGCAAGTGAGATTTCTTTGATTAAATTTTGATTTTTTATTTTAAAAATTAGCATACAAGGTAAGGGTTTCATGATAGCATTTTCATACATACTTCATACATACATACATACTTCTCCTCTCCCACATCCCATCTCTCTCTTGTTGGTTCTTTCTTCTCCATTCCCAGCAGTCATTCTCCTTCCAGGTCACGTGTATTAAATTCTCCTATCACAACTTCCTTAAGGCCTATTTTCCCTTCCCGTGATCCCCTTTCTAGTATCATGAATCACATACACACACACACACACACAGAGAGAGAGAGAGAGATAGAGAGAGATAGACAGAAAAAATATATACAGATAGATAAATAGACAGATAGGTAGATGATAGACAGATATAGACATATAAATTTAAAATCTATGATCTATAATATGAGGGAAACTTGTGATGTTTGTCTTTCTGAGTATGAATTACTTCACTTAAATATAAGAAACCGTCAAGGGATATTTGACAAAAATGAATAAATTTTTTAAACTAAGATGAGGTATCAGTGTGACCAAACTACAGAAGCAGAGTCTGGATTGATACAGCTTTGGACCAATGATCATCTGCAGCAGCCAAAGAAGGTTCTAGAATCTTCCCTAGAGAACTCAAAAGGAGCAAAGCTCTGCTGCCATTTGAATTCAACTTGTGAACTTGAGACAGGAGAAAGGGAAACACTAAGGGAACATGAAAAAGGAGAGGATACCCCAACCAGCAGACTGGTTGAAGTCACTCACCAGCAGAGAAACAAGAACTGCAGCAGATTATAGCTATTTAAGGGCATTCTCTGTTTCCCAGGTATAAACCAACAAGATTCCAAGATTTCTCCCCAAAACTTATTTATACCAAAAGCCATGTCCTGATGGGCATGGTGGCTCATGACTTTAGTCCCAGTACTTGAGAGGCAGAGGCAGGACAATTGCTGTGAGGTCAAGGCCATCCTGAGACTATACTGAACTCCAGATCAGCCTAGAGTGAGACCCTACCTCAAAAAATCAAAGAAAAACAAAAGCCATGTCCTAATGGCTCCAGGTCGTTTGATTAGATTGTTTCATCCCCAGAGGTACCATAAAATCTTAATTATGAAGAGGGGAACAGAGATCAACGCAGGGAAGCTGTGCTAGAAACCCACTGGACAACAGAATTCCAAAAGGATTCTAAAATCCTGCATGTAGTCACCATGGACACTTGAATGTCATTGACTGTCAGAGAAATCCTTAACTTAAACATACTCGCAGTTGCACTTTCATTCTCTTTCTGAACATCTTTCTTTTCTCTCTCATGCTTATTAAAATAACTTTAATAAAATTTCCAACTCTGCTTTATACCAGCTCTTCCTGCAATTTGTTCCAGTGTCAAAGCAACGAATCCTGGGTTTAGCCTGAGTGAAGGTCCCTAAAAGTCCTGGAGAATTCTTTAGGTTATTTAGGGTGACCCTGTAAAGTCATAAATCAGTTGCCTTACCACTGACAACCTCACCAACTTTAGAGAATGAACTTGTTGTACTATACCACTGAGTTCCAAGTAAATTGTTACAACAGCCACAGGAAACAAATCCATCCTTAGAAGAGGATCCTTCACCTGCCTTATATAGTTCAGGGTCCATTACTCAGAATGTGGTGCTCTTAATTGACACATTATTTAGAACCTATGTATTTCTCATCAGCATTATGCTATAATTAGTAGAGCAATAGAGAAGTTTAATTTCCTGGCAGAAAACAATCTATATAAAGAAATCTAAGGTCTCCTTTTTCTTATTTATTTATATTTAAGAGAGTGGGAATGGGCACACCAGGACCTGCTGCAGCAGCAAATGAACACCAGATGCATGAACAACTTTGTGTATCCACCTCATATGGGTGCTAAGGAATCAAACTCAGGCTGTCAAGCTTTAACTACTGAGTTATCTCGCCAGCCTCCTTTTTTCTTGACTTCTTTTTTTTTTTTCAGTTCTTTGTGTATATTTCCTCCTAAGCACATGGTAAGAGTAACTGCATGTTCATCCTTTATAGATATCATTAATAAAATAAGCAAAGACACATTCAAACATTATTACTTATTAAAATATATGAAATAATGAAGACCATCTCACTTTTCTCCTTTGGGGACACTGCCTGGCTTCTGTGTTACTCTTACTGACATCTTCCTGTAGAGTGTCTCCTTCAGTCCATGGCTATTAAGTTCTTACCTTACCCTTCACTGCAGTCATAATGATGGTTGAAGGCTAAAATGATCACAAATAAGCCAGTGGGTGAGCCTATAACTTGGTACCTTTGTTACTTTCACAGCCCTGTCTTTACAGCCACTGTATTTTCCAGATCCATCCTAACTTTGCACTGCTCAACATGGGGTCATCCATCCTTAAAGGAATCCTGGTGCTTTTCATGGAGAAGGGTATAAAGCCTGGGCATTGGAGGGGGTTCTGGGGAGGGGAAAAGAATCCTCCCCTCACTCAGGGGGCCATAGAAATACAAATCAGTGGTTGAATACATAAGTGAGAACAACTGGGAAACATGCTGCCCTAGGGGCACACTGATGTTTCTAATGGCTGTGGCCATCCTCCACCTATGCCCTGCATCCCTCCTCAATCCTCTCTTCTCTGCCTGCTGCCCAAGGGGCTGAGCACTCTAGTACTTCACCAGGGCTGCCTGAGGTAGGGCTTTCACCTGCCCTTGGCCCAAAGGAAGGTCAAGTGTGCCACTTCTCACTCTACTTGCTTCAAGCCACCTCTCTTTTCCTAATCCCCACAAATGAGTACATCTAGTGATCATCTGCTAAAGGCCAGGAGGTGAAAATAGCTAGTAAGAATTTCTCCCCACTTTTTTCTGTTCTCTTAATCCTATCCACTCCTCTCAATTTTCTTAAACCTTGCCAGCTAATTTGTTTTCCTACTGGGATAGCATATAAGACTAGTTTTATATAATGTGCATACATACCCCAATTTCCTTATAGCACCTGCTAAAATTTATTCCCACATTGACAGTCATGTTTTCATTCTGTATTCCATACTGAGGCTTAATATTTCATCAAAAAAGAGCTCATTTTAGTATGTAGTTGGCTCAAGCAAATAGGACAAATTTGGCAAATTAATGATAAATTAAAATGCCACCATGGAAACCTGTTTTTTTCTAAGATTAGTTAGACTTTCCTACCCCCAAGGATCTCTTGCACATCCTAAAAAGCTGTTCTGTGCTATTTTATTGTTATGAAAAAGGATCTTCTCATATGCAGTAAAATGAGGGACTTCCTGTCAGTTCCTTTTCTGGCTGCTTTTCAAATGACCAGAGGAGCAATGACCCAGAGACAGAAGAAGCCATGATGTGGAAAAAGTGGAAACCAATCTTTGCTTTTTGCACTGAGATGGGCACTGGATTTTTATTTAAAGAACTTCACTGTTTTAGATTACAGTTTTATAGAAAAATTATGAAGCTTGTAACTGCTCCACACCTATTTCCTTTATCATTAGCATCTTACACTAGTATAATACATTTGTTAAAATTGATCAGCATGATACCCTATTATTAAGTAAAGTCTGTAATTCATTCAGACTTTCACAGCTTTTATCAAATATCTTTTCTCCATCTTGGGACTCCTCCAGGAGAACATACAACACGTCATCATGTCTCCTCAGGCACCTCCTGACTACGACAATTTCTAGGACTTCCTTTCTTCTGATAACATGGCAGATTTGAGTACTGGCCAAAATATTTTACAAAGAAAGTTATTAAATGTTTTGTTCATGGCTACACTGGGCTTATAGGTTTTGGAAAGAAATACCACAGGGTTTAACAATTCTTTTCACCACACGATATCAAGGTACATGCTACAAACATAACAGCAGAGTTAATGTTAACCTTGATCATCAGACTGAGGCAATTTCTCAGCTGGAGGTCACCATGTTCAGCCCAGACTTAAGGACTGAAGAGATATGCACTGCATACTGAGAGCAGGACAGCCACATAAATAAAATATTGGAATTTTCTGCATAAGAGATATGTCTCTTCTCCACCTCTTATTTGTTAAATTATTTATTAGTTTTATATTAGTCCAATTTCATGGACATTTAAAGTACCCTAGCACTACTTTATTTTGTTGTGTGAATTGTTACAATATAGCCACTCAGAGACCTTATAGTTTGTGCCCCAGTCCTTCTGATATAAACCTAGTTTTAGTACATGCGTGCATGTGTGCGCGTGCGCATGCACACACACACACCTTTTCCCTTTAGTGCTTTCTTTCTTTGCAGCACTACAAAATGTTCCATGCATATCCTATAATTTTTTTTTGCTCCAGCCTACAATCAGCTGTCTCTATAGGAGGGAGGGTATATAAGTTTTTAACATGGATAAATTTGAATTACTCTGTACTTAAAAAAATGCTTCCTAAGTCTTAGAGTATGGAAGAGGGATTGCAGATGCAGAGAAACAGTCATGTATTGAGAGCTGATGCCATTACATTTTTATTTCTAATTTCAAATGGATATGTTTTTTTCAAAATCTCTGAACTGTTAAGTTGGTAGTAATAAAAATGAAAGAGGAACTTCAGTATCAGTGAGAAGAAAGATTTTAAAGGCAAAAAATACACAGTAATAGTAGAGCTGAAGATGGAAATGCCATCTGTGCTCATTAATTCAATCACCACTCTACAATCAGCTGAAATATTTTAAGCTTTATTTTATTTTGATATTAGCATGTCATAAGTGTCTATATGAATGTGGCTTAGGTGATATTTCAGCACAGGCACACAGCATGCACTGATCAAATCAGTGTAATTAGCTTTTCTCTCTTATTGTTTCTTTGTATTTGGAGACTTTGAATCCATCTCTTCTAAATATTCATGAAGTATATAATAGTTAATCAAGAGATATGGTCACTTCACTGTGCTACCAAACTCCCTACCCTGCCTTCAGTGTCTTCAGTAATAACAATTCTGCACTAAGATGGGAACTGGTTTAGTTTCCACATATGACAGAGGGTAAGTTAGCTCTCCTATGAGTCTGGCTCACTTAACATGATGCCCTTCAGCTCCATCCATGTTGCTGTGAATGACAGATTTCATATGAAGTCCTTCCTTGATAATGAAGCATTTTGTAAAGCAGTTGACTGAAAGTCTACTAGCAACTCCATTGTTGGTGCCTCAACAGTGACAATTTTTGTTTATCCCCCCCTTTTTTAAATAAATGTGATTCACTGTCTTGTTTCTTCATATAGGGTTTTTGGTTGAAAACTAAGAATGCTGTAGATTACACCTCATATATAATGAATTGTATCTCTCCACAAAAGTTCCTTTGTCAAAGCCCTAACCCCTAATCAGATAATACTTCAGAGACAGAACATAGAAAGATGCCCTAATTGAGGTTAAATGAGACCTAGGTCCCAATCCAATGGGATTTGTGTCCTTATAAGACTCCAGAGATTTCATCCACTCTCTCTGCCACATAAGAAAATAGCAACCACACAGCCATCTGCATACCACAAGTGTGTCCTTGCTGGAAATGGCACTGGTCAACACCATGGTCTTGGACTTCCAGATGCCAGAACCATGAAAAAATAAACTTCTGATATTTGAACCATTCAGTTTGAGCCAACTAACACAATAATGGAATTTCTCTGGATCTCACATTCTTCCCCTAAGCAGGACTTGTGGTCAGTTGCTTGTAATGGATCATACTGGTAAGTTTGTTTGATGGCTCTTCTAAACTCTTTTCTAAGAGACTGTATTCCCTGTCCTGCTATTTCTGAAGTTTTTATTCCTTTTGGTTAGTTGTCAATTAGTGATATGACAAGGATACATGAGATAGGACAGAGTACTATAGGGCAGACCAGAGGATTTCAGGTGGAAGGGGCAGAGAAGAGAGTAGATGAAGGGAGGTCTCCCAGTCTCAAAACAGCTCCAACAGCTAGAGAGTTCAATGAGAGCTCTTCCCTGTCTGTGCTAACCTAAATATCAGTAAGAGATGAAATCTAAGAATTTTGTCAGGTGTTTTCTAGGTGGCATCCTGTAGTAAACACAAACAAAGCCTTAAGATTTGCATGCATAGGGGCTTTGCAAGCCCTTCACCTCCCAAAGCATTGCAGACCTCAGCTTTTACTCCCAGTCTTTTGCTTCACCCAAGTGATATTTTTGTTCTCCAGTTACCAGCAGGATTTCGTTTTGTCCTTCATTGTCCATGGGGAACATTTTTCTGTGGCCACTTCTCTGCCCCAGGAGGTGAAACACAGATGAGCTATTGCACTTGTTCTTAAGGGAGCCCCAGAAATTCACAAAAGACACTGTTCCTTGGGGGCATGGTTCACTGAGGTACTCAGCCTCTCAGGAGTGGGCATTGCTACCTCAGACTGCCACCAAGCTGGAGAGGGATGACCATGACAAGTTAAAGTGGCACTGTCTCCCACTGCACTTCTGTTGCCTTCATCTAAGTGATTGTCTGGCTGTGACAACCTTCAGCTTCCTTTCAGAGCTCTGTGTATCCCAGCTTCTGTGAGACGGAATGTACTATGCAGTTCCCTGCTCCACAGCATCCACCAGCCACTGCATGGCACATTTTGCAGATAGAATTTAAGGGCTCAACCTTCTTCACACCTTTGCAGAAAGACTGATGCAAATCACATAAACAGAGTTGAAACCTTCTAGAATTAATGCATGCTCTGGCAAGAAGAGATGGACAAATCCAAAACATTTACTGAAAGATCTTGACTATGTTCGAGTATGAGGAGCTGTTCTTAGATTCTGTGAAGTAAGGACAGTCCTCAAGGCAAACATGCAGAATGACTTGTGACCAAATGTTCATCAGCCACTGGCCTTTATTAAGTAGGAACCAGACTCTCAATATTTCAGGCTGTTTATTTCACTTGACACTTTTGAGATGGTACTCAGTATTGTACAGTTATAGGTAGCTTTAAAAACTTACCTAATATGGTAAGTTAGATACTGAGGACACTCAACACCAGAGATCCAGAGGTTCCTAAGTGCCCATCACTGAAGTAGAATTAAAATGTGCTCCCAGCATGGCCCAGGTAATTTTGTGGAATAGAAGGCAGAAAGATGGTTAGAGCCACAAGTTGGAACATTTTGCACAAAGACATTGCCTCTCTCCCCCATAATGCATGACCCACAGTCCCCATGGGGTTAACCTGCATCCTCAATGAGGAAGGCCTCTTCAGAAAAGGGGTAGGGAGGAGGGAAAGGATGGTACCATCATGTGTTGTTTACATACTAAATATGTCCATATCTAATTAAAAAATGTTGGCACAAAGAAAACAAAAAAAAAATACCTAACATCCTACAATAAGTACATAGCAAAGGCAGTATTCAAATCAAATGCTCTGATGTCACAATAATCTTAAGAATTAATAAGTCCATGAGAATTAGACAATGGATTCTCTTATGAGAAGCTTCATGAACAAACATGAAAAGTTCTTAATCTACATCTAGAGAGCTGAGGGGAAAACAGATCACTGATCTCCACTTACCTAAGGTCCTGATGTCATCAGCCTCCTCCTTCCTCACTTTCTAATGGTCTGAGGTCCAGCCACCTCCATCAACTTTCCCAACACTGCAGTTATGGCTGGGACTGACCAGAGCCTGGGCCTCATCTCCACTCCTAGCCCCATGCAAATTTCCACCCAAATGAGTGAAAGGAGTGCACTAGAAAGAGGGATCATCCTACGAAGACAAAGATTATGGTCTCCAGTGTCAAGGTCCTCTAGTCTTTGGCTAAAAGAAGGGCTACATACATCAAATTCTCCCTAAATTAACAATACTTATCCCATTTAAACTATGCTAATTCACTCTCCATTGGAGAATCTGTTCTTCTTTTCCAGAAGGTAGTGAGACCTTAGGAGATGAACTACCCCTCACACTTCAGCCAAGCCACAGCTGAAACCACAGAGGAATTGGGGAGACAGGCAAGAAAGAGTGTTCCTTCCATGCTGCAGGACCAGGGTGAAGGAGTCAGACCCTGAGGACACTCAACACTTACAAAAGCAGAGACTCGGAGGCTTCTGAGAGCTCATCACTGAAGTGGACTCACAATAGCTAAGGGAATTTTGCATAAGAGGGGGTGAAAAGACTGTAAGAGCCACAGGTTGAGGCATGCCCAGAGGCATTGCCTCCCCCGAAAACTGTGGCTCCCACAATATATAACCCACAATCCCATGGGGAATGCCTGCATCTCCACTGAGGAGGGGCCCCAGAGGAATGGGGACAGGAATGAGGGAAAGGAGGGTACCAACACATGATGTATCCATATGAAATATGTTGTTAGTAATAAAAATCCTAATTAATAAAAATAGTACATGATAAAGAAAAAGGGAGCATCTCCTACATATTCATTGTGTATAGACACACACACACACACACACACACAGTAGCTGCCACTTACTTAGCTTCATCACCATGGGCTTCTGAGAATTCTGTAGGTAAAACATTTTAGAAATTAGTGCCAATTTCATTTATGTTTTGTATATATTCTATAGCCTAACCTAATTAGCAGGTACAAAGATCGATGTATAAAGTTCAGCTGAATAATATTCATATTTGCAAGTGATTTTACACAACTTAAACAGACAGCACTTAAGTAAGGCTAATCTCTGTACATGTGTGTGAGAGAGAAAGCAAAAGAGAGTTCTCCAATAGCAAGGAATCATTTACTTGCTGCTTTCTCAGAGGCTAAAACAGTGCCTTTCCCACAGGAATAGTGCTATAAACATATGTTCAAGAATCAATGAGCATGATGAAAACTCTGCAGTCTTTAAAACAAATTTTGAACAACATAGAGAATTGTTGAGGGTACAGTTATAAGCACACACACACACACAATTCAAATGTTGGCTTTCAGGTATGATGGTAATTAGAAGCTCAAAAGGTGATACTCAGTGCAAAAAATTAAAAATAAAAAAACAGTCAGGATGATACATACTAATTTCTGTTACTTCCAGAGACAATAACTGTAAACGAACCTATGCAGAAGCAGCGATGAACCAGCACCTAGCCTCACCAAGCAGCACTGGCAAGGTCAGTGGAAACTGTCAGGCAAGCCTTTGCTTCTCACACACAGGCACTGCAGGAACCCTTAGCTGGGCAACCAATGATTGAAAACATTATCCAAGGCTCAGTCACAGGAGACATTGAAGCAGAGTGTAGGGTCTGGCTCAGTTAGTGGGAACTACCAAGCAATACCTTACAACCACACCTCTCCCTCTCCTGTCCCCACTACTCTGGTACTGTGGAACACCAAGGAAGGAGCTGCTGCAGAGCCAAAGCCACATGGGAGCAAGGAATCTACACACCTGTAAGCAGAGAGCCTGGGGATGAGTCGTGGTTGTGAAAGACACAGCTGGCTTCCCTGCATGGCTGTTCCTGAGGTCAGCAAGGTCTCCAGCTCTCCCCTCCCCCAGGCAGTGATGAGCTGGAGAGAGCAGCAAGGAGAGAACTGAAAACAACACTGCTTCACTCCACATAGTTGTGACAGGAACTCAGTCCTAAAGAAGCTCATCTGAACTCCATTCCATAGAAATGGTTCTCAAAGGATACCAGGAAAATAATTCAAAGGAAAGATTATAAGAATGTGTAATGAAATCAAAGAGGACACAAGCAAACTCCTAAATCATTCAAAGAGAATACAATTAAATAACTATATGAAATAAAATCAATACAGGATATGATTTAGTGATAAAATGAAGAGAAATACTGAAAAGAAGCAAACTGATATTTTAAGAATGAATTACTCAAGTGAAAAACTGAGTAGAAAGCTATAGCTATAGAACAGATCAGGTGGAAGATATCATTAATGATGAATGACAAGATAGATAAATTATAACATCTATACATCAACAAAGATAAAATAATCAGAAGATATGAACAGATTATGGGAGTTCTATGGGACACCATTAAAAGACCAAAATTACCAATCATGAAGGTAGAAGGAGAAGACCTTCAAACTAAAGACTTAAACAATAGTAGAAGGAGTTGGCAATATTGCTCAGTGGTGAGGCACTTACTTCACAAGCACAATGACTTGATTTGGGGTTTCCGGACCCACATAAAATGACTTGGTGGAGAGTCTTGCACTGTAATCCAGCACTGGAGAGCAGAGAAAAGGAATCTCAGGTGCCCACTGGCTAGCTACTCTAGCTGAGCTGATGAACTCTGTGTTCATAGTGTGATCCTCTCAGATCATAAGGTGAAGAAAGACAGAGGAAGACCACCTGATAGGTATCTGGCCTCCTCATGCACATGCATGTGCACTGCTCACATGTGTTCTCCCACACACAAACAGGTATTTACATACATCTCACCCACATATACATGAATAAAGAAGCAAAAATGGTAGAAAAGTTAATAAATGTAGAGAAATATATGACTATCCAGACTCAGGAGGCTTTAGAACACCAAATGGACAAGATAAGGAAAGAAGCTCCCCATGCCATAGTATAGTTAAAACACTAAGCACAGAGACCAAGACAAGAGACAAGAAAGAAGCATTATCATATTAAAAAAAAAAGACAGAGGCTCCCAAGACCTCATCACTGAAGCAGACCTAAAATGAACCCAACATGGCTCAGGGAAATTTGCAGAAGAGGGAGCAGAAAGAATGTCAGAGCCACACGCTGGGTCATGATATGCAGAGACATTTCCTCCTATCCATAACTGATGGCTAACCTCACAATGCATGACCCATATTCCACAACAAGGAGGATCCCTGCAGAGGGGGTAGGTCAGACAGGAGGCTAACAATGGTACCAACTTGACTGTATTCACTGAGTACAAAATTAACAAAAAAAAAAAGAAGAAAATAAAACATCATAATTAAAGCAGATTTCTCACCAGAAATCCTAAGAGCTATGCACATGAAATAATGTATTCCAATAGCTGAAAGATAATAATTGCCAGTCCAGAAAAACTGTCATAATCAAATTAAAAAAATGCTTTGCATGATAAAAACAAAAGGAAGGAATTAATCACCACTGAACCAGTATAGCAAATTCTAGGAATCCTTCAGACAGAAAAGAAAAATAAACATATCCATGAGAGGACTGGAAAGATTAAACCACACTAGAGGAATAACAGAACACCAAACACTATACAATCAGCACAATTACAGAAATTAAGACACATCTTTTGACAATAACTTGCAATATTAGTGGATTAAATTTTCTAATTAAAAGACACAAACAGAGTAGGTTAAAGATAAGAAGCTAGCCAGGCATGGTGGTGCATGCCTTTAATCCCAGCAATTGGGAGGCAGAGGTAGGAGGATCACCTTGAGTTTGAGGCCAGCCTGAGACAACAGTGAATTCCAGGTCACCCTGGACTACACTGAAACCCTACCTCAAAAATAAACAATAAAATAAGAAGCTGGGGAAAGAGCTCAGTTGGTAAAATGCATACCTTGCAAGCATGAGAACCTGAGTTTGATCCTTAGACCTAGATTTTCTATCAAATGGATAGACAGGAATGGATAAACAAAATGTGGTTTATGTACACAATGTTATTTATTCAACCATAAAGAAAATGAAGTTATATGCCGGAAAAATGGGTACAACTAGAGATAATAGTATTAAGTGAATTAAGTCAGTTATTTAGACATAACCAACTTGGGAAATGTTTCACCTAGGTCAGTATGGAAAATATACCAAGTCCTCAACCAATATGATTCAAAGGGAGAAGACATCATCCAAACTAGCAGCATTGTCCATATGGTAATGGTTTGGGAAGCATGAAAGATGCAAGATGGCCGTTAGCACCAGCATTCATTGCTCTCTGCTTCCTCCCTGAAAGCTGACTGTGACCAGACCTGCGTCAAGCTCCTGCTGCCATACCTTCCCCACCAGGAGAGAAGATAACCTTGAACCACGAGCTGAAATTCACCCTTCACCCATTCAACTAATTTTTAATCAGGTATTTGTCCCAGAAATAAGAAGGCAACTTACATTAGAAAATTATTTTGGTGATTAAATTTAATATAGAATTGAGAGGAGGAGGATGGTACTCATGAATAACATGGCATTATTTTGTCTGGAACACTGTGTGCAGTGGTTCAAGTTTTGTTTAATTTAATCCTCAAAACACCTTGACCCATGTCGTGGTTTGATTCAGGTTTCCCCCATAAACTTAGTTGTTCTGAGTGCTACGTTTCCAGCTGATGGAGATCTGGGAATTAATGCCTCCTGGAGGAAGTGTATTGTTGGAGGTGGGCTTATGGATGTTACAGCCAGTTTCCCCTTCCCAGTGTTTGGCACACTTCCCTGTTGCTATTGTCTACCTTATGTTGGCTAGGGGGTGATGTTCACCCTTTGCACATGCCATCATTTTCTCCTGCCACCGTGAAGCTTCCCCTGAAGCCTGTAAGCAAAAATAAAAAACAAAAGGAAGGAATTAATCACCACTGAACCAGTATAGCAAATTCTAGGAATCCTTCAACAGAAAAGAAAAATAAACATATCCATGAGAGGACAAGCTGCTCTTGGTTGGGTGATTATTACCAGCTATGTGAACCTGGCTGCAACAGTAAAGTGGTAGCAAAAGTGGGGTTGCTGCTAGACAGCTGACTGTCTGTATGTGGCCTTTTGGAGCTGATTTTTTTTTCCTTGAAAATTTATGAATGTTTGTTTTTTCATGACTTTTTAAATTATTTTTATTTTTTTTCTTTAGTAGTTAGTTCTGTATTCAGCAAATACAGTCAGTTTGGTACCATTATTAGGCTCATCCGTGACCTACCCCTCCCCTTGGCCCCTCCTTGTTGAGGTATATGGGTCATGCATTGTGGAGTTAGCCCTCAGTTATGTGTAAGATAAATGTCTCTGCATATCATGACCCAACATGTGGCTCTAACATTCTTTCCACCCCCTCTTCCACAAAATTTCCCTGAGCCATGTTGGGTTCATTTTTGGTCTGCTTCAATGATGAGGTGTTGGGGACCTCTGAGGCTCTGGCTCTCTGATTTGATAGGAGTTGATTTTCCTCTCTGCTGATCTCCTTCCCCCTTGTGCTGGTATCCGGTTTATCAGGAAAACAGCACCCTTGCTTGTTTCACCAATTTTTCTTAGTTTCAGCCGGGGCCCTTTGGAGGTATGATGGGGTGGCTCTCTCCTTAGAATCTACATCTATCTGAAAAAGAGAAGCAGATTCTCCAACGGAGAGTAAGTTAGCACCAGGACAAAAGAGATAACCCTTACTTTTTTTATAGAGAATTTAATAGGTGTAGGCCCTCTTGTAGCCCATGACTGATGGTAGCTTGATATTGGTGAGTGGGCTTATGTTTGGATATGGCTCTGACTTGTTTCCCAGCTCCAGCTATGGGTCCTGTACCACTGAGGAGATCAGTTAGCCAAATTAAGAGCAGTTGGTTCCCCACCATGGCTGTGTGCCACTATTGCACTTGTGTGGGCATCACAACAAGTTATTTGCTGCCAAGTAGGTTAGACCATGAGTTGCTTGGACAGATATTGGTCATTTTCCCCCAGTCACCCACGGAGCACTTTCTGGCACTAGACGCACTGACTGTCTGGGGACTGACTGTCTTCCAATTTCCAGCCATGCCATTCTATTTTGCATGTCAACCACATAAGGTGTCTTCAGCAGTAGGGTCTTACCACTAACCTTTGGCGGGTCATCAAGTACTCTGACAGAAATCTCTCTGTCTTTTAGGAAACCATGTAGGTCTCTCTGATCAAAAGCTCATTGTGGATGATAGCCCCATGCTGGTACTGGGAGTTACAGGTCAGTGCCCACTAAGAAAATGAGGAAAAAGATAACTAATATACAAGAGTTAGAGAGAAGAGGGAGAGAGAGGGAGATGGAGAAGGAGGGAGGGAAGATGTAGAAGATTAAGGTTAGTCATGATCCTACCCTCTGCAGTGTCTTGTGGTTCAGGTGTTCCCTGTAAGGGCCTGGTGAATGATTAGCCATTTGGTCTGCCATTTAGTAAGTATAATTTTATGGTACCATTGCCATTTGGGTCTAGATTTGTGTTTCCCACCCCTTTGATGCCCTCCCCCACTCCCCTTCCATTATAGTGTCTAGTCCATGTGATGCTTATAGTATATATAAGGTATCTTGGGTACATTCAGGTTAGGTGCTGTAGATGAATATAGAAGGATTTGAAACCTTCGCCAAAGAGATGCCTTGCAGTGCTGTAAGTACAGCTTGATGGACTATTTTGGTCAGATTTGAAAGACCTGAATGCAGTAAGAACTGTGGACTATGAGATTTGGCTTATGAGGGTGAGAAAGAGATTTTGTTGGACTGGGCTAGCAATTTGTGTGAGGCTTGCCGTTATACCCATGTCCTGAGAAGTTGTGCAGGGTTGCTTTACATAGAAATGAACTGGTGTGAACAGAGGGATATGGCACAGGAAAAATAAATAAATCTTTGGGTGAACTGCTGCCTATTCAACTGCAATTGAGAGAATACAACCTTTGAGATTGAGACAGCTGACCTGAACTGGGGCAAGAGGAAGAATGTAAATTGTTTTGAAGGGGCCTGAGTGCTCAAGAAGTGTCCTATTCTATAAAGTCTGTTTTGTTCCCCTCTGGATTAACAAATTGGCCTTCTACCTGGTATTGTGAAGTATAAGAAATGCAAGAAAGGGAGGGTCATTGAGTTTGCAATGCAGTCTTGTGTTTTGGAAATGGCCATGGGCAATGTGAAGCAGTTTTGCTGGATGCCTGCATGAAGACCCAATAGAACCATGAGGATGAACAGTGGATTGCAGTGGAGACCCAGTGGAGATACCAGGACCACGAGTTGGCTGCTAAGGAAAGCTGCCGGCCCAGATGAAGTTTTCCAGGACTGTGAGTAGCCTAGCTGGAGGGGCAGAATTGGAATGCCAGAGACTTGCTGGAGGTTGGAATTATGGGACTTAGAGATTTGTCACTGGCTAGAGTTGTTGAACTTGAAGCTGCAGAGAATGATGTTTTCCCTGGTTGTTTTAAATATTGTATTGCTTGAATATTTCTTTGCTATGCCCAGTGCCATCTTTTGTAGTGTGGATGTTTGTTCTTTGCCATTATGGGTTTTGGGGGAACTTTTTGGTATTATGACTCAGTTAAAAGAACTTGGACTGTGGGAATGTTTGAACATCATTGGGATAGATAAAAATTCTGGATACTTTCAAAGTTTGACTGAATGCATTGTATTTTATATCATGTATGGATATCAGTTTATGGGGGTCAGGGGAAGAATGTGGTGGTTTCATTCAGGTGTCCCCTGTAAACTTCAGTGTTCTGCGTGCTAGGTTCCCAGCTGATGGAGATTTGGGAATTAATGCCTCCGGAGGTAGTGTATTGTTGGAGGTGGGCTTATCGGTGTTATAGCCAGTTTCCCCTTGCCAGTGTTTGGCACAGTCCCCTGTTGCTATTGTCTACCTTATGTTGGCCAGAGAATGATGTCCACCCTCTGCTCATGCCATCATTTTCCCCTGACATCGTGGAGCTTCCCCTCAAGCATGTAAGCTTGAATTCCAGTGACGTTCATACAAGGTTTCCATTGCTGGTAGAAATCACCCAACCAAGAGCAGCTTGTGGGATAAAGAAGTTGGGTGATTTCTACCAGCAATGGAAACCTTGTATGAACATCACTGGAATTGATAAAAACTATGGGGACTTTTAAAGTTAGATGAATTCACTGCATTTTACATCATGTATGGTTATCAGTTTATTGGGGCCAGGGGTGAAATGTGGTTTAACTCACGTGTCCCCCATAAACTTAGGTGTTCTGAATGTTAGGTTCCCAGCTGAAGGAGATTTGGGAAATAATGCCTCCTCAAGGCAGTGTATGGTTGGCTGTGGGCTTATGGGTGTTATAGCCAGTTTCCCCTTACCAGTGTTTGGCACATTCTCCTGTCCCTATTGTCCACCTTATAGGGGCCATCCCACTCGCCGCTGCCACCTCCCACCACCAAACAGAGACTCAGGCTAGTGTCTCATCTCCAGCCTTTCTGAACTCCATGGGCAATCACTATCCAAATCACCACTGCCCACCCCACTCCTGGACAATAGGCTAGCATCACACACCCTAGGCTTTCTGAACCATTGTGATGGGCAGACCACAGCAAAAAAGTAATAACACAAAAAAATCAGATGCAAGTAAATCCAGCTAGATTGCCAAGTACCACAGTAGATGTCTCTAATCAAAACATAGAAGAGACAATAGGATCAGAACCCCAAAATGAAGATTAAAAACTATGTAAACCTGCCCAAACAAATACCAGAACTCACAAAAACAAAAGACCAATAATTGTATGAATGGTGGGCTTGCTAGATTAGACCTAGTAGAAAAGAACAAGGAAGGGTTCCTAAGACAATTAAATGATCTGAGGGAGAGCAAAAACTAAAGAGGACCTCAATAACCACCTGGATAAGCTCAATGAAGACATTAAAAAATGAAAGAACAAACTCCAAGAAACAGTAAGAAAATCAGAAAAATGACATGAAAAGGGAACTCGACAGAGGGTTGGGAACAACATAAAAAGGAACTAGAAAATTCCAACCAAATTGAACAAGCCCAAAACTCTATAGAAGCTCTCAAGAATAGAGTCATCCATATGGAAGATACAAACTCAGAACTGGAAGACAAAAGAGAAGAAACAGTTTGTGAGTCCAAAAATTTCAATAAGTTCATAATTTTCTGTGAACAGAACATGAGGGAACTGTGGGATACGCTTGAGCATCCCCACATTTGGATCATGGGAATACAAGAAGGGGAAAAAATACAGACAGAAGGCATGGAAAACTTATTCAACAAAAATATCAAAGAAAACTTTCCCACCCTCACAAAAGAAAGTCCCATCAAATTACAAGAACCTATCAGATGAGCTCAAAACACACTGGACCAAAAGAGAAATTCTCCAAGAATTCTCCACAGATTATCATTAAGACTCTAAACATCGATCACAAAGAGAAAGTCCTAAAGGCAGCTAGGGAGAAACAACATGTTACATATAAAGGAAACCCCATCAGAATTACTTCAGACTTCTCAATGGAAACCTTAAAAGCCAGAATAGCCTGAATTGGAACACTGCAAAGTCTAAGAACTTATGGCTTCCAACCCAAACTACTCTACCCACAGAAAGTATCCCTCACAATAGATGGTGAAATGAAAACTTTCCATGATAAAACTCAGCTTTACAACTATATGAACAGAAAGCCAGCACTACAGAGAGTACTTCAGGGAATGATCCACACAGAAGATTCAAATAACCAAACTCAAGTGCCTACGAGAAGCAGATCACAATAACCAACCTCAAAGAAGTCACAAAAACTACAAAAGCCAAGAAAACACAAAACCACATAAACTACCACAGTATGGAAGGTACTAAATCAAACCTAACAGTTATTACCCTAAATATTAATGGCCTTAATTCACCCATCAAGAGACATAAACTAAACGTGAATCAGAAAACTAAGCCCCTCAATCTGCTATCTTCAAGAAACCCACCTAACCACTAAAGACAGACACCTCCTCAGGGTGAAAGGGTGGAAAAATGATATTCCAAGCAAATGGAAATAAGAAGCAAGCAGGAATAGCTATACTTATATAGCATAAAATAGACTTCAAACCAAAAGTAATCAAAATAGACAAAGAAGGCCATTTCTTATTTAACAAGGGAACAATCCAACAGGAGGATATCACAATCATTAATCTTTATGCACCAAACATAGGTGCACCACAATTAATAAAACCTACTTGACAATAAAACAGAAATAACCACCAACATCATCATTGGGGACTTCAATACTCTACTATCAGCAAAAGATAGATTATCCAAACATAAAATTAACAGGGAAGTAAGAGAGCTCAACAACAACATAGATCAATTAGAACTAACGGACATCTACAGAACATTCCATCCAAAATCCAGAGACTACACATTCTTCTCAGCAGCCCAAGGAACCTTCTCTAAAATAGATCATATACTGGGTCATAAAGCCTGCTTCCATATATTTAGGAAGATTGACATAATTTCCTGCATGGTATCAGATCACAATGCAGTATTGCTATAAATTAACAACAAAAGATGTACCAGGAACCCAACCAACTCCTGGAAACTGAATGACACACTCTTAAACAATAAGTGGGTAGTGGATGAAATTGCAAAATTTCTAGAAATGAATAACAATGAGAACACAACATATCAAATCTTATGGAACACAATGAAGGCGGTCCTTAGGGGGAAAATTCACAGCAGAAAATGCCTTCATAACAAAGACAGAGAGCTCCCAAATAAAAAACCTAGCAATCCACTAAAGGCATTTGAAAAATAAGAAGTAGCCAACCCAAAAAGCTACAGATGTAAAGAAACAATTAAGATCAGAGTAGAAATTAATGAACTGGAAACTGAAAAAACAATTAAGAAAATTAATGAAACAAAGAGCTGGTTCTTTGAAAAAATAAACAAGATTGATAAGCCCATGGCCAATTTGATCAAACAAACAAACAAAAAAGAGACAACTCTAATTAACAAAATCAGAAATGGAAAAGGAGAGATCACAACAAACATAAGTGAAATTGGGAGAATCATCAGGACTTACTTCAAAAATATATACTCCACAAAACTGGATAATATGGAGGAAAGGGATGAATCCCTGGACACATACCTGTGAGTTCCTGGGTCCTTGGGTTGGCCGCAGTCCCCCCAAGGCATCCCAGGCAACTTTTGCGAGACCGTTTCCGTGAATAGCTCTCCATTTATTGTCAGGGAAATTGATTTATAAGCAGTTGAGGGTCCTAAGGGGATTGGTTGTACAAGGTTGCTTGCTGATGCCTAATTAGCATATTGGGACATACATTCCAGCATGTAGGCAATGGCAAAGGGAAGGTATAGGGGCACAGGGGATGGGCTGTGCAAAGGTGCTGTCTGATACCATATAAGAAGTTTCCTAGGCAACAGGCCAAAGGCCACATGGTTATGGGCAAAGCCTAAGTCTTATCTGAATGTCCAGGTATCTCATGCTTGGAGATGGAGTGGCCTTACTTCCTGCCAAACTTGGGGTCCAAGATTTTGCCCAGGGGTCCAGGCTTACTGTGACCCCCAAGAATTGGGGGAGGATCCTGGCTCACTACAACCCTGAGAATGGGGGGAGGAGGTCCCCTGCCAGTCTGGTCCCAAAGATATGACCAGCAGTGATTCAGGCTGCTGAAATCTCTTCTAGCCTGATACCTTCCTGTCAGATGGCTTAGGTTTGCTTTAACCCAGGTCCTGCACATACCACCTACCAAAGCTAAACTCACAGCAGATTAATCTCCTAAACAAACTTATCACAACCACCAGGACTGAAAGGGTATCAAAAACCTCCCTAAAGGAAGAGTCCAGGACCAGATGGCTTCTCATCTGATTTTTATCAATCCTTCATAACTAGAGCCAATAGACTACCCACAGGATGGGCAAAAAATTTTGCTGGCTGTACAACTGACAGAGGCCTAATTTCTAGAATCTACAAAAAACTCAAAAACCTAAACAATAAAAAGCAAAACAACCCATTCACAAAATGGGGCAGAGAACGGCACAGGGAGTTCTCAGAGGAAGAAATACAAATGGTAAACACACAGTTAAGAAAATGTTCGACATCCCTAATCAACAGGGAAATGCAAATTAAAACAATTATGAGATTCCACCTTACCCCAGTATGGATAGCAAACATTAAAAACATCTAATGACAACAAATGCTGGAGATGTTGTGGAGAAATAGGAACCCTTATTCACTCTTTTTGGGAATGTAAGCTGGTAAAACCACTATGGAAAGCAACATGGAGAGTCCTAAAAAGAATGAATATAAAGGTACCAACAGACTCAGTTATTCCCTTAGTAGGCATTTACCATAAAAACTCCAAAACACAGCTCAGAGATATTTGTTCAACCATGTTTATAGCTGCTCAACTCATAACAGCTAAGAGCTGGAATCAACCCAGATGTCCATCATTAGATGAATATGGGAAAAATGACTAACATCTGTCTAAACAACTCGTGATCTAAGCAACTCAACAGCAATCAACCTGACATGATGCTCACACAAGTGCAATAGTGGCACATAGCCATGGTGGGTTACCAACTGCTCTCAGTTTGGCTAAGGATCTGCTCAGTGGAATGGAACTCATACCTGGAATGGTGAAATAAATCAGAACCATATCCAAAAACAAGCCCACTCTCCAATATCATGCTACCACCAATAGTGGGCTACAAGAGGGCCTACACCTATTAAATTCTCTCTAAAATAATAATGGCTATCCATGTATCTTGCACTGACCTCAGTCTCCATTGGAGAATTTGCTTCTCTTTCTCAGATGGATGCAGAACCTGACGACAGAATCAGCCCATCATACCTCACCAGTTTACCAGCTGAAGCCATATAGTTAGTGGGGAAATGAGCAAGAGCTGCTTTCTCGATGAACCTGGTATCAGCACAAGGGTGAAGGAGATAGACACAGAGAACACTCAACTCCTACCAAATCAGATATCCAGAGACACAAAGACTCCCAAGACCTTGTCACTTAAATGGACCTAAAATGAACCCAACGTGGCTCAGGGAAATTCATGGAAGAGGAGGTGGAATGGGCCACAAGTTGGGTCATTATGTGCAGAGACATTGCCTCTCTGCCATAACTGATGGCCACCCCCACAATACAACACCCACAATCATCATGGAGGGAGATAGGGAGAAGGATAATGATGGTACCATCATGGCTGTATATACACTATATACACAACTAATAAAAAAAGCATATCCTATTAGGAAGATTATTATAGACCTCATTATAATTGTTTCACAAATAAGCAAGGAGATTAGAAAATTTAATGTACTTTAGTTGAATTTATAAAATAGCAGGACCAACTTAAATAAATATTGTGGTGCTCCTGAAGAAAACTTATTTTTTTAGAATAATAATAAAAATAATTCATACAAGTGAATTTCAAGTACATACATGTTTAAATTTATAGATAGATAGATATAGAAATAGATATAGATATAGATATTTTAGACAGATAAACAGAGAAAGTCATTCCTCAATATCCACAGAGGATAGATTATAAGACAACCCCTATCATGCATGCTCAAATTCATATCCATTATATATCATATTTATATCTTTCATATTTATATATATATCTATATCATGTTTATATTTGTATATAATTTAGCACATTTTATGCATACTTTAAACCATCTCTAGATGACCAATATCTAATGCAGTGTAAAAACTATGTAGAGAAATGGTTTAATAAAAACATTACTATAAAGATATTGTCATTCCAGTACTGACCATCCTGAGACATAATAAAGGAAACCAGACTGCAATACTTTTTCAAGTGGAAGCAAAAGTGTTATCTGCTAGAAGTCTCACTATGATCTTAATAGACAGGACTTGGAACTGATGTCAGAACTCCCCATTTGTCACTTATATTTTTGTGGATAATTATGTCCCATCTTGTACTGCACTAGGTAATTACTCTCCAGCAGTATCAGTTATTTCTGCTGTTCTCGTTAAGTGCTCCCAGTTGTGTTGTGGGTGGAAATCTAGAACAAATTTGACCCCATAAAGCACCCTTCCAATCTCCAGTAATGTACGGGGTACAGAAAAGGAAGCCTGCCTGGGACTGTTGGCACCTTGCTGAACACCCAGGTCTCCTTTCTATGTGCCCTGAAGTCTGTTTACCTTCCCACTGAGCCCAGTTGTAGGCACTTCATTTGCACTGGCTTTTGCCTCCATGCCCAGTCCTGGGCCTGGAGTTAAGCCCACCATGGTTCTATGGGTGCTCTTCTCAGGCCACATGGCTCCATCTCTAGGAGTTGAAGGGTAGATTATAGCTACTGCCCCACCCAGCTACCCAGCAGCCTGAGCTCTAGCAAGGACATTCCCCATGGGGATGAATGGAATGTCAAAAAATCTTTTCTCTATCTTTAAGTTACTTCATATGAGAAGGTCTACAATCCTTCTGCTTTCATGAACTTGACACTAGCTTAGTTATCACAGATTCTAGAAAATACAAACATACTGATGCTCACTCTTCACATTTCAAAATAAAAAAGAGTAAATAATTCTTGGCATGCTGATGTGACCTCCTGTGTCAGTTGATCTCAGGTGCTTATTGTTTGTTTTTTCTTGTTTTCAAAAGTCTTTATCCTACTCTTCTGAAATCTTACAGAGATGAGCCTAAATACAATCCTTCATTCTGTTTGGTACACGATATATTCTCTTCAGTTGAGGAATAGAGTTATCTTCTACTATGTAAAAATTTTGTACTCCTTTAGGGAAAAATTTTTCTTTTCTTGTTTCTATCTTCTTTCTGGTAATTTTATTAAGTCCACCATTTTGTTGTACTTTGTATTCTTAAATTTAAAATACTTCCTTATCTTTTGGTCTGGGCGATGTCTGAAAATTTACCTTCCAGACTTCTATTCATTTGCTTGGAGCAGGTAATTTTAATGGTTCTTTCTTTCCATATCACTCAGTTCCTACAAAATAAATGGAATATCTTTTGTAATTTCCCTTACTCACTAATCATTTCTTAAAGCTCTTGTCTTCCTTTCTGTCATCTTATAACTCTTTCACCCATGTCTGACATAAGCATACACCATAATGAAGCCAGGAGACTGAGGACCAGGAAGTGCTTGGTTACGAGTAGGTTGACCATCAGGCCTTCCTGGACATACAGGCACTAGATGTGAGCAACAAATGTAATACACAAAAGTTATCCAATATTTTACTGGACTGGGCTTCCCAACAGTGGCCATAGCTTTCAACACAGGAGATAATTTCAAAGATAATCATCTGGTTTTTCCTTTGTTTTGATTTTTTTTTTAATTTCCAAAGTAATAGTGACTTGTATGCTAGTGATGTGGCAGCTCCTAGGTAGCTTAAGGATGAGACCTGGTTATTGGAAATGCCAAGGCAATATTTGAGTTTCCAGTTTCCAGCTCCATTCACAGTCTTTGGGGACACTAACTCACCAATAGCCAATAATATAACCAATCATGCCTATACAATGCTGCTACTCCATTGCAAAAACTAAGACAGTGTTTGAGGAATATCCTGATTGCTGAACATGCTAAAGTTCTTGGAAGGTAGCTGGTGCCCCAAAGGGTATAAACTCCCCATACCTGCCAACTTCCCTGTGCATCTCTTCCCACTGTATCCAGGGTCATGGCAGCACCATTTTATACCTGGTCATTAGATTTTTAGGAAGCTCAGACTTGGCACTGGTATCTGCATTGGGTAGGGGATAATCTTGGGACTGAGCCTCAACCTGTGGGAGCTGATGTCATCTCCAGGTAGGTAGTGTCTGAACAGAGTTGTATTAAAGCCCATTTTGGTGTCTGCTTCAATACTGAGTGCTTGTTTGGGCAGATAGGGGACCTTCACACCTCCACACCCATGGTATCTGAGAACTATGATGGCTGTTTTTTGAGAAAATAGGATGCAATTCTGGTTTATCCAACATCCTTAGAGAGTGTTTCTCCTAATCTTATTTTGTACACAGTCTTCCCCCTGGCTCCTATACAGTGGGGTCCTCTGGGCATATGTGAAGCAATTTATTTCTTCCAGACTCATAATGTTGCAGCATGGATAGAAAGTAATATGTTGGCATTATTTTTGTTGTTATAGTTATTTCTCATCAAAAATCTTACATTATGATATGGTTTAAGAGCAGAGGTTTTGTGCACACAGATGGCATGACAACAGAGCAGTGGGGTGCACGGTTCATATCAGATAATGAATATTCACCATAAGGAAATCTGTGTGTTTCTAATAAGTCTGAAAAGCAATGTCTAAATGCTCTATGGGCCTTGAGAAAGGACAATTTCCTCAAGTCAATGACACTGGATATCATCCTGCAATGTGAAACATAAAAGAGAATTGTCAAGCAAATGTTCAGCCATGCACAGAGACAGAAGAAATGAGCAAATCCCTCCAAGTATTCAGAGACCACATATTGACAGGATGGATAAAGATAAGTTCATGGACCATACAGGTTATCGTTCATGCATTGTGTCATAATAGTAGGCAGCATATTTTTTCTACTATAATGCTTCAACATCAATGTAGAAATTCTCTTCTGGTTTCTTACCTTCTTCAGCAAAAAAAAAAAAAAAAGTGCCCTCCCTTTTGTCCAGCAGTATACATTCAAAGAACTTGAGTAGGTACCTGAAACCATAGAGAAAATTGAATGCAATATACACTGTGTTTTCCTTATACATATATACCTATGGTAAACTCACCTTCTCACCTTAATGGAAGCCTTTCCCAGCTTCTCTGTGGTGTCTGAATGGTTAGCTTTGCTGCTCTTTGATTTCAGGGCCATTGTTAAGTAAAATGCGGGCCACTTGAACACTGCCACCATGCAGAAGCGCATCTGACAGTGGAAAATGATGGGCAGCATATGAAACAGTATGTATACTCTGGACACATGGATGTGATTTAAATTCCAAGTGGGACAGAGAATGTATGGTGGTTTAAAAGTGTGGCCAAGTAGACTAAGGCTTGAATCTTGAGCCTCCAGTGGGCAGACCCCACTGGGGAAGAGGTTTGTCACTGGGGATAGATCTTAGAGTCCAGCTCTACAGTGTTTGGGGGGCAGATATTAAGTCTAGGCCTAATATGTACAGAAAGTAATGAGAGCTCTGGTGGTATTGGTGGTGCTGGCTGTTGGTGGAGTCTCTCTGCTTGGATCTATGAAAAAAAAAAAAAAACAGCTGGTTTATTCCATCATTCATGGTGTTCCCTGAATTTGTAAGCCTGAAACAAACCTTTTCTCTCCCATAAGCTGTTTTTATTCAGGTGTTTTGTGCCAGCAAAGAGAAGGTAACTACAATAGAAAGATAATGTGAGAATTACTCACCCTACTCAGAAGGCCACAGAACTTAACATTTCTAGCATTTACCATTTAATGTTTTTATAACTTATATGACCCTGGGCAATAAAATGAAGCCACAGAAATGGATAAGGAAGGACAACACTGTAATAGGCGAATCACTCCTGAGCCTATCTTTGGGCCTCTGTCTTTTTCTGTTTGCACACTGCCCTGGTGGACTTCATCCATAACCAAAGCTATGGATACCCTGTCTTCTTTCCATCCAGACTGGCATGAAGAAGTGAATGAGGGGGCAAAAGTGGCCACTTCTCTTCCTAGAATGGTACATTCTGGTACCTCTTGCTCTCCAGACTCCTCTATGGAACCAGATGAAGACAGATATCAGCAGTACCCAGCCTTCTGCCTGGCTTTTCCAGCTCTCCCACTGTCTCGTCTTTGCTTTCTTTGCATCCTACAATCTCATCTGAGAAAACCTCAGAATAAGTCTTCTGTGCGAGAACCTAGGCCTCTGCCCAAAGACATCATCTGGACAATCAGACCATCAAATTTCCATCTGCAACAGAGCCCTTGTTCCAAATCTTGAATATAATAAGCTGACCATTCCTTGGTTGAGATCCTGATGGCATTCACTTTACCAACACTTCTCCTCCCAGTTTTCTCCACCTCCCTACAGGGGAACCTGTTATTTTGTTGGCTGAGTCTGAACACGTTAACATCATCCTTGGCTCCTCTTTATAATCTCCATCCCATATCCTAACAGCCCATCTCCAGTGTATATCCACAGCTTGGCGCTTCTCACTATCTACACCAGGCCATTAGCATCTCTTGCCTGAATTGTTGCAGCAGCCTGCTAAATCTCCTTCCTGCTCTCACCTTGGTCCTCCTGCATTGTACCACCTATTGCCCTTCCAGTGCTATCCCTGAATTCTTGTGTCTGAGTTCTTATGTATTGTGACCCACTGTGTATTCAGACATCTATGAGCCTTTGCTTGTGTCACCTCCCTGAGACTTAAATGGAGAGGGAGAGGGAACTGGATGCTGACCAGTGCGAATCTCTGGCTGTTGCTTCACTGTGTTTCTCTGGTCACTGAGTCTGGAAACTTTTGTGTGCATCTATGAAACAGGAGGCATGACTGTTAGCTTACAAGTTGGGTCACGTAGAGCCAACATATTCACAGTGAAAGCCAGTGACCTGCCAGGACCCTTTTCCACACTCTGATCCTAATTCCTGCTGTGTTTCCCCTTGCCCATGCTGAGCCAGCCACTTAAGTCTGCTCCCTTTCCTTTGTACATGTTCAGCACTGCCTGGCTTCAGAACCTTTGAAGTTTCTGTTTCCTCTAAATATAGCCCCTTCCCTAGTCATCTGCATGGCTTGCTCCCTTCTTTCATTCATGTCTTTTTTAAATCTCATCTTCCTTATACCTTCCTTGCTGCCCAGCCTTTCAAAAACTGCAATGCTCACACTACCTCTATCTATTTACTTATGTAGTTGTTCCTTGCCCAGTCTTGCTCCTCTGTATAGGAAGATCAGGGTTCTTCATTTTTTTCTAATAAAGATGAAAGGTTTATTTTGCTCATGTTCATGCTCATGACATACAAAGTGTTTAGTTTCAGTATGGCATTTCAGACAAAGTTAGTTTTTATTGATTCTCCTTTCCTCATCTTCTTCATCCCTTACCCTCTTTGTATCTATAAACCTCCTCTCTTCTTTTATGTCACATGTGTCCTAGTGTCATTTCTTCCTTCCCCCTCCTCTCTTGTGGCCTATACTAACATTCACACCCATCTATTCAGATAAGTATATACTTAAAACTAGGATTTACATATAAGAGAAAACATAGAATTTTTTATCTGTTACCTTGTTTAGTATACTTTTTGGACCCATCAATTTCTTCTGGGAATTTCATTTTTCTTCACAGCTGAAGAAATTCCACTGGATATGTACCCCACATTTTCATTGTCCACTTATCTGTTGATGGACATCTAGGCTGTTATCACTGGCTTGCTATTGTGTATAGTACAGCAATAAACATGATTATGCAAGTATATCTATAGCAGGACATACATTCCTTTGGGTATATCACAGGAGTAATAGAACTGAGGTATATAGTTGTTTTATTTTTAGGGTTTATTTGAGAAATTGTCATACTGATTTCCATAATGACTGCCCTAGTTTACACTCCCCCCATCAGTGAATAAGGGTTGCTCTTTTCCACATCCTTTCCAGCATTCATTATAGTAAATTTCTTGATGATAGCCATTCTAACAGGGCTAGTATGAAATCTCAAAGAGGTTTTAATTTTCTTTTTCATGATGGCTAAGATGTTGAAAATTTTTTGTGTTCCTTCTTTTGAGAAATGTCTACTTCATGACCCACCTGTTGACTGGCAGGTTCATTTTGTGGTGGGTTTTTTTTTTTTCAGTTCTTGGTAAAGGCTAGGTTTTAACTCACTGAAGTACAGTTAAAAAGAAAGATTTATTTTTCATTCTATAAATGGTTCATTCTGCTGAGAATTTCCTTTGCTGTGCAGAAAGCTTTGTAATTTCATGTAGTCTCACTTGTTGATTCTTAGAGTTATTTCTTGTGCTTTTGAAGTCCTGTTCAGAAAGTTCTTGCCCATATCTATATCTTGAAGTATAGTCTCTATTGTTTCCTTTAGCAATTTCAGTGTTCATGGTTTTAAATTAAGGTCTCTGATTGTGGTAGTTGGAAGGGATGTCCCTCAATAGATTCAAGAGTTTATTAAAGCTTTAGATCTCCAGCCACCTGGCTGGAGGAGGTGACACTGTGGGCAGATCCTAGAGTCCAACCCAAAGGTGTGTTTGGGGGAAGATCAGGAATTCCAGCCTAAAGATACATACAGTGCTTGAGTTCTTCTAGGGAACTCGGAATGTGCTTGCTCACGGTGCTGGTGGTGTTATTTTTCTTTCTGCATGGATCTGTGTAAATGGAGCTGACTTCTTCCACCATTATGAAACATCTCCTGAACCTGTAAGCTTTAATAAATCCCTTCCTTCCATAACTGCCTGGTCTGGAAGTTCATCCCAGCAATGTAAAGCTGACTACAACACTGATCAACTTTGATTTTTGTGCATGGTGAGATATAGATCTAATTTTATTCCTCTACAGGTGGATACCAATTTTATCAATATTGCTGAGTTGGCTGTCTTTTACTTGTGTATATTAATGATTCTTTTGTCAAAAGTTAGTTTTTCATAGACATACATGTTTATTTCTAAGTTCTTTATACTGCCCTATTGATCTACAAGCGTACTTTTTGTTGTTGCCATACTGTATATGTCATGATACTCTGAAGTTTAATTTGATGTTAGGACTTGTGATAACTCCCCCAGTGTTCTTTCTGCTTAGAATTCATTTGGCCATTCATGGAACTGGGATTCTTTTGTAAGTTATTCATGGTGTTTATTCAGTCACTGTTCTAGAGCCAGCACATAGTATCAGCTCAGCATATTTGGTGAATTAATTAACTTTTGAAAGGTACACTCTGATAATTTACATGTTATAGGATGATAATCCCTTATTTCAAATACTACTGGAAATATTTCAGATTCTAGATTTATGTTCAGAATTTAGAATATTGCCATAAATATAATGAAGTTACCTGATGATGGTTCCAAGTTAAATGAGAAATACATTTATATTTTATTTATACTTTAAACACAGCCTGAAGATGTTTTTATACAATAGTTTTAGGATGTCTTTGTTTTAGCTGTGACATGAGATAGAAAGTAGATTTTCCTTCTTCCCTTTTTTCTCCTTTATGTGATATTGGGGCTAAAACCGAGTGCCTTGCATGTGCTAAGCAAGAATCCTACAACTGAGCTAAGTTCTTAACCCAAAAAAGCTTTTTTTTTTCTTTCTTGTTTTTGGAGAAAAGTCTCACTATGTTACAAAGCTGTCATTGAAATCCTAGGCTCAAATGATCATCCTACCTCAGGCTCTCAAGTAGCTGTGACTATAGGAACAGGACACAGTAGTCAGCTCTGGAATTTTTCAACTTTCCATGTGGCATATGTTAACACTTCAAAAGGAATCAGAATTTTTGGAGCATTTCAGGTTTTGAATGAGCAAAATCTGTGGTAACATTTGAGAAATGTGAAATGATAGCATATGTAAACAAAACACAGTGTCCATGCTCTCTGCATGAAAGATAGACATAATCATATGTGTACAGAAGTATAAATCTTGAACAGCAAGATGAGGAAGAAATATGTCAAGTCAACAGGATTCATTAAATATAAAGCCATGCGGCTATTCTTAGTGTATCAGCATGAAAGAAAGGAGTAGATATCTGTCCATATGGATACGTTTTTTTTTTAAATAGAGAGTTAAGTCTTGTGTACTCTCTCCCACACTGCTATGTGCGACCAAGAACTTCGAGATCCCAGGAGAGTAGGGAGAAACCAGATGGACAGTGGTTGGACTCTTGACACATCACTTAGAAACATCTGCTGACCAGGAGTCTTTGAAGTATTGACATACATAAGAATAAATTTGTGTGCTATCAAGTCTCTAGACACAAATAATTTATTGACTGCAAGGGATCCACAATTCATGGTGAGGAAAATGTCTAAATAAAATGAGAGGCTTGGATAAGGCATCAAAGCAAAACAATATGGTAAGACTTATGCTTCTAGAAAGATGAACAGTCTCATTTTCTGAATTTTTTTCCAACAATATCAAGACACTACATGTAAACAATAATGGGGAAAAAAACTCTAAGAAATAGAAAGAACATGGCAGATCAATGGGGCACAATGTAATTTAGAAGACAACATACTACTAAGTTTTCTGGTTTTGCTTTTGCCTAATATATTCAGCAAAGGTTAAAAAGTCCAACGTGCACAAACAAAGCAGACTCAGGAATTTCTCTCTCCAGCTAATGGATAATAAATAGAGAAGCCTAGAAAGGAAAAACTGTGTAGACCCAAACAGCATGACTCAAATCAATTCTAGAAAAAACCTGTCACCCCAGTCTCAGATCCCTCTGTAGAGGCAGAGGGGGAGAGCTGGACTTACTGTCCCTCCCAGGACAGCAGCGCCAGAGACCAGAGTAGTTGAATCATGCATTTGAACTTTGATCTGTGATCTGTGGTAGTGAGGTGGCCATGGAAACCACACAGAGAGGATATAAGAAACCCCTGAGAATAGCATTGCGATCTAGTGGGAGTCAGGACATCTGCCACCAAACAATAAAATTGAGGCCACTGTGCATAGACTAGTTTTAACAGGCACACCACCAACCCTCAAAGTGCATCAGCAAAAGCATGCTGAAAATCCTGATACTCCACCATCCACACCAGCAGTAGTGAGGTGCTCCCCTCATCACAGGTATCACTGAAGGCCAAATGGGAAACGTGGACTTCAACCTTCATCTTGCAATAAAGAAATGGCATGCCACTTCCCCTAGCAATGGAAAGTCAGAGGAAATCTACTTTAAATGATTTAAGTAAAATTCAGTCTCATAAAATAGTGCCCAGTATTCAAAATACCCAGGATTCAATTGAAAATCACTTGACATACCAAGAACCATAAATATCTCAATTTGAATGAGAAAGCATCATTATCAAATGTTAACAGATATAAGAAACACGATGAGAACTATATGATAATGATTTTAAAGCAATCATCATAAAGATGTTTCAGTCATAAATTACAAATACATGGAAAATGGATGAAAACATAAGACCTCAGCAAAAATGCAGAGAATAAAACAACTAAAGAGAAGCTTAGAGAATAAAATATACAGTCACCAAAACTAAGAACTCAATGAATAAGCTCAAAATGCAGAATGGAGAGGACAAAGTATACAACTCATAACCTGAAGTCAAAATATGAGGTTCCTAATCCCAACAATATAAAGACCATATAGTGAATATGTACAGAACTTCAGAAACATGAGAGGTGCCAAAAACAGATTGCATATTCATACTACCAGTGTCTCCATGGGAGAAAAACCAGAAGGGACCTGAACAGACATTTGAAAAAATAATTGCTAAAAATTTTCCACATTTGGCAAAAGCCCAAATTCTGTAGATAGAAGAATCATAGAAAATAAATGGAACTTCAACAATGCAAAAACAGAGACTACAGATACACACACAACGCCAGTGTGTCTCAGGGTCATTAGCCTGAGAGCAAAAGAGAGAATGAGAGGCTGCATACTCTGGTCGCATTTCTTTACCAAAAGTGACAGGCTTGTAGAGATGGAGCAGACTTCAGTATTTTCCAGGGAGTAAAAGGGACAAGGAGTATCTGGGATTGTAAATAGTCTCCACAGTAGTCTTTAGGGAAAAAAGAACCCCATATCTTCATTATAATAATCACATCATTCCATATGTGATGAAATGAGAAAACTGAGCAAACAGACTTTCAGTTTCACCCTGCTAGTGTGAGTACCATTCATTCAGTTTTTGATGTGGTTGCCTGAATTTTATCATTGGGGAAATCTGGGTGAAGGATAATTAGGTAAGAAAGCTTAGTAACCTCTGAAACTTCTTGTGAAGCTATAGTTATTCTAAATTTAAAAAGATAGCCAGGCATGGTGGCGCATGCCTTTAATCCCAGCACTTGGGAGGCAGAGGTAAGTGGATCGCCGTGAGTTTGAGGCCAACCTGAGACTACATAGTGAATTACAGGTCAGCCTCAGCTAGAGTGAGACTCTACCTTGGAAAAAAAAAGAGACTATTTTAAAAAATAATAAATAAATAAATAAAAAACTTTTGATGAAATCACAAGTTTCATGCATTCAATGTCTCGGATACAGAAGAGCTGATAACTCAGTTCCTTCAGCATACTGAATGTTTAACTTTTCAGAACCCTAAAATACTTGCACGGAACTATTGAATCCATTGTTATACTATATCTGAATTTTATTTCTTCTTTTCATATTTAATTATTAGTAAGGATAGCTGCTGGCAATATAATTAAAGGCTTGAATTTTTCACATTAATGAAATTCATTAAGTAGTCTGCATAATTAACTGTTTTCCATGTGTGTGTGTGTGTGTGTGTGTGTGTGTGTGTGTGTGTTTACAGTAATTCTGTTTGCCATGAAAGTCACCACAACTTACTTGAGAATATATACTGGACTTGAACTATCAAAGAGCATTGTCTTTTCAGAATTTTATTTATAAATTACAGAGATGAAAAAAGATATATGATATGTGATATGATTGGTCTTAAGACTACTTTTGAAAGGCAGCTTACTAGACTGATTCTCCATAATGAAGTAAAGCAAAAAGCAGTGGTACTAGATGTACCAAATCCTCCTGATGCAGCTTTTCTCATTTCTTTCAACTTAGGAGCTATTTGTTGAGAACTATCAATGTACAAGGCAGTCTTCCAGGGTTGGCTTGGATCAGCAACCACAAAGCTATCATTAGCAAACTCTATAACAATGGTATTTGGCAAAATTTCTGTGATGGTGGGAAAGTTGTTTTTTCATTTTTTAAATCTTTATTAGGTGATATGGTTGCCACATGTAGACACTTGAAATAACTATCATAATAAAGACACAGATCTTTAATTTTTCATATGTATGGATATGTGCTCTATGTGCCTATGTATATACATGTTTGTATGTATGTCATTGCACAAGTGCATGCAAATGTGGAAGCCAGACATAGATGCTGGCTGTCTACCTTGTGCTCTCTGAACATAGAACTCACAGATTCAGTTGGACAAATGATCCAGCAAGCCCAAGGGTTCCTTCTGTCTCCACCTCCCTGGTTCTGAGATTACAGATGTGTACCACAACTCCTGGCATTTACATACGTTCTGTGGATCTGAACTCAGGTCCTCATATTGCACTTAATTTAATTTAGCTACAATTAATATAAATGCAATTTGCAAGTGTTTCATGTAAAATATAGCCAGCATGTTAAGTATCTTAGCACAAGATATTATCAAGTAGATTTGGACACTTGATTCTTATTTTTAAGATGAATCTCTCAACAAATCCACACAGAGGAAATTTATTGTGCACTTGGGTTCACAACCATCAAATAGAAGATCTTGAGTCACACTTTCCAAATGTCACCCTTAGCTCTCCTCTTTCCTAAAAGAAGGAGTCTCCTTTAGGTGTACTTAGAAATGCCAGATGCAAATGGAGACAGCACTGGCCAATCACTCATAAATGTCTCCCCATTAGATAGGCCTGGGGCCATGCCAGGTAGCTGGAGACCGAGGAAGGAGGACTGCAAGTTTAAGGCTTGTCTGGGCTATACAATGGATTCAAGACTAGCCTAAACTACTTAGAAAGACCCTATCATAAAATTAAAGTAAAAAGGGGGTGAGGATATAGCTCAGATGTAAAGCACATGTAATTCTCAGACAACCAAAAATAATAAAAAAATAGGTTTCTTTTTTTCATTCATGTGTCCCTGATACTAGGAACTCCTGCAGCCATGTTGTGCCTAAGAGGCAAATGAGGAGGAGAAGGAAGCTTACTGTGACATAATTGAGACACCGAATCAACTCTGGGTTGATCGATGCACATTTCTCATTCATGGTAGTAAGAGAAGTGTGTTACCATGGGAGCACAAAACAGAGAGAGGAAAAGAATAAAGATGGGAGATGATTTACAGACAGATCAAGACTTGTAACTGCTCCAAAGGGAACTCTAGGATACAAATTATGACATAACTCTGAGCTGGTAGCAGAGGGCAAAGCTAATGAGAGTCTCAAAGTATAGCCTATTCAAAGGAATAAATGATTTTTATAAAACAATAATCTACAGTGGACGGGTAGATATTTCAGTAGCTAAAGACACTTCCTATTATTAAAGCCTGCTGGACTATTTTTTCAATTACCCATAATCCATGAAAAGCCAGATGCAAAGTGGTCCATGAAACTATGACCCCAAAACACCTACAACAATGGGAAGCAGAGCCAGGAGAATCCAAAGCTTGTGGGCCAGTGAGACTGGTGTTCATTTTCAGTCTGGAAGTTCATTTGCGGTGGCAACAGACCCTGGCTCAAAAGTGGAGCACAGGTACCTAGAAGCTGTCTTCTAACTTCAACATATGTGCTATGACAAACAATTTCTCTCTCCCTCTCTCTGTCTCTCTGTCTCTCTGTCTCTCTCTCTCTCTCTCTCTCTTTCTCCCTTTCTCACAGAAATAAGTAATAAATTTAAAAAATAATCCCAGAGAAATGAGCAAAATTCTGATCCCAGAGGGTTTTCAGGAGCACACTGATGATTTGAACTGATATGAAAGGACCATGTGAAATCATTGTAAGCATAAAAGACAAGACATGATGGTACTTGCATTTTGTGCAGCTCTTTCTGGCTGAGATGAAGAATAGTGTGGAGCAGGACAAGGCTAACATCCCACCAGCCAGGGGTGCACATCATATCAGAAGACCACATTTATCAGACTCAGTACCTCAAAGTTAAATTTGCTCATTGGTTACAGTGTTTTTTAAAAGGCTGGATTGGGGCCTGGAGAGATGGCTCAGAAGTTATGGGCAGTTGATTGCAAAGCCTGATGGCCTGGGTTTGTTTCGCCAGTACCCACATAAAGCCAGATGCACAAAATGGCACATGTGTCTAGAGTTTGTTTGCAGTGACAGGAGGCCCTGGTGAACCTATTCTCTCTCTGTCTCTATCTGCATTTTTCTCTTTGTCTCTCCATTTCTAAAATAAACAAAATATTTTTAAAAGCATGGACTGGCAGTTTCAAAGTCTATAAACAATTTTACAATTCAGCAAGGAAACAGAGTAAAACAATTTTTTTCATGTAGATCAGTATTAGAATACGGTCCACACAGTTCTTTATGAGACTTGTTGAGTTAAATCTGGAAGCTACATAAAGTATTATATACCTCAGAACAAGGTGAAAAATAAATTAATGAAACTTGGTGCTAATATGTAAAATGAAAATCTTCAAATTATAGATGACAACATAATACTTTTGAAGTCATCTCTAAATTTTTAAAACAAAACCCAAAGAGGATGATAAAGCTAATCACTTTAATTTAAATTTTCTGTTATTGAATGTAAGAAGCTGAGATCTTTCTAAAACACACAAAACAAGGAAGATAAATATCTAGGACTTGTAAAGAATCCCTAAAAATCACTATGGAAGGACGAAATTTCACAGAAAAGTGGACTGTATACATCAATAGAGATTTCATATGAGAGGCTCATCAGCGGCTGGAAAGCACATGAAAAGATTAGGCTTATGAAGAACCAGGAAATTGAAATTTAACCTAAATGACACAAAACTGGCTAAGATGCTGAGCAGTGGAACCCTCATGCTGGGCTAATGGCCAAAGCGCCACCTCATATTATGAAACTATTGTCCTCTATTATCCTCCTTGTTATGTTCCCGAAGGATCCTTGCACCTGCTCCACAGGTTTCATGCACAGTAATATAAGTAGATGAATTATTTGTATTAGCAAAAAACAAAACTATTCAGACTGTCCTTAGAAAAATAAAACTGTGGTGTATGACTGAAATATGTGTTGTATAAATAAAACACGTGATGTATGAATGAAACATGTGGTATATGAATGAAACATGGTAATAGTCATTTGGGAAAATATGACCCCCTTGACATACACGTTGCTGCAGACAAGCATAGGGAGTAGTTTAGCCACCTGGAACACTGCTTGGCTTCAGCAGTAAACACACTCGTCTCATACATAATGCACCTGGCACCCTGGGATCCTCACTCATACCAAGCTGCATGAATACCCCACCACCAACACCTCCTCTCCTTAGCAACCACTCTGCATGATCAGGATATTCTTAGAGGTACAGTTACAAATATATTTTTAGATAGATCCAGGATCAAAACAGCAGATCATCCAGCCTGACCTAGTTTGGAGTACATGTGCAGTAAGTCAAACTGCCCTGCCCCCCCACAAAATAAACCCATTTTGGGTCTGTGGTAGTTTGATTCAGGTGCCCCCCATAAACTTAGGTGTTCTGAATGCTAGGTTCTTGGCTGCTGGAGATTTGGGAATTAATACCTCCCAGAGGCAGTGTATTATTGGGGTGGGCTTATAGGTACTATAGCCAATTTTCTCTTGCCAGTGTTTGGCACACTCTCCTGTTTCTATTGTCTACCTTATGTTGGCCAAGGGGTGCTGTCCACCCTCTGCTCATGCCATTGTTTTCCCCTGCCATCATGGAGCCTCCCATTGAGTCTATAAGCCAAAATATACCCTTTTTTTCCTCACAAGCTGCTCTTGGTCAGGTGATTTCTTCCAGCGATGCAAACCTGACTGCAACAGGGTCAAACAATGATTTTTTTGGACTATGTTTTGCCCCAAGAGATTCCATTTTACAAACAGCATTTGGCTCCATTTTGAGTGCATATGTAGAATCAGGATACCACAGCACCTTGGTGGGCTTGTAAACAACACCAAATGTCTACTGCCACCCACAGGAACCCAGTGACAAATAATTTATTCCTAAAAGTAGAAATGGTACCTGTAATTTTTTGAATATGAATGTGAAACATCCCTGTAGCCTCATATGTGTGTGATTAAGTCTCAAACTCAATCCCTAGCTGGTACAGCCTTTGGGAGGTGGAGCCTTTCTGGAGAAGGTGTGTCACTAAAGACAGACCCTAAGGTTTATAAGCCAAGGTTCAAGCCCAGTACTTATATTACTTCCACCCAGACCCATCACAATATGTGAGCCAGCTTCCTACTAACACCATGCATTCTCTGCTATGAAGACACATTCTCTAGAGACTGTAAGCCTACACCAACCCTTTCCTCCCATTTAGCTATATTGGTAAATGTGCTGGCAGCCCAGACTCAGAGTAACTGCATGAGAGAGTACAAAGTGTAAAAATGCCTTTTTAACTATTAATATTTAAACATAGCAGGGTGAAAGAATAACTGTTTAAATGACCTGCTTTACAGCACTCTCTTAAGATTTAGCCACAAAGCTGAAAGAATCAGGAAAGACATCTCAATGGGTAGAGCTAGGAACTGTGGACAGCAATGGACTCTCCAGGGAATAGAATGAAAGCCTAGTAGAGAGACATATTTCTGTCATAGGATAGGGAACCCTGGTCATATTTTTTTTTCAGCAGCATTTCACAATTTCTGTCAGCCAACAATAGCTATATGCCTCTTATGGTCCTGTTTTGACTGAGTTGTTATCATGAAGACATTTCTTCTTCATGCTACTAGCATGAGAGGAGAGTGTGTGCTTAGCATTTGCTTTTAGATTGTGACTCTTCAGGACAAGGAAGCTATTGCAGTCAGGTTCACATTGCTGGCAGATATCACACAACCAAGAGCAACTTTGGGGGAGAAGGGGGTTATTTTGTCTTACAGACTATAGAGGAAGCTCCACAATGGCAAGGGAGAATGATGGCATGAGCAGAGGGTGAACATCACCTCCTGGCCAACATCAGGTGAACAACAGGAACAGAAGAGTGTGCCAAACACTTGCAAAGGGAAACTGGCTATAAGACCCATAAGCCCGCCCCCAACAATACACTGCCTCCAGGAGGCATTAATTCCAAAATCTCTATCAGCTGGAAATCTAATATTCAGAACACCTAATTTTATGGGGGACACCTGAATCATAACACCACATTTCAGCCCTGACCCCCATAAACTGATAATCATACATAATAGAAAATACAATGGGCTCAGTCCAGCTTTAAAAGTCCCCCACATTTTTTGTCAGTCCTAATGATGTTCAAACATCCCAATAATCCAAGATCTTTTAACTGAGTCATAATAATACCCCCCACAAAACCTATAATGACACAGAATTCACACTGCAAAAGATGGCATTGGGCATAGCAAAGAAATATTCAGCCAATATAAGATTTAAAGAAACAAGGGAAAACATCAAACTCTGTAGCGTCCAACAACTCTAGCCACTGACAAATCTCCAAGTCTGATAATTGTAACCATCAACAGTTCTCTGGAGTTCCAATTTCACCCCTCTAGTTAGGCTACTCAGAGTCCTGGAAAACTGCATCTGGGCCTGTAGCTTTCCTTAGCAGTCATCTCCACTGGGTCTCCACTGCAATCCACCGCACATCCTCAGGGCTCCATCGGGTCTCTATGCAGGCATCCAGAAAACCTGCTTCACACTGCCCATGGCCATTTCCAAAACACAAGACTGCACTGCAAACTCAATGACCCTCTCTTTTCTGCATTTCTTTACCCATAATACCAGGTAGAGTGCCAATTTGTTAATGCAGGGGGAAATAAAGCAGACTTTGAAGAACAGGACATTACCTGAGCACTCAGGCCCCTTCAAAAGAGTCTACATTCATCCTGTTGCCCCAGTGCAGGTCATCTGGCCCAATCTCAAAGCTCTTAATCTCATAAAATTGTAGCTGAATGACAAGAAGTTTCAGCCCAAAGATTTCATTACTGTGCCATATCCCTCTGCTCACACCAGTCCATTTCCTTGCAAAACAACTCTACACAAGTTCTCAGGACTTGGGAACAACAGAAAGCCTCTCATACAAACTGCCTTTAACCCAGTACAGGCAAAGCTTTCTCTCACCCTCACAGGCCAAATCTCATAGTCCATAGATCTTACTGAATTCAGGTCTTTCAACTCTGACCAGAATAGTCCATCAAGCTGTACTAATAGCACTGAAAGATGTATGTTAGGCCAAGGTTTCAAATCCTTCCACATTATTCTTGAAAATCAGCTCCAAAAGGCAAAAGCCACAAAGTCAGGTATGTATCAGCAACCCCACTCCTCAGTGCCAACATTACTGTTGCAGCCAAGTTCACATTGCTGGCAGAAATCACCCAACAAAGAGCAGCTTTTGGGGAAAAGGCGGTTATTTTTACTTACAGACTCAAGGGGAAGCTCCATGATGGCAGGGAAATCAATGGCATGAGCAGAGGGTGGACATTTCCCCCTGGCTAACATCAGGTGGACAACAGGAACAGGGGAGAGTTCCAAATACTGGCAAGGCAAAACTGGCTATAAAACCCATAAGCCCACCCCCAATAATACACTGCTTCCAAGGGGCATTAATTCACAAATTTCTATCAACTGGGAACCTAGCATTCAGAATACCAAAGTTTATGGGGAATACCTTAATCAAACCACCACAGAAGGCCTACCTAGACTTTTCCATGATATACACTTACAGTTGTCACCTTTGAACCTTATACCATGATTGGACAGATATGTGGGACATATGGGCCAAAGTTAAAGTATAGCATATGAAAGAGGAAAGTGAAATACTCCCAACAGCACAGAAATTGGTCCCGTGTAGCTGGTTTCAAATGCTTAAGCACTCTCCCATATAAGCCCTTCACCACAAAACTTTATGTCTCCTAGTGATAAAACTAACATAGCTGTAGATTGGTCAAAGAGAGCAAAAATCCCTTTGCAAACCTGGAAACTTCTGTCAGGGACAGTAGACTATGAAGATATTAGGTAGAGACAAGAAAATACCAAATTAAACAATTTTCTTGAGTTAAAAAATATTTTTCATGCAAGAGAAATTTATTTTTTTCCTCAACCTGGGCATTTCAATGAAACTGAAAATTTTATACCTATCCTGATCTGCCAGCTGCAAACCTCCAGACTTAATCAGTCACCTTTATCTCCACCAGGGCACTGAGCTACACATGCCCCCGTCATTGTCTTATTGTAAAACAATCCCTTGATACCCCCGCCTTCCATGAACCATTCCTTTGGCTTCTAACTGGACTTGTTTTCAGATTTGAAAACCAACTCTATGTCTAAATAGAACCTCCTTTAGTTTATTTATAACTGCATATATAATTTGTTAGTTCCCACCCCTTAGCCCCTAGTTGCATTCCCTGAAACTGAACTCCGCAATGTGATTTCTTTGGCTCAGGAGGATAGTTAGCAGATATAATACAATAAAAGTACTTGCATGATTGAGCCTCCTTATTATTATAACCTTGAAACTATCAACAGACCTAGAAGGGACTATTAATACAGGGCGTACAGCCAGTGATTATCACCCTGACCAACCAACACCCTTACCACTTTTATCACATTCACCTGCCCACATCCACCTTCACCATTCATCATGTTCAATACTCTCACCACTTAAGAACCTCACAACCCTTACCACCCTCAAACAAAACACCCTCAATATCCATGACACCACTGTGACCACCCTGCGCACACTAAATATGCCCATCACCTTTACATTCATAGATCTTACCACCATCACAACCCTTACCATCCATCATTCTGAACCCCTTCAGCCATCCTCAATGTCCACCATCACCCTCACCAACATCACCCTTCCACAGCCTTCAACAAAGGTGCCACCTTCACCACCTGTAGGATCCAACAACTTTTCCAACCCCACCACCTTTTGTCACCTTTACCACTATAACCACCCATCACCCTCATTTCCCTAAAACCATCACCTTTCATTACTTTCAATACCAATCACCCCACCACCAATAAATCATACAGCCATAATCTCCCTTAAGTCTCTTCACCCTTAACAGCTATCACCACCTTAAACTGGCCTCATACCAGCCACTCTCAGCACCCAACACACTCATGACCCATCACCCTTGCCCTTGTCACTACGCTCACATCACCCATACCACCTAACACCCTCATGATCACATCTCCCTCACCACCCATCACCCATACCAGCCTCTCTACCCATCATGCTCACCATCTTAACTACTCATCACACTCACCGCTGACCACTCTCCATCTTCAAAACCTCCAACACACTCATCAGCATAATCAGCCATCGTTCAAAACTCATTCATCATGCCGACAATATCAACACATTCCTAAGCCCCAACTTGCCACAAGCATCATTTTCACTACCGTGTTCTCCACCCTCACAACACATCATCCTCACTCCCCTAACTGCCCACCAGCCTTACCAATCACACCACTCCTCACCACCCGTAAGCGCCCTTCACCATTGCTACCACTGAACCCCCACCACCCATGTCACACTCACCATCCCTGAACCCAATGAAACCTCATGAGCCAAGCCTCCACTGCCTTGATTTTAGCATTCCAATTTTCACCAAAACGGCTCCTTCAGCTCTGCTTGTAGCATTTTAGGACTTACCTAATGCAAAATTCCAAACTTTGTATCTCACAAACCCGTTCCTAAGGCTTACAAACTACATGATATACTTTACTGCAGCAGTCACATCTCTCCTGGTGCCAGTTCTCTGTGTTACTTTCCTGTCGTTGTGAACAGGTACCTGATCAAAGTCAACTCAAGGAATGAATGGGTTTATTTTGGCTTGAATTTCAGGGAACATAGTAAATTGTGTTGGGGAAGGTATGGTAAGTTACTTCATCGAATTTCAGCAAGAGGCAAGAAGCAGAGGATAAACAGGAAGCAGGGCCATACTATAAAAGATCAAGGCTGGATCCCAATAACCCACTTCCTCCAGCAAGCCTCCACCTCCTAAAAGTTCCATGACTTTCCCAAACAGTGCCACCAGCCTGGGACCAAGTATAACAACATGAACCTTAACAATGTTATATTTGTTTTACCTGAATATGTGTTTTTTGTCCCTATTTCGCCACCACCAAAACTCTCACATTAAATACTGGGCTTCTAGCCCAAACCACCACTTAACTGTTTTAGCTTTAAAGGACATTATATATTTACTGTGTTGCAAAGAAATTCCATAGCAGTTACATTGAATTGAAACAAAGCTTTCATGACTGGCATTGACTGACATGTTCATGCTGTCCCAAGCCCAGCTTGTAAACCCTAATACAAATGCCACATTGTCTCGTTGTTCTCAAAATGTTTTTATACACTAAAGTTCTAGAAAACTTAGAGGCACTTGAAACAAAAAAAAAGAAGGGCTAGGCATTGAGCTCCATAGTAGAGTACTTACCCACTTTGCACATTACACTTGCCATTCTCACTGCCCTCATATCAATGTGAAGACAAGAGATTCCATCTCTAGCATTGGTGACAAAGGGTAACAGGGCATTACACAATAAGGGAAATCAAGTTCAAAGCAAACCAAGAAATTTTCTGGGCTAACAGAAAGCAAAGTCTATGTTTGGAGTCAACCAAGTTATTGTGTTTCTTTTCTCAAGAATCTATCTCACATATAAATCATCCAAATCACATTCAGAAAAGGGAATCTAACTAGCAACTTGAAATGTAATTTGATAAAGAGAACTCTTTAAGAATAGGAAGAGCATCAAGAACACCATTTTATTCTGAGAGTTTACAGACTACTAAATTTTAACCAATTCTCCATCTGCCCCAGATAGGTTTTAAACATTAAAGTCAAGCAGTATGATACATAAATTGTTCATACATCAGATGCTGGAAGGTCTAAGACTGAAGAGTGTAGGATTCATCAACACAATTTATATGACAATTCTAGAAAAGTTGAGGGAAAGTTTACTTTACAGTCTTCCCCAAATGTCAGCTGAAAATTGAAAAAGTGGGTTGCTATTTGATTCAATCACTTATTTCCATTTCTGTCAGATTCTTGGGCTTGTGTGCATAGTTACAGGCCACATAGTTTGTTGTTTATTTATGTTTTGAAAGAATGAGATACAGGATAAGCAGTCATAGCATTTACTACCTATGCTGATTAGCAGTTATTCAAGCTAGTCTTGTTTGGAGTATTATAAAGCTAACATAAGTTGAACATTCCACCCTCATAGCAAAGCATTTGCTTTCCTCCATTTTCTTAATCTATATGCACACAGAAGCACATGTACATATGGTTTTGCTTCCCAATTAAGCCAATCTAGTCACCATAAAATGTAGCTAATCATCCAGAAATTAATTCATTTCATTACTTTGCTGAAGGGTCAAAATATACCATATGCTTTGACTTATAAGACCAAACATAAAAGAAACAGAATCCCCTAACACTTTGGTATTTCTAGTTATTTGTGTGGGGCTTAGGGAGGAAGTGCCTCAAATACAATTATGGAATAGTATAGCTAGATAAGACTTTACACAGTGCATAAAAACTGACGATTACAACTCCCAGTAGACTTTGGCTGATTTAATAAGATTTAATGACTGCAGCAGTTGTGCATTCTAAAATAGAAATGGTAATGTGCTCTGATGTTTTGTGAAGTAGACTACAGACTAGCAGACACTGCTTTAAGCATCTTATTTTGAGAGTTCCTGCAGCTTTTCTATTGGCTACTATCACATAAATAAATGAAGACTTGCTCCCAGAAATCCCTTCAATACTTTATATTCCTCTTACTTCCAGCCTGAAACCACCTTCAATCTCTTTGGTGTTTCTTGTCTTGTGATTCTCACAACAGTTTTCCAACTGGATCTTTCTCCTAAGTGGAAATTACCATATGGACCAACAAAGCATTTTCCTTCTTAGCTCAACATCCAGAGTCTTGACTTTGCCCCACACTCAAAATATCTTACTTTGTCTTTCAAAGCAAGAAACTCCCCACTAAAAAAGACCTACCATGAGTTTTCCCTATAGGCAATGGGTAAGTGAGAAATAAGTTCAGTACAAACAAGTTTCTGAGAAGTGTAGAACAGGCTGAGAAGTGCAGCCTGTCTTATACAGGCTCTCAATGGCACAGTCCAACCTGGCCTATCATCTCAGTCTCCTCTCTAGACCCCATACTTGACAGTTTACTAGTTTCTTTGAGCTAGTGCCAGGCCACACTGTACTTTTATAATATTGTTATGATTATTTTGCAGTTTTGTTATGATTTTAATCAAGAATTTTGTAAGACATTTGTAATGTACCAGCCCTGTTTGAGGTCATGCATATGTCATTCTTGTAGATCTTTGTAAACAATAAAATATGTTCCTCTTGATTTTTCAAATAGGCCTTCAAGAAACTGGATCTATTATAAAAGGCATAACATAAATAAATATGTCAGCAACAAGTCACAAAAGTAGTGAATACAAAGCAGACCATAATCACGATTACAGTGGTAAAGTACATCAATTTCCTTTGCACAGTAACATGAATAAAATTGAAAGCTTACCCTGCTAAAACTAGCTAGACAGATTGCATAAAGAGAACACACCTGTGACATGCAACTAAGGACACCTATCAGCCACCAATTCAGTGCCAGAAATAACCTACATATTATTCTTTTCAATATATTTTATTCAGTTTTTTTATTTGAGAGGGAGCCACACGCACACACACAGAGACATAGAGAGGAGAGAGAGGGAGAGAATGGGCACACCAGGGCCTCCATCCACTGCAAACAGAACTCCAGACACATGTGCCTCCTTGAGCATCTGGCTTACATGGGTTCTAGGGAATTGAACTGGGGTCCTTTGGCTTTGCAGGAAAATGCCTTAACTGCTAAGCCATCTCTCCAACCCCTGTATATTCTTTTTGCAACCACTTGCAACTATTTCCTTTCCTGCAAAAAGTGAGTCATGCATGTGATCTGGAAATATTAGGAATTGAGCCTTAAGAGGAGGCAAGTGCAATTACTGCTTTACTTGTCCCTGCATTTCTGATGTCCGCTACACTACACAAGCCTAAGAGTCTCATTGTTGCAGCTCAGAAACTACAAACTCATTTTCTCTTTGTTGTCATTTTGCTTCTGGTAAGAGCAGGAAAAATTAACCTAGCATAAAATGAACACAAATCCATGAAAGATAATAATCCTGTAAATGCTATGCAACTCCTAATTGAAGGCATAAAATCTATATCTTCCTAAATATTTCCTTCTTTTGTTTATTCATTAATGTGGTAAACATCTCTCAAGTGCTTGGTGTTCATCTATAATACTCTTAAGTGCTTTTTAATTTAAAAGAAAAACAAAACATGCAGCTATGTGGACAAATAAGACACAAATTCAAAGATAATATGTTTTAACTTTGAAAAAGATATAATTTGTAAACCATGTAATCTGCCCATTTAAAATATATAATTCATTAAGACTTGGTATACTTATTAAGTATTAAATCTGTAATAAAATAATTATACTACAAAATTTGTATTGTTTGTTTTGTTTTTAGAAATAGAGTCTCCCTTATGTAGTCTAGGCTGACCTCAAGCTTGCAATTTTGCTGCCTCGGGCTCCCAAGTATGAGAAGACAATGTGCAACCACACCCTGCTCAAAATTTTTCATTTTTTATATTTTATTTATTTATTTTTTGAGAGAGAGAAAGATGCGGAGAGAGAGAGAAAACGGGTATCCCAGGGCCTCCAGCCACTGCCAGCAAACTCCAGACACATATGCCACCTTGTGTATCTGGCTTATGTGGGTCCTGGAGAGTTGAACCAGAGTCCTTTGGCTTTGTAGACGAGCACCTTAATCACTAAGCAATGTCTCCAGCCCCAAAATTTCTCATTTTTAAGTACAAGGTTCTATGTAATTGATTATATTTGCAATGCTATATATTCAGCTTGATTATTCCCAAAACTCTTGTTACTTCTTATAAGAGCCCTATAAGCATTAGGCAGGAGAACACCCTCTTCCCTCCCCAGCTCCTGGAACTCCTACTCTACATTTTATCATACAAATTTGCCTATTTAAGTATGTCCTGCAACTGTATCATACCACATTTGTCCTTTTAATAAGACATGTTTGTTAAAGCATACACCTGCATCAAGCTATTGAAATAAAAGGGATGGTGTAGACTGTAGAGGGTTAAGTAAGGAAACAGGTCTCAGGAAAGTGGAAAAAAGGGAGGCCAGGCCAGATGAGAAATTCCAGAGTGATGGGAGGGCCCACACTGGTGGGGGTGGGGGTGGAGGTTTGGGGCACAGTGAAGGTGCCAGATATATCCCCACCTGAGCTGCCTCTGAGGAACACCCAACATTCCATGTCACCACCTACCTTCCAGCAGAGGAAAGAAAACCTTCCCTAAAAGTCTTCTTAGAAACACACCTCATCTCAACCTTATCCCTCCTCCTCCTTTTCCTTCTTTGGGTTCAAATACAAACCCCAAAATAGGTAATAGCCCCAATTTCAACAACTACATATTGTACATATTCAATATTTTTCTGTAGCAGACATTATTCTAAGAGCTGTACCGAAGGAGCACATTCTGATGTAGAAAGCAGACAATCAGCAAGCAAACAAATGTATTTTTTATCATACAAATACACTCACATGCACACACACACAGACACGCACACACACACACACACAGACACGCACACACACACACACACACACACACACACACACTTTCTCCCTCTGTTGCCTCCATACTCCCACTCTTGTTAACTCTCTTTCCAGCTCCTCCCCTTCTAATTTTCTGTATTATTTTGAATTTGTGTGTGTGTGTGTGTGTGTGTGTGTGTTTGACAGAGAGAGAGAGAGAGAGAGAGAATGAACCTCAATAGGCTTGTGTTTACAGAAGAATGGGTGAAGGTTTTTTGTTTTGTTTTGTTTTTTCTATAGGAGCAGTGCCAACACCACTAAAGAATGTGTCTTTACCTCCCCCATCAACCATTCTCTTTTAGGGACCTCACCAGCCATGGACTTTTGATCTGGTTTACATGTCTTAATTCTTTATTTTCTAAGTGTGTGCATGCGTGTGTGCATGTGTGTATGTTGGCCAGAGGTCTTGTAAGGTATCTTCTTCAATGGCTTCTCACTTTATTTTTGAGTCAGTATAGGTATCTCACTAAACCTAGATTGAGACTACCTACCTAATGATGTCTGGGAATCCCCCTTTTTAAAGTTCTGCATACTCAAAAAATGTGCGCTTTGGCAAGTGCTAAATTCTATGTAAAATGATCACAATTGCCAACTGTGTTTTTCAGAAGTTCTATGCTTCGTTTGGAAGTTTGAACTATCATGTTATAAAAGAAAAATATTATATTTTCTACTAGTTTTACAGCATTTTAAGTTTCTATTACTCTGCAAGTTTGTAGTTACAAGTTTGGAAACTACGTTTCATATACATGTAATTATTACTGGTATGAATTCCTGGGAAATGTTTTCTTTTGTTTCCTATGAAATTTTTCCTTTTTTCTTTACTTTCCTTCCTTCCTTTCTTTCATTTTTTCTCTCTCTCTTTCTCTCTCTCTCTCCACTGTGTCTCATATATTCCAGGCTGACCTCAAACTCATTATGTAGCCAAAGATGGCCTTGAACTTTTGATCCTCTTGCTTCCATCCCCCAAGGGCTGGGATTATAGGCAAGCCCAGTTTATGTGTACTAAGTATCCAACCCAGGGCTACTAAGCAAGCATCCTGCCAACTAAACCCTGTCCCCAGCCCCTCAAATTTATTACTTGAGTTTAGTATTGTATTTGCTATACATTTTATAGTCTCTTTTCTTTCTCTTTTTAAGATATTTTATTTTTATTTGAGAGAGAAAGGACAAGGGAGGAAGAGAGAGGAATGGCATGCTAGGACCTTCAGCCACTGCACACAAACTCCAGACACATGAGTCACCTTGTGCATTTGTCTTATGTGGGTCCGGGAGAATCCAGTCTGGGTTTTGGCATTGCAGGCAAGTGCTTTAACTGCTGAGCTATTTTCCAACTGAATAGTCTCTTTTCTTTCAAAGTCATACAGCCTTACATTCTAGATGTGGATCTTTAAAGTATCATATAACTTACTCAAATCTGTTCATATTTGTCATTTAATTTCATTATATATTCAGATGGCTTAGCATATTTTGTATGTTTGAACATTTTCTCAGCTTCTATTTTTTATATATTTCACTTCTTTCTCCCCATTATGTTCTCTAATAGCTTATAAATTATTAACTTTTCATTATTTGTGTGTACTTTATATTAATCATCTTTATTCCCTTTTCTTTTCTTTCTTATTTGCTTATTATTTATTTTGGAGGCAGGCACTAGCCAGGATGACCACAAACTGTCAGGTTGGCTATAAGATTTCAAGAATCTGTCTTTGACTCTTGAGTCCTAGGATAAGAAGTGTGCAACACCACACCTGACTTCAATTCCCTTGCTAAGCCTTTTTCATTTTACAGTGGGTGATCACCTGACATGCTAGCCTTGAGTCTATGAAGTTGCTCAGCTTCTGCTCCAAGCTTTATGTCAGGCTTAGTGATACAGAACTTTTGGGTTCAGGACAGGTCCCCCAACTTTGTGAACCCTAATTTGGGGGCCTGTTCCATTATTAACAAAGAAATTATAAAAGTGAACACAAGAAAAATAAATTATGAATTATTAAGTTTATTTAGGGAGAAGTCACCATTTGTGGGGGTTTATTTAAGAGAAATTGGGACCTGGGAAGAAGGAGGGAGCAGAGTCACAAGCACTTGGGAGGTAGGAAACACTCACATGGAGAAAATACAGCATAGCCTGCGAGATTCATTTAAGAGAACTTGAGGATCTTTGGGAATAAACACATGAAAGAGAGAATTTAGGCATTTGTATAGGGAAATTTAGGAGGAATGTCCTTAGCATCCACCCTGATCTTCCCATGGAAGAAAGTAAGAAGAGCAAATAATGGTGAAGGAAGAATAACAGAGAGAAAATATCAAAGCAGAGACCAAGAAATAAAAGTGAGAAATCTTAAGAAGGAAAGAGAGGTATACCCATGGTTACTGCTGCAGTGAGGTTAGCATTGCTGGCAGAAATCACCCGACCAAGAGCAGCTTGTGGGAAGAAAATGATTTGTTTTGGCTTACAGGCTCCAGGGGAAGCTCCATGATGGCAAGGAAAATGATGGCATGAGGAGAGGATGGACATCACCCCCTTGTCAATATAAGATGAACAATAGCAAAAGGAGAGTATGCCAAACACTGGCAAGGGGCAACTGGCTATAGTACCCATAAGCCCTCCTCCAACAATATGCTGCTTCCAGGAGTCATTAATTCCTAAATATCCATCAGCTAGGAACCTAGAATTCAGAGCACCTAAGTTTATGGGTGACACCTGTACCAAATCACCACATTCTACCTCTGGCCCCCATAAACTGACAACCATCCATGATGTAAAATGCAATGCATTTAGTCCATCTTTAAAAGTCCCCATACTTTTTAATCAATCCTAATGATGTTCAAACATTCCCATAATCCAAGGTCTTTAAACTGAGCCATAATACCAAAAAAAAGAATTCCCCCAAAACCCATAATCCACAGAATGAACAATCGTACTGCAAAAGATTGAATTGGGCACAGCAATGAAATATGCAACCAATACAAGATTTAAACAGGGCAAACACCAAACTCTGTACCTCCAATTCCAACAACTCTAGCCAGTGACAAACTTCCAAGTCTGATAATTCTAACCAGCAACATCTCTGGAATTCCATTTCTACCCCTCCAGCTAAGCTACTCACAGTCCTAGGAAACTTCATCCAGGACTGCAGCTTTCTTTAGCAGCCATCTCATGGTCCTAGCATCTCCACTGAATCTCCACTTAAAACCATAGTTCATCCTCACAGCTCCATTGGGTCTCCATGCAGGCAATCCTGCTTCACACTGCCCACGCCCATTTCCAAAACACAAGACCATGCTGCAAATTCAATGACCTTCTCTTTCCTGCATTTCTTATACTCCATAATACCAGGTAGGGTGCCAATTTGTTAATCCAGGGGGGAACAAAGCAGATTTTGAAGAACAGGACAACTCTTCAGCATTCAAGCCACTTCAAAAGACTGCATTTTTTCTGTTGTCCCAATGCAAGTCAACTGGCCCAATCTCAATGGTCATAGTCATTCATACAATTGCAGCTGAATGGGCAATAGTTTCAGCCCAAATATTTCTTTCTATGCCTCATACCTCTGCACACACCAGTCTGTTTCTATACAACCCTCTATAAGTTCTCAGGACATGGGCATAACAGCAAGCCTCTCACACAAACTGCTTCTAGGCCAGTCCAAGCAAAGCTCTTTCTCACCTTCATAAACCAAACCTCATAGTCCATAGTTCTTACTGCATTCAGGTCTTTCAACTCTGAACAGAATACTCAATCAAGTTGTACTTATAGCACGGCAAGGCATCTCATAGGCCAAGGTTTCAAATCCTTCCACTCTTCTCTTGCAAACCAGCTCCAAAAGGTCAAAGGCACAGAGTCAGGTGTCTAGCAGCAACCCCAAACTAGATACAACTTTACTGTTACAGTCAGGTTTGCATTGCTGGCAGAAATCACCCAACCAAGAGCAGCTTGTGGGGGAAAAGGATTTATTTTGGCTTACAGGATTAAGGGGAAGCTCCATGATGGCCGAGGAAAATGATGGCATGAGCAGAGGGTGGACCTTACCTCCTGGCCAACATATGTCAAACAATAACAAGAGAGTGTGCCGAACATTGGCAAGGGGAAACCAGCTGTAATACCTATAAGCCCATCCCCAACAATACATTGCCTTCAAGAGGTGTTAATTCCCAAATCTCCATCAGCAGGAAACATAACATTCAGAAAACCTAAGTTTATGGGGGACAGATGAATCAAACCACCCTAGGTACCCTCAGTTTGGAGAAGTTAAACAGCTAATAGGCCTAGAGTTTGAGAAAGCCCCCACATGGTGGGTTAGTAGTATAAGGGAAATACACATGTGGTAGACTCAGAGACAAGAAGAAAATCATACATGGGATTAAAGGGAGAAGTTACCCCAAGATAAGAAACAGAGGCAAGCAGAGAATTATTCAGACCAAGAAACAATATTATCCTTCCCTTACCCCAACAACCCAGCTAGGCAGGTGGGGTGGAAGCCAGACTCATGTTTATCCAAGCAGCACAAAGTAAGGCCAGGAGAATCATAGAGAGAGAGTGAGGAAGTAGAGGGCCACAGCCTTTATAGCAATGGAAAGGTATTCTGTCATTAGATTCAGGTATGCAAGAGTTAAGACCCAATAGGATTGTAGATTTAGGGGTTGGACCCGAAGGCCAGCATCCCTGGGCCATCTATCTAGGTGGTGTGATAGACTGTGGGCTGCAGGGAACAATAGAGATCAGTCTCAATTAGACACGAGTTCCATTATGCCAAGAGTTTCATTCTTGTGCCAGGGTGAGGTGGTATGTGCAATGGCCTTTCTTGGTTCTTTCTGGGCCTCAATTTCTAACTGAAACTGTCCAAAAGATGCTATCATTCTCCAATTCTCCTTCATTAGGAATCCTTTTCCCAAGTCCAAACTGTGTAAAAGGCCAGCTCAGAGCTGGGTATTGTGGTGCACACATTTAATCCCAGCAACTCGAGAGGCAGAGGTAAGATGATCACTGAGTTCAAAGCCACATAGTAAATTCAAGGACAGCCTGGGCTAAAGCAAGACCCTAACTCAAAAGAAAAAAAAAATCCAGCTCAGTTTAGCTCTGTTCTCTTCTAAATCTTTGCACTTTTTAATACATTTAAATATTCCATCCAAAATTTCTTGGTACTTAGAACACAAAGTTTATTCATTCTACTCAATACAACTTTAAAAGTAATAGTCCATTTGATTTTCAATCACGGTGCATCTCTGTGTGTCCACATGATTCTGAACACCCATATATGCAGTTAGGCCACACTCTGCCCTGCTGGCTGACTGATTTCACACATTTTATGGGAGTCAAGACATCTCTCCAGCAAGTTCAAACCTTGTTTCCCAGTGGCACACAGAACCTTAAAGAGAGAGCTGAAGCAAACAGCAGTTGGTATATCAGAAACTAAATAGTGGGATATATTTCAGGGGCCCAGGCTGGACTGGCAACCTTTAGGGCAAGCATGCCCCGGGAATCAAAACTAAGTACCCATAACTAGAGAAATGGATGCCTTGAGCCAAGGAGCTGTAGCAAAACCTGTCCAGGAGGGTGACTTCAGAGACAATGCCAAATATCTGTGAGCAAAGGCAACAGAAGCTACAGCAGTGGTTCTACAGGGAGTGGAAAGGACAGCACAGCCAGATGTGCCTGTGTCACAGGAACACTTCCCAGATTCACTGACAAAACCTGTCCCATATCAGTGATTACTCCATAAGTGGTGGTCAACTACAAAGAGGCAGACAGAACTAGGGTACATGAAGGCACTGGGCATGCAGCTTGTAACAAGGACAGATATAACCCCCCACAAAAATAAGAGTAAAAAGAAACAGCCCTGTGGGTGTTAAAAGCAGGTGAAGCAGAACCAAGTAACTGGACCTGGGCCATGCACTAGACACAACTGGGAGCTGTGCCCATGAGCAATACCTCACCTGACTGTATTAAGTCCCCATCCCACCATAATGTAATACAAAAGGGAACTACTGAGCCATACCCAAACCTGTAAAAGAAAAATTTTTAGTGAGGCAAATTTAAGTCCAGATTATAAAGTATTTGATTAGTACCAGAGATCAGGCCTTTTGTGACAGAGAATTTCAGTAGGACAACAAAAATATTTACAGACTCTTATAGGAAGCACTGACCAATCAGAGCTGAAACAGTAACAACCCAGGAGTGGCCAGAAAATTAGATCCTTCCTCATCACCTGCTTTATTGCCAAAGCCACTGTGAGGAGTGTGTTGTTGTACTTTGTTTCTACAAACAAGGGATTGAAACTCCAGGTTAAGGTAGTCAATCAAGGTAACCAATTCAGAAGGGATGAGCTCATAACTACCTTCTTCCAGTGCCCGTGCTTGTTTGACTACAAGTTTCTCTGTCATCTCCCCAGACAGAGACTATATTATGCTCACATATGCATCTTGTTTATTGTCATTGGTTTTAGCTGGTGAGGCAGGAGTGTGTATTAGCATTTTCCAACCCCTTCTATCTCACACTGTTAGAATGTAAATAGAAATATGCAAGAAAAGCACTGGCAGTTCCTCGGCAGGGAATTTGGGGGATATGCTTAACAATAATTAGCTTCTTTGTCTTTTATCTTACCTCCTTTCTCCATGATACTTCTCATGGACTCTGTGTGGATAAGAACTGCATCTTATTCCTTTTAAGTGTCTAGCACCTTGCAGCCACCTCTTGCAGAGCATGAACTTGGGTCTTTTATAAATGAATAAATCATGAGGTAAAAGATTTTTTTTAATGTGGTAATTACTAAAGGGGTTTTCAGAGTGTCTAGTTATTAACTTCAGTGTGGGAATGACTGGATTCCTTTGCTTATTATATGATTTTTCAAAATACTTTCAAATTTAATGCATTTTAGACATAGTCATATGATGACATAGGGGACAATTCTGTCATTTCAGCACTAAGTGAGAATTTTTAAGTAACAAGGGCTTTCTGTACAGGCTACTTAGTCTAGGTCTTTTACTATTGGTAAAGTTTTTACTGAAAAGTTCCTGGGGTAGGGGATGCAGCTTAATTGGTAGGTTCTTTCCCTAGCCTTCAGGAAGCTCTGGGTTCAATCCCCAGCATCACATAAACAGACACATACCTATAATTCCAGTGCTGAGGAGGTAGAAGCAAGAGGATCAGAAGTGCAAGGTCATTGTTGGCTACATAGTGAGTTCACGATCAGCCTGGGCTACATGAGACTCTGCCTCAAAAAAAAAAAAAAAATCCAGTGCGTTTTAATATCCTTCTTAGACCTGCAGAGAGAGAAATAAGAAAAAGGTAAGAGGGAGAGTATATATCTCTCAGTTCCCAGCTTGAAGTTCAATCTGTCTATCAATCCTCCATATATTCTCCATTTCCCACAGAAAACTCATCTGTCCCTTCGACAGGGTGCAATAAATGTTCATTAGGTTTAATTAAGTGGCCCAGCACCCACACAGCAAGAAGGCCAGCCTCTGCCAGTAAGAATTTAACCCGCATTAAAATTGCCAGATTTATATCAGAACCAATTGCTCACATGAAAATACACATACACACACACAAAGGAAGCCAATACTTCAATATTTAGCTGTTGAGGTTTGTGATCATGGAAACATCCCATTAGCTGAAGCTCCAATTTTGAGCAACAAAAGATCTTTTTTCTCTGCTCACTCATGAAATTAGTGACATCAGGCCTGAGCATGATACCATAAGTCTCTGATACTCTCCTGGAGAACTTTGATTTGATACCAGTGTTCTCCCAGTAGAAGTGGCACCCACTCACCCAGTGCATGGTGCTGAAATTAGGCTGCCCCGTAGGCTCCTTCCTAGTCCTGCACCTGCCACACTGGCCTTTAGGCACAGAGTTCCTGCGTGAGGGAAAAGTCTTGGCAAGCAAGATTCTCCAGTCTGTCTCATGTCAACCAAGGGTCCAGGATCTGCCCAGGGAAAACTAAGTCTCTGAAATAACAAATGTCCACAGAGAATTGGGTCCTCTGTAAAATACAGAAACAAGCATGGGTCAGTACATGCCGGAATGGCAGCTGGAGGAGTCACATGATAGGCTCATCACTAGCTAATGTACTTCATCATTCTGCATTCTCTCCCACTATGCAATTGCATTACACCCTCACTTTTTATGAAGAGATTTAAAGAAAATCTTAACAAGTTTCCATTAAAGTTAATAATAGCATAATGTGTTTCCGTTAATCCTTTCATCTATGCTCATGTTTGCAAGCATCTACTAGATACTACTGGAAATGTGCAACTAATGAGATCTAGTTTGACCTTTGGAATTAAGATTTCATTACACTAAAACCAGAGATCACTTTGCTCCCCTGGGTTAAGGACTAGCCTAAAAATTTTTCAACAATATAAAGCATATTAATCGTAAAAATAGGCCAATTTTCCTTTTTTCCACCCAACCATCCTTGAATAATAGAATAATCTTTCATTTCATGATTTGGTATATGAGCTCAAAAGAAACAACTTTGTTGTCTGGCAAGTTCATTCTGCAATGCAGACTGGTGAGGTGGTGTAAAAGAGACAAGCTAGAGGTAGGGAAGTTGCCTGTCTTGGATCTGTAGGAAAAAATAAAACCAGAGAATAGACTTATGCCCTGAATTATGAACATAGGTATCTCCAGGAAAGAGAAAAGAAAAAATGTTTACCTTTATGAGAAGCAGAGACACAATGAAAAAAAGTCAGGGATGTACTTTCTATATTTCCACATGTAGGTCAGGGGTAAGTAGAACAGTGAGCCAGATTGTTGAATACAAATACGTTCCAATGTCTTCTTGCTCACTGACATTTAAAGCAAATGAGCATATGTACAGTGAGACAGTGAGCTCAGAGAAAAATCTACTGAGGTGTGTGCTAATGGAGCTTCTAATCACATCATCTGTCCAGAGACAAGTGCCTCATCAAATCCTCCACAAGATATGGAAAGATAGAGAATACTGAGAGCTAGGTATATGCAGAGACAAGGTCCAATGTGGAAAAGAAAGGTTGCTCATAAAATCCAGTGTCATCATGGACACAGGAAAATAAATTCCATGAACAGAGACATACAAGGCAGAACGCTCACAAGAACAGGGGAATGAGAAAGTGATATGAGGAAAAATGTGTGTGTATGGATGGGTGTATGGAGATAACTCTCTTGAAACCTCATTGTTGTACAACAGACATTAGTTTTAACACTATGCATGTAGAAGGGTGTACATAATAGATGTGGATTAGTAAATGGACAAAGATCCATAGAGAACAGAGAGAAAGATGCAAACTAGGAAGCCAATGTAGTCTTCCAGGGCATGGGAGAAGAATGGCAGGTAATGAATGCTCGTTTGCACATGCACTACTTATGTAGCACACAGGCATATACATACCCATATACTCCATTTGTGCACATCTGTGCATATGCACGCCCATATTCATTCACACATGTATCAACATAAACAAGATAGACTGCATGACATGAATTACTTATATGCATATAAATGTGCATAAAACAAAACAGGAAGAGATGCTCACTAAAAACACTCCATGGAAGCTACCTGCAGAGGGAGAATATCCGATGATTCCTCCTTCCTTAAGCATTCCCAGCACTGTTGAATGATTTAACAGCACACAAATAATATATGAATATTCACATTGTTTGCTTAGTTAGGAAAAACAACTTTATAGTGAAAAAGTCTTCCCTCAGAATCTACACAATTTCACAGCATTAAAGAAGTAGTTGCCAACTGTAGAACATGGCTAGGTCATTTTTTTTTAAATGGGGATATGAGATAGTTTATTCTGGAGCCAAATACGAGCTTAATCTGAATTACAAATGATTGATCAGATGAAATCAGTGAATACCATTCCAATAAAGGTACTCTTTTTTTAAAAAAAAAATATGGTCAAATATGCCTCCAAGGTTCATAAAAGGAACATTATGTCTTATTCAAAAAGTTTCTGTAAAAACAAAATGCCAGGAATTTTGTAAAAGTTCCTATTTTTAGGGCTGGAGAGATGGCTTGGAAGTTAAGGCACCTGCCTGAGAAACCTAAGGACCCAGGTTCAATTCTCCAGGTCCCAAGTTAGCCAGATGCACATCATGGAACATGTGTCTGGAGTTCATTTTCAGTGGCTAGAGGCCCTGTCAGGCCCATTCTCTCTCTCTCTCACCCTCTGTCCATAAATAAAATAATAAAAAATTTAATTCTATTTTTAATAAATAAAAATTAGTTTGGGCCTGGAGAAATGGCTTAGCAGTTAAGGTGCTTGCCTACAAATCCAAAAGATCCAAGTTTGATTCCCTAGGACCCAAGTAAGCCAGATGCACAAAGTGGTACGTGCACCTGGAGTTTGTTTGCAGTGGCTGGATGCCCTGGCACACCCATTCTCTCTCTCTTCCTCTTTCTACATCTCTCTCCCTCTTTCTCTTTCTCTCAAATAAATAAATAAATATTAAAATGCATTTTAAAAATCAGCTTATATTAATTGAAAAGAATAGGATAAAAAAACATAAAATACAACACGGTCTCTACCAAGAAACCCTTCCAACTGTGTCACAAATGCCAACAGAGCCCAGGTGATTATGTTCTCTGATTAAAATGAAGCTAATCTCCAGCACCCTGGCTGCAAGGGACAGTGAAGTTTGCTTGATGAGAGACTGGAAGAGCTTCTGGGAAAGCTATAATTTTCCAAATGAAAGAAACAGACTCATCGCATTCATTATAAAGATTCACTGGGTTTGGAGGTGGTACAACCATTACACAACTATGAGCTCAAAAGTTGCATCAGAAAGATAGAGAAGGAAAGGAGAATTTTTCCCTATCTGGTCACCACATATACCTCCTCTGTTTGTACTCTGCCATCTGAGAACATATAGCTTCTTGTTTGGAAGATGGGACAGAGAGAATACAAGAGCTGAAGGATGGGGAGGAGTGCTATGGAACTCTGGTGTCCAGACACAATACGGCCATTGAACACATGGACTTGGACAAGCTGAGGCTACCTGCACAAGGCCTGAACATGATGGGGCCAGTCAACATTCTGTTATAGATAGAGGAGGGTCCCAGAAGACCACTCCTCTCCCTAATGAGCTACTGAGAGTTACAGTTTATCAGGGAAGGGAGAGTGTCACAGTTATCTTCTCATTGCTGGGACAAACACCCAACCAGAAGCAGCTAAAGGGAGGTAAGGGTTTATTTCAGGCTTGTGTATTCCAGAGGAAGTTCCTTGATGGCTGGTCCACTTCAACATCAACAGTAGAGAGAGAGTGGACAACACCAACAGGCATGAGCAGCCAGAGCACAAACCTGACTCTAAACATGCTTGAGAGCTGGACTCACTATCCACCTCCAGTGACACACCTACTCAGAGGACTTCTGGGGACTCAAGTAGGAAGATTAATCAAAAATCCTCAAGGCCATGGTGGGTATACATTTGCTTCCAAGCCACTACATTCTGCCCCTGGTCACCATAGACTCAGGGTAGTCTCACAAAGTAAATTTCATTCAGTCCAAGTTCAAAGGTCCCTGTAGCCATTATCATCTTTAACACCATTCAATAATCCAAAGAATCATCTCAGGTTAAAGATACTCTCTTAGGGATGGAGAGATAGCTTAGTGGTTAAGGCACTTGCCTGCAAAGCCAAAGGACCAGATGTACAAGATGGTGTATATGTCTGGAGTTTGTTTGCAGCAGCTAGAGGCCCTGACATGCCCCCCTCTCTGTCTCTCTCTCTCTCTCTCTTAAATAACAAAATAAAATATAAAAATTAAAAAAAAAAGCTCTCTCTTAATTGTTAGTCCTATATGTCAAAGCACAAGTTACATACTTACAACCCATAATGGCACAAAGTAAACATTTCCATTACAAGAAAACAAAGAGAAACTGGACCAATGCAGAAATCAATTACCAGTAGACAAATATCAAACATCTGATTATCAAGCCCAGCATCCTTCCCAGCCTTCCAGGAGAAGGGTTACCAATGTCAGCTGTGTGCACACACCTGTGGACCACCAAACAAGCACCTGATTCTCCCAATGTGCCATCAAAAGGCATCCATGAATAGGGGTGCTAGGGACAGTTGCATAGATTGTTCACTGAACAAGCTCAGGGAATACATACAGACTACATTGTGTAGGATGCCTCCCATAGTGAGTAATATGGTGCCTGTGTTCATGAGGAAGCCACTTCTTGATAGCTCAGAACATCTAGTGTCTTCCCAAAATAGAAGAGCACAGATTCTAGGTTATCAGAGAGGCAAAGAAAGAAGGAGAAAGCTCTAAATATGGAAATGAAGATGGAGGTGAATTAAGGTGGTGAGAGATCCATTTCTTGAATGAAGCTCTACATTGGCACTTGGGGATTAGCAGAGGGCAGCAGTGTTCTGGCTTTTGTATTTAGTCTTCCCTTCAGTGGACCATTGTACTGGGACCAGTGGCCTCAGCTCAGACATGCTCCAGTATTCCCTGCAAACCAGTTTCACATCAACTCGGGATAATGTTTGGTCTGGTGTTTAACACTATTGGCAAAATAATGACAGATTGTACAGCTTGTTGCTCACCAACCTATTGTCAAGGCTTGGTACACAGCAGAAGTGAGCCTCAACTTATGGAAGTCCAGGTAAGTGCATTGTAATTTGAAAATACCATAAGTAAGAAATGTATTCATATGCCTAACCCACTGAATGATATAGCTTAGCCTAATCTACTTTAGATATATATACACACACATATATTACCCTAAAGTTGGTCAAAATAATTTGTAGCTATGTTAGCCCAATTGCAGTCTCTGTGACAAAATACTAACAAAGCTAAACTTATAGGGAGGACACATTCATATGGGTTTTTAGTTTGGGAAGTTTCCATCAATAATCAGTGTGATTCATTGTTTTGGAACCTTTTGTATGAACACAGTACATCATAGCAGGGAGCATAATGGGTGGAAGCAAAGAAAGAGTGGAAGAAACCTGAGTCCCAATATTTCCTTCATGGCCATGCCATAACTTTCTACCTTTAGGCTCTCCCTCCTAAAGGTTCTACCACCTCCTAGCAGTACCCCAGACTGGACACTAGCCTTCTCCAAATGGGCTCTTCAAGATCTGGGCCTTAGAAAACACAGGGTTGTCAAATATATCACATAACAGGCTAAATACTGCATTGAAAGTGAAAACTAGAATGTCTTCAAGGGTGTGATTTCATGACATCATAAAATGGAAAAATACCAGGTCAAAACATTACAAGTCCAGGACTGTCTGTATATCTGCAGTTGAAATTGGTCCTAAAAGGGGCTTGTCTTATTTTATATCTCAATAAAGCACTGATTATTTCTAACAAGCTCATTTGGAATGACAGCTCACATTAGGTTAAAGTAATCATATAACATTAGTAGTACATAATGTTCAGTTTGAGTAATTTTCTTAAAAAAGATAATAGAAATCTTCTAAAATAGCCCTCACATGGCTTTCATTTCTGTGGTCATGATAACATAAGAGTAAAGAGTAGAAACCAATTGTTTCATTACAGGGTATTGAGTGTGTATCTGAAGCCAAGATACCCTATTTTCACTGTTCTGTGTTAACCTAAGCAGTAGGAAACTGAACTCCAAGACTGAGAAGCCCTTAAGCCACAGGGTCTCACTCCCAGCCCTGCTAACATTTCAGATTGGATAGCTCTGTGGTTGAGGCCATCCTGTGTGCTATGGGATGTTTAGCAGCATCTCTGGGCTGTACCCACCAGGTGCCCATAGCAGCTCTCCTCCTAGTTAAGACCATCAGAGTGCAAGTTTCCTTGGATAAAGGAGGAAGACAGCAATGTTGTCCCGAGTGGAGAATCAGTACTCTGCCCAGAAACACAGATGGAGCCTCCTCTTTAATATACCAGGTGGACAATAAGCCCTTTGCCTGGAAGGGCAATCAAGACCTCATTAGCTTTCGTGTTCATTATCATTATCATGTGATCTATCTTACTACAATGACATTATACTAGCCTTTTCCAAAACAAAGGATCTTGGGGCTGAATATGTAGGTCTGTTGTTAGCATGCTTGCTTAACATGCACAAAGCCCTAAATTTAATCCCAATACCACATTTGACATTTGTATTGACATAAGTCTGTAATCCCATCACTGTGAAGGTGGAGGCAGGAGGATCAGAAGTTCAGTGTCATCCTTGGGTCATAGTGAGTTTGAGGCCAGCCTGGGACTCTATGTGTGGTACTTTAAATGTGATTGTTTGAATGTGTGGTCCCATAGACTCAGGTCTTTTATTAAAATTGAGCCCCTAGCCATAGATTCCTGATACAGGGAGCACATCACTGGGGGCAGATCTTGAATGCAGCTCTAAGGTGTGGGGAAAGAGGTCTGACGATGTTGTGGTGCTGGCAGTTTTGGATGCATCCCTCCGCTATGATCTATGGAAGTGAGCCAGCTTTTTCGGCCATAATTGAGCTTCCTCTGGAAGCTGTAAGCCTGAAATAAACACCTTCCTCCTGCAAGCTGCTTTTGGTAGGGTGTTTGTCCCAGAAACAAGAAGCTGACTGAAACAACCTGCTTTCTCAAATATCACTTCCATCCTACAGAGTATATTCTATACTTTTGCCCTCACTTTTAATAAATCTATCCATTTGCTACTACTACTATGTGTCTTGTTCAAATTTTTGTTTGAGGCACAAAGAATTTGGACATCACATCATAGAACACCCCAAAACTCTCTCTGGTATTATGTTTGGCTGATCCACCCAAGAACTCACCCTGGTGGGCTTTGGCTAAGCTAAATGACACTCATCCGCAATCACATGGGCAACCAGGTACCCTAAAAGCCATCTAACTCCAAATGGTACCTCAGTATGGCTTCAGAATGGTTCTGAAGCATGGTTCATTATTCCAGTTGTCTTTAAAGCATCATCTTAAACAAGAATTCCATGACTCAGAGATGGCATTTTGTTAGGGGCCATGGCATTACCCTAGGGCAAGGATGGAAGAGGCTTCATTCCAGGGTAGGGACAACAGCCCCTCCTCTGCAGGGAGTAACTATAGAATGATTTTCACCCTTATGCATCCCTAATGAAGTAGGGAAAGAGGCCTGTCATGGAGGAGTTAAGGGACATGGCTCCTTGCCAGTAGAGCAACACTCAGCACCTATCTACCTGTTCATCCATGTGGAGTACCTCCCCTTGAGAAAATATGTAGAAGGTAGCACAGTGAGGGCCAACTTGTTCATGAAATGATCTGACAAGGGAAAAAAACCGATGTACCATCTTATGCATAATCAGACATGTATTGAAATAAGAGGCCCCATGGGAAAGGGCAAGCACAATGAACCAAGGCTTGTGTAACCTATGACTGTCAATCAAACCAGAAGACTCCCCATACTCCCCACCTAACAGTCAACTCCTCCTCTTTCTCAACCTCCCATGCTCTACCTCTTCTTCAAGAACACAGAAAAGGAAGCCTTGAAAATAATCCAGTGCTTTATTTCAGGTACATTCTTGCTCAAAACCCATTTGTATCCTGTGGGCTATATCCTATGCTTTGATTTTCACTTTTAATAAAACTGTCCATTTTGCTTTAAAATAAGGACCACATCTGCCTTCTTTCCCTCCAACAGTGTGGGATAATTGTGCAGCCCTGAATTTGTGTCACCTTGCAGTAGGTTTTATTACTTTAAATCATATACTTTAGGGATAAGAAAGACATTAATCTACTGGGGTGATATTATTTGCAAAAAAGGAACTCCACCCAGGGCATTGCTTTCTTGAGTCATGGTAGATGTGTCAAAGAAACCAAAGTACTGAGATCAAGGATTCACAGAGAGCAGGCAAGACTCTTCTCTTCTACACTGCAAATTAAAGGCACCAGCTGGTGGTACATAACATATAACATATAACATATAACATATAACATATAACATATAACAATGAAGTTGTGTTACTTTAAGTATGTTGGTTAATACTGTTAACACAGTTGTTTCTGACACCACTACAAGCTTGGCTTATTCAATAAGATAAATAAAAAATATTTATGCTAATAAATTTCATCTAAAAATTAAAGGTCAGGAAAATCAAATCAAGATCAAATTTTCATATTGATCTCTTAAGAATTTTTGAACCTCAAATTCAGCGTACTCTTAAAGGGGCTTATCATAAAATAAAGTCACTTGTGAAAGCCTTGAGTCATATTTAAACATTTTGTTTGCTTTTGCTTTTTGTTTATGCAGTTTTTGAATGTCAAACAAGTTATTAATTTGTTAATGAAAATAACTACAATAAGGGAAGAAATATACATCCATTAAACTAAAATCTAAATATCTAAGACTATTGGAAAGGGCTTTTGTATGTGTATATATGTGTGGCATAGTGTCTACTCATAGTATTGTGAGTATGTATATGCATGTGTATGCAGATGTACATAGCCTGTGTTTTGGCCTATATTGAGAACAATAATATTATCATCCATGTGTTAAGCAGTATGAAGGAGAAATTGAAGAAAAATAGCTTCTTTCAGGCAGTTTCAATTAGGAACAAAGACCCAAAAAGAACTGATGCTACTTCACCTTAGCATAAATGGAACCCATGTCTGATGGAGCCTCATCAGCAATGGCTGCTGTCTGCCCCTGCTGCCCTGCCCGTCCGTCATCTATCATTTTACGTAGATGTGCGGCTTTCACTCCCCAGGTGGGCTGGCCCAGGAGCCTGCCCCTTTCAGTCTACAAACCAAATGTGTCTTCCCTTTGCAAACCTGAATTTGATGGAAAAGTACATTTCAATCACTGATAAAGGCTGTTCCAGCCTTCCTCCCCTCTCTGCATACTCTTGCTCAGCTCTGTGAGCTCTGCTTGGATACACACAAGCACCTCCCCTCTCAAGCAGCCTGGCTGGGTGGGGAGGGGAGAGTAGAACATTGCTTCTTGGTCTGAGTAGTTTTTCTGATTGTCTCAGCTTTATACTTTGTGGTAAGTGCTCACCTTAGTTGCAGGTATGATTTTCCTCTGTTCTCTGAATCTACCACATACATATTTCCCTTATACTATAGATCTTACATGTGGCTGTTTCTCTAGCTCTGGGTCTGCTATCTGTATAATTTCCTACTTTTCATGTGCTTACAACTTTGCTCTAGCTTTCTTCCTACATCCTAATTCCCTTAAATAACCCCCACAATTTGGGATTTCTTCCTAAATAAATTTGATAATTCCTCATCTATCCTCCTTGAGTTTGTTTTTATCAGTTCTTTGTTAAAAATAAGACTGAACCCAAAGCTGGTGTCCATAAAGTTAGGAGAACCCTCCTGAACCCCCTAATCCTGCATCAGGTATATTTAATTTTTTGTTAATCCTCACATATTGCATCCTCACAGCTGTCCACTTTTTTTAAATGACCCTATTTTACAGATGATGGTGTTAAGGGCCTGAAAGATTGGCTGTCTGCCTTAGAAGCTAATGTAGGCCAGGTAGTTCAGAGGCCATGCCCAACTACACTGAATCTAAGGTTCAGCATGGGTGTGTATCAGTGAGGACTGTAAAATGGATGGCAGAGAAAATTAGAAACTTTCATAGTATCCATCCTTCCTGCCCATTTGAATGTCCTCAGAGCCAACTAATCTCATATAATTGAACACACAAACATCATTTCTCCTAAATGGAAAATTCCCAGAGCCAGGAAGTACAGAAGAGATGAGGCCAACTCTTCATTGTCATACAGGACAAAAAATGCTCTCTAAGTCTTTATTTCATATACTTCACTGCCATTCCATGGGTCATGTTCATTCTAGAAGCAAGTTTCTGAGTCATTTTTCTTGTTTGCATAGTTACCTCTAAGCTTAGCATCTTTCTTATCCAGTATATAATTATGATGTCCCAAATGACTCTGCTTTTGAATGAAAAAGGCCTTTTCTTGCCTTCCCTGAAAGCAGATATTTAGCATCTATTGGTATCCATGCAGGGTTGGTTCCAGGATCCTCCCTCAGTTACTAAAATCTGCACATGCGTGAAGTCAAATTGGCCCAGTATTTGCATAGAACCTGTATATATCCTTCCATATGCTTTAGACCATCTGTAGATTACTAAACCCTTAACATAATATAAATGCTATATAAATAGTTATGGTAATGCATTGTTTAAGGAATAATAGCAAGAAATAAAATGTAGACATTTTTATTTTCTGAATAATTTTCAGTCGACAAATGGGTTGGTAAGTGATGAGTTCTGCAGTCTTTTCGGTATTTTCTGGGTAAACTCTAAATTCCATTAAGAATGAAATTTAGTTTTCTTTTATGCCATTGGATAGATTTTTTAAAAATATTTTCATTTATTTGCAAGCAAAAAGACAGACAGTGAATGTACCAGATCATCCAGCTGCTGCAAACAAACTCCACGCAGACATGCAACTTTTTGCATCTGGATTTGCATGGGTACTGAGAAATCACACCCAGGTCATTGGGCTTTGCAGGCATATTACCTAACCACTGATTCATCTCTCTAACCCCCAAATAGGATAGATTTTAAACAATAATTTAACTTTATTTATTTTGTTATTTTACTTAGATACTGAAATTGTTACCTTGAATAACAAAACAAAAAAAAAATCTTTTTTTTCTGAATAATCAATGTTTTTGTCACATGCTTATTTATGCAATGATAAAAGTATAAAATATATAATTCCAAAATGAGGAAAAATTAAAAATTAAATATGTATGTATTTGCTTGTGTGTGTGTGTATGTATGTATGTATGAATGCATGCATGCATTTGAGGACAGGATTTCACTATGTGTCCAAGCTGTCCTGTGGCTCACTATGTCTTTCAGGTTTATCCCAAACTTATCATGGTCCTGTTACAGCTTCCTAAGCATTAGGATTTCCAGCATATGCAGCCATATCTGACTTCATTTTTATATAGCATATCACCAATCATTTATTATCTTAAAAATTAAGTTGATTTTTTTAAAACACAGCATCGCCACCTAGTGGTCTCAGAAATAACAGAATCGTTACTTGGAAGTTGGACCATGGAAGAATTTTACCTTAAATCTTATCCTAACCAAGCCGAATATAATAAATACACACATGCATAAGTAAAGCGGCCAGTGGATCCAAACATGGCAGAAGCCATGAGTGGGAGACAGTGGGGAGAGCTGGGCTCTGCACATAATGGGCAAGATTTCCATTAGAAAAGACAAGCAGTGGCTTATAGCAAGATGAAAGTTAGAAATATGGTCTCCTTGATGAAGATAAATTAATTCCAGGAATGTATATTAGCTAAAATATTGTAGATGCTGCCTATTTTTTCTTTATTAGGGTATAAGTACACAGAGACTCCTGAATCCTTTACCCTTAGAATAATATCCACTTTACTCTTGAAGAACACTTGTTTGTCACCAGTCATTTCAGAGGTCCCTGTCCAGTAATGTTGTCAGGCTGATCTTAATGAACTTTTCAAGGTGTTCAGAGTCCAAAAAGGATGGAGCTTAGAAAGTGCACCAAGTTCATTGGATAGACTGTCACTAGTACTGCAGTTTCTCATTAAGCTAATGTAAATATGTATAGCTGTGATTTTTTTCTAAGTCTTGCTCCTGTTAAAACCTGGCATTAAGGCAAGTATGAGTGTTTAGGAGAAAGACTAATTCTCATGTGCTTTGAACTTCTTAACTACTTCAATCTACCAAGAAGGGAATGTGAGTTGTCAATGACCACGTTCCTTCTCAGTATAACTTAAGGTTATTTAAAATGCTGTGCATCTGTATATCACCTTCATGAGACGAACTAGCCAGGTTTCGGTCTCTCTAGACTCCCTTATAACTCCAGGACCAGCTAGATAATTTACAGAGCTGAGTACAAGATGGAAAATGTGTAGCCCCTTGAAAAAGCTACTAACAATTTCGGCCTATAACAGCAGCACATAAGCAACAGTGAATCCCTTGGGAGCAAAGGGCTTTGTGTGACTCTACGGGACACACATCCATGAATCCAGTCTTAATCACATAGAAAGCTGCTCCACTCCCACTTTAAACCTATCATCTGTAGAGGCCAAGATCACAATTACTCTTTACTTATCCAACAAAGTCTTCTCAAGGACCAGATTCTTGGTACCCTAAGACACTGTCCCCATGAGACTTCATTCTACCTTCTCCATGAATCTCCATGGCTGTGGCCACACTTCTTCTAACTTTCCATATCACCATTACCAATGGGCATATCTCAGCATTTTCTTGCATTAGTGCAGTTCATACTCACTCAGTTTTCACATCATCAGCCACAGCATAGTCACCCTGAGGCCAAGAAGCTTAGAGTATTATTTCTTTACACTGTTCACTGAGTCTACACTGAGCCAGATATTGATAAATGCTTAGTAAGTGATTCCCTGGTTGGACAGAAAGAAACTGAAAATAAATGCCCAGATCTATAGGGTTCCAGATTGTTCTCATTCAAGTGAGGGCATCTGCCTTCTGTTTTGCTGTGTAGATTGAACTTGTTTTCTCACATAGTCAATCAATAGTGATATACTGTGTACCTGTTCTGTGCACATTACGATACTAAGTATTGGAACTATAATGGTAAAGAAAATGAATAAGGTCACTGCCTTCACAAAACTCCCAGTAGATATAACTTTACATTTCATCCTAAACTTGGCCAAAACCTCTTTGAAGGCATGAGTCTGTGCACAGATTTAAATGCCAACATACATTTTCCTTCCTCCAAATTAATTTGATTTATAACAAATACCAAGGGAAAGTGAGTTCATTATCAAAATTTTAACATTCTCCAACTGTATTCTATAGCTCCAAGGTTAATCATTTGCAATCTTTTACTGGAGATTTAGTGCGAACATCTCCAATCATTTTCTGAAATGACAAAGGCGTTAAATGCCCACATCCATGGGAAAAACACTTAGAAAAATGTGGTACATTGGGCTGGAGGATGGCTTACTGGTTAAGGTGCTTGCCTGCAAAGCCAAAGGACCCAGGTTCGATTCCCCAGGACCCACATAAGCCAGATGCACTAGGGGGAGCATGCATCTGGAGTTTGTTTGCAGTGGCTGGAGGCCCTGGCACTCCCATTCTGTCTCTCTCTCTCTCTCTCTCTCTCTCTCTCTCTCTCTCTCTCTTTCTCTCTCATCTCTTTCATAAATAAATAAAAATAAAATATTTTTTAAATGTGGTACATTTATCTGCAAGTGTGAGATCAAGTTGCCTATTGGGTTAGCCACTTCTGCGACATTAGAGAAGAGTCTCTTCCATTATTCTCTTCTTGTTTCCAGTACCTTACTGGCAATTTTGACACTGTTTGTTGATAGATTCATCACCTTAATTCCCTGTTCTCATGTTCACATAGCATTCTCTTTGTGTGCATGTTTGTGTTCAAATCTCCCTTTATAAGGACACAATCATTTTGCAGTAGAGATCAGCTTTATGTATGTACTTATCTTTACTAAGTACCACTGCAAAACACTATTTCCAATACAGGAAAAAACTGTTAATGTGGTTATTGGTGAATCAAACTCAGGAGGTCTCAGGCCCCCTGAAGCCCTCATTCTTAGACAGGAAGCCCTTTTACCCATGGAGCCATGTCTCCAATCTCTTCCTTTGCTTTTGAATAATGATTCTTCTCAGTTTTTAAATGTACCAGAACAAAAATTACTGAGAAATACAGTTCTTAATGGTAGTGTTAAATCAACTTACACCAAGGTCCTTTACCATTCCCTTGAAACCCTCCTCTAATGTGGGCAGTTGTAGCCTGCCACCCTGCATTTGAATTCTGCTCTGTCGAGACCAACCCACTGAGCTATGGTGCTCTGTTACACAGCTCATAAGCCAAGCTTCACTCAAGTGCCCTCACAAGAATTCACTAAGGAACTAAACTCTGCTATAGAAACAATTTGAAGAAGGAGTACTTTCTTTCAACATGTCAGTTCATGTTAAGTGAACCCGGGTGGTAGAAATCAAGAGGCTGTCAGGCCAGCTCAATAATTCACAAACTTAACCAAAAATTTGTATGTACGTCATTTCAGAGCATACAGAGCTTGTGAGAGGGAATGGCGTCTTTTTACTCCTTCTGTAGTACTTCTAGAAAAGCTTTGGGATGTGCCCTAACCCACACAAATTATACTGCACTCTGAAAATTCTCATGTTTCCCTTTTTTCCAATGTGATCATTTACATGGCATTATGGACATGAGCACCCAGAGAACCTGTGAATTTATAAATCTACTAGGAGCCAAAAGATACCTGAGACTATCCAGGTAAGTAATGGAGTGAAAACTGAACAGTCTCACTTGAAAAAAGTCACTTCTAGGGGGATGCAGTTATTCTGCCTAACCCTGTTCCCACACCCAGGGAAGCAGGCAGGACTCTGGACTATGGAAGTGCCTCCAGGGCTCACAAGAATTCACTAAGGAACTAAACTCTGCTATAGAAACAATTTGAAGAAGGAGTACTTTCTTTCAACATGTCAGTTCATGTTAAGTGAACCCGGGGTGGTAGAAATCAAGAGGCTGTCAGGCCAGCTCAATAATTCACAAACTTAACCAAAAATTTGTATGTACGTCATTTCAGAGCATACAGAGCTTGTGAGAGGGAATGGCGTCTTTTTACTCCTTCTGTAGTACTTCTAGAAAAGCTTTGGGATGTGCCCATAACCCACACAAATTATACTGCACTCTGAAAATTCTCATGTTTCCCTTTTTTCCAATGTGATCATTTACATGGCATTATGGACATGAGCACCCAGAGAACCTGTGAATTTATAAATCTACTAGGAGCCAAAAGATACCTGAGAACATAGATAGATAGATAGATAGATAGATAGATAGATAGATAGATAGATAGATAGATAGATAGATAGATAGATAGATAGATAGATAGATAGATAGATAGATAGATAGATAGATAGATAGATAGATAGATAGATAGATAGATAGATAGATAGATAGATAGATAGATAGATAGATAGATAGATAGATAGATAGATAGATAGATAGATAGATAGATAGATAGATAGATAGATAGATAGATAGATAGATAGATAGATAGATAGATAGATAGATAGATAGATAGATAGATAGATAGATAGATAGATAGATAGATAGATAGATAGATAGATAGATAGATAGATAGATAGATAGATAGATAGATAGATAGATAGATAGATAGATAGATAGATAGATAGATAGATAGATAGATAGATAGATAGATAGATAGATAGATAGATAGATAGATAGATAGATAGATAGATAGATAGATAGATAGATAGATAGATAGATAGATAGATAGATAGATAGATAGATAGATAGATAGATAGATAGATAGATAGATAGATAGATAGATAGATAGATAGATAGATAGATAGATAGATAGATAGATAGATAGATAGATAGATAGATAGATAGATAGATAGATAGATAGATAGATAGATAGATAGATAGATAGATAGATAGATAGATAGATAGATAGATAGATAGATAGATAGATAGATAGATAGATAGATAGATAGATAGATAGATAGATAGATAGATAGATAGATAGATAGATAGATAGATAGATAGATAGATAGATAGATAGATAGATAGATAGATAGATAGATAGATAGATAGATAGATAGATAGATAGATAGATAGATAGATAGATAGATAGATAGATAGATAGATAGATAGATAGATAGATAGATAGATAGATAGATAGATAGATAGATAGATAGATAGATAGATAGATAGATAGATAGATAGATAGATAGATAGATAGATAGATAGATAGATAGATAGATAGATAGATAGATAGATAGTAGGTAGATAGATCGATAGATAGATAGATAGATAGATAGATATCTTCACATTCATGTGTTAGTGTGCACATGTATTACTCTAATTCTGTGGAAAGTACTAGAAGCAATGACACTCAGTAGTGATGAACAGAATACTCAGATCTTATTTCTGAACACCTTTCACCAATAAAAAGGGAACAGGGCTATATGAGAAGTGATTGGTTCTATCAATAGTATTGTGAAAATACAATATGAGGATGAACTATCTGGAGCTATCAGAGATTCAGAATGTATTAATAAAAAAAAGATAGCATCCTGCAGACAGACCATGGAAGCCACCTGAATCCAGAGATCCATGTACCAAAGATGCAATGATCAGAGGGGGAAAAAAAGGATAGGGTTGGACTTTAACACATAGAATACATGAAATACTCATGAACCCTTGCTTATATAAATAGCTAAAACTGATATAATAAATTAGTAAATGGAGAAGAAAGCTTTTCCAATCAAATCCCAATTAGTCAGCATATAAGAAAAAAAGGGACATATAAAATCACCATTAGGCAAACAAGACAGTAATAATTATGGTAGAAAAGGTCTATTAATGGATGCTAAAGTTATAGGCAAAGGTTTCAGGAGAAATAGGGTTTACCTCGTCATTCTGCATTTTCTACAAGGCATTTATCAACTTCAAAGGGAAGGGAAGCCACTTTACCAATAAACCCTTCTTCAAGATACCAAGACCAATGTCTTCAGTAATCAGAACTTGAAGCCTAGAACTTGTGATGTGGTATAATGAGAGAAAGAAAACTGCAGGAAGGAACATTCTTGATAAACTTCAGGAAGGAACATTCTTGATAAAAGTGTATAGCTTTAGGAAAATCAGGAGGACACTTGAGCACACCAAACAGACAGGCATTGAACGAATGCCAAAGTTCTTTAAATGTGCCCAAGCCATGAACAGAACAATCGAGTTCATACAGGTTTAAAGGAGGACAGAGAAACAAATGAAACATAATATGGAGTTTGGAGAGGGATTCTGAAACTTGGGGAGGAAACAATTAGAATGAAGTCTTTACTTTGTTAAGAAAATGCTAATATCAGTTTCTTAGTTTTATAATTGTGCTACAGTTATATAAGATGTTCACATTAGAGAAGGTTGTGTGAGATATGAAGGAATCTCTTCTATTATATAGACTTCTCTACAAGGGTAAAATTAGCTCAAATAAAACATACTTTAAGGGCTCAAGAAATGGCTAAGCAGTTAAGATGTTTGCCTGCAAAGCCTAAGAACTCATGTTCAACTTTCTATGTCCTACATAAGCCAGACATACAGTGATGCAAGTATGCAATGTCACACATGTGCACAAAAGAGCACACATGTCTGGAATTCAGTTGCAGTAGAAGGAGGCCCTGCTGCACAAATTCTCTCTCTCTCTCTCTCTCTCTCCCTCCCCATCTTATAAAAAAGGCCAGTCTGTTATACTTTCCTCAAAATAAAATGTACTTTAAAAGTAAGTCAATTTGTATAAAGAAAAACTACTGATTTTTATGCATTGATTTTGTATCCTGCTACTTTGCTGAAGGAGTTAATCACCTTAAAGAGTTTTGGGATGGAAGCTCTCTGGTCTCTTACGTATAGAGTCATGTCATCTGTGAATAGAGCTAACTTAACATCTTCCTTTGCAAATTGTATCCCTTTTATTTCTTTCTCCTGTCTTATTGTTTGAGCTAGGACTTCCAGAACTATATTGAAAAGCAGAGGTGAGAGTGGACAACCCTGTCTTGTTCCTGATCTCAATGGGAACTCCTCCAACCTCTCTCCATTAAGTATTATTTGGGCTTTACATGCTTTATATATAGCCTTTACTAGGTTGAGATATAAACCGACCATGCCAGTTCTCTCCAATGTTTTGATCATGAAGTGATGATGTACTTTGTCAGTCCTTTTCTGCATCTATCAAAATGATTATGTGGTTATTGTGAAACTAAGAATAATTGGGGAAACAAGGAAGAGTGCTGTTTCTTGGTGAACCTTGTACCAGCACAATGGCGAAGGAGATCAACACAGAGAACAATCAACTCCTACCAAACCAGATATCCAGAGACACAGAAGCTCCTAAGACATCATCACTGAAACAGACCTAAAATGAACCCAACATGGCTCAGGGAAATTTTCAGAAGAGGGGGTGGAAAGAATGTCAGATCCATACATTAGGTCATGATACACAGAGACATTGCCTCCTACCCATAACTGATGGCTTACCCCACAATGCACGACCCATATTCCACAACAAGGAGGGTCCCTGCAGAGAAGGGCAGTCAGGGAGGAGGCTAACAATGGTACCAACTTGACTGTATTCACTGAGTATAAAGCAAATTTTTTAAAAAGTAAGTCAAAGCACTGTTGCATTGATAGCTATGCTCATTCAAGGGTCATTACTGCCTTGTTTATTTTAAAGTCTAGGTTGAAAACTTGTCTTTGAGCCATGTGGTCCAAAGAAAACAGGTTTCCCATTCTGAGAGAGCTGAATTAAGAGAGTGCTGAAATGTCTATGATCTGGCAATTTCCTCTTCAGCTACAAAGTGCTGCCACCCACCATTGGCTCAATTTGCCATATGCTCTGTTATCTTTTACTTCTATAAAATGTGTTCTGCGCTCCCTGTTTTATTGGACTTCTAATTTTACTGTAGGTGGAAGGGCTAAATCCATTTTATGGCTTGCCTAACAGAATAGTGATGTTTGCTTTTTTGCTGCTTAATCCCAAACAAATAACAAATAACCACACAGCAGCAATTTCTTTCTCATAAGTTAAGGTCAATGCAGAGATAATTCTCTGCCAGACAGTCAGGTGGAAGCTGCTAAGTGCACGGGCTGTCATAAATCAGACACCCACTGCACTGGACAGAGGGCATTTCATGTACATGGTGTTTACTACAGGGAGCTGACTTTGAGATGAGTTCTGCATGGAAATGACCTTGCTCTAAGACTCTGGAAGAAGATGATGAAGCAGGTGAGAGGGGGGAGAGGTGAGACAAAAGTGAAAAGGCACAGTAAAGGCAACTATGTTTTAAGAAGACAGACATACCAGCTTGGGCACAGCTCTCACTGTAAAGTACTTTTGTTCGCATTATCTTACTTGACATAACAGAATTTTCTGTGGTGCATTTTATCACTATTATATAAATAATAAAGTTGAGATCTTGAGAAGATCAAGAAGCCATAGACCATTTTCAGAGACCTATTCAGAACAAAGAACAGATGGAGCCAGAACCAACATTTATTTTGATAGCCTTCAATATTTCTAACAGAAACTATTATTTTCTTTCCTAAAAAGTCACTTCCATATAGCACATGATGTCATCAAGGTACTCAGAAAACTGTTCTCTACAGTAGATGCCATTTCCAACTCCCCTACTCTCCTTCCATCCTCATAGCTACATCCTCTCAGGGCTTTCCATTGGCCTATGGATGCTTCACAGCTGAGAGCAGAATTGAAATAAAGCAGCCCTGAACCCTGGCAAAATGATGGCAGACAAAGGTGATAATAGACAAAGGTGATGAGGGGCAAAGATGATGATGGGCAAAGGTGGTGATGGGCAAAGGCGATAGTGGGCAAAGGTGATGATGGGCAAAGGTGATGCTGCAGGGCTTTCCCACTGATACTGGCTAACACTGACTCACTTTCTAGGATGAATTTTCTCATCATGTTATTCTCATCCAGTAAATATCTATGCTCCCCCCCAATGAAAATCCTCATACTTATACCATCTCTTCCTGCACTTGGATGTGCCTGTGAGTGAACAAGAGATGTCTGTGGCTGGAAGCCATAGAGTTCAAGGAAGTTGGCAGAATCCCCCTAAGTCACATCATCAATCCAGATGTCAGGGAGAGAAATGGGCAAGGGAAGTGTTGGCTCTGGATCTTGTTTGAGATTAAGAGAATATGGACAGAATTCTGTTCTTAGAAGTACAAGGAGCTAACGGGAGTAAGTGATCCTATCACAACCACACCAGGGGTCTGTCCTGGTCTCCAGCATGTCTCACAAGGCCTTCTCCTTCCACCAGAGTTGTGATGATGTTTAAAGGAGATAGTTCACCAAGAAAGTATGGCTTGATCTTAAAATATTGGCACATGCTAATGGTTGTTAATTCTATTTCTCAAAATTATATATAGATGATGTTAACTGTGATGATTTACATTATGATAATCTAAATTTACAATGGCATGACAGCAATATGAATTCAACTGAAACCATACTTACATTCTTGAATTTTGATTTTTTTTCCAGGCAAGTGATATATGGTCCAATATTCTCTTGAAACACTAGGCAGCACCAGTGATCAAAAATGGAAGGGGAGAGACTAGTTCATGCATTATACTGCCCAGCTTGGATGTGTGGCAGCATAGATGGAGTCCATACATTTTAATCTGACATCATTTTCAACCACTGATGGGTCTTTCAACATATAATCCCACTGTAAGTTGGGGAGTGTCTACATTTGGATTGTGTTTGTACAGATGTCAATGTTAATGTGCATGTTCAGGAAAGAGTCCAGAATGCAGAGTTGATATTTATTCCTTCCTATTACAGACTGCAAAATTGATTTTCTCAAATAAAATTTTCTCAAATAAAATTCTTGCCCACCAAACTAAGGCTAAAGAATGGTTATGTCTTAAGCATATGGTCCATGCTGTGGTTCTACCTCACTGTAAACTTCTTTCAGTTTGGAAGCACACATGAAAACAGGTGTTCAGGGTGCAGAAATGCATGCTCTCTGGGGATTCTGAGAGGCCCTGTGCTCTTCATTCTTCTGTCAATCATATGTTTCATTTTTCCCTGATGATTGGGCAACCTTGACTATTGTCAGTGAAGATGCTGGTTGCTTCTAGTGTGAATACTAAAGCCACCTGACTGAATATTTCTTCACTCTTGAGATTCAACTGGTGATTTACATTTGAAAATGCATAAATAATAATGTGTAATAAAGAAGACTCTAAGGTAGGTTTGAACTTTCTATTTTAAAAATTACAAAATAGGGCTGGAGGGATAGATGATAAACACAAGAATCCCACTTTAGATATGTGGATAGAGATGAATGATAAATACAAGAATCCCACTTTCAATATGCAGATATCGGTTGATGATACAACAAAGGTAAAGGGATGGACACAACCTGCCATGACCTTGTCAGTCAAAAGAAAGAGGAGTAGGTGATAAGTTCTAATGAGGCCAACTTCAGAGAAAGAAAATTATCAGCATAAAGCACTATATCACAATGATACAGGGATAAATTCCCCAGGAGGTTATAGAAATTTTTAATTTTAATATATCTAGCAATAAAGCTTCAAGATATATAAGCAAAAGACTGATAAAACTTCAAGCAAGTACAGACACATCCACTAGTATAGGTTAAAGCTGTCAGCACCACTCTGTCAGCAATGGACAGATCCAGTGGGCAGGAAATGAGTGACAATGTAGTTAAACTGTACACTACAAACAGAACATAACTGACATTTACAAAATACTTAGCCCATAAAAATGGCAAACATGTTTTCTCGTGCTCACATGAGATGTTCACTGAGGCAGACTACTTTCTGAACCAAAGCACACCTAAACATGTTTAAAAGAACAGACATTGTCATGGTTCATCTTCATTGTTAAGTTGACTGGTTTTAGAATCCACATGGAAGTACACCTCTGGGTATGTTTACAGAGAGAACTAAGAAGGGAAGACAACCTGAGTGTGAGTGGCATCATCCCATGGACTGGGGTTCACAACTAAGAGAGGAAAGTGAGCTGGATACCGGCCTGCCCATCTCTGTGCTTCCTGAGTATGGAGGCAATGCAGCCAGCTGCTGCGAGCTCCTGTAGCCATCACTTCCCCGCTGGAATGGACTGCAAGCTCACACTCTTAGCCAGAATGAAGGCTTCCTTTAGTTGCTTTTGTCAGGTCTTTGTCACAGCAGAGAGCAAAGTAACTAAATACAAACATGCAAAAAATACTCTCAGATCATACAGCACTAAACTAGACATCAGTAACAGAAAGAACACTAGAGAATTCCAAAATATGCAGTGATCTCACAGCACATATTTACATGGCAAATAATCATAAAAGTCTCATGAGCAACTTTAAAAACAGTTTTGAATCAAATGAAAAGTGTGACCTGCTGAAGCTTGTGGGATGCAGTGGAAGCACTCACTTAAAGGAAAGTTCATTACTACCATCAATTGTGGGCTACAAGAGGGCCTACACCTATTAAATTCTCTATTAAAAAAAAAAGTAAGTGTTACCACTGAATGTGAGTATTAGGGAAGAAAAATCTGGGAACAGTGTGGTGGTTTGATTCAGGTGTCCCCCATAAACTTAGGTTTTCTGAATGTTAAGTTTCCAGATGACAACAATTTGAGAATTAAAGCCTTTCGTTTTTTTTTTTTTTTTTTTTTTTTGAGGTAGGGTCTCACTCTATCCCAGGCTGACCTGGATTTTACTATGTAGTCTCATGGTGGCCTTGAACTCATGGCGAACCTCCTACCTCTGCTTCTGAAGTTGCTGGGATTAAAGGCATGCTCCACTATACCTGGCTTAAAGCTGTGGCTGTGCATTGTTGGGGGTGAGGGGCTGGCTTATGAATGTTACAACCCACTTCCTCTTGCCAGTGTTTGGCATACTCCCCTGTTGCTGTTGTCTATCTGATGTTGGCCAGGAGGTGAAGTCCACCTCTGCTCATGCCATCATTTTCCCCTGCCATCATGGAGCTTTCCCTCAAGTCTGTAAACCAAAATACACCTTTTTTTTTTTCCCACAAGCTGCTCTTGGTTGGGTGACTGCAACAATCAGGAACATAAGTTTTTACCTCAGAGAACTACAATAAAATAGATGACAATCATACTCAGTGTGTGAAGTGCCTTCCTTGCGAGCATGAAGAACTGAGTTCAAACCCCTAGTACTGACTGTAAAATTCCAGACATGACAATATGCACCTGTAATCCCAAACCTGAGAAGGCAGAGATAGGATGATGTCTAGGACTTGCTGGCTAGCTTGTCTACCTAAACCAGTGAGCTGTAGGTAGGTTCAACCAAAGACCCTGACTCAAATAATAGGGCGGAAATCAACTGAGAAAGACACTCGACATCAACCTATGGCCTCCATACTCATGTGCACACACATATGAACATGTGAACACACAGAGAGACCTTTGGGGGAACATTAAAAATTCATACTGTAGCACAGCATGTTCAAGGCTCTGGGTTCAATTCCCAGTGTAAAAATCCCAAACTATAGCAAATGGGCTTAAAAATGTGGTACATACAATCAGTCGTAAAAGAATTTATAGCAATGTGAGTTGAACTGTATGTTCCTCTCATATGTAGAAGCTAAAATGTTGACCTGAATGTAAAAGGATGGTCACTAGATGCTGAGGTTAGAGAAAGAAAGGTGTGTGTGTGTGTGTGTGTGTGTGTGTGTGTGTGTGTGTGTGATTTAAACAGGTTTGTTAACAAATGCTATCACCTTACTTAGTTTTATAGGGAGAAAGAACATTTGAGATCTCTTTTAACAATTGGAAACTCTGCAACATATTATTATAACTTTAGTCACCATGCTACAAGTAAATCTGCAGTTCTTCATTTTGCCTAAGATCTGACCAAGCTCCCCATATTTCTCCCCTCCTACCATCATCCACCCTTTCAACCACCATTACACTATCTGCATTTATGAGATTAAATTTGACTTCAATTTTCATTATTGTGTGTGTATTGTATGCATGCACTCATGCAGAAGCATGTACCCCATGCACATGTGTACAGAGGAAAGAGGAGGGTGTTGCATAACCTCTGCTATTACTTTGCTGCCTTAAAGCCCTGACACAAAGTCTTTCTCTGGACCAGGAGCTGTCACTTTTTGTTTAGACTGACCCAGAAGTTCCTGTGATCTTCCCGTTCCTGCCCCCTCAGTTCTGGGGTCAGCATGCCCAGTGATTTTTACATGGACGCTGGGGATCAAATTTAGGTCCTCATGCTTGTACAGCAAGCCCTCTTACCCATGCAGCCATCTCCCTAGCCTGGTCTTTTTGTAGATTTTACATATAAGTGCCATCAAAAAGTATTTCATAGTCGGGCGTGGTGGCGCATGCCTTTAATCCCAGTACTTGGGAGGCAGAGGTAGGAGGATCACCGAGAGTTCAAGGCCACCCTGAGACTACAGAGTGAATTCCAGGTCAGCCTGGGCTAGAGTGAGACCCTACCTCGAAAAACCAAAAACCAAAAGCAAAAAAAAAAAAAAGTATTACATTTCCCTTGGCATAATGTCCTCCAAGTTCATCCATGTTATGATCAATGGAAGAATTTCATTCTTTTTTTTTTTTTTGAAATGATGTAATCCAAGTTTTTTTTTTTTTTTTTTATTAGTCAGTTCTGTATTCAGCAAATACAGTCAGTTTGGTACCATTATTAGGCTCATCCGTGACCTACCCCCTCCCCTTGGCCCCTCCTTGTTGAGGTATACGGGTCATGCATTGTGGAGTTAGCCCACAGTTATGGGTAAGCTAAATGTCTCTGCATATCATGACCCAACATGTGACTCTGACATTCTTTCCGCCCCCTCTTCCGCAAAATTTCCCTGAGCCATGTTGGGTTCATTTTTGGTCTGCTTCAGTGATGAGGTGTTGAGGGCCTCTGAGGTTCTGGCTCTCTGATTTGGTAGGAGTTGATTTTTCTCTATGCTGTTCTCCTTCCCCCTTGTGCTGGTGTCTGGTTCATCAGGAAAACAGCCCCCTTGCTTGTTTCTCCAAGTTTTCTTGGTTTCAGCCGGGGCCCTTTTGAGGTATGATGGGGTGGCTCTCTCCTTAGGGTCTACATCTATCTGAAAAAGAGAAGCAGATTCTCCAACGGAGAGTAAGTTAGCACCAGGACAAATGAGATAACCCTTACTTTTTTTTTTTTATAGAGAATTTAATAGGTGTAGGCCCTCTTGTAGCCCATAATTGATAGTAGCTTGATACTGGAGAGTGGGCTTATGTTTGGATATGGTTCTGACTTGTTTCCCAGCTCCAGCTATGGGTCCCATACCAGTGAGGGGATCAGTTAGCCAAACTGAGAGCAGTTGGTTCCCCACCATGGCTGTGTGCCACTATTGCACTTGTGTGAGCATCCCGACAGGTTATTTGCTGCTAAGTAGGTTAGACCATGCGTTGCTTCGATAGATATTGGTCAATTTCCCCCAGTCGCCCATGTAGCACCTTCTGGCACTAGACGCGCTGACTGTCTGGGGACTGACTCTCATCCAACTTCCAGCCATGCCATTCTAATTTGCATGTCAATCACATAAGGTATCTTCAGCAGTAGGGTCTTGCCACTAACCTTTGGTGGGTCATCAAGTACTCTGACAGAAATCATGTAGTATTCCATTTTGGACTATTTTTGAACATATATCTGTGGACTAATGCTTAGTTGGCTTCATTTCTTGGCTACTGGAACAATGATAAAATGAGTGTACGATGCAGATATCTCCTCTACATACTGAGTTCGCTTTCTTTGGATGTATACTCAGCAATAGGACTGATAGAAAATATATTACCTCGATTTTTTTTTCATAAAAAACAACCCTTTTTAAAACAAAGATTCATATGAGGAAAACTAAAATTCTGATGAAATAAATAAAATAAGATCTTAATGGCCTGGATATCCATAACCTCACAGTGCCTGACACTACCTTCACAAGACCATCATAATCGGAGGAAAAGATGAATACATCAAAATAAAAGACAGACTGATTGAGAGGGGGAAGGGGTATGACAGAGAGCGGATTTGTAAAGGAAAAAGTGGAAGGGAGGGAGGAAATTTGCCGTGGGTTATTGTCTATAATTGTGGAAGTTGTCAATAACAATAAATAAATTTTAAAAAGTACTTGAACTGGAGACATGACTTAGTGGTTAAGGTGCTTTCCTTCAAAGCCAAAAGACCTAGGTCCAATTCTCCAGGACCAATGTAAGCTAGATGCACAAAGCAGTGCATGTGTCTAGATTTTGTTTGCAGTATCTTGAGGCCCTAGCACACCCATTCTCTCTCTCTCTCTCTATCCACCTCTGTCTACCCCCTCTCAAAAATAAATTAATAAAACTAAATAAAAATTTTTTAAAGTAAAAATAAAATGAAAATAACATTCCATGTTTAGAATGAAGTGATACACAGGAAGATTTCTTATCATCAGATGTCAGCTCCCCCATCTCAACCTGATCTATCATTAATGCAATATCAACACACCAGTTCTCACATTTACAGAGAACACTCAGAATGGCCAACATGATAGTTCAGAGTTGAAGTGCTGGCAATGTTGACCCGTGAAGCCACAGTAGTTGTAGTTGAGGCAGTGTAGTGAGAGGTGAGAGGATAGGCAGAGAAACCAAAAAAAAAAAAAAAAACCACAAACACAACACAGTCCAAAAGTAGACTTGTAAAGAGAGCTAGCTGATCTCAGAGCAAGGAGTAAAGTAGACAGCAGGGAAACAAGTCTTTGCAAGACAACGTGGTGGAGTGGTGGGACATCCACATGTAGAAAATAATCCTACACGGACCTTTCTCCTTACACAAAAGCTAATTCAAAATGACTTAGACACTCACATATAAGATAAAAACCTGTAAAATTTCTGGACAACCACAGAGGAGATACAGTAGGTGACCTTGGGCATGGTGTTCAGACACAATGACAATGTACAATCTGTGAGATAAGACATAGGCAAGCTGGACTCTATTAAGTTTTAAAAATTCTACTCTGTGAAAGACTATTAAGAGAATGAAAACCCAACCCACAGGCAGGGTGGAATTATTTTCAAAATGTATATCTGGTAATGTGCTTTGTCAAAAATAGGGAAAACTGGGCTGGAGAGATGGGTGAGCAGTTAAGGTGCTTGCCTGCAAGGCCTAAGGACACATGTCCAATCTATCTCCAGATCCCTCATAAGCCAGACACACAAAGGTGAGGCAAGCATAAAGTCACACATGCCCATTAGGTGGTGCAAGCACCTGGAGTTACTGTAGTGGCTGCGATCATGCATGCCAAATTCCTCTCTCTCTCTCTCTCTCTCTCTTTCTCTTTCTCTCTGTCTCTCTTCTCTCTCTCTCTCTCTCTCTCTCTCTCTCTCTCGTTCTCTCTCAAAAAGTATGCAAAACTAAATTCATAGGATGGAAACTAAACACAAGTAAACAAATGGAAGACAGATCTGAAAAGATTCACAAGAGAAGATGTAGATGGAATTATGAAAAGATACTCAACATCATATGCTATTCAGAAACAGTAAATTAAAATAATGGTGAGGTACACTATGCACCTATTAGAGGTCACAGTCCAAATGCTGGGGAGGATGTAGAGGATGTGAAGAGTTCATTCACTGATGCTGGTGCCACTCCTTGGCAGGGAGCCTGGCAGTTCTTACAAAGCTAACCATACTTTTAACCACAAGATTTGATTCAACAGTCACACTCCCTGGTATTTCCCTAATGAGCTGAAAACTTACATCCAATCAAAACTCCTACAGGAATGTTTATAATAGCTTTATTCATGTTTTTCAAACACAGAGAGGAAGTAAAATGTCCTTCAATAAGTGAATGGATAAAAAAACTATACTATGGAATATTATCTAGTGAAAATATATTGAGCTCTCAAGCTATAAATATACTCAAGCCTTAAAAACATATTTCAAAATGAAATAAGCCAATCTAGAAATACCAATACTATAATTCATGCTATATGTCATTATGGAAAGAAGCAATTAATAATAATATATTTATTATTATAAGAATATATATTAACATACAATCATAATTTATGTATGACATACTCATTATAGTAAATATATACTACACTATTAATATCAATCATATTTATACATACATATTATATTATTAATCATATTATGTAACTGTAATATATAACTAATATAATTGGTATTAATAATACAATGTTAATATAATTGTTATATTAATAACACAATATATTAATATGAGTTCACCAACTATAGCAAATGTTTCACACTAGCACAAGAAAAACTCAGAGTGGAAATTTAGTGCATGGAGAAGCCTTGTGTTCAATTTTGTGTAAACCAAAAGTTGTTCTAAAAATAGCCTACTTTCAAAAACAGGTGATAAAGTCGCATGTGACTAGTGATCTCATGATGAAGCATAAAGTATATTTATTACATTTGGAAAAGCTCATAAAGGAGGACATTTCCCCATAGAATCACCAGGTAGCTTGTCCCAGGCAGACCCATGCCTCAGGTGAGGTTGAGATCACAGACAAACATGCTGCCACTACTCGGGCAAATGAGTGCAGTAAGCTGAATGTATTTGTCAGCAATTCATTTCCATAAAGCAATACCTGAGAGTTTGGGAGGATAAAGTTCAAGCTGGACCCAGACTCTGGTGAGGCCCCACACAGTACATGGTAGGTCACATGCAGAATGGTCCTGAGGAAGGGCGTCACCCAACATGTGTGGTGCACGGTGTGGGATCCTGAGCGAGGACGGCTCTGTGGGGTGCGGGGTGTGTAGTCCTGAGGGAGAACAGTGCCAGGTGGTGAGGGCTGTGGGATCCTGTTGGAGGACGGAGCAACAGGGTGTGGGGTGTTGAAGGAGGATGGCTCTGTGGGGTGCGGGTCCTGGGGGAGGACATTGCCCGGGGTGTGCGGTCCAGTGTGCGGGTTCCTAAGGGAGGATGTCATGCATGGTCCTGAAGGAGGACAGCTCTGTGGGGTGCAGGATGCATGGCCTGAGGAAGAACAATGACACGGGGTGTGGGGTGCAGGGTCACGAGTGGGGATGGTGCCACAGGGCGTGAGTTCCTGAGGGAGGATGGTGTGTGGGGGCGTACTGAGTACAGGGTACTGAGGAGGATGTCCCTGCAGGGTAAGGGGTCCTGAGGGAAGACAGTGATGAGGGTGTGAGGTCCGGAGGAAGGACGGCACCTCAGAGTGTGCGGTCCCAAGGGAGGGCAGTATGCAGGGTGTGGGGTGCGGGGTCCTGATGAAGGACAGAGCCAGGGCATGCGGGGTGCTGAGGTAGGACGGTGCTCCTGGGTGCGTGCTCCTGAGGGAGAATGGTGCTGTGGGATGTGGGGTGCCTGGTCCTGAGGGAGGACAGCACCGTGGGGTGAGGCCTGCTGGGTCCTAAGGGAGTACGTCTCCCGTGGAGTGCGGGTTCCTCGGGGAAGACAGGGCTACGGGGAGCGGGTGCGGAGTCCTGGGGAAGGACAACATGGGGGTGTGCGGTGAGGGGTCCTGAGGGAGGACAATGCCACAGGATGCGGGGTCCAGAGGCAGGATGTTGCCGGCTGTAGTCCTGAGGGAGGAGAGTGACAAGGAGGTGTGCGGTGCGGAGTCTGAGGGAGGATGGCGCCTTGGGCTGTGGGGTCTTGATGGAAGACGGCATGGAGGATGTGCGGTGAGGGGTCGTGAGTGAGAACTATGCCACGGGGGTGCGGGGTCCTGGGGGAGGTCAGTGACACGGGGCGTGGGGTCCTGAGGTACGGCGGAAAATGGAGTGATGATGGTGTCATGGAGGGCGGGCTGCGGCCTCCTGAGCTGGACGGCGCCGTGGGGTATGGACTCCTAAGGGAGGACTGCGCCATGCATGTGGGGTCCTGAGAGAGGACAACACCAAAGGGAGCGGCGACCTGAGGGAGGACGGTGCTGCGGGGTGCAGGGTCCTGTGGTAGGACGGCTCGCGGGGTGTGGGGTCCTGAGGGACAGCAGTGCTGCGGAGTTCGGGTGCGGCATCTTGACGCAGGACAGCTCCAAGGGGTGCGGTGTGCAGGGCCTTGAGGGAGGACCGTGCGGGGTGCGGGGTGCAGGATCCTGAGGGAGGACGGTGCCACAATTCCTGTGGTCCTGAGGGAGGGCTGCACAGTGGGATGTGGAGTGCGGGGTCCTGGGGGAGGACTGCACCGTGGGGGTGTGGGGTCGTGAGGGGGGTGGTGCCAGGGTTCCTGGGGAAGGACGGTGTTGCAGGGTGCGGAGCGAGGGGTGCGGAGTCCTGAGGGAGGATGGCGCCACGGAGCGCACTGTGCCGGCTCCTCAGGGAGGACGCAGCAGGGTGCAGGTTGCTACGTCCTGAGGGAGGACGGCGCTGTGGGGTGCAGGGTCCTGAGGAAGGATGACGTGCAGGCTGAGGGGTCCTTAAGGAGGACAGTCGGATGGGGAGCAGGGACCTGAGGGAGGACATGGTCACAGGGTGTGGGGTGTGGGATCCTAAGGGAGTATGGCACCGCGGGGTGAGGCGTCCTGAGAGGAGGGTGGCACCATGGGGTGCGGATTCTTGAGGTAGGACGGCGTCACAGGATGCAGGGTCCTGAAGGAGGACGGTGCCACAGGGTGCAGGGACCTGAGGGAGGGTGGTTCCCCGGGGCTGAGAGGTGCGAGGCTCTGTGGCCGTGGTGCTGCAAGTTTCAGGGTCCTCCGGGAGGATGCCGCCATGGGTGTGAGATCCTGAGGGAGGACAGTGCCATCAGGTGCTGGGTCCTGAAGGAGAATGATGCCCTGGGGTGCAGAGTCCTGAGGGAAGACCATGCCATGGGTGCGGGATGCAGGTCTGGAATGTTTCAGTGTGGATTGTGATGTCATTGGCAGTTCTTGACATTCTCTGATATTTGCTCTGGTCAGTTCTGAATGTGACCAGTATGTGCATTGGTTTGTAACCGAGCACACATGCAGGGCAGAGTGCAGTAAAATTGTATTGTTTCCAATAGTATTTGACTATAGGCAACATTTTGAGGATTATAGGTATGTTAATACTGTTCTTTTGGTGATTTCCCTTCAAGTAGATTGACTAGTATTTTTCAAAATATTTTGTCTTAATATTTCTTGTAGATTACATAGTAATAATTATGTTTAATATTGTGATTTTGATCCTTATTGTAATTTTATTCACTACATGTAATTTCAACTTCTGTGAAAGTTCATAAGGGTGTGCATTGTTTGTTATTGAACTGTAAAGATATTCACCTTATGAATCGTGGGTTATCCAGAATGCTAGAGATTTCAATTACAGATACTTTTCCAATCCACTTTTCTTTCAGAGTTAACCATCATCAAAGCAGTAATTGTTTCTCATAGTTATCCAATGGATAATCACTATTTAATCACACCAAAGTAGAAATAGGATGAAATTGTAAAGACTGAAGACTAAGAATGTAGAGATTTGCTATTGATTTACACTGATGTGTATATAAGTACATAGCTATGATGACCAATAAGAACTATGCACATAGATACTTGTGAATATCTTCATAAATATACTTGAAGACTTAAAAGGAAGTGGTAAGTGCTAATCCTATCATCATATATTACATGCCTTAGTTCATCTGATCAGTATGAGTTCCATCAAAAGTTGATTTGTGGGCTCTCCCATAATTTGGCACAAGGCTAAATGTAGAGATGATCATATTTGTGAGGAATTAATAAAGTAAGATAGTGGGTTTTCACAGATCAAGAATTTTTAATGTCTAATGTTATTCTGCCCAATATTGTGTATTTCACCTTGTTCAAATGGATATATGTTGACCATGGTCAGGCAACAAGAATTATCAACAACTATTCTATTCTGCCTTTCTCTTAGTAGTGGGAACTCATGCCAATACTATTATCATTTCTGAGTGTGGATACAATTTCAGTGGCTTCAGTGAGAAGGAGGCATATGTCATAAAACAATGGTTTGGGAATTTTGAACCCAGGGCATTAGTGTTTCTCTAAGTCAAGCTGTGAGGATTAGGTGGGACATTTAGCCAATAACTAACTTCTCTGAACCCTTATGATGCCTATCATACCATATTGTCACTCCAGAGCACCAGAGACATGTGTTCTTTTTCACTAAATGTTGGAATAAAGGAGACTTGGAGAGGGATGTACCAAAGCTCATTTGTTCCTAGGTGAAAGAGCAAATATGCGAACCCAGACATGTGTCACCCTATACTGAGTCTCTAAACTGTTGACCTATGTTATTACCCTGCTCCAGATAATTAGAAGTTCCATCATCTGTGTCAATGTCTGGATGCTGGAGGATTACAGAAATCCTACATATTATATACTCTCTATAAGGTAGAGTCCACAGTCTCATGCTAGGGCAGGTATTGCTGGATCCCATATAGTCATCACATGGAAGCACATAGAAAGCCTCAAGGCTTTTAGTCAGGTAACAAATAGTGAGGGTTGAGGCATACTGTGTAGTAAACTCCAACTCTGTGAGCACTGAGCCCTTCCTCCCACTAGCCCCATAGCATCCCATGGCAGTATAAGTGTCATCCACAGAAGCATGCACAGTTGGAGACAGTGACATACAAAAACTCAAAGTAGTAGTCTTCCTATATTAGCATAATGTATTGGTCTTGTGACAACCCTCACATAGACTTGGATTAAAGCCCTCAGCAGTCAACAGGCACTAGATCCTTATGATGCCCAACGTCACTGTGGTGGTTTGATTCAGGTGTCCCCCATAAATATAGGTGTTCTGAATGCTAGGTTCCCAGCTGATGGAGATTTGGGAATTAACACCTCCTAGAGGTGGTGTAATGTTGGGGGTGGGCTTATGGGTGTTACAGCCAGTTTCCCCTTGCCTGTGTTTGGCACAGTCTCCTGTTGCTGTAGTACACCTTATGTTGTCCAGGGGTGATGTCCACCCTCTGCTCATGCCATCATTTTTCCTGCCATTGTGAAGCTTACCCTTGAGCCTGTAAGCCAAAATAAACCTCCTTTTCCCAGAAGCTTCTCTTGGTTAGGTAATTTCTACCAGAAATGCAAACCTGACTGAAACAGTAAAGTGGTACAGGGGTTGCTGCTAGACACCTGGCTATGTGGCTTTGGCCTTTTGGAGCTGATTTTCAAGAGAAATGTGAAAAGATTTGAAACTTTGGCCTAAGACATGACTTCCAGTGCTATAAGTGAAGTTTGATGGATTATTCTGGTCAGAGCTGTAGAACTTGAAGGCAGTAAGAACTATGAACTGTGAAGTTTGTCTTATGAGGGTGAGAAAGAGCTTTACTTGGACTGGGCTAACAGTGTGTGTGGGAAGCTTGCTCTTATGCCTGGGTCCTGAGAAGTTGTGCAGGGTTGCTTTGTGTAGAAATGAACTGGTGTGAGGATAGGGACATGGCACAGAAAAAATGAAATCTTTGGGCCTAAATTGCTGCCCATTCACCTGCAAATTGTTTGAGAGGTTACAATCATTGAGCTTGGGCCAGCTGACCTGCACTGGGACAACAGGAAGAATGGAGACTCTTTTGGAGGGGACTGAGTGCTCAAGGAGTATACTGTTCTTTCAAAGTCTGCTTTATTCCCCCTTGAATTAACAAATTGTCACCCTACCTGGTATTGTGGAGTATAAGTGCAGAAAAGAAAGGGTCATTGAGTTTGCAACATGGTCTTGTGTTTTGGAAATGGCCATGAGCAATGTGAAGCAGGTTTGCTGGATGCCGGCATGGAGATCCCATGGGGCCATGAGGATGAACCCGTGGCTTGCAATGGAGACCCAGTGGAGATGCTGGGACCATGAGATGGTTCCTAAGGAAAGCTGCCAGCCCTGATGAAGTTTTCCAGGACTGTAAGTATCCTAGCTGGAGGGGCAGAATTGGAATACCAGAGACTTGTTGCTGGTTAGAATTAATCAGTCTTGGAGATTTGTTACTGGCTAGAGTTGTTGGACTTGAAGCTACAGAGTTTGATATTTTCCCTCGTTGTTTTAAATCATGTATTAACTGAATGTTTCTTTGCTATGCTCAATGCCATCTTCTGCAGTGTGAATGTTTATTCTGTGCCATAATGGGTTTTTTTGAGGTTATTTTTGGTATTATGACTCGGTTAAAAGATCTTGGACTATGGGGATGTATGAACATCATTGGAAATGCTAAAAACTATGGGGACTTTTAAAGTTAGGTGAATGCATTGCACTTTACATCATGTATGATTGTCAGTTTATGGGGGCCAGGGGCAGAATATGGTGGTTTGATTCAAGTGTCCCCCATAAATTTAGGTATTCTGAATGATAGGTTCCCAGGTGATGGAGATTTGGGAATTAATGCCTTCTGGAGGGAGTACATTTTTGGGGGCAGGCTTATAGGTGTTATAGTCAGTTTGCCCTTGCCAGTGCTTGGCACACTCTCCTGTTACTATGGTACACCTTATGTTGGCTGGGGATGATGTCCACCCTCTGCTCATGCCATCATTTTCCCTGCCATCATGGAGCTTCCCCTTGAGACTGTAAGCCAAAATAAATCTGTTTTTCCCAGAAGCTTCTCCTGGTTGGGTGATTTCTACCATCAATGTAAACCTGACTACAATAGTCATTGTGAAGGAACTGAACTAAATCTAGATACACACCTCTCACAATGAAGGCAACTGCATGTCATAATAAATTGAGACCAGAAAAAAATAAATAAATAAATTGAGACCAGAAAAAGAAATAAGTACATAATTATATTCGTGTTTCACTCTAAAATCATTTGCTACTGTATAAAAAGGAACAATATATGAACAGTATTACATTTTGTACCTGGTATTAAATCCATTTCCCTAGTAAAATGTGCATGCTATCAAGAATTAATTTCTATATACCTACCTAATGGCAAATGTAGAATTTGCATATGTGGAAGAGTGAAGGTTGACATACATTGACAGATATGGGCAAAGTGGTGTCATTTTGCAGGGCTTCACAATGGTCTCAAGATGTGACACACTCCCACTTCCTCATAACACTTTGGAAAGGGATTATCTATCTACTCAGAGAAGGATTTCTCACTCACATTGCTTTAGGTTCCTATTAGAGTTGAAAGAAGTATGCCTCATTACTCTTCAGGGTTCACTTGGCCTTTGTTTTCCTGTCAAGGATCCCAACCATGATTGTTCATCACCTACACCATTGAGTCTAGCCATGTAGACTAAGCCCTAAAACCATGCCCTTATCAAGCAAAGAGCCCTGGGTACTTATTCCTTGCACCAGGAGCTGACAGTTACTTTGTGTCCTTCTAGTTGTTTCTCAGATAAAGAACAATGCAGAGGACAACAAAGAAGAGGTCAAGGAGGGATACATGAAGGTAAGATGGACTTTCTATGATAGAAATCTTACTTTCATAATTCCTTTATTTTTGGTGGCTATCGTATATGAACAATAAAATTAATTATATGCACTATACATATTAGAGTGTTTTCCTAGGATGGGGATAAAATTGAATTTTACCAATGCATCTCTGATTTCAAGTGGTATACAAAATTTCAGTGCAGGTTGCAGCCCATATGTTCTCACAATTTTCTTTCTGCAGCACATGCTCCTATTCAGAATAGTTGTGTGATTTTCTATTCATATCATATCTCATATGTTTTCATATAAGGAAAGAATGCATATTTTCATTAAGTGATCTCTCCATTTAATCTGGGAAATTTCATGGTTTGGAGAGAGTTTAAGGGTATCAACAGGGTTACACTCTCATGGTGGAAGCCTCAACTGTCCAGCACTAAGGAACTGAGGTGATGAATAAATCATGAGGCATATTGTGTATAACTGGGACATGGAGACACTACCACTACTTTAGAATGGTTTCATTAGGTTTTGCAGAAGTAGACTGTTGTGAAGCTTCTCTGCCATATTGCTATGTGTCTGAGGAACTCTAAATGCAGGCCAGGCAAACAGGAGAGCATGATCTGGGCTCTTAATCAGCAAAAGAGAAAAATCAAATATTTTCTTCATACAGTGTCCAGCCTCACATGTCTTGTGATAGCATTAAGTAATAGACTAACATGGTGTTTAACTTGACTACTCTTTCCTTTCCTTGCTCTCATTACCCCAAGTGACTTGGAATCAGAGACCTGGGTAATAAGAACTCAGCATGATATGGGACTCAAATTTTTTCTCCTTTCTATGTTACAGGGTATACCAATATATGGAAATGGTACATATTTTGGAAGCATTTTTATTACTCTACATTTCACCATTTCCTAATTCATACCTTAGATTTTAATGATAATTTTAATAATTCCATTTAATTCTATACATTTCTGTATAAGAAATCATTTTGTTACATTGCACACAAGAAATCCTACTTTTTATTTACTTTTGTTCAGTATGTTAATGAATGTCAACTGAATCAACTTCTTTGCCCCACATAGTATGTCAAATGTGTGTTGATCATTTGCTAATATTTTGGTAGTTTGAACTCTTTCTGGTCATGATTTCTAATTAGGTTGCACACTGATGTGTTACTGTAACTTGACCCTTGAACAGAATGTGGTAGAATCATGCTTAGCCACTTGTACATGAATATGCTTAATAATGATTTGTTTTGAGGTTGTGCTCAAACCTTCCAGGTAGAGACACTTATTAGGAGATATATCAGACAGACCCCATGATGACTGATACTTCTTGTGGAAAGAGGCTGTGAAAAGACTCCATCCCAGGTCACTCCCATGAACCTTTCTTCAAGGTTTTCATTTCCAACATGATGTGGCTGCTAATTTTACTTCAACCTCTGAACTGGAAAGTTCCATAAGGCTTATTGATATGGAAGAATGTTTCCTGGGTTATAGCAACTTTGGTAATTTTTCAGTATCCTGGAGTAACTAGGATGTATTTTGGAGGGGAACACTTTTGGCCGACTTTGCTTTTATGTTCAGTGATATAACCCCTAAACAATATTCTTTGGAATACTCTTGGGTCATTTTCTATGAGGAAATATTAAAGGCATATAGTACACACAAATTAACATGAAGTTAACTCAGATTGCTTCATGCTTCTTGAATATCAACTATGAGGCTCTGAAAAGACCATGAATGATAGGACCCTAGTACCATTTCAGACTATGTTGCATTGCCTTCCATTGCAGTTAACTGACCCCAATGGCTAAGTTTATCACTTCTTTGCTGCTTCTTGTTGTGTCTCTGAGGTCAAGGTTTCTTTGTGTCATTTCTTCCTTCTCTTTTCCACCCCACTCAGGAGAATGGTCCAGCAGCCTTTCAGGCCCATTTTCTAACTATGCATCTTTATACGGTAGTGTCTAAAAGAAACCTCCAAAGTGATTCCTCATTGCTAGTTACCAACATATTGACATTCTGTCGTCCCCTAGATTCCATGGAGGATGAAGATGATGAAGAAGCATCATCTAACATGGTAAGAGAACTTTTTGGTAATTTATATAAAAGTACAGCTCTATGTTAAGTCTGTGAACAGACATAAGTTCCTGGGTGGAATAGAGTTGAGTCAAAATCTTCTTTGGATTCCTGGCACTCTGGGACAATTAATGTCACCACATACGTTGTAATTGAATGCTAGAAAAATTTCCCTCAGAAATGATTTTCCTTCATATAATAAGGATTGTCTACTTAAAAGTATGGATGGACTTACAAACTACACTGTGCATGAAAAGCTCTTGCCTTTTCCACTGATACCCTTTCTGACAACTTACTAGCTGTATGACTGAACCACTGTTCCTTTGTGTAATATCTCAGTTATCAAAAGAAAGCATACTCATTTTAACTGAATAGTAGAAGGATATGCCTCAGAAATGATTTTTCTTCTTGTACTATGGTTATGAACTTGAAAATAAAATTGAGCTTAAAAAAAATGTGCTGTGCCTGAAGCTCTCACCTTTTCTATTAGTGTCCTTTGGAATGACATTATAGCTATGTTACTATTGACTGCACCCACTGTTCCTTTTCTGGTTTCCAAAGAAAGCCTATCAACGTAAAGTGTGTGGTGTACGATGATTTTCACAGTGTTTTATTTTTTCCTTAATTGTAGGAAACTTCTGGAATATCAAAACTTGGTATGTATTCGAAAACCACCCATTGCTTTAGGAAATATCTGACTATATCAGCCCTAGATCTCTGACTATGAGTTCCTGCCAGGAAGGAGGCTGGGGAGGCTGTCAATGAGATGAACTGATCTGCTATGAAGGCTTCATATAAATCTGTGTGAAGCTGAGGATGATCTTGTATGAGCCAATGAGTCTTCAGCTGGTGTTAGCAGGATTGTAGGACCCACTCTCTTTTAGCTTTCTTTAAGTAGTTAGCAAAGCAGACAAACAGAAATCTGTCAGTCTACAAAGTCTGAAAAGTGAAGAAGGTGATAAGTAATGGCATTCCTGGTCAGACCCAATCTATCTGCTTTCAATGAGGGGGCTGCTATAGCAGCCAGTCAATCTAGGCTGAGTCAATCTAGGTGAGAACACTCACCTGTAGCATTGGTCTAGCAGTGTGTTCTGAGTAAAACAAGAGCCATGACCCCAATGATTAACAGTTATTGTGTTGTCTTCCTAGTTTTGAATGAAAAGAGGGACAGTGAGGAAATATGTGAAATGAATACTGAGGTAAAGTGAACTATCTTTGCTTGAATACAAATGTTGCTTTCTTAATTTCCTATTCTTATTTGAGGCTGTGCATGAAAACATGACACTAAGTATTATAGATATTCACAGATTTTAGATTCTGTTTTCTGGAATAGTGGAAAAACAGAACTGTGATAACTGTTATGCAAAACATAAACACTTTCAAATAGCAATGTCAGGTTATATATATACTGTATGCTAGGCCTCCTCCTGCTTGGAAACAATGTTTCCTTCTTGGATTATTTTATAATTCATGACCTATAGAGAGATAACAGACATATCGTACATGAAAAAGTCATGGGTTTTCCAATGGTGCATCTTACCTTTGCTTTGCAAACCTTTAACATTGCCAATGTTGCTTATATTTCTTTCAATACTGAGGAAGATAATGGATCCATATGACTGCAAATACCAAGGCATAGTTTTTATAATGATTTTGTTTTTGTACCTTCAGATGACCTCGGGACACACTGAAACTTGTAAGTATTCTAGAATTCCTTGGTGAGGACACTCTGTTAGTGATAAGTTAGGTTTGGCATCCTTACTGGCTTCTCATTGAACAGTGACCATGATTCTAGGTTTTTGAAGGTTAAAAGGATGGAAGACATGTTGAACAAAATACCAACTATTTTAAGTGAAAGTTACAGTCAAGCTTTCTCTACTTCTTGGAATTAATTGCACTCACACTAGTCTTATGCGGGCCTGTGTATGTGAACAATGCAAGGGTCTTGTGATTCTGTGTGGTATGATTTTGAATGGATGTATCATTCTGTCTGTGGTTACATTTTCTCAGGAGATATTTGAACCTTACAACACAATTGCCATTATCCACTTTCTAGAAAACATCCACGGCAAACGCATATTGTACATGAACATAAATAAACTCACCCAGTCCTCACTACAGTTATTCCTGAATTTTTTTCACTTTTTATTGACAAGTTCCATAATTTCAGATAAATCATGGTAATTTCCTCTCCTCTCCTCCCCACATTCCTCTTTGCAACTAAACTCTGTATCATATCCTCCAATGCATCTTTCCTTTATTCTGATGTCATCACCTTTTCCTCTTATTGTGGTGGTCTTGTATAGGTAGTGTCAGGCAATGCAAGGTCATGGTAATCCAGGCAATTTTGTGTCTAGAAGAGTGCATTGTAAAGAGACCTACTGTTCCTTTGGCTTTTACATTCTTTCTGGTAATTCTTCCACAATGGATCCTGAGCCTTGGAAGATGTGATAGAGATGTTTTGGTGCTGATCACTCCTCTGTCACTTCTCAGCACTATGGTGCCTTCTGAGTCATCCCAAAGTCACTGCCATATGAAAAGAGTAGCTTCTCTAACCAAAAGTGAGAGTAGCATTAATATATGGGTATGAACATTAACAGACGTGCTTACTGGGCAGTTTGGTGACCATCATATATACATTTAGCCGGATTCCAGCAGATGTTACATGGCTAGGGCTTATGACTTCCCTTGTCATAGGTTTTCAGTATCACTCATGATTCTCTCCTGTGAAAGAGGCCTCCAGTCTAATTAGAGAGCAGTCAGTTTCCCCCATAACAGACATGACACTATGGCACCCATTGGCTCCTTTGGCCTGACTGGCCAAATTTAAGGCTTGTAGTGTCCACTGTTGTTTATCTCGACTGGTGACTTTTCTTTCTCCCATGGAGCTGAATCCAGCATAGCTTTTTTCCAGCTTTCTGTCAGCTGTTCTACATGGAGGAGGTTTTCACTTCAGCTCCAGCAGGATTTCTCAGTGACCTTGAAGCACAAGTATGTGGAGTCTTCATCAATAGCTTCTTGCCTTCTATTCCTGGTAGGAAACCAAGAGCCTTGGCAATGGCCTGTAATGTTTTGTGGTGTATCAGGGGCCTCCCTGGCCAACAATTCACTGGAAGGTATCCCCCATTCCTGGCACTGGAATTTTTCTATTAACAATCTATGGCTTCTGGGTGTGCAATTGTCCAAAAAAGTAGGATTCCATATGACTTAGATTTTGATTAGATCTTAGATTTTGAATAACCCCCACCCCCATCTTTCCTTTACTCAATCTCTTCCTCTGACCTCACTTAGATCTTTCCACCCCCAGTAATCTGTTCTAATTACATACATACAATACCATCCCCTTAAGTTCCCTCTTCTCCCTCTCTTATATCGCCTTTCTAGCTTACTAGCCTCTGTTACTGAGTTTTATTCCAATTCACATACAAGTCCAAACATTTGTAGCTAGAATCCACATATGAGAGAGAATATGTGGTGCTTGGCTTTCTGGGCCTGGATTATGTCACTAAATATAATCCTTTCCAGGTCCATCCATTTCCTTGCAAATTTCATTTTTCTTTAGGGCTGAACAGAACTCCAAAATGTACAATATCTTCATTATCCACTCATCAGTAGAGACACATCTAGCCTGCTTCCATTTCCTAGCTATTGTGAATACAGCAGCAATAAACATGGATGTGCAAGTTTCTCTAAGGTAGTGCAACAAGTCTTTAGGATATGTGCCTAGGAGTAGTATACTTGGTTCATATGGCAAATCTATTTTTAGCTGTCTCAGGAACCTCCACATGAATTTCCACAATGGGTGTACCAGATTACATTCCCACCAACAGTGTAGAATGGTTCTTCTTTTTCCACATACTCACAAGGATTTGTTGTCATTTGTTTTCTTGATGGTGGCCAGTCTGATAGGAGTGAGATGGAATCTCAAAGTAGTTTTAATTTGCATTTCCCTGGTGGCTAAGGATGTAGAATATTGTTTTAGATATTCATATGCCATATGTGTTTCTTCTTTTGAGAACTTTCTATTTAATTTCATAGCCTATTTTTAAATTGGGTTGTTTGATTTCTTATTATTTTTTGAGTTATTTATATATCCTTCATCTTAATACTTTGTCAGATGTATAGTTGGCAAAGATTTTCTCCCATTATGTTGATGCCTCTTTGCTGTACAAAAGCTTTGTAATTTCATGAGGTCCCAGTGGTTCATTGGTGATTTTATTTCCTGAGCCACTGGGGTTATATTCAGAAAGTTGTTGTCTATGCCAGTATGTTCAAGGGTTTCCCCTACTTTTTCCTCTAGCCTTTTCAGAATTTCAGGTCTTATATTAAGGTCTTTGATCCATTTGGGATTAATTCTTGTGTATGGAGGAAGATAAGGATCTACTTTTATCCTTCTACATATAGATATCCAGTTTTCCCAGCACCATTTGTTAAAGAGGGTGTCTTTCTCCAATGAGTCCTTTCAACATTTTTGTCAAAGATCAGATGGCTGTGTAGCTGCCTAGACTTGCATCTGGGTCCTCTATTCTATTCCATTGGTCTTTGTGTCTGTTTTTGTGCCAGTACCATGCTGTTTTTTGTTACTTTGGCTCTGTGATTAGGTTTAAATCAGGTATGGTGATACCACCAGACTTATTTTTGTTGCTCAGAATTGTTTTAGATATTCAAGGATTTTCATGCCTCCAAATGAATTTTAGGATTTTTTTTCTATTTGTGTGAAGAATGCCGTTGAAATTTTCATGGAGATTGCATTAAATGTGTAGATTGTTTTTGGTAAGATTGACATTTTCACAATATTGCTTCTTCCAATCCAAGAACATGTACTGTCTTTCCATGTCCTGGTGTCTTCTACAATTTCTGTTTGAGTGGTTTAAAGTTTTCACTATAGAGATCCTTCACTTCTTTGGTTAGGTTTATTCAAAGGTACTTTATTACTTTTTGAGGCAATTGTGGATGGTAGTGATTCCCTGATTTCATCCTCTGCATGTTTCTTGATAATATATAAGAAGGCAACTGATTTCTATGTGTTTATTTTGTATCCTGCTATGCTGCTTAAAGTTTCTTACCAGGTCTTACGAGTTTGATTGTAGAGTACTTAGGGTCCTTTATGTATAGAATAATATCATCTGCAAATAATGATATTTTGATCTCTTCCTTTCCAAATTGTATCCCTTTAATGGGTCTCTTGCCTTACTTATTGCTATAGGTAAGACTTCCAGTACTACATTAAATAAAAGTGGGGACAATGGACACCCTTGTCTTGTTCCTGATTGTAGTGGAAAAGTTTCAAGTTTTTTCCCATTTAATATTATGTTGGCTGTACTTTGTCTTAAACAGCTTTTATTATGTTGACATATGTTCCTTGTATTCTCACTTTATTTAGGACTTTTAGCACCAAGGGATGTTGGATTTTGTCAAATGCCTTTGTGCATCTACTGAGATGATCATATGTTTTTTGTCCTTCAGTCCGTTTATATAGTGTATTACATTTATTTATTTGAATATGTTGAACCATCCCTACATCACTGGGATAAATTCTACTTGGTTGGGGTGAATGATCTTTTTGATATATTCTTGTGTTCTGTTTCCTAATATCTTGTTGAGAATTTTTGCTTCTATGTTCATGAGGGTGATTGGTCAGTAATTTTCTTTTTTTGTTCTGTCTTTGTTGGGTTTTGGTATCAGGGTTGCTTGCTTCATAGAAGGAGTTTGGTAGAATTCCTTCCTTTTCTATATAATGGAAAAGTTTGAGAACCATTGGTATTAGTTTTTCTGTGAAGGTCTGGGGCCTGGACATTTCTTAGTTGGGAGAATTTTTATAACTGCTTGGATCTCCATACATGTTAAAGGCCTATTTAAGTGGATAACCTCATCTTGATTTAATTTTGGTAGGTCATATAAATCAAGGAAATCATCCATTTCTTTCAGATTTTCAAACTTTGTGGAGTATATGTTATTAAAGTATGTCCTTATGATTTTCTGAATTTCTTTGATACCTTGTAATGATATATGTTTTAACAGTGCCTTTGTCATCTCTAATTTTATTAATTTGTATCTCTTCTCTCTTTGTTTTGGTCAGATTTGCTAGGGGTTTATCATTCTTGTTTATCCTTTCAAAGAACCAACTCTTTATTTCATTAATTTATTTGTAGTTTTGTTTCTATTTCATTAATGTCTCTCCTAATATTTATTATTTCTCCCCATCTATTAATTTTTGGTTTTCTTGTTCTTCTTTTTCCAAGGTCCTAAGTTGAAGCATTAAGTTGTTTACTTGAAACCTTTCTAATTTATTAATATAGGCACTTATAGCTATAAATTTGCCTCTCAAGACTACCTTCGTTGTATTCCAAAGTTTTTGGTATGTTGTGTTCTTACTTTCATTTGATTCTATGAATTTTAATTTCTTTGTTGACTTCTTTATTGACCCATATGTCATTTAGTAGTGTACTGTTTACTTCACATGATTTTGTGTATGTTCTATAGCTTTTCGTGCTGTTGATTTGTAGTTTAATCCCATTGTGATCAGATAGAGTCCAATCATGCATTGGTACCAAAATGAGTAATCTTAGCTCTTAACTTTATATAGGGACAAGGGAAAACATGAATCCAAAAGTGTGCATGATTGTGTTCTCCCAGATTCTGAAAAGTATGATTATATATGGAAACACTAGCCCTGGGCAGAGACTAGAATGCCCATGTAATCCCGGAGTGCCTCAGTTTCTAGATCTACCTATCCATAGAGAGTTGCTTTGGCTGTCACATACATAACACAAGTTATAAGATGGTATTTCCAAAGACTTTCATGTATTCATTCACATAAAAAGTCTAAATATGCCCTGATGGTTCCATAGCAAACAAATGTCCAAAATTTTGTCTATTAAAGGTCTTAAAGGAAAAACTAATTGGAACTAGAAGTTAATGGTCAGCCTGGTGGCCATAATGGTATTGCATTCTCTTCTGCTCCTTGGTTAAGAGCTCTGGCATTCAAACTATGCTAAACACAGCCATTGGTGAACAGCTAGCCTCCACAAAAGAAGACAGTCTATTCCAAGTAGAAATAAATGCACGTATTCCACTGTCTAAGGCTCAAATGAGTGTTATCAGGGGAGAGTTGTGCTGGTCTAGTGTGAGATGGTGTAGCTTCATCTGGTGGGGCTGGGAATGGGTGAGCACTGTCTCTATTAATTTTCTTCCAGGAATACAAGATGAACACTTGGACAGGGAAAACATCAAACTACCAAAGATGTATCAGTTAATCCTGTTTACCTGTCTCCTCATCTGCCTACAATTTTTTTTTTAATTATTGCCTCTTTGATCCCTTTTGTGGGAACCATGTAAATGAACTATGGATGCTTATAATGACAGTGAATAAGGAAAAAGAATGAACATATCCCACAAACAAAAAAATATGAAGACTTACAAATTATTTTGTGTCAGTGCCTAGAAATGTAATAAGAAAATACTATATATCAAATGTTCTTTTAAAAATATTTACTTATTTATTTATTTTAGAGAAAATAGAGAATGAAAGAGGCAGATAAGAGAATGGGTGCAACAGGGTTTCAAGCCACTGAAAATGAACTCCAGATGCATGCACCACCTTGTCAATCTGGCTTTACATAGGTACTGGGGAATAAAACATTGCTTTACAGGCAAGTTCCTTTAACCAATGAGCCATCTCCCCAACCCCCTTTATTTTTTCTCTTTTTGAAGTAGCATCTCAATCTAGCATAGGCCTGACTGGAACTCACAATGTAGTCCAAAGCTAGCCTCAAACTGACAGCAATCCTCTTAACTTTGCTGTCCAAGTGCTGGGATTAAAGACATGCACCATCATGCCCAGCATTCAAACATTGTTATATCTAGTTTTTTACCAGTAAATTCTGGTCCTATACCTATTACTATTCCTTTTGAATGTTTCTTACATTATGACAACATAATGTGAATATAATAGTAATTTTGTTACCTGTGATGAATGTTCTAAAATAGGTTTCATAGCTCTAATAGGGTGGGTAAACAGGCTCTGTGACTCTGATCTCTGTGATTCAAGTCAGATCTCAAAGATATGACATTCACAGTGTGACCTAAAAACCCTAGACGGTCCTGATTACAGGGAAACAAACAGGTATGCACCCAAAATTATACTAGGACAAAGTGATATTGGAAATAGTAGACTACTATTATATTATCATACCTTGATATTTACAAATTCATAGGTCTTTACTAAATTTTTAAAAACTAGCAATAAATGAAATATTTGTCATTTGCTAGAATGGATAATTTCAACATTCAAACTGACTAAGAATCAATTTCAATGACCTCTAAAAATTACATGTTGTAGTGGCAGTAATATTAAATCATGCTATATTGAACAGTTACCAATACACTGATAGCTACTTCTGTATCCTCCTAGGTTTAATGTTTCCTGTATCAGTAAAAGAAACAACTTGTCCTGTAAGAGAACCTTTCTGAGTCTTATGTAGCAGGGGAACGCTATGTTTACTCAGTGTGCACCATTATTGGACAGATAAAAGTTCCTGAATAGAGTGAAATTAGGTAGGAATCTCCTACCAACCGATTCCTGGCTCCCTGAGATACTTAGTGTCACCCCATCTTGTATAATTGCATTGGGACTAGGATTACTCTTGGAAATAATTTTCCTTTTACACAAATGATTGTCAATTTGAATGTGTAAAGACCTTAAGAAGTATACTATGCTTGAAAATCTCTTAATTTTCCACTGATGTCATTAGTGACAGTATTGTTACTGTGTGGCAATTGACCTAAACCACTGTATCACTGTCTGATTGACTAAGATATCAACAGAAGCCAGATGAATGTAATGTGTAAGGTACAGCCTGATCTAACACCTTTTCATATCTATAATTTCAGGACATGCCAACAAAAGCAAAGAGTGGTATGTGCTCCTAAATCACTCATTTATTATAATTATTGGTGCATACCTGTTTGTTTCCCTGTGATCAGGACCATCTGGGCTTTTTAGGTCACACTGTGAATGTCATATCTTTGAGGTCTGACTTGAATCACAGAGATCAGGGTCACAGAGCCTGTTTACCCACCCTATTAGAGCTATGAAACCTATTTTGGAACATTCATCACAGGTAGTAAAATTACTATTTATACTTTCTGTTAGGAGACTGAGGGCATGAGGAAAAGTATCTGTAAGGAAAAGGGAATGTGAGTATCAATACATGTGGTTTTCCTTCCTAAACACACAATTGCATGTTTTGCTGTCTGAGCATCTTGTTGACTTTGCTTCTGGCTGCAACATATGATCTTTCACATGAGAGCTACTCCTTCCTACTTCTACAATGTCCAACTCTGAGACATTGGTTGTGATTAGTAGCTGTTAGGAATTGCACCATAAAGGATTATTTTGAGGGAGGGCATCTACTTACAGGTGCTTTGTTGCCTCCTACATTGAAGACCATACATTTATGTCCTCATAGAGCATGCTACTGAAGTGATTTAATCACCAGTGACCAACACACTGACAACGACTCCTTTTCCTTCTAGTTGTGATAAATCCTGAACCAGTAGACCAAAGTTTTCATGTAAGAGTACCTTTTACTGTCATTTGGAATTGTAAATTTTTGTTAGGATTGTGTGTACAATTATTGGACAGACATAAGTTCCTGGGTAGAATACAGTTGACAGTGAATTCTGGGTCTATATGACCATTAATGTCACCACATTCATTATAAATGAATGAGACAAAGATTACCCTTGAATACAATGGTCTTTCTTATTCTATAGTTTGTGTACTTGAAAGTGTAAATGGTCATAAGAAGTAAACTCTGCTGGAAATCACTTGTGTTTTCCACTAGTGTTCTTAGTAACATTTTTAATATGCCTGAACATTGACTGAACATACTGTACCTCTGTATGGTTAGTTTGCTAAGTTATTGACAGAAAACTACATGCATGGAAAGTATAAGGCATTGCCTAATACAGTGTTTCCATTTCTGCAATTACAGGACTCCTTAAATATATCAGAGACAGGTATGTACTCTGAAAACACTCATTTATTTAGGATGTATCTTACCATTTCAGTCATTAGATCTCTAAGTTTCTACTACAAAGAAAGATGTGGGCATTAGTGACATGAAATATGTTATGAAGGCAGTATAGCCATTCTATGGAAAGCTGTGACTTATCATGTATGAGTAAATGTGTGTTCATGTGCTGTTGGCAGGAATGGGTGAGACTCTCTCTCTCTTTCCAGTTAGTGAAAATGTGGATCAATTGGAGCTACTAAATGTTTCAAGTGACGAGACACAAGATGTTGGTAAGTGACAGCATTCCTTGTCAGATCCTATGAAAAGGGTCCTATGAACATCCAATTTGTACGTTTTTTAGAAGATCAGGAAAATGTGATAAGGTACCTGTAAGGAAAAGGGAATTCAGGTGTGAGTGCCTGTGCTTTTCCTTTCTAAAGGCACAATGGTAAGTTATGCTGTCTGAGCATCTTGATAGGTTTGCTTCTGGTGGAAATGTAAAGTGATCCTTCACATAGGAGATCACACATTCCTGGTTCTGTCATTTCCCAATCTAAGACCTTGGTTGTGATTAGTAGCTCTTCTTAGGAATGGCTACATAAAGCATTGTTTGAATGTGGACATCAATATGTGATGTAGAGTACTGGGGCAAAATCCTCTCATGACAGTAACATGACCCAGGAGATATGGTTTTAGAGTGTGGGTCAATGGAGAAGTATATTCTCACCCCCTATTCCCTTAGGACCTGTTAGCAGCAAATTCTCATCTTTCTCTTGACTTCTTCAGTCTTGATTCCATTATCACATTGAAGTATCTGAAATGAGTTGTGTGGTGAAAGGAGATTTGGGGGCAATCATTGATTTTACTCTCACTGATAGCTCTGCCTAAATCCCATAGTCTTTTAAGTGTGCCTGGATCATACATGATGAGACCCTGAGCATATTTCCTTCAGTGTTTATATTACATGCCTCTTATCAGGGACTGTAACTCAGATTGTGTCATCATTTGGGAATCTCATCTTTTGAGCCTTTACGGTGATGTCTATGAGTGATAGAACACTAGTGCCACTTGAGGACAATGTTCTGCTATCTTCCACTACAATTAACAGATAAAAAGGTGTCATGATTCTCATTACTTTGGAAGTTTTTGTTTAGTCTCTGTGCTCAGAATATAATAGCCACTCACTCAAAGCAAGATTTCTTTAAAAATTTATTTTATTAATTTGATTATTTGAGAGTGGGAGAGTCTGTGGCAGTGACTGCTTGTTCTTCCTCAAAGCCACTGTGGTCAGCATGCTGTGTGAACATGTGCTGCTTTTCTTCTCCCTCATGTAAAGTGATCTCTTCCAGAGGATCTACTGATTCCTGCTTCTGCCATCGCCCAACTCTGAGCCTTAGTGGTGATTAGCCTTAGTGGTGATTAGTAGCTCTCCTTAGGAATTGTGCCCATGAAGCAATGTGTTGATCATGAGTATACATCCAACCATCATAAAGGGAATGCTATGGCACATAAGCTTGCATGGCTCTGATATGATCCTGGACAGGACTTTTCAGAGTGTGGGCCCTTGGAGAAGCAGATTCTCATGTTCTGTTCCTCCCAGACTAGGTACAGGAAATTCCTGTTCTCTCCTCCCTCATTTGTCCTGCTTTAAAAGGCACACTGATGTATGTTTTGAGGAGCAACAATTTTTAGTAGTCTTTATGTGTGCATATTCCCTGATGTCTTTCAACTATTAACATGTTCTTGTATTAGACCTGGCTCATAGTCTATGAGAGAGTGAGTGCATATCCTGCAATTTTGAACTAGATGCCACTTAACATGTGCTTTAATTAAAATTGTTTCCTAGCTTTAGAATGTCATCAGTCCACCTTCCAAAGTCATCATTTTGAGAGACGGGCCCTGACCTACCCAGTCTCACTATCAGCCCTCTCTCTCTCTTTCTCTCTCTCTCTCTCTCTCTCTCTTTCTGCCTCTCAATCTCTTTCTCTATTCCCCCTCCCCCTCTCTCTTATTAACTAATTAATTCCCATCCTATTCTGCCATCTTAACCAGAAGTCTAAATGTCCCTACTTAACCATCTAGTTATGTGTTGTAGACACATACATGGTGCTGGGACAAACTTTCAAGCAAACCACAGTTTATGGAAGGAATGGGATTCATTTCAGGTTTAGATATCCAGGGAAAGTTCCATCAATAGTAGAAGAAGCTAGTTCTCATTTATACATCCAAGAAGATACCAAAACAACTTCCAGCCAGGAAACAGGAAAAAAAAAAAGCAGCAAACCAGGACCCTCCCACAGAGGCAACCTCTCTGCATACTTTTTGTTGGGGAATTCAGTTCTTTCCTGTAGCAGGAGGCTCTCTGCTATGGGTTGAAGTTGCAAAACCAATTTTAATAAAACACCTGAGTCTATGGGGGGACATACAATCAAACTACCACAGTGTTGGTCTTTCACATATCCTAGAGAATTGTCTTCAAAATCCAGAGAAGGTGCAACTAGACACACTTTTCAAACAAAGTTTGTACCAGAGTGTCAAAGCAGAGGAGGGATTCAGCTACTCTCAAATTTGGATTGCTGGGGACAGTAGTGGAGGCAAGGGCCATCACCATAGTGGCTCTCTGGCTACTTGAAGTTACCATTCTGGGTAGAGTCAGGCCTTCATGCCCAGATAGTTCAATGGAAACTGACAGGGGAAACATGTACCAGGCATATAAGGAATTTCAGGTCCAACCCAGTCTGTGTGGCCATTGGACCCGTGGGATATACATCCATTGTCTGCCACTGCCTAATGGGTGATGAACCAGCACTGCTAGAGAAGTGGCATTGGTTGGGCAAGATGCCAATCACAAGTGCTGCTGCACTACTCTGGGTAGTTTCCTTGGAAGGATAAGCCAGTGGATTTTAGGCACAATACTGCACCTTTTGATTGTTTCTTCCTTTCTAACAACATAAAGTGAATATAAATTGTAATTGTATTTCCTGTTTTGAATGTTCTGAAACAGTTCTCTTAGCTCTAATAAGGTGGGTAAACAGACTCTGTGACACTGACATATGTGATTCTAGCCAGATCTCAAAGTTGCTACATTCAAAGAAAGTGACACAAACTCAACAGATGGTCCTGCCCACAGGGAAACAAACAGGTGTGCACCCCAAATTATACAAGGACAAAGAATATTGGAAGTGGTAGACTATTATTGTATTGTCATACTTTAATATTTGCAAACTCATACTTGTTTATGAAATTAAAAACCACACTTTAAGTCATTTTAGAATGGAGTATTTCATCATTGAAAATGACCTAAAATCAACTAAAACATACTCTAACTTTGACATGATGTAGCAGCAGCAGAATTAGAACATGCTATATTCACGAGTTACCAACATACAGTTACCTCTGTTTCCTCCTAGGTTTAATAGACCCTATATCAGAAAAAGAAACAACTCATTCAGTAAGAGCACTTTTCTGTGTCTTATATAGAAGGGGAACTCTATGTTCAGTCTGGGTGCACCAATATTGGACAGATAAAAGTTCCTGTATAGAGTGCAATTGAGAAGGAATCTTATGTCAGCTAATTCTTGGCTCCCTGAGATACTTAATGTCACACATCCCGTATAATTGCATGGGATTAGGATTTCTCTTGGAAATAATTTTCCTTCTTATAATAAGGATTGTTTATTTGAAAGCATAAATTACCTTGCTTGAAAGCTCTTATTTTTCCACTGATGTCAATAATGACAATATTGTTGCTATGTGGCAATTTACTGAAACCACTGTGTCATTCTATCACTGTCTGATTTACTAAGTTATCAACAAATGCCAGATGGATATAATTTGTAGGGTATAGTCTGATATAACACTTTTCCATTTCTGTAATTCCAGGTTATGCCAACAAAAATGGAGAGTGGTATGTGTTCCTATATCACTCATTTATTTAGAAAATATTGTACTATTTCAGTTCTGATGCCCCTGAGTCTCACTTCCCAATAAAAAAGAAAGGTTGGGGGTATGTAAATGATATGAAATATGTTATGAAGGCAGTTTAAAAATTCTATGGATAGCTACAGTTGATCTTCTATGAGCCAATGTGCCTTCAGCTGCTGTGTGCAGGATTGGGTGAGCTTCTCTATCATTTGAATGTCTTCCAGCTGGCCAGTATATGGGTAAATTGGAGCTAGTACGAGTTTCACGTAATGAGGCCAAGGAAGTTGGTAAGTGACAGCATTCAAGGTCAGACACAATGAGATGGGGCATGAGAAGGCATGAGAAAAAGTATCTGTAAGGAAAAGGGAATGTGGTTATCGATACCTGTGGTTTTCCTTCCTAAACACACAATTGGAAGTTGTACTGCCTAAGCATCTGTTGGCTTTGCCACTGGATGTAATGTAGCATTACCCTTCATACAGGAGCTATGCCTTCCAGGTTCTACACTTTCTAACTCTGAGATCCTGGTTGTGACTAGTACATCTTAGAAACTGTGTCATAAAGCATAGTTTTGAGGGAGGGCATCTACTGACAGGTGTTCCGTTTCCTTCTACCTCCAATTCTGTAAATTTATGTTCTTATAGAGCATGATGCTGAATTGATTTGAAATTACCAGTGACCAACATAGTAACAGCTACATGTTTATGTTTTTTAAGGTGTGATAAATCCTGAACCAGCGGAACACCAAAGTTTTGAAGTAAGAGTACCTCTCCCAGTTATTTGGAATTGTAACTGTTTGGATTGTGTGTACAGTTATTGGACAGAGATAAGTTCCTATGTGAAGTACAGTTGAGAGTTAATTCTTTTTCCATATGACCACTAATGCCACCACATTCATTACAATTGAAAAGGATGAAGATTTCTTTTGAATATAATTTTCTTTCTTCTACTATAGTTTATGTACTTGAAAGTGTAAATGGTCTTAAGAAGTAAACTGTGTTAGAAATCACTTGTGTTTTTCACTGGTGTTCTTATAACTGACTATTGACTGAAAACACTGTACCTCTGTGTGCTTGGTTTGGTAAGTTATTGACAGAAAACTACATGCATGAAAAGTGTAGAGTATTGCCTGATAATCATAGTGTTTCCTTTTCTACAATTGCAGGACTCCTTAAATATATCAGAGACAGGTATGTACTCTACAAACATTCATTTATTTAGAATGTATCTTACCATTTCAGTCATTAGATCTCTGAGTTCCTACTTAAAAGAATGATGGGGGTGTCAGTGACATGAAATATGTTATGAAGGCAGAATAGCCATTCTATGGAAAGCTGTGACTGATCATGTATGAGCAAATGTGTGTTCATGTGCTGTTGGCAGGAATGGGTAAGACTCTCCCTTTTGTCTTTCTTCCAGCTAGTGAAAATGTGGATCAATTGGAGCTACTAAATGTTTCAAGTGATGAGACAGATGATGTTGGTGAGTAACCGCTCCTTGTCAGATCTTATGGTAGGGGTCCTATGAACAGCCAGTTTATACTTTCTTTTTAGGAGGCCAAGAAAATGGGATAAGGCACCTGTAAGGGAAAGGGAATGCAGGTGTCAGTGCCTGTGATGTAGAGTACTGGGGCAAAATCCTCTCATGACAGTAACATGACCCGGGAGATATGGTTTAAGAGTGTGGTTCCATGGCGAAGGAGATTCTCGCCCTCTATTCCCTTAGGACCTGTTAGTAGCAAATTCACATTTTTACCTTAACTTCTTCAGTCTTGATTCCAGTACCACATTAAAGTATCTGAAATGAGTTGGGGGGGTTTGGGGGCAATCATTGATTTTATGCTCACTGATAGCTCTGCCTAAATCTCATAGTCTTTTAAGTGTGCCTTTTATGAGACCCTGAGCATATTTCCTTCAGTGTTTGTACTACATGCCATTTAGCTGGCACTGTAACTCAGATTGTGTCACCATTTGCAAATTTCATCTATTGTGGGGAAAAGAAGAGGTTTATTTTTGCTTACAGGCTCAAGGGGGAAGCTCCATGATGGCAGGGAAAACTATGACATGAGCAGAGGGTGGACATAAGCCCCTGACCAACATAAGGTGGACAATAGCAACAGGAAAGTGTGCCAAACACTAGCATGGGGAAACTGGCTATAACTCCCATAAGCCCACCCCTAACAATACACTGCCTCCAAGAGGTATTAATTCCCAAACCTCCATCATCTGGGAACCTAGCATTCAGAACACTGAAGTTTAATGGGGACACCTGAATCAAACACCCACAGTCTCTGTATTCATAATCTAATAGCCACTCATTATTGGAGAGAGAGAGAGAGAAGGAGGGAGAAGGAAGGGGAAGTCTGTGTGGCAGTAACTTCTTTTTCTTCCTGAAAGCCACTGTGGTCAGCATGCTGTGTGAACATCTGTGTTGCTTTGCTTCTCACTGTCATGTAAAGTGATCTCTTCCAGAGGATCTACTGATTCCTGCTTCTGCCACTGCCCAACTCTGAGCCTTAGTGGTACCTCTCCTTAGGAATGGTGCCCATGAGGCAATGTGTTCATCATGAATATCTATCCACCTGTAACAGAGGGAATCTCATAGCACACAAGCTAGCATGGCTCTGACATGACCCTGGAGAGGACATTTTAGAATGTGGGCCATTGGAGAAGCAATTCCTCATGCTCTGTTCCTCCCAGTCTAGGTACAGGAAATTCCTGTTCTATCCTCCCTCTTTTGTCCTGGTTTAAAAGGCACACTAATATACCTAAGATGTTTTGAGAAGGAACAATTTTTGGTAGTCTTTATGTGTACATATTCCCTGATGTCTTTTAACAATTAACATGTTCTTTTATTAGGCCTGGCTCATAGCTTATAAGAGAGTAAGTGTATATCCTGCAATTTTGAATTAGATGCCACTTAACATGTGCTTTAATTAAAACTGTTTCCTAGTTTTGGAATATCATAAATCCATCTTCCAAAGTCATCATTTCAGAGATGGGACCCTGATCTACCCAATCTCTCTATCAGCATCTATCTATCTATCTATCTATCTATCTATCTATCTATCTATCTCTATCTCTTTCCTTCTCTTTCCCTCTTCCCCCCTCTCTCTCTCATTACTTCATTAATTCCCATTCTATTCTGCGATCTTAACCAGAAGTCCAAATGTCCCTGCTTAACCATCTAGTTATGGGTTGCAGACACATCCACAGTACTAGGACAAACATTCAAGCAAACCACAGCTTATGGAAGGAATGGGATTCATTTCAGTCTTAGATATCTAGGGGAAGTTTCATCAATAGCAGAAGAATCTGACTGTCATTCATACATCCAAGTAGAGACAAAAAAGAAAAAAAGCCTCCAGCCAAGAAACAGCAAAAAAGCAGCAAACAGGGACCCTCCCACAGTTGCAAACTCTCTGCACACCTGTTGTTAGAATTCGGTTCTGTCCTGTAGCAGGAGTCTCTCCACTATGGGTTGAAGCTGAAAACTCAATTTTAATAAAACACCTGCAACTATTGGGGGGCATAAAATCAAACTACCACAGGGTAGGTATTTCACATATCCCAGAGAATTATCTTCAAAATCCAGAGAAGGTACAACTAGACACACTTTTCAAACAAAAAGAGGAAGAGAGGTTAGTTTGTACCAAACTGTGAGAGCAAAGGAAGGACAGCTAGTCTCAAATCTGGATTGTCCTGAAGCAACTGGGGCCAGTGGTGGAGGAGGCAAGGACCATCACCATAGTGACTCTCTGTGTACCACTCTGGGTATGCTCGTGCCTTTACTCCCAGAGTGTTCAATGGAATCTGACAGGGAAAACATGCACAAGGCATATAAAGAATTTCAGGTCCAATCTAGTCTGTGTGGCCATTGGACCTCTGTGATATACATCCATTGTCTGCCACTGCCTAATGGGTGATGAACCAGCACTGCTAGAGAAGTGGCATTGGTTGGGCAAGATGCCAATCACAACTGCTGCTGCACTACTCTGGGTAGTTTCCTTGGCAGGATAAGCCAGTGAGTTTTAGGCACAATACAGCACCTTTTTAATGTTTCTTCCTTTCTAACAACATAATGTGAATATAAAGAGTAATTTTATTTCCTGTGATGAGTGTTATTAAACAGTTTTCTTAGCTCCAATATGGTGAGTAAGCAAACCCTGTGACTCTGATCTCTGTGATCCAAGCTAGATCTCAGAGGCACTACATTCAAAGAGAGTGAAACAAGTTCTACAGATGGTTCTGCTCAAAGGGAAACAAACAGGTGTGCACCCCAAATTATACAAGGACAAAGAACATTGGAAATGGTAGACTATTATTGTATTGTCATGCTTAAATATTTTCAAAATCATACTTGTTTATGAAATTTAAAAACATAAAAAAGTCATTTTTATTTTTATTTTTTTAAATTTTGTTAGTTTTCATTTATTTATTTATTTAAGAGTGACAGACAGAGCGAGAAAGAGGCAGAGAGAGAGAGAGAGAATGGGCGCACCAGGGCCTCCAGCCACTGCAAACGAACTCCAGACGCGTGCGCCCCCTTGTGCATCTGGCTAACGTGGGTCCTGGGGAATCGAGCCTTGAACCGGGGTCCTTAGGCTTCACAGGCAAGTGCTTAACCACTAAGCCATCTCTCCAGCCCCCAAAAGTCATTTTTAGAATGGTGTATTTCATCATCAAAATTGATCTAAAGTCAACTGAAACATCTAAATTTGACATGGTGTAGCAGCAGCAGTAATAGACTATGTTATATTCACGAGTTATCAACCTACTGACAGTTACCTCTGTTTCCTCCTAGGTTTATTGTACCCTATATCAGAAGAAGAAACAACTCATTCTGTAAGAGCACCTTTCTGTGTCTTATATAGAAGGGGAACTCTATATTCAGTCTGAAGTTCTTGTATAGAGTACAATTGAGTAGGAATCTAATATCACATGATTCCTGACTCCCTGACATACTTAATGTCATACATCCTGTATAATGTGTGGGATTAGGATTTCTCTTGGAAATAATTTTCCTTCTTATACTCAGGATTTTTTATTTGACCTTAAGAAGTTCACTATGCATTGAGAGCTCTTACTTTGCCACTGATGTCATTAATGACAGTATTGCTGCTGTGTGACAATTGACTAACACCACTGTATCACTATCTGATTTACCAAGTTATCAACAGATACCAGGTGGATGTAATTTGTAGTATATAGCCTGATATAACACTTTTCCATTTCTATAATTTCAGGTTATTCCAACCAAAACAGAGAGTGGTATGTGTTCCTGCATCACTTATTTATTTAGAAAATTTTGTATCATTTCTTCTCTGAGGTCCCTGAGTCTGACTTCCTGCCATAAAAAGTAAGGTTGGGGGATATAAATGACATGAAATATTTTTTGAAGGCAGTGTTAAAAATTCTAAGGATAAGTACGGTTGAGTTTCTATGAGCAAATGTACCTTCAGCTGCTGTGTGCAGGATTGGGTGAGCTTCTCTCTCATTTGAATGTCTTCCAGCTGGCCAATATATGGATAAATTGGAGCTAGTACGAGTTTCAAGTAAGGAGGCCAAGGATGTTGGTCAGTGACAGCATTCCTTGTCAGACACAGTGACATGGGGCCTATGAGAAGCCAGCTTATACATTCTGTTAGGAGACTGGGAACATGAACAACCAACATAGTGACAGCTACTCTTTTTCCTTTTAGGTGTAATTAATCCTGAACCAGTAGAAGGCCAAAGTTTTGATGTAAGAGTACCTTTCCCAATCATTTGGAATTGTAACTTTTTTTTTTTTTTGGATTGTGTATACAGTTATTGGAAAGACATCAGTTCCTGTATGGTATGCAGTTGAGAGTGAATTCTGTCTCCATATGACCACTAATGCCACCACATTCATTACTTTTGAATGGGACAAAGATTTCTTTTGAATATAATTTTTTCTTGTAATAAGGTTTGTGTACTTGAAAGTGTAAATGGTCTGAAGAAGTAGACTATGCTAGAAATTGCTTGTGTTTTCCGCTGGTGTTCTTAGTAACATTTTTTATATTCCTGACCAATGACTGAACACACTGTATGTCAGTATCGTTGGTTTGCTAAGTTATTGACAGAAAACTACATGCATGGAAAGTGTAGGGTATTACCTGATAATCACAGTCTTTCCATTTTTGTAATTACAGGACTCCTTAGATATATCAGAGACTGGTATGTACTCTGCAAACATTCATTTATTTAGAATGTATCTTACCATTTTGGTCATTAGATCTCTGAGTTCCTACTTAAAAGAATGATGGGGGTGTCCGTGGCATGAAATATGTTATGAAGGCAGAATAGCCATTCTATAGAAAGCTGTAACTGATCGTGTATGAGCAAATGTGTGTTCATGTGCTGTTGGCAGGAATGGGTGAGACTCTCCCTTTTGTCTTTCTTCCAGCTAGTGAAAATGCAGATCCACTGGAGCTAGTAAATATTTCAAGTGATGAGACAGATGATGTTGGTGAGTAACCACTCCTTGTCAGATCCTATGGAAGGGGTCTTATGAACATCCAGTTTGTACTTTTTTTTTAGGAGGCCAAGAAAATGGGATAAGGTACCTGTAAGGTAATGGGAATGCAGGTGGCAGTGCCTGTGCTTTTCCTTTCTAAAAGTACAATGGTACATTGGTCTGTCTGAGCACTTTGTTGGGTTCACTTCTGGCTGTCAGGTAAAGTGATCACTCATTCCAGTGTAAAAATTCTATGGAAAGCTGTGGTTGATCTGTGAACAAATGTGCCTTCAGCTGCTCTGGGAAGTATTGGGTGAGCCTCTCGCTCATTTGAACTTCTTCCAACTGGTCAATGTACAGATAACTTGGAGCTAGTATGTGTTTCAAGTGAGGAGGCCAAGGATGTAGATAAGTGACAACATTCCTTGACAGACACAATGAGTTGGGCTCTATGAAAAGCCATCTTATTCTTTCTGTTAGGAGACTGAGGGCATGAGGACAAGTATCTGCAAGGAAAATGGAATGTGGTTAATGATACCTGTGGTTTTCCTTCCTAAATGCACAGTTGTAAGTTGTGCTGCTTAAGCATCTGGTTGGCTTTGCTTTTGGCTGTAATGTAGAATGATCCTTCACACAGGAGCTACTCCTTCCTGCATCTACAATGTCCAACATTGAGACTTGAGTTGTGATTGCTAGCTCTTAGGAATTGCACCATAACGCATTTTTTTGATGATTGGCATCAACATGTGATGTGCTGCAGAGAGTTTCCACACTCCCATGATGCACACATACCCCAGGATGTAAGGTGGAGCGGGCCTATGGAGAAGTAGATCCTCACCCTCTGTTCCTTCAGTACATGTTAGCAGCAAATTCATGTTTTTATCTTAACCTCTTCAGTCCTGATTTAACTATTAAATTGAAGTATCTGAAATGAATTGTGGATACAGAAACGGGCAATCTTTGGGAATTTTTGTTGATGTCTCTGGCTAAATCCTGACAGTTTTTTTATTTTTGTTTATTTTTATTTATTTGAGAGTGACAGACAGAGAGAGAAAGAGGCAGAGAGAGAGAGAATGGGTGCACCAGGGCCTCCAGCCACTGCAAACAAACTCCAGATGCATGTGTCCCCTTGTGCTTCTGGCTTACATGGGTCCTGGGTAATCAAGCCTCGAACTGGGGTCCTTAGGCTTCACAGGCAAGCGCTTAACTGCTAAACCATCACTCCAGCCCCAATCCTGACATCTTTAAGATGCATGTGCCCCCTTGTGCATCTGGCTTACATGGGTCCTGGTGAATCAAGCCTCGAACTGGGGTCATTAGGCTTCACAGGCAAGTGCTTAACTGCTAAGCCATCTTTCCAGCCCCAATCCTGACATCTTTAAGTGTACCTGGCCTACAGGTTTTTGAGACTCTGAGAATATTTCCTTCAGTGTTTTTATTACATGCCACTTGGCAGGCACTGTAACTCAGATTTTGTCACCACTTGGGAATCTCATCCTTTAAGGCTGTATTGTGATCTCTATGAGTGATAGGATACTAGTACCATTTGAGGATGACTTGTACTGTCTTCCATTACAAATAACAGAAAGACAAGTGTCATCATTCACATTTCTTTGGAGATTTTTGTTTAGTCTCTGTTCCCTGAGTCTAGAAGCCATGGAAAGCAAGTTTCTTTAAAAAACATGTTCCCTTTATTTGTTTCTTTGAGAGAGAGAGAGAGAGAGGGAGAGAAGTCTGTGTGGCAGTGACTGTGCTTTTTCTACCTCAATGTCACTGTGGTCAGCATGTTGTGAGTATCTGTGTTGCTTTGCTTCTCTCTGTCATATAAAGTGATTTCTCCAAGATGATCTAATGCTTTCTGCTTCTGCCACTGCCCAGCTCTGAGCCTTAGTGGTGATTAGTAGCACTCCTTATGAATTGTGCCCATGAAGTAATGTGTTGATCATGAGCATCCATCCACCTATCATAGAGAAAAGGTTGTGGAGCACACCCTCTCATGGCTTCACATGACCCTGAAGAGGACATTTTAGAGTCTAGGCCCTTGGAGAAGCACGTCCTCATGCTCTGTTCCTCCCAGACTTTGTACAGGAAATTCCTGTTCTCTCCTCCCTCATTTATCCTTGTTTAAAGGGCACACTGGTATACCTAAGATGTTTTGAGGAGGAACAACTTTTGGCAGTCCTTAGGATTTCATAGTCTATGATGTCTCTCAACAATTAAAGTGTTCTTTTTATTAGGCATGGGTCATAGTCTATGAAAAAGTGAGCATATATTCTGCAACTTTGAATTAGGTGCCTCTTAACATGTGCTTTAAGGAAAAATGGTTCCTAGTCTTAGTATGTCATCTATCAATCCTCCAAAGTCATCATTTTGAGTGACAGGGCCCTAGCATACCCAGTCTCTTTAACCACCCCTTTCTGTATCTCTCTCTCTCTTTCCCCTTCACATAAGTAAATAAATAAGTAAAGTCCCATCCTTTTCCACCATCTTAACCAGAAGTCCAAACTTCCCTGCTTACCCATCCTAGGTAGGTGTTGTAGACACCTACACAGTGCTGGGGCAAACATTCAAACAACACACAGTTTATGTGGGAAATGAAGTTCATTTCAGGCTTGAAGATCCAGGGTATATTCTACCAGGGGTAGAAGAAGCTGGCTCTCTTTCATAGATCCAAGCAGAGAGAAACAGTCACCAGCCAGCAAACACCTAAAAAGCAGCAAACGAGTGCCCTGCCAGAGCTCCGACCGCTCTGCTTAACTTTGGGTTGGAATTCAGTTCTGTCCTGTATCAGGAGTCTACCTGCTATGGGCTGAGGATGCAATCAATTTTAATGAAACACCTGAGTCCATGGGGGGCATAAAAATCAAACTTCCACAGGGTAGGTCTTTCACAGTCCTAGAAAATTGTCTTCACAATCTAGAGAAGCAGGAGCCAATAGACACACTTTTCAAACAAAAAGAGGAAGAGGGATTAGTTGGTACCAGAGTGGCAGAGCTCAGGAGGGATACAGCTGGTCTCAAATTTGGATTGGTATGAATTAAGTGGGACCAGTGCTGGAAGTGGCAAAGGCCATCAGCATAGTGGCTCTCATGCTGCTAGAAGTCACCTCCCTGGATATGCTCAGGTCTTCACCCTCAGACAGTTCCATGGATTCTGGCAGGGGAAGCATGTACAAGGCATATAAGGAATTTCAGGTCCAACCCAGTCTGTGTGGCCATTTGACCTGTGGGATATACACATCCATTGGTTGCCACTGTCTAATGGGTGGTGAACCAGCACTGTTGGAGAAGTGTCATTGTGCTTCTGTCCTAGTCTGAGTGGTTGCAATGGCAGGTTAAACCAGTGGGTATGAGGCCCAATACAGCACCTTTTAAATGTTTCTCCCTTTCTAACAACATAATGTGAATATAAATAGTAGTTTTATTTCCTGTGATTAATGTTCTGAAACAGGTCTATTAGTTCTAATAGGGTGGATAAACAGTCTCTGTGACCCTGGCCTCTGGATTAAGCCAGATCCCAAAGGTTCCACATTCACAGAGAGTGACACAAAACTTAAGGATGGTCCTGATCACAGAAAAAATCAGGTGTGCACCCCAAGTTATACAATGTCAAAGTGACATTGGAAATGATAGATTATTATTATATTGTCATAATTTAATATTTGCAAGTTCATACTTGTTTATCAAATTAAAATACTAGTAATAAATGCAATATAAGTCATTTTCTAGAATGGAGTATTTCACCATCGAAATTGACCTAGAATCAACTGAAACATCCTCTAAATATGATGTGCTATAGCAGCAGCAGTATCAGATCATGCTATATTCACAAGTTACCAACATTCTGACAGTAACCTCTGTTTCCTCCTAGGTTTATTGTACACTATAACAGAAGAAGAGTCTACTCTTTCTGTAAGAGAACTTTTCTTTGGCTTATGCAGAGGGGGAACTCTATGTTTTCTTAGTGTGCACCATTATCGGACAGATAAACGTTGCTGTATAGAGTGCATTTGAGTAGAAATCTCCTACTAACTGATGCCTGGCTCTCTAGGATACTTAATGTCGCACATCCTGTATAATTGCATGGGATTAGGAATTCTCTTGGAAATAATTTTCCTTCTAATACTAAGGATTGATTATTTGAATGTGTAAATAACCTAAAGAAGTACACTATGCTTGCAAAGCTCTTACATCTCCATGGACATCATCAGTGACAGTATTGTTGCTATGGGACAATTGGATGAAACCACTGTATCACTGTGTGATTTACTAAGTTATCAACAGATGTCAGATGGATGTAATTTGTAGGGTGTAGCCTGATCTATCACTTTTTCATTTCTATAATTTCAGGACATGCCAACAAAAATGGAGAATGGTATGTCTTCCTCATTTATTTAGAAAATATTTTATGATTTCTGTCCTGATGTCCCTGAGTCTGACTTCTTACTAAAAAGAAAAAGGATGGAGGTGTAAATGACAAGAAATCTGTTATGAATGCCATGTAAAAATTCTATGGAGTCCTTTAGCTGCTCTTCTGTGAGCAAATTTGCCTTCAGCTGTCCTTGGGAATTGTGCCCATGAAGCAATGTGTTAATCATGAGCATCCATGCACCTGTCATAAAGGGAATGTTGTGGGGCACACCCTCACATTGCTCTGTTATGAACCTGGAGAGGAAAATTTCAGATGTGGCCATTGCAGTAGCAGGTCCTCATGCTCTGTTCCTTGTACAGGAAATTCCCTTTCTTTCCTGCCTCATTTGTACTGGGCACTCTGTCGTACTTATGATGTTTTGTGGAAAAAAATTTTGGCAGTCTGCATGTGTTCTTATTTCATGATGTCTCTTGATTATTAACATATTATTTTTGATGAGGCAAATTTATAGTCTATGAAAAAGAGCATATTTCCTATAATTTTGTATTATATGCCACTTAATTGTGCTTTATGCCAACTGTTTCCTGGTTTTAAAATGTCATCTATCCATCCTCCAAAGTCATCACTTTGAGTTACATGGCCCTGCATTCCCAGTCTCTCTATATTCCTTTTATTTCTCTATCTGTCATAAATAAATACATAAAATATTTAAAATAGAAAACTATCATTCGAAGATTACTCTTGTGATCATTCATTGTTGTTAGTATATTTACCAGGCAGTCCTGAAATTCACTGTGTACCTGATGAAGGCCTTAAACCCTCCTGCCTCTCTCTATCCAGTACTGGGATTGCAGGCCTCTGCTACCGTACTAAGCTCAGCTCAATTATTTTATTTTACTTGCAGTATCTCTGACTGCATGGCCAAAGTTTATATGTGTCATACCTTCCTGCCTTTCCCATCCTGCTTCTATGCATGAGAATAGGCCAATAACAGCTTAGTCCCATCTTGCTAAACATGTACCTCCATACATTCCTGTCCACATAGAGAATGCTGCCCCAGGACATTGTAATCACAGTTACAGTCATACTAACAGAAAATCTGTTTGCTTCCAGGAAAGGAAAAACCTGAATGCCCAGAAGGATCAGTGTATTCTATCAGGGCACCTTATTGTATGTTACATAAAAAGGTAATTAAATCCTATGTTCAGTGACTGAGCAGTAATCTTTGTCAGATATAAGTTCTGAATATGGAGCAGTTAAGTGAGAATCTCTTGCAAACTCACCCCAGTCTCCCTCCAACAACTGATGTCACCACATCCATTAAAATTAAGAGGTAGTAGCATTTCTTTCAAAAATTATTTTGCCTGAAAATCTCTTGCATTTTTACACTTGAGTCCTTAAGTGACTGTGTTCTATCTATGTGACCACTGACTGAACCTACTGTACCTCTGTCTAGGTTCCTAAATAGTCAACAGAAAGCCAGACTAATGTAAAGTGCAGGGAATGACTTGATCCTCACAGTGTTTCCTACTCTATTATTTCAGGACTCACCAGCCATAAAAACTCATGGTAAGTATTCTGAAATTACTTTTTTATTTAGGAAATGTCATACCCTTTTAGACCTGAAATCTTTAGTCTGAGTTCCTGCTAGAAAGAAGGTTAGTAGGGGATGCCAGAGTTGAAATGATTCTGCCATAAACACTATATACTAATTCAATATGTCCCCAAGATTGATCTTGTATGTGAAAGTTTTTTGGTGTAGGTCACTGATAATATAGACCAATGAGATCTTATAAGCCTGAAGAGTCAAGATACAGGCAGTCATGCAAGCTAAAAAGAATGAGAAGTTGTTGCTAAACTTTTCAACATAGCACTAATGTGAACAGCTTAAATGGACCCTGATGTTTCAGTTGAGTTCACATGTCTTTACCTATAGAAGCAATTGGTAAGATATTGTAACACATCTCTGGAAAATCTGAGTTCATTTCCTAGAAACTGTCCCCAGGTTAAAAATAATAACAATAATAATAATAATAATAATACTTGGTTAAAAATTTCAGCAAATTTAGTAATTTTACCTAAGTAAACAAAAAACAGTTCAAATATTGTCTATTAAAGCCTTTCTCAGAGCGACAAATAAGAACTTAAAATTTATCACATCATGTGTTATCTTGGTATCAACTCTCAAGTGATATATACTCGTTCTTATAAAGATGCACTAATGCCAGTATCTTCCACTCTTAAAGTGTTATTGTGTAACATGATGAATGAAAGTATACAATTCCATTGTTTGCCTAGTATCCAGTTCACTTCCCTAGTTAAATATGTATGTTATCAAGGATTCATTTCTATATACCTATTGAATGACAAGTGTAGAATTTGCATATGTAGAAGAGTGGAGGTTGAAATACCCTAACAGATGTGAAGAAAGTAGTGTCATTTTGCAGGGCTTCACAATGGTCTGAAGAAGTGACAGAACAACCATTTAATCATAACAATTTGGAAAGGTTTGATCTAATCAGAGAAAGGTTATCTCACATTGCATTATGTTCCTATTAGAGTTGAAAAAGTTATTCCTCGTTATTTTTCAGGGTTCTCTTGGCCTTTGTTTTCCTGTCAAGGATCCCAACCATGGTTGTTAATCACATACACCATTAAGTCTAGCTATGTAGACTAAGCTCTTAGACCTTTGACCTTATCAAGCAAAGAGCTCTGGATACTTAATCCTTGAAGCAAGATTGACAGTTACTTTGTGTTCTTCTAGTTGCTCTTCTACAGGAGGACAACACAGTGGAAGAGAAAAAGGAGGTCAAAGAGGGATACATGGAGGTAAAATGGAATTTAAGTTTCTAAGATAGGAAGGTTAATTTCATAATTCCTTATTTTTTAGGTGTTTTTTTGTTTATTTTTTATTTATTTATTTGAAAGCAATAGACAGAGAGAGAAAAAGGGAGAAAAGGAGAGAGAGAAAGAAAGAGAGAGAGAGAGAGAGAGAGAGAATGGGCACGCCAGGGCTTCCAGCCACTGCAAACGAACTCCAGACGTGTGCACCCCCTTGTGCACCTGGCTAACATGGGTCCTAGGGAATTGAGCCTTGAACTGGGGTCCTTAGGCTTCACAGGCAAGCGCTTAACCACTAAGCCATCTCTCCAGCCCTAATTCCTTTATTTTTGGTGGCCATCACATATGAACAAAAAAAATTAATTATATACACTATAAGTATTAGAGTGCTTTCCTAGAAAATGCGTCTCTGATTTCAAGTGGTATACAAAATTTCAGTGCATGTTCCAGACTATATGTTCTCACAACTTTCATTCTGGAGCACATGCTTCTGTTCAGAGTAAAGTTGTGTGGATTTTCATTCTGAAGTGGACAGGCATTTCATGTAAGGAAAGCATGCACATTTTCATTTCGTGATCTCTCCATTTAATCTGGGAAATTTCATGGTTAGAAGAGAGCTTAAGGATGTCACCAAGGGCTCTTCTGGCGGAAGCCTCAAATGTCCAGCATTAAGGTGCTGAGGTGATAAAATCTAAAATCAAGAGGCATGGTGTGTGTAATTGGATTGTGGAGACACCACCACTACTTTAGAATGGATTTATTAACTCTCACAGGAGTAGACTGTCATGAACCTTCTCTGCCATATTACTATGTGTCTGGGGAACTCTAAATTCAGGCCAAGCAAACAGGAGAGTATGATCTGGACTCTGAATCAGCAAATGGACAAAAATATTTTCTTAATACAGTGCCCAACCTCACATGTCTTGTGACAACACCACATAACAGACTAACATAGTCTTTGACTTGACTACTTATTCCCTTCTTTGCTGTCATTACCCCCAAGTGACTGGGAATCAGAGACCTGGGTAAAGAGAACTCAGCATGATCTGGGCCTCAAAATGTTTTCTGCTCTCTACATTGCAGGAAACAGCAAAACTAGATGAAATTGGTATGTATTCTGGAATCATTTTTGTGTTACTCTATATTTCACCATTTCCTAAATGAAACCTTAGATCTTAATAATACTTTTAAGGATTTCATTCAATCCTGTACATTTCTGTATAAGCATTCCTGTTGTTACATTGCACACAGAAATTCTAGCACTTGTTTTCTTCTGTTCCATATATTAACAAATATAAATTGAGTCAACTCCTTTCTTCTACATAGTAAAGCAAACATGGTTGCTAACCAACTACACCAAGTCTAGCCATGTAGGCTAAGCTCCTAGACCTCTGCCCTTATGAAACAAAGAGTCCTGGGTACTTGATCCTCACACCTGAGCTGAGAGTTACTTTGTGTCATTCTAGTTGCTCTTCCACCAGAGGACAGCATGATAGAGCGAAAAGAGATTGAAGGTGGACACGTTGTGGTAAGATGGCCTTTTCTGACAGGAACACATAAGATATTAATACAGTCTTTGGCTTGACTACCCTCCCCTTCCTTGCTCTCATTACTTCATGTGACAGGAAGAAAACACCTGTGTAAAGAGAATCCAGCATGACCTGGGCCTCACAGTGTTTTCTTCTCCGTATATTACAGGTGGAATCCAGAACAAGGAGAATTTGTACGTATTCTGGAATAATTTTATGATGGTACATTTTAGATAAGAATTGTGGGAAAATGGGTTTCTCTTGTGTGTTACTGTGATCTGAGCAGTCTGCTGGGAGTAGTAGCATCCCTGCCTTCTGCTCTAGTCCTCTTATTTGAGGCAGCAGTGTTTATGTACAAGTGTGTTTTTTCCAGAAAGATATTCCCTAGTAACCAACTCAATCTTCTCAGTAAAATAAATTATGGTGCACACTGTACTGCGGTACCTAGTTACAACCTCATCACAAACATGTATGGTAGATGTATTGCCCTGCACCCCACACACACTCAGATGAATTAAGCTATTGCACATAGGTAAGTGTCCAAGCTCTCCAGCTGAGTGGTACAAAGGCCATAATGTGTACCACACATGTGCACTAAAGTGAATACTCTTGAGTTACAATCTCTACTCATTACTGCATCAGGTGATTACTAGTCACTGTGTAAGAGTTCCAGCCTCTCAGAGGTGGGGATGTAGTCCAGAGGGTAGAGTGCTAGCTTTGTATGCAGAGGCTGTTTGTTCAATCCCCAGGACAAAGAAAAATAGTCTAGCTTTCCCCTGCATATCTGTAGTACTCAAGTTTACAAAGATCCTAAACACTATCATGATTGCCTCAGTGATCAAAACCGGATAGCATCTGTGTATCTATCTGTACACATTCACAAGTTTTAATAATATGAAAAGCCTATATGCCCTGTTCAGATCATAAGTTCTGAAAAAAGGAAACACTCCACAGGCAAGTGTAGTTGTCAAAATTAAGTTTCTTCAAAGCATGTGTCCTTCTTGTAAGAACTGCTGAAATGCTTTAGCATATTGAACCACATTATTATAAATCCAAAGAGCAACACAGTTTATATACACTGTCCACCAAAAACTGCAAAAACCACTTGGCTGTTATTCTGGGCTCAATCATTCTTTTGGTAGTGCATTGTAAAGCTGAGCTAGACTCTGCTCAGAAAACACTCTGATGGTCTCTGTTGGCTGGGAAGAGCAAACATAGGGAGGCAGTCCATTCAATACATTTATATCATCAGCATTGAAAGGTATGAGTGTATATCATTGTTTCTAAAATGCCTTGAGCATCAGGATACCTTTATATGTTCAGGTCTTGGTCATAGAAGGCCTTGTTTAAGAACATCTGGGACAGGCTAAGGATGTTGCTTGCCTAGCATGCACCAACCCCTGTGTTCAACCCCCTAGTAATTCATGAAACCAAGCATGGTGCACACCTATACTCCTTCCCCTAGGGAGGCAGCAGGATTATTAATTCAAGGTCCTCTTTAGCTACATTGGCAAGTTCAAGGCTAGCTCATGTCCATCTCAAAGCAACCAAAAGAAAAGAAGCTAAGGCTTTTTATTGTTCATGTTTGGTGTGCAGGAGTTTGTAGACTGGAAAGCAGACTTTGAGGAGGAGAGCCTGAGCACGGAGGGCGCACACAAGCCCTAGAGCCTTCATAGCCCTCCTCAGGCTGCGTCCAGCCTGCAAACTGCAGAGACCAGATAGCCCCAAAGAGAGCAGTGGGCACAGATACCATTCATTAAATCACCTCCGTCCTGGCCACTTTTCCCTTCAGTTTATGTTGGGGTGCTTTCCAGTATGGGGCATTGGAGAGCAAATATATAGTGACCAAACTTCATGTTTCCACTGACTTACAATGACTTGGACTCAGAGGCATGGTCGGGCACACAGTCACTCTTCTCCTGTCAGTGTGGTTCCCTGACCATCAGAAGCGCTCACAGAGAGGCAGCTTATTGTGTGAATATTCTGGTGAAGGAAGGTCCTACAGCCGTAGTAACCAACGTCCCTCTCCTGACTTCCTTTGACAGAAACTTTCCTAGTTTGATTCAGGTTGGGAAGTGTAGAGAATCCCTCCTTGTTTCTATCAGGGAGTTTGGTCACAGTGGTATGAAAGGACCTAATACAGTACACTTAGATGAAAAGTAGGAGGTATAGACAGCCTCTTAACTGCCTCCCTCACTGAAGTTGATATGGTGTACTGCTGGGGAGTTGTAAGGCATCCTGTTTAGGTAAAGAATGAAAGTAAACATTTATTCTCAAGTGCCCTGGAGGCATCCAAACGTGCTCTTTGGATTCAACCACTCCTGTCTAGCTCATTCCTCTGGCATTTAATAAACCTCACAGGGCCCTTCAGAAGAGTCAGCTCTTTCTTTAAAGGCTGCCCATTATTACTTTTAGGCACATAATACTTATAAAGGAAGGCCTTGTTAAAATTGTAGTCTCCTTTGAACCTGCACTCTCCATCATATCCCCTCCCCCTCAGGGAAAAGTGAGGGGAGGGAGGGAATTACCATGGGATATTGTTTACAGTCATGGAAGTTATTAATTATAAAAAAATTTTAAAAATTGTAGTCTCCTAGTACAAGAACTGAGAGCAGAGGGACCTCGTGAATCTCACTATGTTCATTGCTCATGAGGCTCTGGAAGAAATTTGCATGCGGACTGCCAGGCACCAAACCCACAGCTCATTCAGGCTGCTCCTTTCTGCATGTATCCCACCCATGTAAATTCAGTCTTTAGGTATATTGCATGTAATGTATAGTAAGGGTACTGTGAACACCATAATCTTCCAGAAGCCCCATTGTGGAGGAAGTGACTGTACTTGAAAGCATGTAATGAGATCAAATGTTTGACCTCAGAATACTGACTTCCCTCTGTTTTCCTGCCATCAAATTGACATAACTCTATTGTGAATGCATTCCTAGTAACAAGGATAAGGAAATCTATGAGATCTGGTCGCATTCATCCCCGGACAGACAAACATCACAGCCATGGGCAAGGTACTGTATTAATTCAATAATTACACTGAATTGTTAACAGTAACTATAGATTATATTATGCCATATTCCTTAGGTAAAACTATGAAGAGTTTTAGGAGTATTTCCACCAATATTTTAATTTATTCCAGAGAGAAAGTATAGGCATGTTAGGGTCTCCTGCCACAGCAAATGAACTTCAGACACATTTGCTACTTTCAGCATCTGGCTTCATGTGGGTACTGGGGCATTGTAAAGCCACCAGGCTTTACAAGCAAGCACTTTTAACCACTGATTCATCTCTCCACAGAAACAGCAGTATTCTTTTTTAGATGTAAAAAGTGCTTTTGTTCTCTAGCTTATCAGTAGAGTGCCAATGACTCAATTTAAAAATATATTCAAAAGTTAAGTTTTCTGGGGCTGGAGAGATGGCTTAGCAGTTAAGGCACTTGCCTGAAAAGCCTAACAATCCATGTTTGATTCCCCATTACCCATGTAAGCCAGAATCACAAGTGGTGCATGTGTTTGGAGTTCCTTTTCAGTGGCTAGAGGCCCTGGTGTGCCCATTCTCTCTCTCTCTCTCTCTCTCAAATAAATAAATAAAAATTTTAAAATATTTTAAAAAGTTGTTTTGTTTGACTGGAGAGATTGCTCAGTTCTTAAGGTACTTGCCTGGAAAACCTAAATACCCAGATTCAACTTCCCAATACCCATGTAAAGCCAGGTGCACACAGTGGTGCTTGAATTTGGAGTTCATTTGCAGTGGCTGGAGGCCTTGGCACACCCATATTCTCTCTCTCTCTCTCTCTCTCTCTCTCTCTCTCTCTCTCTCTCTCTCTCTTCTCTCTCCAAGTAAATAAATAAATATTTTTAATGTTAAGTTTTCTTTAACCCCAGCACTTGGGAAACTGTTATGGGAGTATCAATATGAGTTCAAGGCTAACTGTGGCTAGAGTAACTTCCAGGTTTGCCAGGGCTAGAATGAGACCTTGCTCACAAAAACAGTTAAGTTGAAAAATTTTAAAACAACAAATTCTGTTTCACATTGAATGTTAGGCTAATAATTATAATATAGATTCTGCTAATATCTGTCATTATTCGACATATTTCACAAATTGCTGAACAAACCAGACCTCCCTAAAACTAGCTATATTATTACTAATATAGTAGGATTTTTATCTGTGCATATGCATTTGATATAAAAACTGAATAACTTATACAGTACATTCCCATGTCCCCAACTGTCATGCCTCTGATACACAGTTGGCCTTATGGTTTGTTATTTGGGCCTTTTATTGCTTTTTTACATTTGCTACAATTGGTATTCACAAATTGATACTTTCTACCTTGACTCAGTAATTTATATCTTTTCGTTCTTTATGTTGTATACTTCTGTGTTTCAAATAACCATACAATGACTTCTTTTGCCATCACAGTATCAAATAGAAACTTTTTTTAGCACAGACATTCTCTGTGCTTCAGTAACTAATTCTTTTTCCTTTTGTTTAGTAATTCTGGAAACCCTTTATATACTGTGTGCACACTTTTGTCTTTTTTGTTGTCATACAGTGTAAATCAGAGAATACAATGTAAACCAAAAGTCCATGCATATCTGTTTTGCTAATCAATATACTTTTAACATTATGTGTGCTCAAATTATGGGCATCAAGTTCTTTTTTTAATTTTTGAGAAAGAGAGACAGAGTGAGAAAGAGGCAGAGAGAGAGAGAACAGGCATGCCAGGGCCTTTCAGTCACTGTGATCAAACTCCAGATGTGTGCATCCTCTTGTGCACAAGGGCAACATTGCATGCTTCTGTTACTGTGCGTCAGGCTGTGTGGGAGCTGGAGATTCAAACATGTGTTCTTAGGCTTTGCAGGCAGGTGCCTTAACTGCTAAGCCATCTCTCCAGCCTGGCATCAAATTCTTTATGCCTTTATTATTCCTTCCCTATCCATGGACCAGTAGTGATGGCGTGCCTGCGCGCTCGTGGCTGGCCAGGCTCTACAGTGTGCACATTGTGCTCCCAGGGACCGCTGGGAAAGCACATGTGTTCTTCTTCACTGGCATCTGGAAGTGGAAGATGTGTGGCCTGGTTTTGTTTCTATCATTTATGGTCATTTGCTAATTTCATAGAAGTCTATAATGTTTTTATCATTTCTCATGATTGCATTTATCTACAGTATACCATTTCCTAATTAAAACCATAGATTTTGGCTGAGCATGGTGACACATGACTTTAATCTCAGCACTTGGGAGGCAGAGGTAGGAAGATTGCCATGAGTTTAATGCCATCCTAAGACTCTAGAGTGAATACCAGGTCAGCCTGGGCTACAGTGAGACCCTACTTTGAAATAACAAAAAAAAAAAAGAAAAGAAAAGAAAGATAAACCTTAGTTTTTTTTTCATGGATTTATTTTATGAGAGAGAGAAAGAGAACTGGTACACCAAGGTCTCCAGCCACTGCAATCAAACTCCAGACACATGAGCCTCCTTGTGTGCATGTGTGACCTTATGCCCAAGCATCACCTTGTGCATCTGACTTACCTGGCTTCTGGGGAGTTAAACCTGGGCCCTTATGCTTTTCAGGCAAGTATATTAACTGCTGAGCCATCTCTATAGCCAAAAACCTAAATTTAAATTACTATACTTTTTAATACATTCCAACCAGTTCTCCACATTTCTATGTAAACATTGCTTTTGTTATATTCCATACTTAATAAATTCTTATTTTTTCTTCATTTCAAGGACATAATGGATGGGGATTGTGCTATTACTTTAGAGAATGTTTTCGAAATCTTTGTTATTCAAATAGTAAGTATTTGGGAAGATTTTTGCTTCTTTTATTGTGAACTTCTAATTAAGTTGCACACTGCTCTGATGCTACACGTTATCATGAAACAGCATGAGGTGGAACTGTGCCGGTTGACTTGTATGTAAATATATTTTAAAACCACTTGCTTTGAGGTAGTTCTGGAAATTTTTTTGGTAGAGAAGATTATCAGTAGAGAACTGGTAAATTTATTAGTAGAATTCTTAGAAAGAGGCTTCAGAGGGACTCCATTTCACACACATGCCTTCAAGGGCTTCATTTTCTACATGATGTGCCTGCCATGTTTTAGTCTAACCCTGAATGAGGGGTGGGAGTGGAGCCAGGAAAGATAAAGTGCCATGAATCTGGTTGTTCTTTCTGCTTCCTGCATGAGTATAAGCCTTGCTCATTTCCAGTATCATAAAGTACCTAAGACATATTGAAGAAGGGAGAACTTTTGGAAGTCTTTATGTTTTCATGTTTACTGATTTCGCACCATACACTTTATTTTTCTGAATAATCTTACATCAGGGTTGGAGAGATGGCTTAGTGGTTAAGGCACTTGCCTGCAAAGACAAATGATCCAGGTTTAATTCTCCAGGACCTATGTAAAGGCAGATGCACAAGGTAGTACATGAATCTGGAGTTTGTTTACAGTGGCTGAAGGCCCTAGTGTGCCTATTCTGTCCTGTCCCTCTCTTTCCCTCTATCTCCCTCTATCTGAATCTATCTGTCTCAAGTAAACAAGTAAAATATTTTTTAAAAGAATAATCTTAGATCATTGTCTATGTAACAGTAGCCTTAAGTGTTTAGCAGGTATTATAACTCAGCTTGTTCTATGGTTTTAGAATGTCATCTCTCAAGGCTTCCAAGTATCATCACCATGAATGATAGGATGCTAGTCCCATTGAAGAGTCTTAGTTGTTGTCTTCCATCACCATTAACAGAAGGAAAGGGGCTTCTGTCTCTGATGCTGCTTCCTTATTCTCTGCTTCCTGTAGCCCGGCTGCTGTTGCAGCCACTTAATCTAGGCTTAGGAACACAGCTATGCACAGTCACCTGTTGTGTATCCTTAAGAGAGGTCTCCTAGTAAAACCAGAGCCACTGCACCAACAATTAACCATTACTCTGTTGGGTTCTGAGGTGTGGACAATAGCAATTTGATCATAAAACTTGGAAATGGAGAAATCTGTATCCCATGAGAAGGTAAGGTGACCTGACTTTGCCTGAAATAGAAATGTTGACCACAAAAATATGTTAGTGATTGTGGAAGATACTTTTCATTGCTTGTAAAAACACCCAACCATAAACAGCTTTTGGGAGGAAAGGGTTTATTTCAGGCTTACAGAATCTAGGAGAAACACTATCAATGGTGAAAGAAACTGGCTCACTTCCATAGATTCATAATAGAGAGACACCACAAATAGCCAGCAAACACCAACAGCCAGAGCTCAAACTGCTCTGAATACATCTTAGGGCTAAAATACAAGATCCACCCCAGTGACATCTCCTCCACCAGGTTGCTCTAGACTCAGTAGGAAGTTTAACCTTAATCAAAAATCCCCGAGGCTATGGGAATGTATTTTCACATTAAAATCACTACACTCATCATTATAGATACATATAGATAACAGTTTCTGTTTTCTGGAATGATCAAAAAAGACCCTTACCAACTGTTAAGCAAAAAGGATATTTGAAAATGACAGCATCTGGTTATACAATATAAGTTAAGCCTCTGCCTACTTGGAAGTTTTATCCTCTCCTTGGATAAGTGTATTGTAAGAAAATCCTAAAGATAGTTCAAGGAGCTGGGGAGATGAATTAGCCATTAAGGCACTTTCTTGTGAAGCCTAAGGACCCAGGTTTGATTTCCCAGTACCCACATAAGACAGATGGCGCATACATCTGAAATTCATTTGCAGTGGCTAGAGACACAGGCACATCCATTCTCTCTCTCTTAGATTAATAAAATGTTTCTAAATATTTTATTTCTATTTATACATTTATTTATTTGACACACACACACACACACACACAGAAAGAGAGAGTGAGAGAGAGAAAGAGAATGGACATCCCAGGGCCTCCAGCCACTGCAAACACACTCCAGACACATGCACCCCTTTGTGCATCTGGTAATGTGGGTCCTGGGGAATCAACCCTGGGTCCTTTGGCTTTGCAGGCAAATGCCTTAACCACTAAGCTATCCCCCCATCCCTAAAAAATGTTTTTTTGAAAGAGAGAGAGAGAGAGAGAGAGATTAGGTATGCCAGGGCTTCCATCCTCAGCAAAAGACTCCAGATTCATGCACCACCTTGTGCTTCTGCCTTATGTGGGTACTGAGGAATCAAACCTAGGTCATTAGGCTTTGCAAGCAAGCACCTTAACCACGAAGCCATCTTCCCAGCCCTAAAATGTTTCTCAGTAGATGGTTTGAGATGCAGCCTCCCAGATTTTTAGTTTTTTAATGCTGTATCTTCTCCTTGTCTTGGAAACCTTTGACATTATCAGTACTTCTCCTGTTTTCAATATAGAAGTAAAACCACATACCAACATGTCTCATGATGTAGTTCTTTTAATGTTTTTCCTTTTACAGTTGTGGGTGGCACCAGAGAAACATGATAAAGTGCTCTACATTTTTTAGATAGGAAAATTTTACATGGCAAAATATGTTCAATATCCTTCCTGCCTCTGTTTGAACACTAACCCATTATTCTGGATTTCTGGAGGTTGAATGATGTATAGTGAGATAACTGACAGTTATGTTGGTAAAATCTTATAGTCAAGTTTTCTCTGCTTCTTGGAAGCACTTGAACTCACCTTAGGTTTATGTGGGCTTGTACTTGAATGTTGGGTCTTGAGTGCTGCTGTCTTGGCATTTGAAATGTATGGGTGATTCTATCTAAGGTTTCCTTTTCTCAGAAGGCATTTCAAGCATACAACACAGTTGCCTTCAACCATGTTATCAAACAATCCATACAAAAACATATACTTTACATGAACTCATATAAACTAACTCATGTTGTCCTCAGTATATTTATACCTGCAGGTGGATTGTTATTACCCCATTGCAGGACCAAAACAAGCAAACTGACCTCTGAAATCTGTATGTGGACAATCAGAAACATGCATCCAGATGAGTGGGCTCATGCTGTTCCTCTCAGATTCTGAAATATACTTATAGCTTTGTCATGGAAACAATAGCCCCAGGTAGACAGTTTAGAATTCCTGTGTAAAACTACAGTGCCCCAGTTGCTAGTTTATAGATCTTACCCATCCAAAGAAAATTGCTCCTGTTTTTACTTAGAGAATTAATAAAAAGGACAAAGTGGCATTGGGTATTGTGGGCCAACTCAAATTGTTATAATTAAATATTTGCAAATGCTTACTTGGTTCTCCTATGGACAAATACTAGTGATAAAAGTGTAAGGTGTTTACTAGGATGGAGTCTATTTCATCATCAAAACTGGCTTTAAGTCAACTTAAAAATCTTCTAAAAAGTGGCTTCATGAAACACCAGCATGACTTGATCACTTTATAGTCAAATGTTCTTGAAAATGTCAAGACATAGGCACTGAGATAACTTTCAAAACATGAGAAGCCTGGTGTAGTGGTGCACACCTTTAATCCCAGCATTCGGGATGCAGAGGTAGGAGGATCGCCATGAGTTTGAGACCACCCTGAGACTACATGGTGAATTCCAGGTCAGCCTGGACTAGAGTGAGACCCTACCTCAAAAAAAAAAAAAAGTGTGAGGAATGGTAGGAACCTTCCATTAAATAGTAATGAGCACTCTAAGCCATCTAGGTTCAATATTTGCTTTGAAATAGGGTCTCATGTAGCACAGGCCATCTTCAGACTCACCACGCTCCCAAGGATGACCTCAAAACCTCCCTGGGATTATAGGCATGTGCTGGCACATTCAGCTCTACTTGATTCTTTTGTGTTATGTACAGTGCCTGTAACTGCAAGGCCAAGGCTGCTATGTGTCACTGCTTCGTGCTTCATTCCCATCCTTCTACCCATTGGGGATGGATAAGGAGCAGCTCAGTCCTCACTTTCTAACCTTCCACCTCCATCTCTATCCACAGAGAGAAAGCTCTGAGTGATTTGTCATTATCAGTTGCCAATGTATTGACAGCTACTCTGTTTCCTCCTAGGTGTGTTGCCATCTGATCAATCACAGGACCCAGCACAAAGTGTAAGCACCTTTCTGTGTCTTACACAGAAATTATGTTCAGTCAGTGTGCACCATTTTTTGGGTAGATATAAGTTCCTGGGTAGGATGGGGTAGACTTGAATGGGAATCTCCTACAAACCAATTCCTGGATCCTTAGAAAAATTAATGCTGCCAAATCCACTAAAACTGAGTGGTAGCAGGATTTCCCATAGAAATGACTTTCCTTCTTATACTAGGGATTGTGTACTTGAAAGTGTATATGGCCTTAATAGACACACTGTATCCTAAAAGCTCGCACCTTTTCCATTGGTGTCCTTTGTGACAGATTTGTAACTGTGTGACTATTGACTGAACTCACTATTCTTTGTCTGGTTTCCTAAGTTATCAAAAGAAAGCCAGACAGATGTAAAGTACAGGGTATGGCCTGATCTTCACAGTGCTTCCTTTTCTATAATTGCAGGAGACCTACAGCACTGCTGGCCATGGTATGTATTCTGAAATTACTAATTCATTGAAGAAATGTCTTAGTGCTTTAGTCCTGAGATCCCTGGCTCCGAGTTCCTTCTAGGAATGTGGGGTATCAATGAGGTGAAATGATTCTGCCAGGAAGGCTGGATAAAAAGCTGAAAGCTGAGGCTGCTCTTGTATGAGCACATGTGGTTTTATCTGGTGTGGACAGGTACCAGTGAGCTGCTCTACTGACTTTCTTCTAGTCTTTGGTCATGACAGATCAGTGGGATCTCAGCACTGTCAGAAGCTTAAAAGTGAAAATGGGGCTTCTGGTCAAATCCAATGGGAGAGAGTCATAGGGGCAGTAAAGGTTGTACCTTCCACTAATGAGACTAAAGGTGAAGGGAAGTTTTCGTGAAGACAAGGGGATGCATGTGGAAGTTCCTGTGCTTGTCCTTTTACAAAGGCATTCTATCAAACAGTGGTGGGTGGGTGTGTGTCGGTGTGTGTGTGTGTGTGTGTGTGTGTGCACGCACATGCACACACTCACTTTGTGACTGGTTCTTCTTTAAGGTTGTGCTTTCCAAGAAGCCCTTTTCCTTCCTTCCTCTGTCATTATGAAACCTCCAAGCCTTTTCTTGGGATTAGTAGCACCTTTTGGTTATTGTGCCCATGATGTGTTGTGTTGGGTTTGGGGTATTATCCTGTGTGATATAGAGAATGTGCTGGCCCAAAACTCTCACATGATCCTGACCTGTACTGGAAGGTTAGATTTTAAAAGTGTGGGCCCATGGAGAATGTTGCAGTCAGGTTCACATTCCTGGTAGAAATCACCCAACCAAGAGCAGCTTGTGGGAAAAAAGGAGGGTAATTTTGGCTTACAGAATTGAGGGGGAAGCTCCATGATGGCAGCTAAAATGATGACATGAGCAGAGGGTGAGGATCACCTCCTGACCAACATCAAGTGGACAACAGGAACAGGAGAGTGTGCCAAACACTGGCAAAGGGAGCAACCTACAACACCCATAAGCCTGTCCTGAACAATACACTGCCTGCAGGAGGTACTAATTCCCAAATCTCTATCACCTAGGAATCTACCATTCAGAACACCGAGGTTTATGGGTGACACCTGAATCAAACCACCACCTTCTGCCCCTAGCCCCCATAAATTTACAACTATACATGATGTAAAATGCAATACATTCATCCAACTTTAACAGTCCCCATAGTTTATATATATATTTGATAACTTCTGTACTTACAGACAACAAACCATGGTATTTCTCTCCCTTTCCCTCCCCCATTTTCCCTTCATAACTCTGCTCTCTGTCATATCCCCTCCCTCTCTCCATTAGTCTCTCTTTTAATTTGATGTCATCATCTTTTTCTCCTATTATTAGGGTCTTGTGTGGGTATTGCTAGGTACTGTGAGGTCTTAAATATTGAGGCCAAATTCTATCTGGACAGTTGTATGTAAGGAGTGGTACCCTTCCTTTGGCTCTTACATTCTTTCAGCTACCTCTTCCACAATGGACTCTGAGCCTTGGAGGGTATGAGATGTTTCAGTACTGGACACTCCTCCACGACTTCTTCCCAGCACTATGTTGCCTTTTGGGTCACCCCAGTGGTCATCACCATCTGAAACACAAAAGTGAGAGTAGCATTAATATATGAGTATGAGCATTAAGTGTATTGCTCTCAGGGCAATTTGGTGAGAGTAATACATGCATTTATCCAGACAAGAGCAGGCTTTATACCCCTAAGGCTCATGGCCTCCCCTGCCATAGGCTTTTGATTAGGTTTTCAGTAAGAGGCATGTATATTCCCTTCTATAGAGTGGGCCTCAGTCCAATTAAAGAGCAGTTGGTTTCCCCCAGAGCAGACATGCCACTATTGCACTGGTCCAGTCATTTGGCCTGCCTGGCCAAACTTGAGGTTTCCCGTGTCCACTGTTTTCACCACTGATGACTTATGTCTCCCATAAGACTGCATAGAGTGCAGCTTTTCCAGCTTTCAGTTGGCTGGGCTACAGGGAGAAGGTTTTCTGCTCAGCACCAGCTTGATTTCTCAGTGACTTTGCCACTCAGGCATGTGAAGTCTTCAGCAATAGGGTCTTACCATCTCTTTCTCATAGTAAACCAAGGGCCTTGGCAATAGCCTATAATGTTTTGGGGGCAACATGGATCTCCTTGGCCAACAACTCACTGAAAGGTATCCCATCACAGGCACTGAAAATTTTCTAGTAACAATCCATGGCTTCTGCATGTGCCATTATTTAAGAAAGTAGATTTATATATGTCTTATTCAGAATATCTTGAATTTTGATTGACCCTCCCTGCCACTGTTCTTTTATACAGTCTCTTCCCCTGACCTTGCTTAGGCCTTGCCCCTTCCTGTAATCTGTTCTTTTACTTACATATATACAATACCATCCTCTTAAGACCTTCCCTCTCCTTTCTCCCTAGTTCCCATAGTTTTTATCAATTCAAATGATGTTCATATATCCCCATAATCCAATGTCTTTTAGCTGAGCCCTAATACCAAAAAATCTCCCACAAAACACCCATAACGGCACAGAATAAACATTCACACTGCAACAGATGGCATTGTGCATAGGAAAGAAATATTCAGCCAATACAAGATTTAAAACAACCAGGGTAAACATCAAACTCTGTAGTTTCAAGTCCAACAACTTTAGCCAGTGACGAATCTCCAAGTCTGATAATTCTAACCAGCAACAAGTCTCTGGGGTTCCAAATCCACCCCTCCTGCTAGGCTACTCTAGTCCTGGCAAACTTCTCTGGGGCCAGCAGCTCTCCTTGGCAGCCATCTCATGGTCCCATAATCTCCCCTGGGTCTCCACTGCAACCCATGGTTCATCCTCATGGCCCCATGGGGTCCCCATGCCGGCATTCATCAAACCTGCTTCACACTGCCCATGGCCATTTCCAAAACACAAGACTGTGTTGCAAACTCAATGACCCTGTCTTTTCTGCATTTCTCATACTCCATAATACCAGGTAGGGTACCAATTAGTTAATCTAGGGGGGAATAAAGCAGACTTTGAATAAAAGGACACTCCTTGAGCACTCAAGCCCCTTCAAAAGTCTATATGCTTCCTCTTGCCCCAGTGCAGGTCAGATGGCCCAATCTCAAAGGTTGTGATCTATCAATTGCAGCTGTACAGGTAGAAATTTACCCAAAGATTTCATATTTTTCTGTGCCACATTCCTCTGCTCATACCAGTTCATTTCTATGGAAAGCAACTCTGCACAACTTCTCAGGACCTGGGCATAACAGCAAGCCTCACACAGACTGCTAGCCCAGTCCAAGCAAAGCTCTTTTTTACCCTCATAAGCCAAACCTCAAAGTCCATAGTTCTTACTGCATTCAGGTCTTTCAACTCTGACCAGAATAGTCCATCAAGCTGTATTAACAGTACTGCAAGGCATCTCTTAGGCCAAGGTTTCAAATCCTTCCATATTCCTCTTGAAAATCAGCTCCAAAAGGCCAAAGTCACACAGTCAGGTGCCTAGCAGCAACCCCATTCCTCGGTATAACTTCACTGTTGCAGTCAGGTTTGTATTGCTGGTAGAAATCACCCAACCAACAGCAGCTTGCAGAAAAAAAAAATAGGTGTATTTTGGCTTACAGACTTGGAGGGGGAGCTCCATGATGGCAGGGAAAATGATGGCATGAGCAGAGGGTGGATACCACCTCCTGACCAATATCAGGTAGACCATAGCAACAGGAAAGTGTGACAAACAATGGCAAGGGAAGCAGGCTATAATACTGATAAGCCTGCCCCTAGCAATACACTGCCTCCAGGAGGTGTTAATTCCCAAATCTCCATCAGCTGGAAACCTAGGATTTAGAACACCTAAGTTTATGGGGGACACCTGAATCAAACCACCACAGAGTCCTTTGTTTTTTTAGGATGTGTAGCAGCATTTTATGTACCTCTGTCCTTGTTATTCCTGGCTTAAAAATCATTCTCAGGTTGGATGACAGTATGTATTTCATCTGAATTCATGCAGCAGCTCAGTATTCTGAAAAGTAAGCACAAAACATATGACCTTGGCTTCATTTCCAGGCTCTGACCTTCACCCTTACCTCCCCTGCCAAGTAGACCAGGGGTTCAGAAACCTGGCATTCATCCTTTGTGTCTCTCTTCAGTAAGAAGAAATCTGAGCCCTTAGGCTCAGCTTTGCTCCCCTTTTAGGCATTCTAGGTTGAACATCCAAGATGTAGGAGGATGGGTTTTGGAGTTTTCCATACCACTGCTCATGTTTCCAAGGTTAAAGGGCCTGGACATTCATGTATCACCTCTCAGGGAATGAACTCTGGGATTTAGCCTCCCATACATGTTTTAACTCCATGTTCCCTCCCATCTCTTCCTATCTCTTCTCATCTCCTTGCCAGTTCTGTCTTTGGTTCTGTCTATCCTCTGTTCTCTCTGGAACTCCCAAGTGTTCCACTCTTGGGAAAGTTCTGACATGTCTTGTGTTCTTGTGGCACTATTATAAATGTGAAGAGTCTGTTTCCAAGTATCTTCCATGACATTTGTGCTGTAGGGTCAAGAATTTACTCATCAGAAAGTGTATCTGCATCACTTACAATCTCTCATTATACTGCTGGGCATGGGATTTTGTAGGAATCTCTTCTGAGTAAGTACTCATCATTGACTTCCTTGGTGTGCTTTGTCCCTTTCCCATGAGGAATGGGCCCAGATTCCTCCCTCATACAGCTCACCAGACAAACAGAAACCCAACTGGGAGATTACATAACTCTTCTTATGGACAATGTACCCAGAAAGACAGAAATCTGAGTCTCAGTAGGTGCTATGATTAAGTTCTTCTACTCCGGGAACAGAGGTGAAGGGCTGCTGATGGCTGACTGTAGCAAAAAGGAGACTTAAACAGAGAAGAAAGAGTTAGGTGCTCCAGAGTCAACTAGAATTTCTCATCCCTAGGATGAGTCATGTCACAGAAAAATAACAAAAACAAAACAGAAAATTGTTCCAGACCATGATGTTATCAGAGAAGATGGGGGAGGAGTCATTCACCTAGGATGGTCAACCTAGTCCCTGCAAGGAGCATTTAATAATGTGACATAAATTTATGCAAAAACTTCTATGTTGACCCTATCTCCACTCTGTCTGCAGCAACATCGTCAGCAAAGGAAACTTCTAATGAACCATCTTTGGAAAAGGATAATGGTTCCAATTGTTAAACCATTTTCTATGGATGCCCAAATAATGTTTTAAATAAAGCTAAACATATACATTGAGGAATTGTGTTTTCTTTTGACATTTGAACTAAAATCATTGTAGTTGATGCTATAATTGGCAGGAAAGTGCCATATGAGGAAGGAGTTGTGTCTGTTTGGGTTGGATCAAAATCATCTGAGAATGGACTATGGAAGCTGTGGGTACATGAAGTGTGCTATTACTTCTTGGCCTCATCACAATCACTTCCTTTAGTGCAGGACTTTTCCATATAATAGCAACCATTCATGATAAAAAGGTGAGACGTGCTTGTGTAGGTTCTGCCTTCCAGAATGGTAGTAACATAGAACCTTCACCTGGTGACCACTCTCCTGCCTAGGTCCTCACTGTGAGACCATTAGTTTGTTTCCATACCTCCATGTTTTGGCACCAGCACAAGCCTGGCCTTCAGTGACCTTCCTTGCTCTCATTTGCCTCCATGGACAATTGCCATTTTTCATGTGAGGGCTCTTTCCCTTCTCAAGTGGGCAAGAACGTCACTCCACAGCCACTCCACCAGACCTTCCTGATCTGGACACCATTTCCCCTCCTTAACAGGGAGCTGGCCCATGTCCTTGATGGGTTAGGCAGATGGGGTGGCAACAATATGAGGCCACACTGTGGAATTGCCCATGTGTGGGGAAGACCAAAAGCATGAAAGCAATATGCCACATGATTCTGTCTTCTCTGAGATGATGGTTGGTACTGGTTGTTCTGAAGCACCATCTCTCTGTGGGATGAGGATCTCCACATCCTAAGTTATGGATGGATGAGATTTAGTAGGACATCTGGGGAAATTATGCTCTCTACAAATGGCATTGCTAGGAGGGGGCTACTAGACTTGGATCAGCTAATGTTGGGAACGTTGGGAAAAGGAGAAGGCAAATTAGATGAGGAAGTAAAGTTATGGGGAGAGAAAAGGAGGAGGGTCCTTTTTCTAGACCAGAAAACATGGAGCTGGGACCCTAGTGAAGATGTCTTGGATTTCCCCACATCTTCAACACAGGAGGTGGTGGCAGGGATAAGATTGAGATTGTGCATGTGGAAAGTTAATAGAGAAACCCATTTCCCACTTGAGCCCTATGAGAAGCTAAATTCCAACAGTAATGTGCTTGGCTACCTTTACTAAAATTCAGTGATAGACACTTTTGGGGTTGCTAGCTACAGTCCTAGGATAGCAACTTCCTAGCATGGTGGGACTCTGCTTTCCGAACTTGAATGGCCTAGCAGGAGTTCTAGGAGGGTAGGTGATAAGTTTGCTCAAAGTTAAATTCATTTCATGAGTTCCAAGTGCAGGTGTGTCTGCCATCCCCTTGACCTTATCCTGACTTCCACATGCAAGTCCATATATGCTTGCTCCATCATCCCCTTTGTATATGTAGAGCACCAAGCCTGTGATCTGGACTGAATGCAACTATAGCCAGGCAACACACTGAACTCTGTTCTGGGAACCATATACAGTGTAAGTAGGATGATGACAACATGTGTTGATATGCTGACTTGTTCCTGACCTGTCAAATGTAGGCCTCTCCACTAGATACACACCTGGCAGACTGCAGTTTATAACAGTATCTTCTTCTACAAGGCCCTCCACAGTCCTCTGAGGTGTTTCTTATATGTGAGCAGGCATGTGCTTCTGCAGTAGCTATGTCTACTTGTTGAAGTGAGTTAGTTTGCACACAAACCCATGGCAGAATCTCAGAACCAGGTTCTTGACTTTAAACTCATCCAGCCTCATTGGCACCCATAGCACCCATGGGCAGTGAACACATGCTGTGGTGTCAGTTGAGATCACAGCTGGCTCCTGTTTGACACAGACCTTCAGTAATTGACTAAAAACAAAAGACAGACAAAGACATAGTGAGCAGAGCTGCAGTTAGTGATCAGGTTCCACTGGGTGAGCATCTGGTTAGAAGAGCCATAGGGAGGAACTATGGCCCAGGTGGATGTCCTTGGGAAGTAAGGAATAGGGTGTGAAGATGCAAGGATAGAAACTACAGGATGCAAGGAACAGGATAGGCAGGGGAGAGAAGGTGTGGCTGAGGTGAAGGGCTTCATTTTGGATATTTGTGAATGTCGGGAGCTCAGGGGAAGCCTGCAGTCCATGGGACTGCAACAAGAGATTGACTCAGGACTGAAGGCACATGTCTATAATCCAAGAACTTGGAAGGGTGAGGATTATTATTGGGAGGCTAGCCTGGGCTACAATAATAGTTCCTGGTCAACATAATGAATCCCTGCCTTAAAACAACAAAACAGAGAATGACTGATCCAGGTATAGTGGAGGTGGACATCTTCCCATTTGCAAAGAAAGCCAAGCCAGAGGTGAGTAAAATATGGTTTTCTGTGGAACATCCCTTGTTCTGGAATGCTCTATGAGATTAGGGAGAAAGTAATATATCTCTCGAGAGATCCATGGCAGTCAAATTAACAAAACCAGAAATGAAAAAGGAGAGATCACAACAGACATAAGTGAAATTGGAAGAATCATCAGTACTTATTGCAAAAACCTCTCCTCCACAAAACTGGATAATATGGAGAAAGTGGATGAATTCCTGGACACATACCACCTACCAAAGATAAACTCAGAGCATGTTAATATCCTAAGCAAACCTATCACAACCATAGAGAATGAAAAGGTGATCAAAAACATCCCCACAAGAAGAATCCAGGACCAGATGGTTTCTCAGCTGAATTCTATCAAACCTTCATGGAAGAACTGAAACCAATTTTTCTCAAACTGCCATATAATAGAAGAACCCAGATACCTTCTCAACTCCTTTTATGAATATAGTATCACCCTAATACCAAAACCAGACAGAGATGACACAAGAAAAGGAAACTATAAGCCTATTTCCCTGATGAACTTAGATGCAAAGATCCTGAACAAAATACTCACAAACCAAGTTCAACAACACATCAAAAGTATTCTCCACCTTGTTCAAATAGACTTTAGCTCTGGAAAGCCAGGTTGGCTCAACATACAGAAATCTGTCAAAACACCACATAAATAAACTTAAACACAAAAAACACATGATCATTTCAATAGATGCAGAAAAGGCCTTCGACAAAATACTACATCACTTCATGAACAAAGCATGGACGGTTTATATCTCAACATAATAAAGGCTATATATAAAGCACCTCAAGCCCAAATAATACTTAATGGGGAGAGACTGAAGGAATTCCCATTGACATCAGGAGCATGACAGCAGTATCCATATTCACCTCTGCTCTTCAACATAGTACTAGAAGTCCTAACTCAAGCAATAAGACAGGACAAAGAAATAGAAGAGATACAAATTGGAAAGGAAGAAGTGAAGTTAGCCCTATTAGCAGATGACATGATTCCATAAATGACCTGAGAACCTCCATCTCAAAACTCATAAAGGTGATTAACTCCTTCAGCAAAGTAGCAGTATACGAAATCAACTCTGATAAATCAGTAGCCTTTCTATGTGCAAATTACAAAGATACAGAGAAAGAAATTAGCAATGTTGTTGCATTTTCAATAGCAACAAAAAAATTACCCTTGAACAACATTAACCAAGGATATGAAAACCTTATATAATGGAAACATAAAAAACATTAAAGAAAGTGAGGAGGACTTCAGAAAATGGAAAGACCTCCCATGCTCATGGATAGGCAGAATTAACACTGGGAAAATGGAAGTCTTACCAAAGGCAATATACAGATTTAATGCAATACCAATAAAAATCCCAACATCTTTCTTCACAGAGATAGAAAAAATGATCACAAAATTCATATGGTATGGCAGAAGGTGTCAGATATCCAAGCACATCCTCAGCAAAAGAAACACTTCTGGAGGCATCACCATACCTGATCTAAAGCTATATTACAAAGCCTTAGTAACAAAAACAACATGATACTAGCATAAAAACAGGATTATAGACCAATGGAACAGAATGGAGGATCTGAATTTTGGGTCAAGTAACTACAGCTACTTGATATTCAACAAAGTCCCTAAAAATGTAGACAGGAAAAAAGACACCATCTTCAACAAATGGTGCTGGACAAACTGGATAAATAACCATATGCACGAAAATGAAACTAGATGCACACATTTCGCCTTCCACAAGAAACAAGCCCAAATGGATCAAAGACCTCAGCATAAGACCGAAAACTCTGATACTACTGGAAAGAAAAAATAGGAGGAAGTTTCCACGATATGAGAGTGGGAAAAAACTTCCTGAACAAAACCCCAGGAGCTCAGAAATTTAAACAATCACTCAACCATTGGAATCTCTTAAAGCTGAAAAGTTTTTTCACAGAAAAACATAAAATAAGTACAGCCAATAGACTACCCACAGGAGAAAATTTTGGCTTGCTATACAACTGACAGGCCTAATTTCTAGAATCTACAAAGAACTCAAAAACCTAAACAATAAAAAATTAAGCAACCCATTCACAAAGTGGGGCAGAGAACCACACAGGGAGTTCTCAGAGGAAGAAATAAAAATGGCAAACACACACATAAGAAAATGTTCAACATCCCTAACCATCAGAGAAATGCAAATTAAAACAACCATGAGATTCTACCTTACTCCAGTAAGGATAGCAAACATTAAAAAATCAAATGAAAACAAATGTTGGCAATGATGTGGAGAAAAAGGAACCCTCATTCACTGTTGGTGGGAATGTAAGATGGTACAACCACTATGGAAATCAAATTGGAGGCTCCTAAAATGGTTGACTATAGAGTTGCCAACAGACCCAGTTATTCCCTTGCTGGGCATTGAACCTAAAAGCTCCATGCCTCAGTTCAGAGAGATTTGCTCAACCATGTATTTTTTTTTTTTTTTAGCTGCTCAATTCATAATAGCTAAGAACTGGAATCAACCCAGACATCCATCATTAGACAAATGGATAACCAAGATGTTGTATATCCACATGATGGAATCCTACACAGCAGTAATAAAAAATGACAAGATGAAATTTGAAGAAAAATGGTTGAACTTGGAACAGATCATTCTCAGCAAACTCACCTAATCTCAGAAAGACAATCATCGCATGATCTCACTCATCTCTGGCTCCTAACCTATATCAGCCCAAGATGCTGACATACCTAATAGGCATATTGAGGATCAGCCAATAGGAAGGGTGGGGATGGAGGTGATGGTAAGGGTAGTGGTGGGTGGGGGGTACAAAAAACTGGAACCAAATGGAACTGGTACCATAAAATCCTATATCCTGAAAGACAAACTGAAAGGTTGAATCTTCATCAGGTCCTTAGAGGGAACATCTGAATCAAAGGGCCCTAGAGGAAGTATGATGACGACTAGCCTTAATTTTCTCCTCTCTCTCTCTCCCTCTTTCTCTTTTATATTACTTTTTTTTCTACCTTCTTTTCCTTGATGCTGGCCTGTAATTCCCAGTCCCAGGATGGGGTTAACATCCGCAATGAGCTATTGATTAGAGAGACCCACAAGATTTCCCCAAAGAAGACAGACTTCTGTCAGAGCACTTGATTATCCACCAAAGGTTAATGGTAAGACCTTACTGCCAAAGACACCATATGCTGTCAGTACAGAAAATGGAGAGAACTGGCTGGAATCTGGAAGAGAGCCAGTCCTAAGACAGCTAGCTTGTCTAGTGCCAGAAGGTGCTGTGTGAACAACCTGGGGAAAATGACGAACATCTGTCCAAGCAATTTGTGGTCTAAGCTACACAGCAGCAAACAACCTGACATGATGCTCACCCATGTGCAATAGTGGCACACAGCCATGGTGGGTAACCAACTGCTCTTGGATTGGCTAATGGATCCACTCAGTGGAACAGAACCCATAGCTGGAAATGGGAAACAAGTCAGAATCTTCCAATAAACAAGTTTGCTTTCCAATACCAAGATCCTGCCAATTTTGGGATACAAGAGGGCCCACAACTATTAAATTCTCTCTAAACTAATAATGGTTATCCTAGTTATCCGGTGCTGACTTCACTCTCCATTGGAGATTCTTCTTCTGTTTTTCAGATGGATGCAGATCCTGAGGAGAGTACCAGCCCATCACACCTCACCAGGGCCCCAGCTTAAACCGTAGAGTAATTGGGGAAATGAGCAAGAGTGCTGTTTTCTTGGTGAACCTGGTATCAGCACAAGGGTGAAGGAGATAGACATAGAGAACACTCAAATCCTACAAAACCAGAGATCCAGTGACACAGAGGCTCCCAAGACCTTGTCATTGAAGAAGACCTAAAATTAACTGAACATGGCTCAAGGAAATTCACTGAAGAGAGGGCAGAAAGATTGTTAGAGCTACAAGTTGGGACATTATGCACAGAGACATTGCCTCTTCCCCATAACTGTTGGATACCCCCACAATGCATGACCCACAAACCTCATAGGGATATCTGGAATTCCCAACAAGGAGGGTCTCTTTGGAGGGGGGAGGACAGGGATGAGGGTAAAGATGGTATGAACATGTGCTGTTTTCACACTGAGTATATACGTAACTAATAAGAAAAATGGTAAAAATAAAATATCTTTAAACTGAGATTCAAAGATGATCTTTGTACTCAATATTAAATGCATTAAATAGAAAAAATAAGTGAATGGACAAACAAACTCTACCATAGAATATTATTAAGTGATAAAAATTTATTGAGATACCAACCAATGAAAATACATAGAGGAACCTTAAACATATATTTCAAAGTGAGAAAAGCCAATCTAGAAATGCTTGAGACTGTATGATTTTTGCTCTACAATACTCTAGAAAAGGCACTTTAAAAGCAAGATTTTCGGAGTTGAGGGCAAGTTGTAAAGTGAAAATAAATGAACAATAGAATCAAGATTTTTATGTAAATAGAATTACTATGTATTACAATGTAACAATTGATAGATGACATTATAAAATATACAACACAGATTGTAAATGATAAAGTGTAGACTTCCATTAATAATGTATCAATATTGGTCCACCAACTATAGCATGTTTCACAGTAACATAAGCTAGTAATAAACAGGGAAATTCTGTGAGTGGAAAAGAAGTGTATGGCAAATTCTTTATATTGTGTGCAATTTTGTATAAACCTAGTTTTAAAAATAGTCTACTTTCAAAAACAAAGGTGATAAAGTCACATGTGAATAGTAATCTCATAATGAAGCATAAAGGATATTTATTATTATATTTGGAGGAGCTCAAAAAGGAAGGCATTTCCCCATATGATCACCAGGTAGCTTGTCCCAGGCAGACCCATTCCTCAGGTGAGGTTGAGATCACAGACAAACATGCTGCCACTACTCGCTGACACATGAGTACAGTAAGCTGAATGTATTTGTCAGCAATTCATTCCCATAAACAAATACCTGAAGCAGGCTAGCTTAGAATGTAAAGAAGGTCATTATCTCCAGTGTGGGAGGATAAAGTTCAAGCAGTAGGCAGGGCCCAGGCTCTGGTGAGGCCCCATAGTAAATGGCAGACCATATGTGGAAAGGGAAACATCACATCTCCCACAGTAACCAGAGAAAGCAAGAGAATCAGCTCTTTGTCCAATGCTCCTCTCATAGGCACTAGTGGTGGTTCCGTGAGAAAGTGTCCGAGTGTTGTCAGGGGCATCCCAAGGTGCCAAGGCGCTCTCACTAGGCTCCCGTCTGAGTCCACTGTGTTCCGGTGCTCCTAGAGTGGGCTCAGGGCTTGCAGCACATAGTCTCTGAGGGCAGTCAAATCATGTCAAGACACAGCAGTCTCTAAGCAGTGTCTATAAGCATCACAGTCTCCCTGCTAGAAGTTCCTACAGCCATACAAACTTTCCAGATTCTGCTCCCTTATCAGGTAAGGCTGAGATGTCAACCATGAAGTCTGAGTCTCTAGCAGACCACCTGGTCAGCATATGGGTGCCTTCATTTCTCATGCTGCCTTCACCCAAATGCACCCTCCTCTCAGGGAGGAGCCCCAGTGCCCATTTTTACTGTTGGAACCCACTAATACAGATATTTTTTTTTCTTTATCATGTGCCACCACCCTACTACACCTTGTGATCTTCTGTGGCCACATCATCCTGAGGGTTCCATGCATCTCTGCCTTGGCTCAGCCCTCTTAAGTCTGTAGCTGTGACTAATAGATTGCACTACCTCCTCCTGGCCATTTGTCCCACTATTTAATCCTTTCAGGGTCCCATTACTTCTATAAAATAGTCATGCATTCTTTACACACTCAGCCTCTTCATCTCGACAAGATGCATCCCTTTGGCTGAGAATTAATCATCTCCTATTTCTCTAGGATCCCATTGTTTGCTTTAAGGTAGAATTTTGCTGACGTGATTTATGTTCATGATTTACTAATTTTTTGTTTGTTTTTGTTTTTCGAGGTAAGGTCAAGCCCAAGCTGACCTAGAATTCACTATGTAGTCTTAGACTGGCCTTGAACTTACAGAAATCCTTCTAGCTCAGCCTCCCTAGTACTGGGACCAAAGACATATGCAACCACAACCAGTTATGATTTACATTTTAAATCTATCATTCCTTTGGTCCATATAAGCACTTTATGAGAGATCTTTGCAGCTCCCAGATGAAAGAACAAATCACGGAGAAGATAGATGATTTACCTAGTGCCAGTTTCATTAAAACAGCCCTATACATTTCTGACACTTTTCAAAGTGCTGCAATGTGGCCCTCATTATACATTAGGCATATGTCCATCTGGAGAAATTAGCACATATTTTGATCCATCACCAGTGGTAGGTGAAATATTAAAGCTCTGAAAAAAAACTGTCCTGAAAAAACAAATCATAAAAGGAAACATCACATGTCTGAGTATATTAAAATTTAAAACATCTGTCAGGGTGGTATATCTTCCTGCTAGCTGTTAGTCAGGGAGAACTCTGATGCCCCCAAAACATTATATGTTATTGCCATGGCTCTTTCTTGCCCACTAGAGCTAGATGGTAAGACCCCATTGCTAAAGAATCCACATGTTTGGACTACAAGTCACTGAGAAGTCAAGCTGGAGCTGAACTGGAACCCACCTCCTTGTTGACTAACTGTCAGGATTCTGGAAAGAGTTATGTAGCCTGTTGAGGGAGAAAATTCATCAGCAGTGTTTACCAGCAGTGGACCCTACAAGCTTTACAGCTCGATAGCCAAGCCAAGTGTACGAACTGGTGCAATGGTGGTATGTCTGTTACTGGGAAAACCAACTACTCTCTCATTGGACTTGAGCTGAAAACCTCATCAGAAGTCTATGCCTTGGGAGTGCATAAGCCCTAGGGAGAGAACTGCTACTGCTGTCTGGTTAGGTGGATATATTATGCCCACCAAACTGCTTTCTCAATACTTATGCTTCTGCTCATATAGTGATGCTACTTCCATTTATGGCTAGAGAAGCTTCTCTTTTCAGATTGTGATGACCACTGGAGTGTCTCAAAAGTCACCATAGTTCTAAGATGTGAAAAATTTAATGTTCAGCACTGAGACGTCTCTATCACTCCCGCCAAAGCTCAGGGACCATTGTGAAAGAGATGTAGGAAAGAATGGAAAAGCCAAATGTAGGAAAGAATGGAAGAGCTTACAGTGCTGCCTTCCAGACACTAGTGGTCTTGATATTCATGACATCATAGCCACTGATGCTACCACACAAGATGGGCATAATAGGAGGAAAAGATGATGACATCAAAATAGAAGACAGAGTACTTGAAAAAAAGAAAAAATTCAGTGGAGTAGGGATTTGAGAAGGGAAGGGGAAATAATGGGAGGGTCTTATGATCATGGTATGTTGTCTATATGCATGCATGTGTATGGGAATTGTCAATAGAAATATTCTGTGGCACAGCTTCAAAGACTGACAGAGCCCTAATTACCCCACTGTGAGCAACAGGGACCCTATTGAGGAGGGATTTCACTGAAATGAGGACTGTGGGTGAGGGGATACAAGACTATAACCTATGTTTTATATATATTATTTAAATTTGAAATATTTTTAAATGCTTTAAAAAGACAGAAAATAAACTAAAACACAAAAGACGGATTGAAAAAATTAGATGTGTAATACACATTCCAGACAAGGATGAGGGTCTGGAACACAGAATGAATTCTCACAAGTCAACAAGAAAAACATCCAAGAACTCCAGAGAACAAGAATCAAGTCAGAAGAGGAAGCCAGATTGCCACCATCAAAAGATGTTCAAACTCGTGAGTGGTGAGGGAGAAATGAATGTGAGCTAGTGAGAGGGGATTTCACTTCCCATCTCAAAGGTGACGTCGGAAAGCCTGACCAAGCAATGCCAGTGACAGTGTGAAAGAAACAGAAGCTGGGGTGCTGCTGGTGGTGCCCTGCAGGGCTGCTGACACCAGCTGCTCAACTGCAGGCAGGACCTTCCCAAGGACGCTCGCACGCAGCAAACAGGACACACGGGAATGCCCAGTGACATGTTTGCAGCAGAGCATCTGGAGACAGCTCAAACAGCCGTTATTTGAAGTTGTTCAGTTAAGACATTATATATACATGTATGTATGTATATATATATATATATATATATATATATATATATACATATATATATATATACATATATATATATATATCTTCAGCCTCATCCCAGGAAAAAGGAAAATAATGTTTTAATATAATCATTTAGCATCTCTGAAAATTTCCCAAAGCATATAGAAAATTAAGAAACAAATAGCGAAAAATACAACAACTTGATAAGAACAAGAGTCTGACACCTGAACAGAAGACCACTCCCTTCCTGACTTGTCCAGATTACAGCGAATTTTGTGACAGCAAAAAGTCTAATACAGACTGAAACAGTCCAGGCTGAAAAGTGATTGGGTTATGTTTTAATTCTCTATCAACAATGCAACCCTAACACCAACTCTCCCCGGCCCTTCACTGACTAAATCAGAGACAGATATCCCTACCATCCAACTCCTGATTTGTTAATGTTGATCATATTATAAAATAAACTATGAAATAACTAAGAATACATTTAACAAAATGTGGTTGGGTCATTTACATTGAAAAGATGAAGGCATTGTTGGAAGAAATTAAAAACCTAAATAAGTACAAAGATCCTGAAGTCATGGATCTAGAACTAAGTATTTATTTTTAAGGTACACCAGTTTTATTAACAAAGAAATATTTCCAAGACACTGATAATTGAAGTGTTAAGTGTGCCAAGGTATAGACAATATGACACATGTTTCTGAGATGCATTTGCATGGCAAAGGGGCTAGCAAGATGAACATTTTTTTTTGCTCATTTCACAATGTGTACATGTATTAAAACATCACAATGTACCTGAAAAATATAAACCATTATTATGTCAACTAAAAGTAAAAGTAAAAGAAAACACACATCTACATGCACACACATACTAAAGAGCACGAAAATGCATGAAAGTTGATCCCATTGATACATGTTTTGGAAGCAAGCATGTTTCAGTTTAATATGAATTATTAATAGGCAGCATCTAAACACAACCTGTAAGGGCCCATTGTGGGGCGGCCCCACAGCCTGTTCTCACAGAAGTTAGTGCTACAGGAGGACTGCTGCCCTTGCTAGACAAAGGCAGCCTTACAACACCTGTTCTGACCAGCCTGCTGTGAGGGTGGTCACGATCTGAAACAACAAGCAGATTGATTCCAAGAATTTGCCTTATTGGATGATCAGAGTAATGCGTAATTTAGATATAAAAATATAAAGAAGAAAAGTTCACAGACTAACTAAAAATTTAAAAAAAAAAACATTTTGTAAGGGTATCTGAAAATCTTCACATGGGCTACCTCCAAATTTAATTGAAATGCAGACTAAAGAACCCAGTAGGGGAGCAGGCATATTCCTGGATAAAAAGGCCATCATCTCCCATACTCACAAGCCAACTCTCTATCCTTCTTCATAACTCACTGGAAAGATAAAGACCATTTGGGCCCACAAGTCATCACATCATGTGATAACTGTTGTGACATTGCTTCTGTCCTCACGTACATTCTTTCCACGACGTATTTTTTTTTAAGTTTTTTTTCTTTATTAGTCAGTTTTGTATTCAGCAAATACAGTCAGTTTGGTACCATTATTAGGCTCATCCGTGACCTACCCCCTCCCCTTGGCCCCTCCTTGTTGAGGTATATGGGTCATGCATTGTGGAGTTAGCCCACAGTTATGGGTAAGCTAAATGTCTCTGCATATCATGACCCAACATGTGGCTCTGCCATTCTTTCCATCCCCTCTTCCGCAAAATTTCCCTGAGCCATGTTGGGTTCATTTTTGGTCTGCTTCAGTGATGAGGTGTTGGGGGCCTCTGAGGCTCTGGCTCTCTGATTTGGTAGGAGTTGATTTTTCTCTGTGTTGATCTCCTTCCCCCTTCTGCTGGTATCCGGTTCATCAGGAAAACAGCACCCTTGCTTGTTTCTCCAGTTTTTCTTAGTTTCAGCCGGGGCCCTTTTGAGGTATGATGGGGTGGCTCTCTCCTTAGGATCTACATCTATCTGAAAAAGAGAAGCAGATTCTCCAACGGAGAGTAAGTTAGCACCAGGACTAATGAGATAACCCTTACTTTTTTTTATAGAGAATTTAATAGGTGTAGGCTCTCTTGTAGCCCACAATTGATGGTAGCTTGATATTGGAGAGTGGGCTTATGTTTGGATATGGTTCTGACTTGTTTCCAAGCTCCAGCTATGGGTCCCATACCAGTGAGGGGATCAGTTAGCCAAATTGAGAGCAGTTGGTTCCCCACCATGGCTGTGTGCCACCACTGCACTTGTGTGGGCATCACAACAAGTTATTTGCTGCTAAGTAGGTTAGACCATGCATTGCTTTGGCAGATATTGGTCATTTTTCCCCAGTCACCCATGTAGCACCTTCTGGCACTAGACGCGCTGACTGTCTGGGGACTGACTCTCTTCCAACTTCCAACCATGCCTAGAGCTAAGTATTAATGTCGACTTTCTTCAAATTTACCAAGAACCTTAATGTAATTCTACTGTATCCCAAATAGATATTATGTACAAATTAAAATATTGTCAATAAAATTTATGTAGATATACAAAGAAATAAGAACATCAAGGGAAATCTTGTAAGAAAAACTAGAGACATCGACATGCTAAAATCTATGTCATATACTACAGAAGCAAAGCTTAAATGGGCTGCAATAAATGTACTTACATACATGTATAAATCACACATGCATAATATACACATCACATATCTATATAAATTACATGGATAAATTTACACTATTTACATGCTGTCATAATATTTTCATTATACCCACTACATGGATATATGCATGCATATACTGCATATGTGCATATTCTTTATTACATACATACACCCTTATACTTCACACATACGTGTATACCTTCTACAAAATACAAACATAACTACATCACATGTTTATACATTACATATGCATACTGAAAATATGTGCACATAAGATTTACATTACAAACTACATGCAAATATCACATACATGCATATGTATGCACATGCATTCATGACATGAAAATGCTTATTATATGAATATATGTGCATAATCCATCAGTAACAATGGGCAAATTGTCATCTTATTAATTTAGCTCTTATTTTATTTCTTGAAGCTTAATTTACCAGATTTTAAAACCTTTAGTTATAAAACTGGAAGACTTTTCCATGTGCCTACAACTTTAAAGTAAGCATGTGATGTGTTTAGGAGGCATTTGTGAAGAGAACGTTTGATTTTTGAAATGAAAGCATTTAGCCTAACGCATCCACAGTTCCCTTGCTTAGACTCAAGGCAAGCAACAGAAATACCACAGAAGGAACAAAGGACGTAAGCCCTCTTCACACACACAACTCACTCATTCCTCCACTCAAATGGTAATTGTTTTACTTTATTACAAAGGTTGGAGCTGCTTCACAGGAAAATGTGGAGTGAGCACACTCATGTCAATGACTACATGCATCCAATTGTTTATAAATAGGAGCACCATTTTATTCCAAACTATAGTTACGGCAATACTTTGATCTGCCATTGTCTAACATTGGTCTCTATTTTATGACATTAACAAACGCAAATATCAATATTTTCCAGATTTACAATAAATATATAATTGTGCCTGAATGACATTTTGGCCAGAATTATAGTCATGCCAACATTTTAATAGCCATAAATTTGTATTTGTCACCAACTCCTTTTATTTTTTATAATTAACAACTTCCATGATTGTAAACAATATCCCATGGTAATTCCCTCCCTCCCCCCACTTTCCCCTTTGAAATTCCATATTCCATCATATCCCCTCCCCCCTCAATCAGTCTCTCTTTTATTTTGATGTCATCATCTTTTCCTCCTATTATGATGGTCTTGTGTAGGTAGTGTCAGGTATTGTGAGGTCATGGTTAGCCAGGCCATTTTTTGTCTGGAGGAGCAGGTTGTAAGGAGTCCTACCCTTCCTTTGGCTCTTACATTCTTTTCATCACCTCTTTCGTAATAGATCCTGTGACTTGGAAGGTGTGACAGAGAGAATACTGTGCTGAGCACTCCTCTGTCACTTCTTCACAGCACCAAGATAACTTCTGAGTCATCCCAAGGTCACTGCCACCTGAAAAGATAAAGTTTTCTGACAAAAAAGTGAGAGTACCATTAATGTATGGGTATGAACATTAAGAGAAATGTTTACTGGGCAGTTTGGTGAACATAGCAGCAGACATTACACCCTAGGGCTCATGACTACCCCTTTCGTAGATTTTCAATATCAGGCATGTATTCCTTCCCATGAAGCAGGCCTCCAGTCAAATTAGAGGGCGGTTAGTTTTCCCCATGACAGACATGCCACTATTGCACCTGGTGGTTCATTTGGCCTGGTTGGTCAAATATAAGGCTTGCAATGTTCACTGTGGTTTATTTTCACTGGTGATTTCTCTCTCTCCCATTGAGCTGCATGTAGCGTGGCTTTTTCTAGCTTTCTTTCAGCTGGTATACATGGAGGAGGTTTTCAGCACAGTTCCAGCAGGATTTCTCAGTGACCTGGTAGCCCAAGTATGAAGAGTCTTCAGCAATAGGTCTTACCATCTATTACTTGTGGGAAACCAAGGGCCTTGGAAATGGCCTGTAATGTTTTGGGGACATCAGGGACCTCCCTGGCCAACAACTCACTGAAAGGTATCCCATCCCTGGCACTGAAATTTTTCTAGTAACAATCTATGGCTCCTGAGTGTTCCATTGTCCAAAAAAGTAGGTTTCCATATGATTTATTTATATTCTCTTAGATTTTGATTAGCCTTCTCTCCATCAACTCTTATGAATATGTTTTTTCTCTGAACAATGATCAAAATACCACTATTGTTGAAAGTCACTTCTGTTTCATTGTGGGAGTAATAGATTTACATCAAATAAATGTTCATACTTGTGGAGACAAGAAATTTTGATAAGGGATAGTCAACCTACAGTTCCTTATGTAGAACAAATTAAAGAGGCCCAGTAAAGACAGGAGTTTCCTTAAGAAGGTAGGGTTTGTATTTGATATGTTGAGATGGCTTTAACTTGGTGTGAGAGGGACAGACCCTGGCAAGTCATAGCCTGATGGCAGAACTGTGTATGAGACAGAGAGTTTTAGAAGGGGCAGGATTACAGAGGGGTTTTGGTGACAGAGGAGAATTTGGTAGGTAGAACAAGAAGTACAAAAGGAAGGGCAGGAATAAAGGGCAAAGAATCCCTGAAGATAAGGAAGCTTGGACCACTTGCCATGTTTTCTGAGAAAGTTATCAAAATCAATAAGAATATTGAAATCAAAATTACCAAATTCAAACCAGCAGTGGCCATTATCTAAGGAATAGCATGGCCAAATTTGAACAGAGAGTAGCAGTAATTTGGCAGGCAGGAGTTCAGGAAGTTCGAGTTCCTTTAAATTAGGCTTGAGACATGCCAATGGAGTGTCTTTTAGAACAGATTATTTGGAGCCCATTTGAGAGGACAATGACCAGAATGGCCATTCCCACCACCAGGGATGTCTCTCAGGCTTAGGGAGGTCAAACAAAACCCAAGAATTAGGAGGGTGTGTCCTCACATTCATAATGCTTGGGGTGTATGGTGGAATGATATGTAGGGGCTCCCAGAGTCTCCAATAGTCCATGATCCAAACAGTGAGAAACTCCTGGAGTTTCCAAGGTCTGGGTTGGGGTTCCTTTTCCACAGACTGAGAACAAATACCTTGTCCTGAAGTTGTAATTTGTTAAGGGTGTGGATGCAGTGGATCACATGATGAGAAGCCTCTAGTCTTGAGTTCAAAAGTCTGGTGAAGAGGGTGAAAAGAATAGGGAAAGGAAGAAGCCCCCAGGTATAAAGCTAGAAAGACTGGAGGTTTCGGGTCACAAGTGGCTGTTTAGTTCAGAGTAGTGAGCACAGTGAGTTTTTGTGTCCCAGAGGGCATGAAACATTGGCAGGGAGGTAGAGAGGAGAGAGAATGGGAGGGCGTGGCCCAAAGGTCCCAGAGGGCTCTGATCTGAGACATAGTACCAAAATGTAAGGAAAGTGTAAGAAAAAAGCAAAAGAGAACCCTGGACTTGATCTCTACAGACAAACTATTTATTTAAAGGAACATCAAGGGCCAGCAAGTTTCCCATGGGGTGAAGGCTGAAGTACTGGGCCAGGCTGAGGTGCAAGCTTATAAGGAGGATCCTAAGAAAAAAGACTATACCAGCTGCAGGTCCAAGGGAAGTAGATAAGGAACTTTAGTTATTTGTGTCCTTGCTCAGAATAATCTTTTTTAGACAAATTGTCTAGGGAGGCTATCCCACCAGAGGGTTTCTGTTCTCTCAAGGTTTCCTGAGTTAAGGGAGGTTTATCAGTCGGGAGTAGCCTGTCAAACCACATGCCTCTGTGAGTTCTTTATTGTCTGCTAGCTTTAGTGATAGTTATTAACTCTATAGTTTCCTCTAGTTTTCAGGGAAGGCTATTAACCCTTAAACAATTTAGTATTTAAAAAAAAATGTTGTGTTAGTCAGACTTCATCACTGTGACACTTAACCTGATGGAATAACTTGAGGGATGAAAGATTTCTTATTGTTCATGATGTCCAAGGCCACTGCTCTGTGGCTTCTGGGCCTTGGTGGGATAAACCATCATGGGGGCAGGGAGGAGCTAGACTTACTTCCTCCAGCCAGGCCCCACCTCTTCAGGTTTCCAGACCCTCCAAAGTAGCACTGGCTAGAGACCAATGTATGGACATGTGGACCTTTTAGAGGACACTCCACATCCAAAACAGACCAGTGATCAAGAGAGGCCCTTGGGAAACCAGAGCAGAAACCGAACACTAAGATGTATCCTGGGTCTGTAGCATTGGCTCCATTGCTTCCAGGCTGAAGCATTATCTGGGCTCTAGCTGGAAGCTGACCAAAGCCCCTCCACTCAGACAGAAATCCAAGGAGTTTCCACGGCAGGATCTTCTGTGCACCTGGGTAGCAATGGAATCCCTGTTGTATCCATAGCACCATGTAGAAAGCCAAGGTAGAATGGTGATGTATTTGAGCATGAAGTGTGTAGTGACCAATAGACCAGAAAAATAGGCAGATATTCACTCTCTACCCAAATATCTGTCTCAGGCAGGCACTGGGTAGGCCTTACAGAGCTTCAACCATGGCTCCCGGACTGTCCAGGCCATCACCCAGGGCCCACAGAAAGGCAACTGGTCTCACCCAGGCCCTCCCACTCGGCACATGGCTTTAAAAACACATAATAGAAGGAAAGACCACAATTTGGGTGGTATAAATAGAAAGAGATAATGAATCCTTAGAGCAAAAAATTTAGACTAGGGACTTGGAAAACCCAAGGTTATCTGGTAGAAAGAAATTATAATACATGTGCACTCATATTAAATTGGTTAGGAATATTCTCTATTTCTCTCTCTCTCCTCCTATCTCCTTCTTTCCCTGCCTCCCTCCCTCCAAGGCATAGAAAGGGAGACTTGGGTGATTAACTTACTGCAAAAATGATGGCAGGAGCATGTTGATAGACAGAAATAGCTCAAAATGAAACACTGCTTCCATCCCCTCTCCCCTCTCAGCCAGCAAATCTGCCACATGAATTTCTTGGCTCATCAGGGGATCTGCAAAACTCAAGGCTGTGCTTTGTGTATGGAGGCTCTCTGGGAACCCCCACACCCATTACCCACTATTAATTGAAGAAATTCAACAGAAGGGTATAGGTGGGCAAGAGGGTTTCTAAGTATATTTTGTGGGAGGGAGACTGTGATCGTGAAGTGCCTACAAAGAAAGGGGCATGATTAACACACTCCAGGATTTGCATTTAACTTGCATAATGAAGATGCAAAGCAGAAAAGAAATTAGTCTGGCAGTTGTCTAGCTACATTGGTGCACAGATCAGCAGGCCTTGGTAGTGAGAAACTAAGATGAGATTGAAATGAGATGGATACGATGTAATGTAGCACTTCTTCCCTGGAGAGAAGCTTTGATATAATGAGGAACAACGTGAGCAACCAACTCAGAACACGGTGAGAAGACTCCTGTTGGAATTCTGTGTTGAAGTGTGGTTTTCTTTCTGCCACTCTTGTCACTAGTGCTGTGGATCTCAAAGGCAGCAGCATTTGGATGGTCATACAGTGTTCTCAGGCCAAGTGAGGACTGCTCATCAGGTATGGCATTCCATGAATGTGAAGGAAGGACAGGCAGGACTAGAGAAGCTCATGGAAGTTTATGGGCAGCAGGAAAAGGGGACGCTGAGAAAACCACCTAGTCCTCTGAAGAACCAGGTGAGGGCTTCCAGCAAAACTAGTTACCTGTAGTGACTGCAAAGTAGTCACTAAGATTATAAACCTGCATTGTGTAAATGTAACCTGAATTGTTATTGTAAACAGCAGAACAGAAATCATATTTCTGTGAAAAACAAATGGACATGTCACCTAATAAAGAATGTTTTCTGACTTGTGAATTTGCATGCACGTGTCTTTATAGTGAAACCATTTGAAGGAAACCAGTAAAAGGTATGTTAAGTGGTTCCTGCCATGTGTGACTGTGGTGGGATCACTTGGGGGCTCAGGAGATGGTTTGGAGAATGTCTCACAGCTATCTTCCTATCTCTCTATCTCTATCATTCCATCTCCATCTCGATATCCAGGAAAATGTGTGCTTCACCTTGGGCTGTTAGCTGCTGTCCATTGGCTGAGCTAGTGTGAACTTTGTACTTCTGGCAAAGTCCTAACTGGATATTTTAGTTATCTTTCCCTCTGTTCTAATTAAACATCTGACATAAACAAGGAAGGAAGGACTGTTGCTCATTATTTCAGAGGATTAAGATAATCCATCTTGGCAGGAGGACATGACAGTGAGTAGTTCACATTATGGAGGCCAAGAAGCAGAGCCAAGACAAGACAGGAAGAGCTTCTGTAAGACTCAGCCAAGGACACTCCAGTGACCTACTTCCTCCTCCTTTACTGTCTCCCAACAATGTCCTTGATTATGAACCCAGCAAGGGATTAATCTATTCATCTTGTCACAGCCCTCATGATGTAATTGTCTCTGGAACTGTCCTCCAAGACAAGCCCAAGAATGTGCCTCATTAATCTAAGTGTCTTAATTCAATTAAGGTGACAGATTAGCTATCACTGTAGGGCCTTATGGTGGTTTGAATAAGGTGTCCCCCATAAATTCATGTTCATGGCTGCACAGATTGTGGCAATTTGAAAGCAAGTGCCTTTAACCACTGAGATATCTCTCTAGTCCCCCACACACACACTAGTGGCAATTTTGGAGGTGGAGCCTTACTAGAGGAGGTGTGTTGCTGAAGAGGACCTCGCTCGCCAGTGCTAGTGAGCTTACTCTCCTGCTGCTGTTATCCACCTATATTGGCAAAGAGATGGTATCCAGCCTCTGCTCACAGCATGCATTCCCCTACATCATGAAGCTTTCCCTTAAGACTGGAAACCAAAGTAAAATATTTTCCTCCCATCAGAAGCTTTAAGTCAGGTGCTTTACCCCAGTAATTAAAAGATAATGACCAAAGAAAATTCATTCCAGAGGTGTGGGGTCATTGCTTCTAGAAACCTGACTGTGTGACCTTTAGCTTTTTGGAACTGATTTGCAGACTAATGTGAAAGGATTTGAAACCTTGGTCTAAGAGATGCCTTGCAGTGCTGTTGAACTATTCTGAAGGTCAGAGTTGAAAGATCTAAATGCAGAAAGAACAAGGGACTATGCAGGCTTGGTTTATGAGGGGAAGAAAGAGTTTTATCTTAGCTGGGCCATAGGCAGTTTGTATGAGAGGCTCACTGTGCTCTTCCTGTGTCCTGAGAACTTGAGCTGTATTGAAGTTGGTAGAAATCAGTTGGTGTGAGCAGGATATGGCACAGAGAGAAATGAAAGTACAGCCTACTTCAGCTGTAATTGAGAGATTACCAACACTGAGGTTGGGCCAGCTGTTCTGCATTTGGACTGCAGGACTGGGGGAGCCTAAATGACAAAGGAATGTTTCTGCTCTTCAAAGTCAGTTTTATTCCCTTCTGGATTAACAAATTTGGTAGCCCAACTGGTGCTGTGGGAATATAACAAATGCAGGAAAGAGAGGATCATTGGATTTGCAACTCAGGCTGTTTTGTTGGAAATAGTCATTGGATGATTTGAAATAGGGTTGTTGGAGACCCAATAGAGTCATGAGGATGAACTCTGGGCTGCAGTGGAGACCCCATAATTTTTTGGGCTGACCAGCACTAGAGAATGGCAGCCAAAGAGAGCTGCTGACTCAGGATGGATTATTTCCTGGTCTGTGGGTAGCCCAGCTTGAGAGAAGAATAGGAACCTGAGACACTTCATTGTAGGTCCGAGATGCACTACAGGATTTGATGTTTTAGATCTTTCATTGGTCCCATCTTTCCTTGCTATGTCCAGTGCCATCTTTTGCAGCATGAATGTTTACTCTGTGCCGTCATATGGTTTTGGTTTTTGAATAGTTCTGGAATTGATAAAAACTATTAGGACTTTTAAATTTTTTTTCTTTATTTTTTCTTTATTTATTTGAGAGTGACAGACACAGAGAAAGAGGCAGATAGAGAGAGAGAGAGAATGGGCGCGCCAGGGCTTCTAGCCACTGCAAATGGAACTCCAGATGCGTGCACCCCCTTGTGCATCTGGCTAACGTGGGTCCTGGGGAATCGAGCCTCAAACCGGGGTCCTTAGGCTTCACAGGCAAGCGCTTAACTGCTAAGCCATCTCTCCAGCCCAAAAACTATTGGGACTTTTAAAGGTAGACAGCTTTGCATTTTATATCATAAAGAGTAATAATCTTATGGGTGCAAGTGGCAGAGCATTGTTGTTTGAATCAGGTGTCCCCGTGAAGTCGTGTGTTGTTATTGCTTGCCCCTCAGCTGTGAAACTTTGGGAGGTGGAGCACTGCTGGGGGAGGTGCGTTGCTGGGGGTGGACCTTGAGGACTGACGTTAGTCAGCTTAATCTCCTGCTGCTGTTTTCCACCTGCTGTAGCAAGGAGGTCATGTCCAGCCTTTGTTCATGCCATGCTTTCCCCTGCCACCTTGAAGTTCTCCTTGAGAATGTAAACCAAAATAAAAAACTTACTTCTTCCCAGACTGGAGAGATTGCCTAGTGGTTAAGGTAGTTGCCTGCAAAGACAAAGGACCCAGGTTCAATTCCCCAAAACCCATGCAATCCAGATGCACATGGTGGTGCTTGTGTCTTTAGTTTGGTTGCAATCATGAGAGGCCCTGGCACACCCATTCTCTCCTCTCTCTCTCTCTCTCTCTCTCTCTCTCTCTCTCTCTCTCTCTCCTTGCAAATAAATATATAAAAACATTTTTGAAAAGTTTCCTCCCATCATTTGCTTTTGGTCAGGTGCTTTGTCCCCAAAACAAGAAGGTAGTTATAATAAGACCCTTAGGTGTTCCAACTATAGAATCATCAGAGGATTCTAGCCTTGAGTATCAATGTTATCTGATGTATATCTTTGAAAGAAAGCAGGCTGCACATCAGCCTATAGATACAAAAAAAAAGCCCACAGAGGCATTGTGGCCTGGTTGGCTCCACACAATGGTATCTATGGTCCAGCTGCATTTAAAGCTGACCTTAGTCTCAGGAAAACACAGACTGACTGGCCTCTGCCCTGTCCTGGGGATAAGACCTGTCTTACTCTCTAATAATTGGTTCGATTCATTTAGGTAATTTCCACACTCCTTTTTTTTCTCAGCAGACATCTTTAGCTACATTTTTGACCCTGGGCCATCAACATTACCTCCCTAATAAGCAAAAGGGGAACGTGCTTTTTCGCCATGCAGCCCTGAATCTGCCAGTAGACCCATCAGCCAACACAGCTTCGACCTTGCTTTCAGTGAGAGATGAGACACAGGGGGCATGAGTGTTGTTCTCTGGCTTCCTCCCTACTGCTGGAAGTTTTCATAAATTCAGGTTAGCTTGAAATCTTGTACATTATGATTATGGCAGAATAAACCAGAACTTTATTTATAACTTACTTTATAGCTTGCACAGGTACTTTTACTTCTCTTATTTATCCCATACTCAGGTCTGCCCTCACACTGCCCATGCATTTAACGTGTGTTATAAATTTGCAAACGTCGTATAATCTTATGAATTCTTACCATACTGTCTCTGATGAGTGTGATTTACAACCACTTTTGAAAAGCTGAGACATTCCTCTGTCTGCCTTCTTGAGTCTAATGATAGATGGTCTCTAATCAGAATTTACAATGTAATCAGCTGGAGAGTAACAACATCAGTCTCACTGTTGTTTCACAGCAGCTGCTGCCTTACAAACCGACCCATTTTGCTGTATTTATTGTCTTATCATTCATAATATTTGCAGTAAATCTAATCAATGGTATAATTTTCCCATACATTGCCTATAAAAAGGGCTACATGATTTCAGCTTCTTGATTGATAGACACTTTCAGAAGAAAATTAGGAAGCTTCCAACAATATGTCTGACACACAATTGCCACCTTTTCCTCAATGCCAAATGACGCAGTCTAAGAAAGCAGCAGGGCTGGGGATGGAGCAGATTCTGTGTGAGTTGACATCTTCTGGTTTGGCTCTTAAATGTTTGATTCTTATTTTCCAGTCCTTGTTAACTAATCACTGGGGCATAACCACAGTGGTGCACATCTGGAGAAAAGTGATGTTTAGGAGCAGAGCTCTTATTTATGCTGCTCAGTATATTCGAAATATTTAGCAGGTATGAGACACATGGGGAGCATTTGGTTCTATGCTGAGGCAACAAAGATGAGAAAATTGGAGCTATTGAGTTCAAAGAGGGAGTATGTTCCAGAAAGGTGAGGAGGGGGCACAGGAATGAATCTGGTGAAACAGAAATTCATACTCATCCATTGTGCTGAGACATGAAGAGGAATGCAGGTGTGGAGAGGAGTACTAGGAGTGTGGGCAGGATTAAAAAAACTCAAAGCCAGGTCTCCTAGAAGCCATCTGGCCAATCTTGATAGAGACTGGGAGCAAGGGAACCTTTCTTTATGGGTAGTTAGGGAAACAGGCCCAAAAGAACCTAGATGTCACCCTGCCCTGGCTAGACTAAAAGGAAACTCCAGTCTAATTCAAGATGGTGATCAGAGACAGCTTCCTGATCATTTCTCCTTCACTTTCCATGCTCTTCCCTCACTCTCAGTCCCCCCACCAGCAATTGGCTGGATATTTCTGAGTCTGTGTTCTCTCCATAGACCACCAAGGTACCAAGATCCCCCATATGTATTTGAACTTGACAATGATGCTGGTTGCAGTTAGGTTTGCATTGCTTGTAGAAATCACCTGACCAAGAGCAGCTTTGGGGGAAAGAAAGGGCTTACTTTGGCTTGCAGACTCAAAGGGACATTCCACAATGACAGGGGGAAACAATGGCATGAGTAGATAGCATGGACATCACACCCTGGCCAAGATCAGGTGGACAACAGAAACAGGAGAGTGTACCAAACACTGGCAAGGGGACATTGGCTATAATACTCATAAGCCCACCCCCAACAATACACTGCCTCCAGGATGTGTTAATTCCCAAATCTTGATCAGCTGGAAACCTAGCATTCAGAACACCTAAGTATATGGGGGACACCTGAATCAAACCACGACAATGTTCATCCCAATCAGATGCCCAATTTGCACTCCTAAGGTTAGAAGAAAACCTGATCCAAGTCACCATGGGAATTTTCCCTCTGGGACCCTCCCAGCTGGGCCAGATGGGGGAGGAGGATCTCTCAGCTTGGACCGCTCAGCTTGGGAGCTTTTCTGCCTCACTTCTACTCTCTTATTTCTATTTTTTCTAAAAATAAATCTTGCATACCTACCCTTCTGTATCTACACTTAGTAATTCTCCATAAATCATAAGGTAAGAGTTCTAAGCTCATGACAGCCCATAGGGCTTCATTGCTCTCAGTCCTGTAACAAGGTATTCTCAGCATGAAGCACATATAGTGGATACGTGTGCATGACATGCTTTTATGTGAGAAAGATGATTGGCTACTGTGTGAAGGGTGGAATATAGAGTCATATATGGGAATAAAACTGGTCAAATACGTAGAACAAGCCAGCAAAGTGGGTTCAAATGTGATCCCGTTGGGACTGGAGAGGTGGCTCAATGGGTATAAGCACTTGCACAAGCATGACAACCTGTGTTTTGCTCCCCAGATCCCATGTAAAGCTAGACATAATAGTGAGCATTTTTAATCCCCGTGCACTGCAGAAAGGTGGGCACTGGAGAGAGAACTCCTGTAAGCTTGTAGGCCTGAGAGCCTGACATATGCAGCAGTGAACGTCAGTATGCCATGCCTCAAACAAGGTGGAAGAAGAAGACTGACATCTGAGGTTGTTCTCTGACCTCCACGTGTGCCATGGCATGCAAACACCTGCACACACATTCATACACGCACATATACACAGAAATAAAGAAAAAGATTGAGCCTATTATTCATTGCTGCCCACAAAGGAAGCTGGGTCATGACTCCCAGAGAGATGGAGAGAAAGTGGGCCAAAACTTTACAAGGAAGTGTCACATGCACGTGCGCGCACACACACACACACACACACACACACACACACACACACACAGTGTATCTATCATCAGGCTGTTTCCTATCCCAGTACCTTCTTCTCTCAGATGCACTGGAAGCCACTCCTAGGTCCATAGCACTTCTCTAGACATCAAAGCAGATGACTTCAGAAGACAGGACTCTCATTATGTTTTAGGTATTTATTTATTGTTTGTTTGTTCATTTAGTAGTGCTGGGCATCGAACCAGGAGCCTTGACATGTGACAGTGTGGCAGATATTCTTACACTTGAGTCATTTGTCTCACCACCGCAAAAAGTCAGGCTCACAGACAATGAGGAGCAAGGCAAAGGAGATTTGTTGAGAACAAGGTGGAAAAACCCCAGCATATCAGAGCAGGCATGCTTAGGATTCCGCATGGCATGAAGAAGAGAAAGAAGGGCAAAAAGGAAAAGTTATACCTTCAGAGTTAGAACTCAGAGGTGCAGGAAAGCCCAGCACTGAGGAGCTGAGAGCAGCTGTACTGAGGGGAGGGGCTTCTGGGGTGTAGTACACCGTCTCTCAAGAGGATAGCTACTCCCCCACCTCTTTAGCATGGCTTTAAGTGAGGGGTGTTCAGGGGTGCTCTCTTGACCAGGTGAGTGCTTGACACACTGCACTGGATTAACCCTTAGGAGGGGAAGCATAGATCTGATATATCCATTACATATATATATATATATTACTTTAAATCCCATGGAGAAGCAATCGTGATGTCTTCCATTTAAATATTACCAAAGACAAGAAGTTGGCGGGCTGGTCCCATCCTCTAAAATCAGAGAAGGGACAGATCTGGAGGACAGTGAATGCCCATTTCAGGTTCCAGGTTGTTATTGAATTGGAAGCTACATTACAAACCCAGAAGTAACAGTGAACAAACAAAATGTAAACCCACTGACCTCCAGTCAGGAAAGTAATTCAGCACCCACAGCGAGTAACTAAAATCTCCTCCCACACTTTCTCATTCAGACAGAGTTTCTCAGCCCCTGTTAACTTGCAGGTGGGATCATCCTTTGTCTCAGGTGAGTGCTGTGTGCTGCAGGTTGCATCTGAGGCCTTTACTCACAGGATGCAGTAATTCCCTCCCCTCCACCAGTGTCTCAACACATTGCCACATATCCCCAGGGGGGCAAATTTTCCCCTGCTGAGATTCACTGATTGAGAAAGATGAATAAATGTTACCTAGTCCCAGAGCAAGCTTAATATGTTAGAACAGTGTAACAAATGTAACTGTAGGTATCACGTTGATATCACAGGCAAACTAATTGCTAATTGTCAGTATGAAACTTCTCTTCCTTCAAAAGCCACTTCAAGTGGTTCATTCCTCTTACCCCCCCCCCCCGCTTTTACACAGAATAATACTGAGGGAAACAAATTTTGACATAATCCCCTGACGATGACCTTAGTCCAGTGAGCACTCCATAATATCGGGGAGTATCTGATAAGCAGGGCAAACCTGCTAAGCATACCTCACAGATAATGAGATGAGCAACCCAAAAAGAACAATAAGAGTAGAGACCTCCCCAGCCTGGGGTCTTTATAAATGTCTGGTGGGCGGTCAGCCAGCATGGAGAGGTTTGGTTTGACATTGCCCTGACTGACCAGTTACCAGAACCTGTCAAGGGTGCCTCACCACAGGGGGTGGCAGGCTAGCCACCTCCTCCCCAAGATGACAGCTGCCAGGATACGTTCCCTTCCTGTCTGTGCCCATAGATGGCACATAGGTAAAACTAAAACTGTCTCTGAAGACGAAACAGACCTTTTACTCCCATTGAGAAACATTAATTTCCACAGATTTCCACATGGACATATAGGGGGAGAAAGTGCCTTGCTTAAGATCACCCCTCCAGTGAAATCCAGTCATACCAGACCCTACATCTCCACAGGTCTGAGTCAGGTGTGACCACCACTAAAACATCTAGGGGTTTCAGGCTCCCAGAAAGCAAGCACACTCAAGAAGGAAGGACAGACATAGTAGTCCTCTGTTAGCATTTAATCGTGTATTTATTATCTTCGAAATGACTTCACATTCTCCTCTTAGAGACATACTCAATTGTTGACAGAAACAATTATCTTTCAAAGCTCAGGAGAGAATGAACACAAAAGGCACATGAATCTTGAAACCCTTAAATTGGCCATGCTCATAAAAGTAAACGTCATTCAATTTTACACCTGGTAAGAACAGTCTGAATTGTTCTGCTGTAGCTTTGGGCTTGCCCAATGGCACCACTCACTGCTGCATGCATGTGTGCATCCTGCCTCTGCTCCAATAAAGAACCTGAGAGCCATGTGTGGTGGCTCACACCTTTAATCCCAGCACTTGTGAGGCAGAGGTAGGAGAATCGCCATGAGTTCGAAGCCACCCTGAGACTACATAATGACTTCCAGGTCAGCCTGGGCCAGAGTGAGACTCTACCTTAAAAAAAAAAAGAGAGAGAGAGAGAGAATTTGAGATTAGGGGATGGGGATGGTGATGGGTGAAGAGCAGACTTCAATCGTGAAATGGGAGAGAGCAGCGAGCAATATCCATCTCAAAGTGGCCAGCATCTGGGAGGACAGCCCGGGGAGATTCAGTCTGGTCACTGACACAGCGAACCTGACAGGCAGACCTGAAATACGGACGGTGCAACTGACACAGGCCCAGCTCTGTTGTTGACGCCACAAGTTCTCCATTGTCACTGCCACCTAGACTCAGGAACACGCAAGTGCACTGACAGTGATTAACAGGCTTGGGATATTGTGAATCACAGTGGTCTGACTTATCTTTGGATCTGCAAATGGCAATTCCTAAATCTAAGCGGAATCATTTTTCCTTGACTCACTAAAGCGACTTTTCTCAAGAGAGAACTTTCAACTCCTTCAAGAATATAACAGTCTACAGCCAGGAGACAAAGATAACCTGAACCTTGTTCTTATGTTCAGAAACAAGCTGCATTAAATGTGGACCTCTCTACCCCGCTCTTCCCTCTCTCTGCATTTCCGCGCTGGAACACACGGGGGCAGCAGAGCCCAGCCTGTAGGATTTCAGGGCCTGCTTAGCTGTGGAGGTAAATAGGAGCGCGAAACTTTCCACATATTGGTCATGGACAGAGATTTAAGTGGTGCGCCTTCAGTAACAGCAGTGATAGCTTTACCCCTGTTCACTGGGAAAGTGGAGAGAAAGAGGAAGGGCGGGAAGAAGAGTTCATATAGATATAATCCTTGATGTATTTGTATATACTGCTATATAATATAAACCTATGTAACTGATTAAATAATCTATTTTATATATTCCACATATTATTCCCATGCGGAGCTAGAGAATCCTTTATCCATAATAAAATAACTGTCGTTTCTATCCAAAGTTTTCTTTAATGAATATATACTTCTAGGATTTTTTTATTCAAGCAAGAAAACAAATTTCAGTATACAAAATAACTAGCAAGAGGATTTTAAGTGGCAAGTTGCATTCGAGAGTTTGTTACACGTCTTTGAGCCCTTCACAGGTGGGCACGACTCGGGAGATTCAGAAGAGAAACAAGCGTGGTCAGCCACGCTGCCATCCGGGCTCACAGGAGGAGGGTGGCCCTTACAGGAACAGATATAGTGGGTCACCATAGTGGGTCACCAGAGACAGAGGACGTGGGACGTCTGCGGTTAAGCTAGATGGATCACATAAAGTGCCAGGTGATCCATTGGCCAGAAGAAAATGTCAAGATGAAGTTCACAGACAGTTAGAAGGCGTTGTCTGGGGTTCGAGTGGAGACTGGCCCACAGAGCCAGCCTTCAACTTGGAACCCCCACCATGGGCAGCAGAACAGCCGCCAGAGGACTCCAGTTTGGGCTTCAGCCATGCCGAGAGATGGCAGGCTTGCAGTGGAGGTGGCAGGACAGAAACTGGAAGTGCGCTGCTCTAAACCAGTTTTTCAGGTGGCACTACTGATATTCTGCAGCAGGTGACTGTTGGTTGTGGGGCTGTTCTGATGGTTGCCGCATGTGTAGTGACCCTGGAGCCCGACAGCATCCCCTTCCCACGTTCTGACAACCAACCTTGTCAAATGTCCCCTGGGGTGTGAAATTGCCCCCACCCTGTTGAGCACCACTGCCCAACAAGGAAATCACCTGGATTTGGGCGAAGATGATTGGCCATGTACCCAAGAGTCTGTGGCCCTGCTCCACAAGGAAGAAGTTGACCACTCTTGAGAGTGAGCTAGGAAGAGCACCCTCTGGCCAGTGGGAAGTCCTGCAGATGTAAACAGGTGTATCGTGGTCTGGAGCCTGCTTATCTTGTCCCAATGCATCCTGTCCATTCAACAAAAGCCCTTCCAGCTTTATGTAGGTGACTGGGGAATTGAACCTAGGCTGACAGGCTTTGGAAGCAAGTACCTATACCCACTGAGCTGTACTAGCCACATTGTTGTGGTTTTATGTTGCTTTTTTCACCTCTAGAGACTGTGAGAGTCCAACAGGAACAGGGTTCTGCCTGCCTTGGCACTGAAACTGCCCACAGTCAGCACAGAGGTCTGGGTGAGGAGGCCCTGCCATGAAGCCCTGCTATGGCTCCTGTTTCATCAGGTTAGAGATGAGCACTAATTGCTGTTGGTGGACTATCTCCTGGGATTATCACTTCTTTTAAGCAATAAATGCTTAAAAGCTGTTCAAATAAAATGATGAAATGTGAATTTTTCACAAAAACTTTATAATAAAAAAGTATTGAAACACTTACCTTGAGACTGTATAATTAAGACACATTGATAGTTGGACTTTTCTTTAATTTGAAAGGTCTACACAGATCTTTTGCGTGGGTCTTTCTTTGATAATTAAAGCTGTCATTTAATTTTTCTCTTCATCAAGAAAGCATTCCAGACAACAAATTGAATTTTCTTTAAAGAACAAAATTGTAGAATATTATATTCAACAACCTTCATCTACATATCATTAAGTATGTATTATCCATTCCAAAATTAGTTCTTATTACACATAAGTAAAACAATAAACCAGAATTTATGTTACAAGAAACAGACAAAATGAAGACGTCCCATGGAAAAAAGCAGAGACAGGAATGGCAGTGAAGTTGGCCAGCATATCAGCACCATGAGAGCACACACCTCCCCCACCCACCCATATGGCAAAACTTGAGTGATTTCTGAAGTGTCTGTCAGTTCCTGTGCTCAGTTTTTCAGTCCAAGGAGGCATGGTTCCCAAACATCATATCAACCAAAAATGTGGAATTCAAGTCAGCACATTTTTCAACTATGAAGCATTGGGCCAAGTGTTTAGGACACAGTGGCAAATAAGATATGGTCCATATTTTAAAAGTTTTTGGAGGGTTGGAGAGATGACTCAATGGCTAGGGAGCTTGTTTGCAAACCTGACTGCCCAGGTTTGATTCCCAGTACCCATGTAAAACCAGATCCACAAAGTGTCACATGCATCTGAAGTTCATTTGTAGTGGCAAGAAGCCCTGGTGTGCCCATAGTAGTCTCAGTCTCTCTTTCTCTTCCTCTCTCTCCCTCCCTCCCTCCCTCCCTCTATTTCCCTTATCTCCATCCTGTTTTCTCTCTCTCTGATTGAAAATATTTTTAAAAATTTAATAACATTGAAATAAAGTTCTTGGAGCTTAGAAAAAAATCTTGCAGATTGACATAAAAAAGAGAAGAGCAACTGACACCCAGAAACCACAGCCTCATGAGACTCCCCTAAGTATGTGTAACTCTCTTTTCCCGTTTCCACCATGAAGGATGAGAACTGCGTGGATGGGTGTGAAACAGAAGCATGTACATCTTCTCAGCTCCTGTCAGGAGGTTGTCTCAAATTCAGGCACCTGTTTGTCCTTTAGGCCAACGTATTCTCCTTGTGCTCATTTATCTATCAATCTGTCAACAAGTAGTTAATTTTGCTTGTGTATATGTCATGTGGGGCATTGTAGTGTATGCACATGCATGTGCCCTTTCGGTGCCATGCACTTGCCTGCAACAGGACTGGGAGTGGGTTCTTCTGCTGTGCCTAGAGCAGAATGTCAGGTGCTCCACTTCATCACTCTTCCACCCTTTCTCGTTTTTCCAAAATCACACAAAATCTGGCGCATTCACGGTGGTATGGCCATAGAGCATTCTCATTTTGAGCTGGAGTCTCTTACTGATGCCAAAGCTTTCTGCTTTTTGAAAGCCTGTGTGATTGCCTGGTCTCTGCACCCCTTTCCCAGACTGGAGTGACAGGCACTTGTGGCTATGTCCAGTTGATTCAAAGTCTGGAAGTTTCATACCTTCATGCTCGTACAGGAAGTGCACATAACCACTGAGCAATCTCTCCAGCCCTCGGTAAGGATTTCTAGACAGTCTGCTGTGATCTAGTTGCTGTGGTGAACGAACACAAAGTCCCAGTACTCAGGGAAGACCTGGGTGCCCTCATTCATTAACGGCCTTGAGTAAAGGGCACCAGCATTCATCCCTGTTCTTATTACTATGACTGACTGGTCTTATGACCACAGTGACTCCTTCAGGCAAGATCTACCTTAGCCTTGAAGGAAGTGAGGCCACAACACAGGAGCAAACATGTTCTTGCCATGTGATTCAGCTGAGGCTGAAGTTCCATTTTCACACCTGCTCCAGAAACCCCTATGGTTCACCCGTCACATGCTAGGCATATACTGTGGGAGGTTCCTAGCAATGGGCAGGGTCCCAATCTGATGGCAAAGGTGACAGAGGGACCCTGGGGGAAGCCTTAGGTTTCATGGGACAGCTGGGCAAGGAGGCCCATGACATATAGGGGTGGGGATCCTGTTCATACTGAGGCAGAGTACTAGCACTTGGAAAATATGTGATCCCCACTCAGGAGTATATGGACACAAGTCAGCTATGACCAGAGATGATTAGATGCAGGGGTATATCCAGGTGGGAGGAGATATGAATAAGAATTCCTCCTTGCTGCATAGCTCAGCTCTGAAGAGCTGGTAGAAACAGGCACTTTGTGAACTGCAGACATGGCAAAGATGTACACGTCACCATCATTAGGATGTGCAAACATTGTGATCAAGACAAGAAGTAGATGCTCAGATCCTAAGCATCTTGTGAAAACAGCCAAGAATCCTGTCAATGTCCATGCAGAAGAGAAGGAAATCAGGGTATCTGTACATCACTTAAAGCAGAAGCAGAAAAACAACCCTACTGTGGTGGCTTGAATCAGACGTCTCCCCTAGACTCAAGCTTGGTCTCCACATGGTGGCAGGTTGGGAGGCAGGGTCTTGCTAGAAAAGATGTATTACTGGAAGTAATGCTAAGTGGTGTTTTCACCAGCTCTTCTCTTGCCAGAGCTCAGCTCATTGCTGCTGTTTTCTGCTAGCTGCTGTGGAAAGAAGTGATGTCCAACCTCTGCTCTACCATCCATACCCTGCCATGCTAAAACTTCCATTCAACACTGTATGCCAAAATAAACCCTTTCCTCCCATCAGCTGCTTTCGTTTTGTCCCATCAACAAGAAGGGAACTATAACACACACATTTTCATCCACACCTATTCTGCCTCACTGAAGCTGCATCTCAAATCCCATCTCCCAATCCCACCATTCTCTGCCACTGAGCTCCTGGGTTCCTGGGCTGACCACGCTGCCTACACCACCCACTCCTGTGTTTAAAGCACACTTAAAGGTACCATTTATGTGTGGGGTTTTGTCTTTGGTTCTGAACCCTCATAAGGAAACATGTAAGGACTTTGGGAGTTGAGGTGATGGATTCACCCAGTCACATCACAAGGGCCAAAGACCTCAGAAGTCACTGAACCTTTGGGGTTCCTCTAGGCCACAAATACAATAGCTTGCTGTGCAGGTCAAAGATGGAGCCCAGCAAAGATCCCTCTTGTATGTCATAACCATTTACACTGATCACTTTCAAAATGAGATGTCTGAGCTAGCTTAGCACCAAGCAGGCACTGAAGATGATCCATGGCTGACTGTGTCATACTTCATCACTGTGCCCAGTTTTCCTTCCTGCCAACTCATAAACCACTAAATTTAGTTAGTACTAATTAGAGGTGGCAACTACAGAAACCCTCTGCCAGGCCTTGAGAAGCTCACCATCACTTCATCAAGGAGAACCATGCTCTTACACCATTTCTCAGAACTTCCCTGGACCTCTGGAAGGGCAGAAATATGGTATTTAGAACCAAAAGACACATGTAGAACATGTGCTAAATGTAAGACAAAATTCTCAGCATGTACAAATACAAACAAGAAATCTGTGAAATGCACCAAGCACTGGGGATTTGTGTGCACTTAAAATTATGAAATAAACTGTTTAAAAAAATGTTGCAGTAAAGACAAGAATCTTTAGGGTATATGCCCAGAAGTGGTATTGCTGGATCAAATGATAACTAATTTCAACTTTTTTAGGGTCTCCATACTGATTTCCATAGTCTTTTTACAAGTTTACATTACCACCAGCAGTCACCAGCATTTATTGTCATCAAACTTATTAATGAATGCCATTCTGTGTAGAGTGAGATGGAATCTCAGTGTTCTTTTGATTTACATTTCTCTGATGATTAAAGTTGTTGAACATCTCTTAGAATGTGTAATGGTCATTTGTATTTCTTGTTTTGAGAATTCTCTGTTCAAATCTCTACCCCATTTTTAAAGTGGGTTATTTGAATTGTTCATGCTTAGTACATTTTTAGTTCTTTGTAAATTTTAGATATTAGCCCTTTGTCTGCTACAGAGATAGTTGTTCACCCATGTTTGTGGCTGCTCTATTCACAATAGCTAGGACCTGGAATCAGCCCAGATGCCCATCAACTGATGAATGGATAATGAAGATGTGGTACATAATCACAATGGAATTCTTCTCATCAGTAAGAAAGAAGTGAGGCAATAAAATTTACTAGTAAATGGATATAACTGGAAAAAATCATTCTAAATGAAGTCACACAGGTATAGAAAGACAAATGCCACATGGACTCTCATCTGCAGTTCCTAACTGGGATCAATTAGAGATGAGTACAAATGGTACTTGGCACCAGAAATATGGGCATAAAACTAGAATGAGACCAGTAGAGAGAAGAACTGGAGAGAGATGAGAAGAGGTGTTACCTGACAAGTTGCGGAAAAGCAGAATATTAGGGGTAGGGGAGTTCATGGAGGAGTAGGGAGTAGGTAAGTTGGGGAAGAAATTGCAACAAAGTTAAGACAACATGAATCAGTTCCATAGAACTCCTAACTCTGACTTGCATTCTACAGGATATAACTACCAATAAAGGAGAAGATAGTCTGGACAGAAGGTGGAAAGAGCTTAACTTCCTTAAAACCATGGACTCTGACCAGTAATTCCCATGGCCAGAGTTGGGTTAACTCCCAGAATGAGCTGTTGTTCAAGGAGACCCATGAAGTCCCTAAAACAATGTAGGCCATTGCCAAAACACTTGATTAACTTCCAGAGCTAGAAGGTAAGACCCTATTGCTGAAGGCACCACAGGCTCTGGTCACAGGACATTGGAAGTTCATGCTGGAACCAAAAGGGAAATTAGCTCCCTCTTGGCTAGACCCCATAGTGTTGAAAGGTACTATAGGAGCAGCTGGAAGAAAACACCAACAGGGGCCCTGCAGAATACAAAATCAGCCAGCCAGACAAGAAGTATACACTTGTGCAATAGTGACACACAGCCTCTGCAGGTAACCAACTGTTCTCTGATTAGACATGAGGCCTTTACAGTGGGAGAGAACTCATACCTGGTACTAGAAACCAAATCAGATTTCCATAATCAGGAAACTGAGACTTCAGAGAGAAGCCCCCACTGCTCTCTGGAGAAGACAAGTGGGATTACACACTCACAATCTCTCAGATAACTTTGCATACTCCCTTTAACCCAAGATGCTCTCACTCTTTGTTGGAGAATTTCTTTATTTTACGGATGGCAGAAAAAGCAGAGCAGAGTTGAGATCCATTGCTAAGACAAGAAGATAACCTACTGCCCACCATGAGATTTGCCACCTCTTCCACAAGTGCCAGGGCCCAGGGGAACTTGTAGTGAAAGTGGCACCATACAATGACCACTAGGATAACTCAAAAGGCAACATAGTGCTGAGAAGAAGAGATGGAGGAGTGTCCACCACTGAGACATCTCTATCACACCCTCCAAGGCTCAGGGTCCATTGTGGAAGAGGTGGCAGAAAGAATGTAAGAGCTAAAGGAAGGGTGCCACTCCTTACATACAACTGTCCAGACAGAAATTGGCCTCGATATCCATGACCTCACAGTGCCTAGCAATACCTTCACAAGGCTCTCACAATAGAAGAAAAAGATGATGACATCAAATTTAAAAAGAGACTAATGGAGAGAGGGAGGGGATATGATGGACAGTTGAGTTGTGAAGGGGAAAGTGGGAGAGGGGAGAGGAATATCATGGTTTATTGTCCGTAAATGTAGAAGTGGTCAATAAAAGAAAGTAGCCTCTTAACCACTGCTCTTACAACTAACCTGATAACCAGTTCCAGGGCAATGGTTGCAGACATGGTGCTGAAGCACAACCTATCGACACAGAAGTCCAGAGGCTGCAAAGAGCTTAACACTAAATCCGACAGCCAACAGTCCTGCCTTGGCTCGGGGAACATTGCAGGAAAGGGAGCAGAAACATTGTTAGAGCCTCGAAGTGGGTGGTAATACCCAGTGGAAATGCCTCCCCACTATTCCCCTAGAACTGACTAAAGCCTTCATGACCCCACAGTAAATCCCATAACCCCACTGAGGAGATGGGAACATGGGAGAGGGGATAATCAGTTAAAAATAAATAAGTAAAAATAAAATTTAAAAATATTGCCTCTGCTTAACATTGAATAATTATTTTCAGCCTCTTCAGTTGGAGTTCCTGCTTGTGGCCATACAAGGAAATGTAAATTCAGAAATTTCTGTCTGGATTGATTATGTAAACAAAGATGTGAATGTTACTGTGAATGAAAGGTACCTCCATGTGTGATATTGTCTGAGGACTGTGATGAGCACATGGTTTATGGCATGTATTTAAGACATGCAAAGAAAAACAATGGTGCATGATGGGGCTGGATCACCAGCAGGGTGCTTTGGGGTATGCAGCCCAAACCACAAAGATTGTGTGTGCAATGTTGAGTCCTGTGTCTCTGTCCCACATCAACCTTCCCCACTGAGGGGTCATGATGGCCTGGCCTGGGGCTGGATCAGGAGCTCCACAGGAGGAAAGTGCCAATAGTGCATATTCATTCTGTGAGACAGAGTGATGTGCTCATTTAAGAGATGCTCTGGACTGTCTGTCTAGCTGTCCTATTGGACAGCATAGAGTGGCATAAGAGTGGCAGAGCTCAGATGATGTTGCTGCCAGCACCGTCATGACTCGGTCACTCTATTGCTTCTATCTCTCAGGAGCGGGAGTGATTGTGCTACCGCATATTCCATCTCTGTGAAAATGACTAGCTCCTCTCTTTTGAGCAGAGGAAATCAAAATGGCCTTAGTAACTAAGTAAAATGAGTGTATTCATGACAACAAAGGAATACATAAGAATCTTTTAAATATTATATTATAGTCATGGGATGCTATAAGAATATACCTTAGTATTCTGAATTTTCAAGAAGTCTGTAATGGCTGATAGGAACTTTTCCTTCACCCAGTTAAGCACATTGAATTTCCTACTGCAAGGATTTTCTTTGAAATGAGGGTTGTTTTTGTCTGCTCTCAATTATAGGCTTTTAATATCACTCTTTCCTCTAGGGTAAGGACATTGTTGGTCCTTAATAAAACACATGGTCTCTGTGTCCCTGTCCTCTTTGATGGGATGTGTATAAGTGGTCTGAAATTTAAATTTTAAATGTATGCAGATTGTAGTGTCTGTCAGCCTCCTTGGGTGACTGTCATTGAGAAATGCATGAGTGCTGTGAATAGCACAGGTGGAAAAGAAGGAAAGTAGGGATATAATGCATTATTCCAAACAGAACTAGTGAGACATGATATCAGCTGGATTTTAAACTTATATATTCTTATCAAGTATTTGGAAGGCCAGGTGACCTGAGGCCCCGATGTACCAGCGCAGTGCCAGCAGTGATTGTGACCAGTGAGTTGGTGGGTCATTTTACTCCTCTCAGATACAGATGCTGGTTAAGTGGGAAGTTCCTCGAGAGCTGGGCCTTTGCAGCTTGTGTACCTGTTGGCATTTAGCAACGGCCAGCAACAGCAGCAGACAGATGGGAGGAGGAGCTGTTTCTGTGCCAGCCTTGGGCAGAGATTTACGCTTCTTATAACCCCTGCAGAGTCTAGAAAGCTGGTGTTCCTTAGTAGCAGTGGGAATTTCAGCTTCGGAGAGAATTTAGGATTTGGGTTTCCTCAGCTACTAATACCGGCCAGTAGCACAGATTCCAGATGGGCGATGTGTGGAATCCTTGGCCCTAAAGGAATGACAGCTCTCCGGCCTGCTTCCAGCTTCCAGCAGCAGCGTCTGCAGTTTCCCATCTCCAGTTCTTACAGCCGTTTATCCATCTTCAGCCCTAGCTCTGCATCCTGTCTACTTACACTTGCCACCGGGTTCCTGCCCTGGCCTCTCTAATCTTAAACTATCCAATTGCCTCTTATTCAACTGCTAAGCAGCTGGCCACCTTGCCACTTCTGCAGTGTGGCCTCCCAGCTGCCAGCTGTCACTGCTGCTGCGCCATCCCTGCCACTGTGATCTTTATGTTACCAGCTCCAGCCACTCTACTAAAAGTGCAAAAAGAAAGATCACTTTTATTGGGCCAAATGTTACAAGATCAGGGAGAGGCAGTGCAGTCTCAGGCTACTTACCAAGTAAGGCCCAATAGCCTGCTTGGATAATCAGAGAAGCAATGTATAAACCAATCACAGGTCACCTTGAGTGCAAATTGAGGTTTGTGTCTGCACCAATCACAGCTTTGCCTATTTATCAGCAGTCACACCAGTCCTTTGCTCCACCACCAAGATACATGGTTCCCTCTGGCCTGAGTGGAAATGGCAGTAGGTCCGTCTAGAATTCTTCAAGGCCTGTAGTAGTAAAAAGTCAGGTACAAACTTTTTTTAAATGTGCTGGTGAGGCTTCACCTTCAGGATCTGGAGAAATCATAGTGATCTTGTGTTATTTTCTGGGGGTGGTGGTAGAATGTTCAAAACAGCTGGCTTTGGCAAAAGGCAATCCACCAGCCTGGGTGACTGACAGCCCTTTTGCTCATGGCAGCCAAAGCAGCAAGGGAGAATCAAACAGATGCTGATGACGGGGTCAAATCCCACCCCCAGTGTGTTTACCTACAGAAGCATGAACATCAGGAAAGCTTACAGCAAGAAAGGAACATATCTTCAACCCTAGCAGTGATTTTAACAGATTTTATCAGTGCTTTAAAAGTGTAGCAGACAATTACCCAGTGCCATAGGGAGATAATTCTCCCTCATCTGTTTAGATCCAGGAGGCCTTCTGGTGGCTGTTTTCTAAGTAACTTATTAAATTGTGCCACATTGAGGTCTTTTCCAGGCTCCTATCAAACTCACAAGTCAGCAACCAGATTATGGCCCTCTCCTATGAGACACAATGACCTAATGTGTTTCCCTCAGTTAGTGCTGTTTCTAATAAAGAATAAAAATGAACTCTATTGTGATGATTTGAATGTGAAATATCTTCCTTGTACCTCCTGTGCTTTGAATACTTGGTCCCCAGCTGGGGACCTTTGGAGAAGGTTGTAGAGTCTTCGGAAGGTAGAGTCTTGCTGAAGGTGTGTCACTGAGGGTGGACCTTGAGGTTTATTAGCCCAACCCACTGGTAGGTCAGAGATAGCTCACTCAGACTATTTCCTTGTGCTGCTGTGACAGTGTGATGCCAGGCTATCTGTTCTGCTACTATAAAACTTCCTCTCAAAACTGTAAGCCTACATAAACCCTTTCCTCCTATAAGCTATGTCTGCATGGATGTTTTGTCCCAGCAACAAGAAGGTAACAAGAAGCAACATCTATCAAAACAGCCTCAGTTAGAGGTAACTTTGTGCACTGATACTAATGTTCTTTTGATGGGACCAGCCTTTCTTGCTGTTGCTGCTACTGTTGTTTCTTCTTCTCCTCCTTCTCCTTCTCCTTCCTCCTCCTCCTCTTCCTCCTCCTCCTCCTCCTTCTTCTTTTCTCACTCCTCTCTCTCTTCCTTGGTTTCTTTCCCTCTTTCTACATGTCCAATTTGCTTCCTGCTAACAGCTGACCTATATGTCTTCCCTAAATGATCCCATGAAGGGTCTAAGCTAGAGAGCATGAATCTCATTATGCTTGCTAATATTTCATCTCCCACTACCCTGTGCAGTTAGGGTGAGTGATGTGGGGCATACCGCCTGGACCCTGCCCCTGCCAAAGTTTCTTGCTCTATAAAGGAGTCATGACTAGACTGACACCCTAAGTTATTATGAGGAAGAAACACTATAATTTATTTAAGGCACCAAGCAGGAAGCTTAGCATGTAAGTCCTCAGGGAACATAGGTGTGACTCTCAGTCTTAATTATGAGTTCTAGGCAAGCCTGGGTATTGGCTATATCAGACCAAGTGCCCAATGACCCACCTGTAGCCAGACCTAATGCTGGTTCTTTTAGCAGACATTATCAGTGTTCTCCACTTAGGAGCCCTCTCTTTGGAGAAATTCCCCACTCCTTTCTGTAGACTTGGGTGAGATGCCTACCATAAAACCCCCTTCACCAATAGTGTAGGACTTGGTTAGGCTAAACCAATTGTATTTCAGATGGTCAAAGCAACATTCAGCATTTCCTTTTCAGCTTTAACACTTCTTTTCCATGTGCTATTTTAGAATGTCATTTGTTTATCCTGCCACCTTTTCCTGCTTCTGCCTGTGAGCCAAACTGAGTTCACATCCTAGCTTAGGAAATCCAGGCATGGCAACAACCCTGATTTCTCTTGCCAGGAAGGTTATGTGAGGCTCATGATTCCCAAGGCTGGAAGTTCAGTGATAGCTCTGATGTTAGATTTTGTCTGGCCTTAGAACTAAGAGTCATTCCTCAGGACTGATTTTAATCCATCTTTGCAATACAATCTCTTCATAGCTACCAAGAGTTCTGAAATTCACTCTGCTCCTCTGTAAGTAGGAATCTCTGATATTTGAACAAGCATGGCTCAGGTGACCTTAGCCCTATTCATGTACAACCAGAATCCACACTCTCTAGGGTCTGACCCCTGCAGACTCATTGTCCACCAGGACCACAGGTGAGTGTCTAATTAGCTGTGTTTCCCCTACACCCATATGGGCTGGCTTCACATCTTAGAGAACAACTCAAGATCTTTGTCCTCTCATTTTAGCTCAATTGCTGGTTCCAAGTAACCCCTGTTTCTCTGAGTGTCAGTGGTTAGCAGCTTGTTCTGGTGTCAAGTTCTACATTCTTTGGAATTACAGCTCTCATCAGTAGAAGTAATGTATAAGGAGGATGCTTTGCAGCTTACAAAATGAGGAACACAGGTTCACAATGCTTCTCATGGCCATGTAATCCTGAGTTCTTTTCAATATTTAGAGTCAAGGAAGAGAGTATCCAAAAGAATATGAGGAAACATGCCTTTACATACCCACCAGCTATAAAATAATTGTGGGCTCTGAAAGTGCTCAACAGAATCAGATGGAACCAAATGTTAGGCCAGAACAAAGAGATGAAGTGTCCGCACTGACCTGAGCAGGTGTGTCCCTCACCATCACACACTGCTAGCAGCAGATCTAAGAAGTCCTGGGCTGGTACTTCAGATCTGACCTAAGAGCTAGCCTGTGGAAAATAACATCAAAAAGCCATGTGTTTCTGGCAATAATAGAAACAGGGGAATCAAACACCAAGGGACAGGAATGCTGAGTTGGACATGCCTTGTTTGTCTGCCCCCTACATACCCACAATCTGTTGCCCGGGGAAGACCCTTCATCTAAGCCCAAGAAATCCATGGGTGAGGGAAATACAGCATGTGTTAAAGGACCTGTGCTGGCTGTTCTCGGAGAACTAGAATGCTCATGAGAGGAGCAGTGAGTGAATGGGCTTCAGAATGGCATTAAGAGAAGATACAGGAGCAGCAGCAGTGAGAGGGTAAGCAGGAAGGGTTGTTTGGAACCTCAGCCAGCCCATGTCCTCACTTTATCTCAGCAGCCTGTACTGCCCTAAAGCCCAGACTGCAGAGCATCACACCAGTTCAGGATGGACAGAATTGTGGTTCAGACCATGAGAGCAGGAAACAGGCTAGAGGGCGAGATAGACACTTGTGTGATAGAGGAGAGGAGACAAAAGCTATGAAAGCAGATGTGTCTGCCAGCTCAGTGCCTGACGATCCAAAACTTATCTGCTGCATTATGTCCTCCAAAGGAAAAGCAAGTTCTATACCTTGCTCCCCATCACCAGCAAGAGTGTGACCCAGAGATGGGGATGTAGCTCACTGGTAGAGCACAGAACATTTGCCTAGCATGCCCAAAGTACTGGGTGTGATCCTCAGTGTCTCTCTCACACACACACATAAAAGAAAAGTATCCCAATATTTATAACTATCTTCTTGCATTTTAGAAGGAATGTCTGCTATATTTTATTGTTATTAACTAACACTCTTTCTAGGTGTCCTCAAAATTCTTGTGGTTTGAGGTATATTCTAAATTCTGTTATTGACCTTGTTGGCATTAGGCAGACCATCCCTGGTCCTCACAATCGTTGGCTAAAATAGCTTGTTTTTAAGGGTAGAAACTGCCCTACTTCAGATTAATGTGTTTTCTGATTCTGAGAGCCATTACTGTGGTATCCTTAGTTGTGATGTCAAAATGTGCACTGGTGGAAGTGAAATATGGGGACTGTTGCAGTCCTATATTGTCAGGATGATCTGGTTCAGTTCACTATCTCTCTCTCCATTACCTAGTCCAGTACATTTAATTCCTTGATGGGTTAGCCCTCTTCATCTGGTGGTGTGTCTTGAACCTTTATTCCAATGTGTAGGAGTACTCAGTGCACTCACTTACATGGTACTGTTATACTTCTTATTATAGCTGATTCTCCTAGTTTGCCAAGTACTAAAAGGGCACAAAGGGACCTGGAGTTCCAACAATACTCACCCCTGCCTGCAACATTCAATAGCAATGTAATAGTCACTTAGTCACTGCTCACATCTCTGTGACAGAATGTCTGACTTAAACAACTTGAGGGAAGAATTATTTCTTTTGGCTCTTGTTTTCAGAGATTTCAGTCCATAGTCCTTGAGTCTGTTGATCCCAGGACTCTGGTAACGCAAAACATCCTGAAGGCAGTGACATGCAGGTAAAGATGCTGTTCACCTCATGATAGACAGAAAGGAGAGAGAGAGAGAGAGAGAGAGAAGGAAGGAAAGAAGGAAGGAAGGAAGGAAGGAAGGAAGGGAGGGAGGGAGGGAGGGAGGGAGGGAGGAAGGAAGGAAGGAAGGAAGGAAGGAAGGAAGAAAGAAAGAAAGAAAGAAAGAAAGAAAGAAAGCAAGAAAGAAAGAAAGAAAGAGAAAGAGGAAGTGGGCAAGGCAAGATATGGTGTTCAGGGATATGTCCCCTCCCCATGAGTGAACTGCTTCCTCCAATCAGGCCCTACTTTTCACAGTTACACTATCTCCCAACAGTCTTTCCAAAACTTGAATCCATCCAATGATTAAATCGTTCACTAGATTAGAAGCTACATACTCTAATAATCTCACACTGTGGGTCACTGATGAGGAGTACAGACTGCATCCTGTAGATACCTTCTGACGTGGCTTGGGGAAGAGGCTGATTAATATGAACAGGGTATACAATGTGCTTATCTGATTATCAGGAGCTTCCTCTCCAGTGAGGCTCTTTAGGGTAAAATCATATGGGCCACAGATATTCTCACAATTCAGTCCATAAGAAACACCCTAGATTTCTTTTTGTTCACTTATTCTCTAGTCTTGTACCTCCAAATCTTTAGCTGCCTAATCTAACTAAACAATAAGATACAGCCCATGAATGAGTATGAATTTATACTTCAGTCCATCTTTACTTCTAGGAAAATCAACAGCACTTACTGCTTCTAATACAGCTTAGTGGTCTCCTGCAATACCGCACCCAAATAAGGACATAATGCCACAGCACTCCCGTCCTGACAGAGGCAAACATACTTCCAGCAGCAATTATAAACCACATTCAAAATGTTCTTTATTGACTCCCCACAGCTTAGTTTTGAGTTGGGATCACATGGTACAGCAGGACAAGAATACTGGCAGTGGGACCCAAATAATCTATTTATCCCTTCAGTGTCCACTTGAGCCAGATCACAAACCTATACTCCAGATGATAATGGAGAACTATCATACACCCAACATGATAGATCCACAGCTCAGATAAAATCCAAACCATGATAAGTACAGGTTAAATGGTCAACTAATGTCTAATGGTGCATATTGCCCAGTTTCTATCACAAGCCAGAGAAGAGTTGTTACATTCCAAAAGAGGGAATAACTTTGTTCAAACCCTGTTACTGTCCTATGTCATCTCATTAAGCAGCATCATGATGCTGTCAGGGTCCTGTACCAGTGTACCAGTCACCAGTCTATGGGATAGTGAGGACCCAAGCCATATGCATTCCAGATTAAAGCAAGTGTCTAGTGTTCGCTGATGTTGGAATACATGAGGGAGAAGGCCTCCTGGCCAAGAGCCTTGCTGATTCATTCTGGTGAATGATTGCTCTGGACTGGCTACTTCTCATGAAACTGAATAGGGCTGATTGCATTTCATTATCCTTTCTCCAGATCCATGCATTTTCTACACAGACAAAAGTGCTGTGAGAAATGGGCTTGTAAAATGATCTTTAATTTTCACAATACTTTATGACTGCGTGCCTCCTGCAAAGTCCTTTGCTCTACATAGATTGAACATAAGGTTTTTTTTCATGCCTGATGGCTATAGGTTCCTTATAGAAAGGACAAAGGAAGGATGTTCTGGTTTTCTAATCTGAAGTCCTTCCTCAAGAGAATCTTGCTTCCCTCCTTCACTCAAGGAACTTTCACTCAAGGAGGAAAATCTGGAAAGTTCATGACTTTCTTTGGTAGGGACCCAAGTTGGACCTTCTTTGGACAAATGTAGAATCTTTGTTACACAGCTCAAGTACAGGGACTGCCTGAGTATTTTACCACTTGAGATCCCTGTTGGTTGGTACCGCACACTGTGTCTGCTACAGCAGTGAGGCCCACCTTGCTCTCAGCGATCATGTATTTGTTGTTTGGCCTCACTTTTCTCGAGTCCCACCACCCCTGTCAGAACCAGCAAATCCCTTTTCACAGCAGCTCTCACCTACAGCTCTGGCTTGCAGAGGATGGGCACGGTATGACTTTATGAAAATCCCCAGGGCCTCCAGCCGTGCTCCACATGCTGGTGTTCTTTTTGTCATCCATTGTCTGCATACCTTACCTACTCCTCATAGCAGCTCTTGCACATTTATAACTACATTTCTATTAACCTTAAAGAACCCACAAATTTTGAATGTTTGGAATTGACAGCTCTATAGAACAAGATAAGTAGAAACCATCACCCACAACCATATGAGAGAACTCTTCCTGAAATAAATAAACTTGAATGAAATTGAACCAGAACCAGAGTAGAGAGATACTTCTCTAGAATTTATTAACCCCAGGGTTCTGTCCCATCTTTAATACAGAATAAATAAAGATGGACTCAAGGAGGATAACTTATAAATTATTTTGTTTATTTGTGAGGTAATCACAAACTGTAGAGTTTATTTAAGGGGTATTGGGTTCTAAGAAGGGAGACTAAACACACAGGGAGTAGGAAACATGTGAACACACTGTATAGTTTATAAGGTTCACTTAAGAGAAATTAAAGTTTTGGGGGAAAACTGGAGGAGAGTTGCAAGCCTCTGGATAGAACTTAGATATATATTGTAGGGAGACTCAGAAAGAACACACATAACATCTGCCATGTGCTTTCCTGTAGAGGGAAAGTATCAAAGCAGGAGAGAAATTGGGGGGCTTGGGGAGTGAAATAGAGAAGTGGAGGGATGATTTAGCAGTTACAAAATTTGCATGTGAAGCCTAAGGACCCAGGTTCAATTACCCAGTACGCACATAAGCCAGATATCCATGGGAGTACATGCATCTGGAGTTTATTTGTGGTGGCTGGAAGCCCTGGTATGCCCATTCTCTCTCTCTCTCTCTCTCTCTCTCTCTCTGTCTGTCTGTCTTTCATAAATAAATAAATATAAAACACGGAATAGAGCTGCAAGCACATGGAAAGCAGAATCTAGGAGCTTGTGTAAGGAATTCCCATAGCATCCACCCTCAGTTTCCCTGTGGAAGAAAGTTAAAGGGACAAATGGTGGTGACTTAAGGAAGAATAGCACAGAGAAAATATCAAAGCAGAGACCAGAAGATTCTGAAGAAAAAGAAATTAAGAGAGTCACACTCATAGTTACCCCAAGTTTAGACTAATTACACAAGTAGCAAGTCTAGAGTTGGTGAGAGCATCCACATGGTAGATTCAGAAATCAGGAAAAAAATCATATATGTAATCAAAGTGAGAAGTTATGTTCAGTCACCCCCATTTGCTCTTTTAACTTTCTTCCATGGGGAAAAGCACATGTCAGATGCCTTGTGGGTTCCTCCTAATTCTCCCTACATAAATTCCTAGACTCTACTTTCCATGCTCTTGCAGTTCTACCCTAATCCCTCCTTAAAGGCCTCAGTTTCTCTTACCTTCCACACATTTACAGCTTATTTTATTTATTTATTTATTTACTTACTTACTTACTTACTTACTTATTATTAGCAACATATTTTGAAAGGATACATCATGTGTTGGTACCTTGTTTTCCCTCATCCCTGACCCTATTCTGCTGGGGACCCTCCTCAGTGGAGTTTCAGGTATTGCCTATGGGATTGTGGGTTAGGCATTGTGGGAGCAACAGTCAGTTCTGGAAGGGAGGCAATGCCTCTGAGCATGATGTCTCAACCTGTGGCTCTTATAATATTTCTGCCCTTTCTTCCAAAAAATTCCCTGAGCTGTGGTGGATGTATTTTAAGTCTACTTCAGTGATGAGCCCTTAGGAGCCTCTGGGTCTCTGCTTTGGTAAATGTTGAGTATCCTCAAGGTCTGTCTCCTTCACCCTGGTGTTGATTATTAGGTTCACCACAGAAGTAACACTCTTGCTCATCTCCCCAGTTCCTCTGTGGTTTCAGCTATGGCTTGGCAGAAGTGTAAAGGGTAGTTTATCTCTTCAGGATTTGTTACCTTCTGAAAAAGAAAAACAGATTCTCAGGCTGGAGAGATGGCTCAGCTGTTAAGTTGCTTGCCTGCGAATCCAAAGGACACAGGTTCAATTCCTCAGTACCCACATAAGCCAGATGCACAATGGTGGCACATGCATCTGGACTTTGTTTTCAGTGGCTGGAGGCCCCGGAATACCCATTCTCTCTGTATCTGCTTCTTCTCTCTCTCAAATAAATAAATAAATAATTTTTTAAAAGAAGTAAAACAAATTCTCCAATAGAGCTTGAAGTCAGCATAGTTTAAATGGAATTAGCATTATTAATTTAGGGAAAATACAATGCATGCAGCCCCTCTTTTAGACAAAGACTAGTGAGAGCTTGACACTGGAAAACATAATATTTGTTTCCTTAGGATTTTAACCTGGTTCCAAATTTCAGATATGGGTTCATTTACACTGAGTGGATCTCTTAGCCAATCAGAAAGCTATTGGTTACCAAACAAGGCTGTGTGGCATGATTGCACTGCATCCTGTCAGGATGTTTGCTTCTGAGTAGATTAGACCTTTGGTTGCTCAGCCCATTGTTGGCCACTTTTCCCCAGTAGCTCCTATAGTGCTTTCCAGCACTAGACTGGCTGTCTGGGGACTGGCTCTCTTCTGGATTCCAGCCAGGTCTTTCCAATACAGCTTTAATCTCTCTTTAAAATTCTCAATTCCTCTTAGGTACACATGCTTGCAGCTTTGCCATAATCTCTCTTTAAAGACCTCAGTTTCTCTTAAATCCCAGTCTCCCTTAAGTAAATCTCATGATTATTAAGTTTATTAATTCATAATTTATCCTTCTTGAGTCCATCTTTATTGATTCTTTGCTTAAGATAGAACAGAGTTCATAAACTTTCGGGTATCCATCCTGAACTCCAAAATTCTGCATCAGAAGGAAAAAAGAAAGGAAGGGAAGGGAACAGAAGAAATAGCTTCTATTAAGAATTTAAACAGGGGCTGGAGAGATGGCTTAGCGGTTAAGCACTTGCCTGTGAAGCCTAAGGACCCCAATTCGAGGCTCAATTCCCCAGGTTAACCCACATTAGTCACATGAACAAGGGGGTGCATGCATCTGGAGTTCGTTTGAAGTGGCTGGAGGCCCTGGCACGCCCATTCTCCCTCTCTCTATCTGCCTGTTTCTCTGTCACTCTCAAATAAATAATTAAATAATTAACTAAAAAATAATTTGGGCTGGAGGGATGGCTTAGCGTTAAGGCATTTGCCTGCAAAGCCAAAGGACCCAGGTTCAATTCCCCAGGACCCATGTTAGCCAGATGCACAAGGGGGCACATGCGTCTGGAGTTCGTTTACAGTGGCTGGAGGTCCCTGGCATGCCCATTATCTCTCTCTCTCCCTCCCTCTCTCTCTCTCTCTTTCTCTGTCAAATAAATAAAAATAAAATATTTAAAAATAATAATAATAATTTAAACAGGGTCATTTCCAGGGAAAGGAACCTTGTTGTTAGAGATGCTGGGGAAATTTTGAGCAGAGGAAGGAAAGGAGTGTTTAAAGCACAGATGAACAAATTAGACAGTATTTCCAGTTTGGAGCTAGCCCAGTCACATCCTTATATTGCAACAGAAATCATCCCAAATGCAGCAATGCGACTGAGGAACAGAAGGATGAGATGTAACTAAAATACGTTCCCTTGGATTTTATTTTTGGCAAAAAGCAGCATGTTGGAAAGCAAATAGGCTTTACAAGAGCACAAAATTAAAAACAGTGAAATCAAAAGTCCCTGTCAATTGCACTTAATAATACAGGCAATGCTAATATTGCAACAAAAAAAGCTACTTAATACTGTGATGATACAAAGACCAACCCTGACAGGTTGATATACTATCATATTCTCATCTCCCAACTCCCACTCAGAAAAAGATGACTCATTAGTGTGTTCCCATCATCATCCCACACTGCGCTGCAGGTGATGCAACTCCATATATTTGGTGAGAAGGCACCAGTGATGACAGTTTTCTCTATTCCTGTGTCTATCACTGCCAGAGGGATGTCTTCCTCCCAGTCAGATGCTCAGTCTTGAGGTACATCCCCCATCCCACAGAACCCATGTTCCAGGGGAAAGTGGGGGCAGGGAACTCCCCCAGCCCAGCTTCTCAGGCCCTGAGATGCTTTCAGGTGGTTCAAATCTTCTTACATTCCTCCTGCTCCCCTCCCCTGCCATAATGCATCTGCAACAACAATGGTCTATGTAGCACTGGCATTATATTAGGTACTGTAAGTCATCAAGAGGTAATTTAAAACACACAAGAGGACTATATGGGTTACATACACAGATTACACTTCATATAAAGTAACAGACATTGTGGATTCTGACATTTTAGGAGTCCCCAAACCAAACACACACAGAGGTACAACAGCACATAATTTTGCCTCAGTTAACAGCCCAGAAGTTAGGAACCAGTTCATTTCCTAAAGGGGCCAAGTGAGGCCAGTGCTATATCACCTGAGTCCTTAATGGTTGTTTTATCCTTTCAAAGAGAAAGCATTCATTCATCAGAGTCTTAATTAAAGTGATTCCTCTCCAAGATGCTCCAAGAAGCCTCCAAAGCAGGTTCCACAATCTCCCAATCTGCCACAAGCTGGCAACCAAGCCTTAGGCATACAGGTCTTTGGGAGACACTTAGAATGTCTGTGAACTATAGTGAGATTCATATTACTTTCCCAGTTGTATCAACAGGAAAATGACACCCAGCACAGGAACAGCACAGACAACTGATGCAGAAGGACCTCCAGCATGGGTGAGGAACATCCAGGTTAGAGATTTCCAGGAAACAGAACTCTGCCAGGGTCTAAGACAAAGAAGTGGGCATTAAGGCCAATTGAGAGAATGGAGACCACCTGAAGCCTTTTGGTCTGGAACATAAAACTGAATCCACAAGTAGAGAAAGTCTCATGGATCCCTAGGACCAGAAAGTCAAACTGAGCACATGGGTGGTGGGGAGATTGAACGAAAATGTGCTGACAGCTTCAGGTGTTTGTGTTTGAGCTTTGTGCTCAGTCCTTACCTGGTGGAGCCTTGAGGAGGTGGAGCCCTGCTGGAGTGTGTCACCAGGGGTGGATCTTGGGGTTGAATCCAGCCACCTGTGTTCAGAGCTAGCTGCTATCCCTCTTTCTCTGCTATGGATGACTGATGGAGCGATCCAGCTTCCTTCACCATGATGAAGCTTCCCCTAGAAAATGTAAGTCTGAAATAAACCATTTCCTCCATAAACTGCATATGCTGAGTGCTTTGTTCCAGCAATGAGAAGCAAAGAGAAGGGATATGGATAATAATATTGTGCCTCAGAAATAAGGTCAACCTGGAATGACCTGGGGCAAGCTGAGGAGAAAGAGAAAATAAGAGGAGGAGGAAACAAGTCACCAGGAAAAAACGTAAACCCTCTGTGGTGGTTTGATTCAGGTGTTGCTCTGAAACTTAGGTGTTCTGAATGCTAGCTTCCCAGCTGATGGAGATTTGGGAATTAACACCTCCTGGAGGAAGTGTATTGTTGGGGGTGGACTTATGGGTGTTATAGCCAATTTCCCCTTGCCAGTGTTTGGCACATTCTCCTGTTACTATGGTCCACCTTATGTTGTCCAGGGTTGACGTCCACCCTCTGCTCATGCCATAATTTTCCCTGCCATCATGGAGCTTCCCCCAAGCCTGTAAGCCAAAATAAATCTGTTTTTTTCAAATAAGTTGCTCTTTGTTGGGTGATTTCTGCCAGCAATGTGAACCTGACTGCACCAGTGAAGTGTTACCAAGGAGTGGGGTTGCTGCTAGATACCTGGCTGTGTGGATTTGGCCTTTTGGAGATGATTTTCAAGAGGAATTTGGAAGGATTTGAAACTTTGGCCTAAGAGATGCCTTGCAGTGCTGTAGGGACAGCTTGATGGACTATTCTGGTCAGAGTTGAAACACCTGAATGCAGCAAGAATTATGGACTGTGAAGTTTGGCTTATGAGGGTGAGAAAGAGCTTTGCAGGGACTGGACTAGCAGTTTGTGTGAGAGGCTTGCTGTTATGCCTGTGTCCTGAGAAGTTGTGCAGGGTTGCTTTGCATATAAATGGACTGGTGTGAACAGAGGGATATGGCACAGAAAATATTAAATCTTTATGTGAACTGTTGCCCATTCAGCTGCAATTGAGAGATTACAACCTTTTAAATTGGGCCAGTTGACCTGCACTGGGACAACAGAAAGAATGTAGAGACTTTTGAAGGGGCCTTGAGTGCTCAAGGAGTGGCCTGTTCTTCAAAGTCTGTTTATTCCCCCTGGATTAACAAATTGGCACCCTACCTGGTACTGTGGAGCATAAGTGCAGAAAAGAGAGGGTCATTGAGTTTGCAACATGGTCTTGTGTTTTGGAAATGGCCATGGGCACTGTGAAGCAGGATTCCCTGCATGGAGAACCAATGGAGCCTTGAGGATGGACCGTGGATTACAGTAGAGACCCAGGGGAGATGCTGGGACCATGAGATGGCTGCTGAGGAAAGCTGCTGGCCACAGATGAAGTTTTCCAGGACTGCGAGTAGCCTAGCTGGAAGAGCAGAATTGGAAATACCAGAAAATTGTTGGTGGTTGAATTATCGGACTTGGGGATTTGTCACTGGCTAGAGTTGTTAGACATGAAGCTACAGAGTTTGATGTTTGCCCTGGTTGTTTTAAATCTTGTATTGATTGAATGTTTCTTTGCTATGCCATCTTTTGCAGTGTGAATGCTTATTCTGTGCCATTATTGGTTTTGGGGGGATTTTTTTTGATGTTATGGCTCAGTTAAAAGATTGTGGACTATGGGGATTTATGAACATCATTGGAATTGATAAAAACTATGGGGACTTTTAAAGTTGGACTGAATACATTGTATTTTGCATTATGTATGGGTATCAGTTTATGGGAGCCATGGGCGGAATGTGGTAGTTTGATTCAGGTGTCCCTTATAAACTTAGGTGTTCTGAATGCTAGATTCCCAGCTGATGGAGATTTGGGGATTAATGCCTCCTGGAGGGAGTGTATTTTTGGGGGTGGACTTATGGGTGTTATAGCCAGTTTCCCCTTGCCAGTGTTTGGCACACTCTCCTGTTGCTATGGTCCACCTTATGTTGGCTGGAGTGATGTCTACCCTCTGCTCATGCCATCGTTTTCCCTACCATCATGGAGCTTCCCCCTTGAGCCTGTAAGCAAAAATAAACCTCTTTTTTTCCCATAAATTACTCTTGGTCAGGTGATTTCTACCAGCAATGCGAACCTGACTGCAACACCTTCTGGATAATGGAATTTGGTTCATAAACTTCATTTGGAATTGACATTTTTAAGGCACACAAACACTCCAGAGATAAGTGCAAAAGATCCAAATGAAGCAAGGGCTCATGAAATACTAGTAGTCTGAAAAATAATGATGTCACAGAAATAACTTTACCATATGAAGGCATACAGGTAATAATATTTCCATATCTTGTCTTCCTACTTATTCAACAGCATGGTTCACAATAAGCCATGAGATACAAAGGCAATATTAACAGGCCTCCCCAACCAACATAAAGTTATGAAATTTACCAAGACTACAAATTTGGAACTTAGTATTTCCAGGATTGATGGGTATGTCAGGAAAGACACTATCCATAAGCTTGGTACAGGCAGGGCATAACCTCTGGGAGGCACAAGTCTTCATTCTCAACTCCACAGTGACTGACAGGTTTCCCTCACTTTGGACCTGCAGGTGCCTTTGGGTGATGTCAGTAGAGTTCAGGGCAGTGGCCCCTAGTCGGCTGCTGTGCCAATGTACACAGAGGCTCCCATGGTCACACCTTCTAAGGAGCAAGTCCAAAGTATATGAAGGTCTCTGAGCTACTGCAAAGAGGTGTGCTCAGGAGAGGCACAGCCCCCATCCTGTCACCCTTCCCTCAGACTTGAAGGTAAAGGAAGATTGCTAGAGGAGGTGTAACCTGTTCAGGCTGCTGTGACAAAAACACTACAGAATGAGCTTCTTACACAACTCATATTCATTCTCATAGTTCTGGAGGCTAAGGACCAAGCTCAAGGTACTGGCAGAGCCCATGTCTGTTGAGGGCACTTCTGGGTTTACAGATGGCTTCTTCTCACTGTGTCTGCCACACAGAGCTGAGAGCAGAGCGAGCTCTGGTCTCTTCCTCTTCCTGCAAAACTCTAACCCCATTATGATGGCTCCAATCCCTTAAACGTCTCTACACCTGACCACCTCAGAAGAACATGAGGAACCAAGTCCACAACATGGCAACGTGGGTTTCTTGCAGCTTTACCACCCTGGGGAATAATACATTTCGGTTACATCACCACTGACAGTCTTGGCCACAAAGTGTTCCCTAGCTTCCAACAACATGATATTGGAGATTAAGGTTTCAATATGTAAATTTTGAGAGACATCAATATGTAGTTTATAACAGATAAGGATCAGCTCTTCACAAGGATTGCCAGTAAATAGCTTATACTCCTCTGTGTCTAGGGACAGCTGAGCAGTGACAGCTGCTACTTCAAACACACAAAACAGTGTTTTGTTTACACCATCTTCTGGTAGAGAAAAAGGCTGCCCAGAAAATGGGATGCAAGAGTATAACAAGTTGAATTTTCCCCAAATTAAACTTTCAATCAAGAAATGGCTCTTCAAGTCCATGATCATGAACCTGGGAATCACCAGTAGAGAAGCTAATGGCCACTGGCTTCTGGAAAAATTCATCAGATTAATAGTAATGCTGCTTCCCTAGTCTGTGTGAATTTCAGCAGCACCTTTCAAATTAATTAAGTGTGTGAGGGTATTTAAATTCACAGAATAAATTACCACTTATATTTCACCATAATTGTAAAGCTATGTCTTTACATTTACAAATATAATGGGTCAAAAGTCTTTAACATAAACATGGTATTAAAACATTCCCAGATTTCTTATAAAGGTCTTGCAGGCCCCTTTAATCATAAGAGTCCTTTACCACTAATGGCTTAGGATTGATTGTGTCTGAAAGAGATACAATATTGTCCTCTTACTCTGGTTCAAGCAAGAAAATGGTATCAGATTCTGACACTTCATTCTCTGTGCAGCCTTCCACATATTGTTACCATTCCTGCCCTTCTCCTGGCTCAAGGAAATGTAAGGAACCCAGGTTAGCAGATACAGATAGCAATGTGGATTTCTCCTGGTGGCATCAGCCTGGGGGAGCAGGGCTAAAATTTTGTCATTCAGGTTGCTTCACCACAAATAATCTTAGTGTCAAAGCATCACCTCACAGGGACCGCCAACCTTGAGCTCTCAGATGCCCCCTATGTACAAGATCCTGGCTGGGTATTTCTCCCCTCTTCCCCCTGTAGCAGGTGCTGCCCCTACTCTGCCTAAGGACGGAATCCACCTTCTCCCCACAGGTGGGAGCAGAAGTGACTCCTGGCTATATCCTTACCCACTGGAGCACCAAGGCTGGAGGCTCACTTCCCCAAGAGGGGAGAAAACAACACCCTTCGCTGGACCACACACTGACTCCTCCAAGCAGACAAGAGTCTCTGGCTCTGAGCCTCTCCTCCCTGTCAATATCTCCCCTCCCACCCTTCTTCCTGCAATTCTTCCTCTGAACTGAACTCACAAATTCTGGTTTCAGAAGCAAGGGTAGCAGTTAAATCACTTCTCTTTTTTACCCCAAGTTGCTTGGTCCAGATTCCTGGCCTAGTCTGTTCTCCCTGATCATGAGTTCCTGATGAGTCTGACTACATGACAAGATTATTTCACAACAAAAATATTAATAAACTAATTTATAATGATGAAAATTTCGTCTTAATAAATCAATAATGAAAATATTGATAAATGTTAATAAACAAGATTACTTTTTCTTATTTCTATAGTAATGTTTTCAATACATGTATATATACATATATGCACACATATTACTCTAAAAAGAAAAAAGTGAATTTGACATGTCTCTGTATCAGAAAATAATATACCAGAATGTACATACCAGAACACATATCAGAAAATATTGCTCCAAGAAGAGACAATTGATTTATTTTCACTGCATACTCAAAAGAGAATTCACTTATTTTTATGTTCTTTTTTGCTATAATTCTGGATCATATCCAATATTTTTGCTTTTGTTCTAAATTTCTTAGACTAATTTCCTGTCTTGATTTGCCTGCTATATGTCAAAAGTTTGAACATAATATTTTGAATGGGCAGATGAACCTTGATTAAGTGTCCTTCTACAGGTGGTCTACAAGGCCATGAGTATTATACCATTATACATTATACATGCATTTCACAAGAAAATGATTTAAGCTGGGTGTGGTGGTGCACCCCTTTAATTCCTGCATTTGAGGCACAGAGGTAGGAGGAACACCATCAGTTTGAGGCCACCCTGAGTCTACATAGTGAATTCCATTCCAGGTCAGGCTGAGCTAGAATGAGACCTTACCTCAGAAAACCAAAAAAAAAAAAAAAGAAAGAAAGAAAGAAAGAAAGAAAGAAAGGATCAATGAGTGAAAGAAAGAAAGAAAGAAAGAAAGAAAGAAAGAAAGAAAGAAAGAAAGAAAGAAAGAAAATGATTTACTGGTATATGAGGACCCTATTAGACCACAAATATTATATACTTTAACATGTTGTGTTTCTCCTTAACTATTTTTCACATGATCATTTAATTATTCTGTGAAATGGAACACACACTTGGCATACCATTGCTTTGTCTATAAGACAGTGGATGTTCACAAGGGAAGGAAGTTGCCCAACTTCAAAATCATCAATTAGAAAATAGAAGAGTACTGGACACTCCTCCGTCCCTCCTTCTCAGCACTCTTTTGCCTTTAGTTATCATGCCCAGAACTTCTGACTTCTGTCTTCTTGGGAATGGCATATTTTATTTCAGCACTGGATAGTCAAGAAATTCTGCAAAAGACCCCCAAATGTATATGTTTACTAGTCACTGTCTACCACTCATACCCACCACTAATGAATTTGCTATTAGTGTCCTAATGCATACAAATGTAATGGTTAGTTTTTTTAAAGGCATTTAAAATAACATTAAATTCATAGTAGCTTTTACATATGTCATCTTTAGTCAATGAATAGTGAAATTAAAATTTCATTTCCTAAAAGGCTATGAGCCATTGCTATAAAATACCTAACCAATTATACTATGCTAGGTCTGGCTGCAGTGGCAAGCACCCCCCAAATCTCAGTGATGTACAGCAATGAGGCTCACTTGTTACTTATAGTATATATATTTGATGGAGGTTTGCCTGGACCTCTGTCCCAACTTCTTTCTGAACTAATCCAGGATAATTAGACCAGCCAACAACTACAGCACTTCCATTTCCCAAGACACAGTGTGGGAAGCCATACTTTGTTTCCTAAAGCTCTCCCTAGAATTGGTGTATGCCACTTCTACTATTACCTTATAGTCTTGGCCATAGCAAGTCACATGGCCATCACTTACATGAAGGGGACAGAAAAGTACACTTGTACCATGTGCTGAGAGAGATGGAGGGAGAAAGAGGGATTATCCTCATAGTAGATTTCCAACTAATAAATATATAAAAGAATGATGGAATCAGAACACCATAAGTGGAAATTAGTCACAGAATTCACTCAAGCTTCTGTGCCTTTGAACCATGTTAGGTGGCCACCCAAAGGTTCTACACAGCAGCCCCTATCTGGAGTTCATTATCGGAACCAGGACCAATAGTTCTGGGGTGACCATGAAGAACAAGAAAAATTACTGAAGAAAAGCTGTGGTTATATGTCAGAAATTTTTCCTTTTATACAACTGTAGAACAAACGTGTGAACTCTTCAGCAAAAGAAGATCACTATGGGACTGGATTAAATGAGGAATACTGCATGTGGATTCGGTTTGCAAGAGAGAATGAAGATAGTGACAAACTATACATGAGCTGAATATATCTGAGTAACTGAGATGTGGGCTATAAAGGTGGGCAGGCAGTAGGGATGTGGGTGATCTGTGAGCCAGGCTCGAGATGAGTATCGGCAGGACTATGACTCTGGAAGAGGAGGCTGTGGAAAATGGGCACAAAACCAGTGAGTAGTGAGAACCCCACCAGTGCACAGCTCAGTCCTTTGCTCTGTCTCACTCGATATCTCCACTGAGCTGGAAGCCACATTGTGGTTTCCCCTGAAATATTAATAGGTAGAAGCCAAAAGAATGTCCTTAATTCATGTCTTTTCAGAATGATTTACTGGTAGTGGGTCAAAAATTGTGTTCCTGGGCAACAAAACTGATCTATATTGAGTAATCTGTCAGACCCAAGCCCCAAATTCTTTTAGGAAGCCTGGAAAAATGGAAAACTTTGTTTTACCATGCTTGAGCAGGTTCATGATCATCATCATAGGCTGGAAATAAATGTTTTCTTATTTTACTTTGAGTTTGCACCATGTACATTTACTCAATGTACTCTCGCTATGTAATCTATAGCTTTTCTCTAAATAGAAACAAGTATTTGGCAACATAGTTAGCAGCAAAGCCAGCCCTACACAGTGCTGAGGACACTCCTGCTTCTCTACTTTATGTACCAGGAACCTAGCAAAACTTGAAGGGGATTTATGAAACACATTTCCCAAGACATGTAACTGTTTCTTTTTCTTTTAGCTGTTCTTTTTTTTAAATAGTTTATTTTTATTTTTTTGAGAGAAGGAAAAAGGGAGGGAGAGAGAGAGAGAGAATGGACGTGCCAGGGCTTCCAGCCACTGCAAAAAAACTCTAGATGCATGCACCACCTTGTGCATCTGGCTTACGTGGGTCCTGGGGAATTGAACCAAAGTCCTTTGGCTTTGCAGTCAATCACCTTAACTGCTAACCCATCTCTCCAGCCTGGGATGTAACTGTTTCATTGAAAACTTAAAAAAAAAAAAAAAACACGGTGGCAAGTTAGTAGTTTTATAATTCAGAGAACCTCAGCTACCAGCAACCCTGAAAAGTAGATAGAACACATTGCAGTAGAACATGAAATGGTAGTTAAATTATTGCTTTGACATGAAAATTGACATTAGGGCCATTGGAGTTGTTTCTTCCATTTTCACAATGATCTTGGGCTGGACACGGGGGCTTACACCTCTAATCCCAGCACTAGGGAAAGAGGCTGAGTTAGAAGGATCATCAACCATTTGAGGCAACCCTGGGCTACAGAGTGAGTTCTAGGTCAGACTGGGCTAGACTGAGACCCTATCTAAAAAAAAAGAAAGAAAGAAAGAAAGAAAGAAAGAAAGAAAGAAAGAAAGAGAAAGAAAGAAATCAAAATGAATTCAAGAATAGAATTTTTTGTTTGTTTGTTTGTTTCAATTTTTAAAAGTACTTCATCAGGCCTAGTGATGAAGACATGTAATCACAGCTACTCAGGTGGATGATGTAAGAGTTCAAGGCCTGACAGTGGTACAAACTGAGTTCAAGGCCAGCCTGCATAATTCAGTGAGGCCCTTTCTCAAACTAGAAACAAAAACAGGGCTGGTGATATAGCTCATTGGTAGAGTGCTTTTACTTATTATGTGAGAGGTCCTGTTTTCTACCCATAGAACTGCCAGTTTTTTTTTTTAAAAGAGCTTCAAAAATTGTTACAATGCTTAACAAAAAAACATAATAAGTTTCCTGAAAGAAATGTCTACTTAATCCAGTTCAGACACTGAGGTCTGTTTTATTTTTTCCCCAAATCTGCACTGAGGCTGTAGCTTGATAGTGGTCTGACGGTCTTGACAGAGTGGGGAGTCTAGAGAATTCATTTTTCATTTTATAAGACAAGAAGTGACTTCTTATTTATATGAAATATAAATATAACTTTCCCTGATATGAAAATATGAATCTTTATCTAACAACAAAGTATCTTCTAATTTCTACCGGTTGTTAATAAAACATAACTCACATTTTTATGGGTCTTTAAGAGAAGGAAATCATCAATGGTTCAATAGTTAAGGCACTTGCCTGTAACACCTAATGACCCAGGTTCGATTCCCCAGTACTCACATAAAGCCAGGTGTACAGAGTGGCACATGCATATAGAGTTTGTTTGCAGTGGCTGGAGGCTTTGGCATGCCCATTTTCTCTCTCTCTCTCTCTCTCTTTTCAAATAAATTATTAAAATAGTTTTAAAAGTTTTATTAGAGACCAGATATTGCCAAAGTCTTAAAGTATAATCCTACAAATATTATAAGCTCCAAAGTGAGAAATACAAACTCTGTGTTCACCCAGTAATCAGGTCAAGCACCACCCATGCTAGGACACGTTTACCAAGTGCCTCTTGAAAAGACAGTCTAAAGAGGTCCCAACATCACTTCTGGGGTGCTCTTGCCCTAAATGCATAACCTGAATTACACCATATGAATATATTAAACAAAACAAAATTGCAGGATGTTCTACCAAATAAAGCATTGTCAAAGTAAAGGAAAACACAAAGATATTATTCCAGACAAAAGAAATGAAAGAGCTATAAAAGCAAAATTCAGCATATAATTGTGGGATTACAGGAAGAAATAGCTATAAAGAACATTAATGGACAGATTTGCATATATACTATGGAATAAATTACTATATTCACTGGGTAGCTAGTCTAGCTAGAATAATGAGTTATAGATTCAATGTTAAAGTGTATGATTTTGATTACTATACTGTGACTAGTTATTTTCTGGAATGATATTAAAATATGTAGTTACTCTCAAATGGGTAATAAAAATAGCAGAAACACAGAATGATGAAGGGAATGTAGCAATATGTTCAGCTGTTATGAACTGAGGTGAAAGGAGGTGAGAATTCCTTGTACTATTCTTTCACCTCAGTTCATAACAGCTGAACAAATTGTCATTATTTGCAAATGATATAATTCTGTACATGAAGGACCGTAAAGACTCTACCAGCAAACTGTTACAGCTGATGAAGACTTTTAGCAAATAGAGGAATACAAAATTAACTCACAGAAACCAGTAGCCTTCCTACACACTCTATTTTATGCATGTTTGCACTTAATAATAGTTTTTTTAATTTTAAAAGAAGTTTCTATCATTTTCTCTTCAACTCTGTTTTGCCATTTGAAGGCATGGTGAAGTGACACCTTTTTTTAAATTTTTTATTTTTTATTTATTTGAGAGTGACAGACAGAGAGTAAGGGGCAGAGAGAGAGAGAGAGAGAGAGAGAGAGAATGGGCGTGCCAGGGCCTCCAGTCACTGCAAATGAACTCCAGATGCGTGCGGCCCCTTGTGCATCTGGCTAACGTGGGTCCTGGGGAATTGAGCCTTGAACTGGGGTCCTTAGGCTTCACAGGCAGGCGCTTAACCGCTAAGCCATCTCTCCAGCCCTGCAGTGACATGTTTTAAAGAAAGAAATTCTTTGGGAAAATGGATGTTACTCATCTGCTGTCATGTTTCTGAAGATATTTAAAGATGGGAGACAAGCATTCAAACCATTTGTGCATGAATTATCTGCTCTTTTGGTGATAATCTTTCTAATGTGTGCTCCAAATAACTACACTTATTCCCGACAGAGCAGCTGCCATGTGAAGGTATGTCTTCAATCCATGGGCCAGAGAGGAAGATGTCATTCTCAAAAGAAGCATTCCAGAGAGTGATGCCAAGTAATTCTAAGAAAAGAGCACTATAGGGGCAGCTAACAGATACCAGCCCTGGTCACCAGGCTAGTGGGAAACATCTGTAAAGTACAGCCCAAGTAGAACTGGATCCCCAATTCTAGGGAAACATAAACCATAGATGAATATTAAAGACCAGCTGGCTGATGTTATAGGCTAGGGGTAGAATGTGCAAGGCCCTAGGTTCAACCTCTACCCCCATCCTGTCCAATCTTTAATATCAATAGACAATTCCTTGCTAGGCCCTACAGTGAAGCATAAGGTATAGGCAAAGGCTTTGTAGCAAGAAACAGTGCAGGACAGAGTCATTGCCTCTTACCCATAATGGATGGCTAACCCCACAATATATCACCCACATTTCCCAGCAAGGAGGGTCCCTGCAGAGGGGGGAGGACAGGGAGGAGGCCAACGATAGTACCAATATGGACATATATACACTGTGTACATAACTAATAAAAAATAATTAAAAAGAGAAAGAAACAGTGCAGGAACCACAAATAAGCATCCCAATCTAGCCAGCAGGATGACAGAGAGGCAGGGCAGGAGAGTATAAGCCAAAGAGAAAGAGTCAACACTGCAGACTGAAGGATCCCCACAGGTTGTGCAGACAGGCCTGGAAAGGGAATGCTGGTGCACAGCAGATGATGTGTTGATACCAGGGAAAGATCAGAAGGAGCCTAGGATGCTGCCCAAGTCTGTCTTGATAAGAGAGGTAGAAGAACTGAGAGTACAGCATAAATTCACAGGTAAAATTTCTACCTACAAGGAAAAATGGGTTGTGAAAAGGGGAACAGCACTAATTGTGGAAGACATAACCTGCCCACAGAGAAAGAAAAAGGCATTTTTTCAGGTTGTTGGAGTGGTTTGGGGACTGTTAGTAATGAGTTGGTATATTTAAGGAATATTTACCTTATAGCTTTAGAAGATTTCTCAGATCAATGACCCATTTGTCATTGGAGACTTCAGGGTGCTAATCTGCTCCTGCTCCTGGTGGTGTTTATCTCTTGTGATAAAGGGATAAGAAACAGCGGTATTCCATACACCACTGACAAGGAAAGAGGGCTTCTTGGTGGTAACATGTCATGGATTAGGGGTGGGAGGGTCTAACATCCCTTGTCCATATGGTGGATTTTTGTCCAGATTTGCTAAGCCCATCACAGAGGCAACTGGGTTTCCAGTCATCTCAGTAGAGGGCTGCAATACTGGGGAAGGGAGATTGAATAGGCAGACTGTGAAGACAGAGGAAAGGAGAAAATGTTGTCTAATTTAATTTTTTAAGATTCTAAAGCAACATTGGCATGTAAAAGTAGTCATATCACAAGGATCCAAGATGAAAGATGGTACTCAGGCATAATCAGCCAGTTTCCAGGGAATAAGGTGGAGAAAGCCCAAAAAGAGCTTTTAGAAAAGCAATGGGTGCTGGGTGTGGTGGTGCACACCTTTAATTCCACTAGTTGGAGGCAGTGGTAGGAAGATCACCTAGAGTTCAAGACCAGCCTGGAACTACAGAATGAGTTCCAGGTGTCCTGGGATAGAGGTGAGAACATGCCTCAAAAATATATAAAAAATAAAATAAAAAGCAATGGATACTCTAAGTAGCAGGAAGAAAGGCCACACCTAGAGTGGCAGAAGCAAAAGTGAAAGAAGTCAGGAAAACCCCATTGACCCACTTGTCACTGGCAATCAACAAAGCAGAAAAGACTTCTGTGCTCTAGAGATGGCTAAGCAGTTAAAATGCTTACCTGTGAAGCCTAAGGATCCAGGTTCAATGCCCCAGTATCCACGTAAACCAGATGTACAAAGTGGAGCATTCATCTGGAATTAATTTGCAGTGTGGAGGCCCTGAATTACCCATTCTCTCTCTCTCTCTCTCTCTCTCTCTCTCTCTCTCTCTCTCTCTCTCTTTCTCTCTCTCTCTCTCCCTCTTTCTCTCTATCTCTTATAAATAAATTAAATTTTGGGCTGGAGACATGGCTTAGCGGTTAAGAGCTTGCCTGTGAAGCCTAAGGACCCCGGTTCGAGGCTCAATTCCCCAGGACCCACGTTAGCCAGATGCACAAGGGGGCGCACGCATCTGGAGTTCGTTTACAGAGGCTGGAAGCTCTGGCGCGCCCATTCTCTCTATCTCTCTCTCGCTCTCTCTCTCGCTCTCTCTCTGCCTCCCTCTCTGTCGCTCTCAAATAAATAAACAAAAAATTAAAAAAAATAAATTAAATTTTAAAAGACGGAAAGGGGAAGAATGAGGTGGTTTGAATGTAAAAAAAAATCCTGCATAGCCTCATGTGTTTGTGATTAAGACTCATACTTGATCCCCAACTAATGGACACATTGGAAAATTAGAGATGTGCTAGAAAAGGTGTGTCACTGACAAAAGACCATGGGATTTATAGTTCATATGCCTTGCCACTGTGAGCAAGCTCACTCTTGCTGCTTCTTCCCTGTGGATATGATAATGTGGACCAGCTTCCTATTCTTGCCATGATTTTCCTGTCATGATGAAATTTCCCCTCAAAAGTGTAAATAAAAATAAATACTTTGCTTCTATCATCTGCCTCTGGTTGGGTCTTTTGTCCTAACAATGAGAAAATAACTGCTGCAGGCTCCAATCCCTTATTGTAATATTGGCAATTAAGGGTTACTGGAGGAGAGTGGGACATTTTCTACAGTGGTATAGCCACTAATAAGTTTCATGTTCTCTGGTAAATAACCCGTACCCATGCTCATGCAAGCAACCCTACTTAAATTCAGTGGGTCACACACAAACGTATACACACACACACACACACACACACTGTATGTATGTATAAAAGTTGTTAATAAAAAGCTGTATAGAAACCTACTCCACTGTAAGAAGTTAAAATATAATTTTTTTTATTAGTCAGTTCTGTATTCAGCAAATACAGTCAGTTTGGTACCATTATTAGGCTCATCCGTGACCTACCCCCTCCCCTTGGCCCCTCCTTGTTGAGGTATACGGGTCATGCATTGTGGAGTTAGCCCACAGTTATGGGTAAGCTAAATGTCTCTGCATATCATGACCCAACATGTGACTCTGACATTCTTTCCGCCCCCTCTTCCGCAAAATTTCCCTGAGCCATGTTGGGTTCATTTTTGGTCTGCTTCAGTGATGAGGTGTTGGGGGCCTCTGAGGCTCTGGCTCTCTGATTTGGTAGGAGTTGATTTTTCTCTGTGCTGATCTCCTTCCCCCTTGTGCTGGTGTCCGGTTCATCAGGAAAACAGCCCCCTTGCTTGTTTCTCCAATTTTTCTTAGTTTCAGCCGGGGCCCTTTTGAGGTATGATGGGGTGGCTCTCTCCTTAGGATCTACATCTATCTGAAAAAGAGAAGCAGATTCTCCAACGGAGAGTAAGTTAGCACCAGGACAAATGAGATAACCCTTACTTTTTTTTTTATAGAGAATTTAATAGGTGTAGGCCCTCTTATAGCCCACAATTGATGGTAGCTTGATATTGGAGAGTGGGCTTATGTTTGGATATGGTTCTGTCTTGTTTCCCAGCTCCAGCTATGGGTCCCATACCAGTGAGGGGATCAGTTAGCCAAATTGAGAGCAGTTGGTTCCCCACCATGGCTGTGTGCCACCACTGCACTTGTGTGGGCATCACAACAAGTTATTTGCTGCTAAGTAGGTTAGACCATGCGTTGCTTCATTAGATATTGGTCAATTTCCCCCAGTCTCCCATGTAGCACCTTCTGGCACTAGACGCACTGACTGTCTGGGGACTGACTCTCTTCCAACTTCCAGCCATGCCATTCTAATTTGCATGTCAATCACATAAGGTATCTTCAGCAGTAGGGTCTTACCACTAACCTTTGGTGGGTCATCAAGTACTCTGACAGAAATCTGTCTGTCTTTTAGGAAACCTTGTAGGTCTCTCTGATCAAAAGCTCATTGTGGATGATAGCCCCATGCTGGTTCTGGGAGTTACAGGTCAGTGCCCACTAAGAAAATGAGGAAAATGATAACTAATATACAAGAGTTAGAGATAAGAGAGAGAGAGAGACAGGGAGAGGGGAAGTGAGGGAGGGAAGATGTAGGAGATTAAGGTTAGTCTTAATCTTACCCTCTCCAGTGTCTTGTGGTTCAGGTGTTCCCTGTAAGTTAAAATATAATTTTTAAAAATATTTGAACAAAGTTTCACTATATGGACAGATAAAGGTACTCCCATTATTCATAGGTTATTATTAATTGAAAATCTCAAGAAAGAGATACCTTCAAATGAGTTATTGGTCAGGGAGACTACAGAGGCTCTTGAAATAACATAGACTACTGCCATTAGTCCTGCTCCCCACAAAACTAGATGGTAAGTTGCTATTGCTGAAGTCACCAAATGGATAAGTTGTAGGTCATAGAGAAATCAAGCTGGAACTGAGCTGTAAATCTCCCTGCTGGTTAGGTTTCATTGGCCCAAAAGGTATGCAGGCTGTTGGAAGAGAAAAGTCATCAACAGTCTTACCTAGCTATGGACTGTAGATGCTCCACAACTGATTGACTAGGCAAGGTGTGCCCACTGACACAATGGCAGCATGACTGGTATGAGGGTTACCAACCATTTTCTTATTAGACTTGGGGACTGCTGCACAGCAGAAAATTCATGCCTCATACTATATACCCAATCCAAAGCCTATGGCTATGGAGGTCATAGGCCCTAAGAGGGAAACTACTGTTGTTATGCTAAATAGACAGGTTGTCAAGCTGCCTTCCAAATATTTTTTTCTTACACCCATAGTTAATGCTGCTCTCTGCCTCAGTCACACAGGTTTCTTTTCCAATTGTCAGTGGTTAATGCAATAATGTAAAGCTGGCAAGAGTGTGAACATAAGTGACTACAGTGTGCTCAGCCATAAATGGGATCTCTATGCCACTCTTCCAAGGCTCAGGAAACATATTGGAGGAAGGAATAGAAAGAATGTCAGAGCCATAGGATGGGGAGGACTGTTGTGGAATGTTGTCTTCTGCACTACATGGCCACTACTGCCATGGATTCACAGTCTCTGTGGCTTCCTGCACAAGATGGATTCCATCATCATCCCATCATGGGTGAAGAAGGGGCTCATGAGATCCCACACCTCCCAAAGGGGCGATTTACAGTTAATAGTTACTGGACGAGGGAGAGTCATGTTCTTCAGTAATATAACCATTGGCAAGTTTCCCAAACTCCAATGCATAATTCCCCCACTCATGATCATGAAAGCAACTCAAAGTTAAATCAACATGTCACCAAAAAGATATGAAGGTGGGAAGGGAATTAGTTGTGTAGAAGAAGGAGGGGCTTACTAGGAGTGAAGGGATAAGAGAGGCTAATGAGAAATGAATATAATCAAAATGCATTATGTACATGTATGAAAATGTCCAAAAATTTAAATTAAATTCAAGAAAGAAATAGTCATACCTCTATATCCACAGGAAATTGGTTCAGAATTGTGGAGAGCCGAGAGAGTGTGATCGCCATTACAAGATGGCGCTGACATCCGGCCTCGGCCCTGGTGAACAAGTAGAATAGCGCATGTGCAAGTGGTAAAAGCGCGCCAAGTCACTGCCCAGCCCGGGGCGTCATTTGGGGTAATGAGCGCGCAGCCAATCAGCAGAGTACACGCCGCCTAGGGGCTATATAAGCGGCGCCATTTCGGGGCTCTGGGTCTTTCCTCTTTTCATCGGTTAACTGGAATAAACGCTTGCTGCAGAAGGATCCTGGTGTCCGTGTGCGTTCTTGCTGGCAAGACGACTACACGGGCTACAGCTGGTGCCGAAACCCGGGACGCCGGGTGCCTGTCATCGCCGGCGCCGAGGAGACCCCCCATTCACGGGGAAGAATTCAGAACTACAGAAAGGTAGGTTCTGAGAGACATGTTTGGTCTTGACTTGTCTCATCTCTCATCCAAATTGGTAGGAGCAATTTTTGCTCTCCCTATTGTGATGGTGGCTCTCGTTCTCTTCTTTTTGAACATGGGAGCCTCACATTCGGAGCTACAAGACAGCATGTCAGAAACAGAACGGGATAAAAGGTTAGGGGCCCTTGAGAAAAAAAAAAAAAGACGTCTCTAAGAAAAAAGGCCTTTTCCGCGGACGCTAAGTCCACAGAAAAAAAAGACAAGGGAAAAGACGCCCTGGGAGAAAAACATAAGAGAAAAAAAAAAAAAAGTCCAAAAAGGAGGCCTCTTTATCCGATAAAAGAATTGGAGGCTTTAGGAATTGATAGCTCAGAGTCTGAGGATCTTAGTCCCTCCGAGGAGGAAGAATTAGATGGGGAAGCGGCTCACTATGGGGAGGAGAGATATTATTTTGATGAACAGCCGCTACCGCAAAATCAAAAACAAAAGAAGATAGGAGATAAGAACCGCGCGGCTTTTCAATCTGCCGCCCCTGCCATTCCCAGTGCTCCTCTGCCTTATGCCGGCAAGCATTGTTCAGATTCCTTCCTTTCAGAGGGGGACAAAAGGAGGTGCTTACAAGCCTTCCCGGTGTTTGAGGCTGTGGATGGAGGCTGCGTCCATGCGCCGGTAGAGTATGCCCTCATTAAGGAACTTGCTGAATCAGTTAATAAGTATGGAGTAGATGCTAATTTTACAGTTATGCAGCTTGAGAGACTCGCCACTATGACAATGACTCCAAATGATTGGCAAGTTACAGTAAAAGCTGCTCTTCCTAATATGGGACAATATTTAGAATGGAAAGCCCTTTGGCACGATGCTTCTCAAACTCAGGCAAGGGCTAATGCCAATGCAGAAGATAATCAACGGCACTGGACCTTCGATTTACTAACAGGGCAAGGCCAATTTGTTCATAATCAGACAAACTATGACTGGGGAGCATATGGTCAGATCTCTGCCGCTGCTATTAAAGCATGGAAAGCCCTCTCAAAAAAGGGCGAGGCCGGGGGACACCTAACAAAGATTATTCAAGGCCCCCAGGAGTCATTCTCGGACTTTGTAGCCAGGATGACGGATGCAGCGGGCAGGATATTTGGGGACCCAGAACGAGTTAAGCCAATGATAGAACAACTAGTGTTTGAAAATGCCTCCCCAGAGTGTAAGACAGTCATTGCTCCTAGGAGAAGCAAAGGGCTGACAGACTGGATAAAGGTTTGCCGAGGACTCGGAGGCCCACTCACTAATGCTGGACTTGCAGCGGCTATATTACAGGCTAAAAACCGCCAGAGTCTCGGAGGCAATAAAGCTTGTTATAACTGCGGCAAAGCGGGTCATTTAAAACGAGATTGTCGTGCTCCTGCACAAAAGAAAATTCCAGGACTATGCCCCAAGTGTAAGAAGGGCAATCACTGGGCCAATGAGTGTCGCTCAGTTAGAGATATTCAGGGAAAACTTATTCAGCATGATACCCCTTCTGAAGAAAGAAATGAGAATGTTCCAAAAAAACGGTCTCAGGGCCCCAGGTCTCAGGGCCCCAAAAGATATGGGACACAAGTGGACAACAGGAGGGCATGTCTAGCTGTAGAACAACAAGAGGTTCCGCAGGACTGGACCTCCGTTCCACCTCCCAATTCTTATTAATGCCACATATGGGAGTGCAATCAGTCCCGGTTGAATTTGAAGGTCCCCTCCCTAAAGGAAGTGTCAGCCTTATTTTAGGATGCTCCTCTCTTACCCTAAAGGGGCTTATGATTCATCCTGGAATAATGGATCAAGACTATACTGGAAGGCTTCAGGTTCTTTGCTCTTGCCCGCAAGGCATATTTTCAATTTCCCCTGGGGATAAGATTGCTCAATTAGTTCTCCTCCCCAGCTTGCATGACCATTTTCCTTCCACCCAAATGCCAAGAGGCACAAAGGGGCTTGGTTCTTCAGGAACTGACTGCGCTCATTTGGTAGTTGATCTTTCAACTAGGCCTACTTTACAACTACAGATAGAAGGGAAGAGCTTTTCCGGCATTTTGGACACTGGAGCTGATAAAAGTATCATTTCCTCCCGATGGTGGCCTAAGGCGTGGCTTGTTACACAATCGTCTCACTCTTTACAAGGGTTAGGGTATGAGGCCAGCCCTGCAGTGAGTTCACGGTCATTGACTTGGCAAACACTAGAAGGTCAAACAGGAAGCTTTATACCCTATGTGCTCCCTCTCCCTGTTAATCTATGAGGAAGAGACATTTTACAGGAATTAGGACTAACATTGACTAACGAATACTCTCAGCAAGCTCTGGATATTATGAAAAGGATGGGATATAAGGAAGGAAGAGGCCTTGACAAAAAAAAAAAAACAAGGGAGATTAAGCCCGATCCCACAAGAAGGTAATGCAGGGAAGCAAGGTCTGGGTTTTCATTAGCTGCCATTGAGGGTTCCATGCCCATATCCTGGCTCACAGAGAAAGCCATATGGGCTCCTCAATGGCCTCTTTCCTCTGAAAAGTTAGAAGCTGCTACAAGGCTGGTTAAAGAACAAGTACAGCTTGGTCATTTGGAGCCCTCTACCTCTCCTTGGAACACACCTATTTTTGTTATAAAAAAGAAATCTGAAAAATGGAAACTTCTCCATGATTTGAGGGCCATCAATGCACAGATGCCGCTATTTGGCTCTGTACAACGAGGCCTGCCTTTGCTCTCCGCTTTGCCTAAACAATGGAAAATTATAATTATAGATATTAAGGATTGCTTCTTCTCCATTCCTTTATGCCCACAAGATAGACATAGATTTGCATTTACTCTACCTGCTGTTAATCATTTTGAGCCAGATAAAAGATATCAATGGAAAGTTTTGCCTCAAGGCATGGCCAATAGCCCCACTATATGTCAGTTATATGTGCAATTGGCCCTTGAACCAGTTAGAAAACAATTTCCCTCTCTGCTGTTAATCCATTATATGGATGATATTCTTATGTGCCATAAGAAATTAGTTGTTTTACAGACTGTATATCCTTTATTATTAAAAACCTTAAGACAATGGGGCCTGCATATTGCTTCCGAGAAGGTTCAAGTTTCAGAAGTAGGTTCCTTTTTAGGGACGGTTATTTACCCAGAAAAAATAGTTCCTCAAAAATTAGAGATTCACAGAGATCATTTACGAATGTTAAATGATTTTCAGAAATTATTGGGTGATATAAATTGGTTGAGACCGTTTCTAAAAATTCCCTGTGCTAAATTGAAGCCATTGTTTGACATCCTGAAAGGAGATACTCATATTTCTTCACCTAGAGCCTTAACACCAGCTACAAGCTGCGCCCTAAAAGTGGTAGAAGAAGCTTTACAAGATGCTCAGTTGAAACGCATAGAGGAAGCCAAAACCTTCGACCTGTGCGTTTTTAAAACTAAACATTTACCAACTGCCGTGCTGTGGCAAGATGGACCCTTATTGTGGGTTCATCCCAACGCTTCTCCTACAAAGATTATTGATTGGTACCCAGATGCAATTGCTCTGCTTGCCCTTCGTGGATTAAAGACAGCCATTACTCATTTTGGAAAAGAACCCAGGTCTTTAATTGTGCCTTATACAGCCCATCAAGTTCAGATATTAACCGCTACTTCTGATACTTGGGCGGTGTTAATCACCTCCTTTGGTGGTTTAATAGACAATCATTACCCTAGACACCCTATTTTACAATTTGCCTTAACCCAAAAGGTTGTGTTCCCGCACATTATATCTCGGGAGCCACTTCAAGACGGGCTGGTGGTCTATACAGATGGGTCAAAAACAGGAGTAGGGGCCTATGTGGTTAATGATAAGATTATATCTAAACAATATCATAAAACCTCACCTCAAATTGTGGAATGTTTGGTAATATTAAAAGTTTTGGAAAAATTCCCAGGTCCCCTGAATATTGTTTCGGATTCCTGTTATGTAGTAAATGCAACAAAAACTTTAGAGGCTGCTGGGTTGATTAAGACATCTAACAAGCTTGCAACAATTTTTCAAAAGATTCAGTTTGCCTTGATTAATAGGAGATCTCCTGTTTTCATTACGCATATCAGGGCTCATTCGGGCCTACCGGAGCCCATGTCCCGTGGAAATGACTTGACAGATCGGGCCACGAAGTTTATCATGCTTGCTCTTTCATCAAAATTGGAGTTGGCTAAAAGTTTTCATAAAAGGTTTCATGTCACAGCTGAGACATTGCGTCGTCGGTTTGACATCACTAAAAAAGAGGCTAGAGACATAGTAACTCAATGTCAAAATTGCTGTCAATTTTTACCTGTGCCTCATGTAGGAATTAATCCCAGAGGAATTCGCCCCTTACAAATTTGACAGATGGATGTTACTCACATCCCATCTTTTGGCAAATTACAATATTTACATGTTTCCATTGATACTTGTTCTGGAGTTATGTTTGCTTCCCCATTAACCGGGGAGAAAACAGCCCATGTTATTCAACACTGCCTCGAGGCGTGGAGTGCCTGGGGGAAGCCCAAAACTCTTAAAACTAACAATGGACCAGCTTATACTTCTCAAAAATTTGGACAGTTCTGTCACCAGATGGGAGTGACCCATTTAACAGGTCTCCCGTATAATCCTCAAGGACAGGGTATTATAGAATGGGCTCATCACACTCTAAAGTCTTATTTAATAAAACAAAAAGGGGGAGTCGAGGAGGCTCTGCCCTCAGTCCCACGAGTGACTATATCCATAGCACTCTTTACTCTTAATTTTTAAATTTGGACAGTCAGGGCCATTCGGCGGCTGACCGTCATTGCTCAGAGCCTAACAGGCCACAGGAGATGGTTAAGTGAAAAGATGTTTTGACTGGTCAATGGAGAGGCCCGGATCCTATTTTAATAAGATCCAGGGGAGCTGTTTGTGTTTTTCCACAGGAAGAAGACAATCCATTCTGGCTACCAGAACGCCTAACACGTAGACTTGTGATACCTGACGAATCATCGAGATCCTGTGCGGGAGCCGAAAAAGTGGACAAGATCCATTATGAAGACCCTACTCTACTAGAGTTGACCCCTCCCTAGCTGTGGGCCTGACATCCTGGATTTCTTCAGCCTTCTCTTTCTTTAAGGAGTGGGTGGGAGTGGCGCTGTTTGGTGCAGCCCTATGTTGTGGCTTAGTGTTCCTGCTTTGGTTGTTCTGCAAGCTCAGAGCTCAACAGCAACGTGACAAGGTCGTTATTGCACAAGCACTTGTGGCTATGGAACAGGGATCATCTCCTAAAATTTGGTTAAGAATTAATTAGACTGAGACCCTCAGTCGATACACCTCAGGGGTTTAGCCCATTACACTGAGTCGATGAGAGATCTAAGTCTAATCAGCCCTTGCCTAAGTGGCTACAGCACCAAAATATAAGATTGACAGCCCTTGCACCCCCAGGAACAATATTCCATTACACGGGGATGGGTGTCAACTCCCCTTTTTGTCTCTCCCTTGGCCTTTGCACTCAGAGGACTTGTCTCCATTACACCTGATAAGGTGAGGGAGTGAGCTCTTGATCGCTTATTCCCCAAAGAAGGAATTTGCTTGATCGAACATAGGGTTGTTTGGTGCCGCACTGGTTGGGCTATGAGGCAGTTGTCATCTTATTAAAACAAAAAGGGGGAGATGTGGAGAGCCGAGAGAGTGTGATCGCCATTACAAGATGGCGCTGACATCCGGCCTCGGCCCTGGTGAACAAGTAGAATAGCGCATGTGCAAGTGGTAAAAGCGCGCCAAGTCACTGCCCAGCCCGGGGCGTCATTTGGGGTAATGAGCGCGCAGCCAATCAGCAGAGTACACGCCGCCTAGGGGCTATATAAGCGGCGCCATTTCGGGGCTCTGGGTCTTTCCTCTTTTCATCGGTTAACTGGAATAAACGCTTGCTGCAGAAGGATCCTGGTGTCCGTGTGCGTTCTTGCTGGCGAGACGACTACGTGGGCTACACAGAATCTCCAAAGATACCAAAACCCATGGCTGCTCAGGTCCCTTGGACAAAATGATACAAGCGCTCATGTAACCTACATTTATTCTCCTACATGTGTACCTTAAAACATGCATACATTATTTATATCTAACGTAATATAAATGCTATGACAGTTATGCTGGATTGCATAGGTAAAATGACAAATAATGTACAACATGATCATTATAGATGCAATTTTATGCCTATTTTCCATCTACAATTGGTTAGGTCCAGAACTGTGGAACCTATGAAGACTGCCTAATATGAGCCATAAGTGTAAATTTAAGTGGCTTAAGATAGACAAGTGGCTCAGTGATCTGAGTGTTTTCTTAGCATGCAGAAGGCCCTGGGTTTAATCCTCAAACTAATACCTAGAAGCCACATTAAAAGGCAAAGGATCAGGATAAATGGTGAGTAAATTACTTGCAATACAAACATGAGGACATGAGTAGAGTTCTCTAGAACCTATGTTAGAATGCCTGTGATAAAATACACTAGGGTGACAGAGATAGGTAATCCCTGGGGCTCACTAGCATCTAGTACAGCAGTATCTGTGAGTTCTATATTCAGTGAGACTCTGTTTCAAAGAATAAGGAGGAGATGGGATGGAGAAATGGCTCAGTGGTTAAGTATGCTTCCTGTACACATGTGAGGGCCTGTGGAGGCCTAAGAGACAATGAAAATTCAATCACTAGAACCTGTATCAATAGCAAGGGTGGTTTGAATGTTAAATATCTGTCATAGCCTTATGTGTTTGTGATTAAGCCTCATACTCCCTACTGTTAGAGCCTTTGAGATATGTAGACTTGCTGGAGGGGGTGTGTTTTTAGAATAATACAGTTGACCTCCAAGCCCAGTAGATAGACTATTTCCACTCAGATGATTTGACAAGATATGGTGCCCCACTGTCTGTTCTTGCCATACTTTCCCCCCTATGATAAAGCATCCCCTCAAAACTGAAAGCAGTCAAGCAAAAAAAAAAAAAATTAACAAAATCAGAAATGAAAAGGGAGAGATCACAACAGACATCAACGAAATTGGAAGAATCATCGAGGCATACTTCCAAAAACTCTACTCCACAAAATTAAATAATCTGGAAGAAATAGATAAATTCCTAGACACATAACACCTACCAAAACTAAACTCAGAGCAGATTAATCTCCTAAACAAACCTAACACATCCATGGAGATTGCAAAGGTAATCAAAAACCTTCATCCATGGAGATTGAAAAGGCAATCAAAAACCTTCCCTAAAAGAAAAGTCCAGGACCGGATGGCTTCTCAGCTAAATTCTATCAAACCTTCATAGAATAACCCAGTTTTTCTCAAACTGTTCCACATAATTAATCAGAGACCAGGGAATCCTCCCTGATTCCTTTTATGAAAGCATCACCCTAATATCAAAACCAGATAGAGATGCTACAGAGAAAGAAAATTATAGGCCTATATCCCAAATGAACTTAGATGCAATATGGAGACTCCTGAAAGGATGACTTTAGAGTTACCAATAAACCTGGTTATTCCCTTACTAGGCATTTACCCTAAAACCTCTGCACCTCAGTTCAGAGACATTTGCTCAACTATGTTTATAGCTGCTCAGTTCATAAAAGCTAAGAACAAGAATCAACCTTGGTGCCTATCATTGAACTAATGGATAAACAAGATGTGATATATTTACATGATGGAATTCTACTCAGCAGTAAGAAAAAAATGACACAATGAAATTTGTAGAAAAATGGTTAAACTTGGAACAGATCATTCTAAGTGAACTCACACAACCACAGAAAGACAACCATTGCATGATCTCACTCATATGTAGTTCCTAACCTGGATCAGTCCAAGTTGCTGACATAACTGAATAGCATCTTGAGGCTTGGACAATAGGGAGGGTAGGGCTTGGGGGAAGGGAAAGGGTGGAGGACACAAAACTGAACCCAAATTGAACTGGTACCATATAACCCTATATCCTAGAAGTCCGCCTAAAAGGTGGAACCCTCAAGAGGACCTTACAGGGTACACCTGAATCGAAGAGCCCTGGAGAGTGTGAGACAAAACCTAACCTCAAATTTCTCCTGTTTCTCTTTCTTCTCTTTTTCTTTGTTCTTTTCCCTTGGTGCTGGCCTGTAATTCTCTATAGCAGGATGTGGTCTACATCCACAATGAGCTGTTGATTGGAAAGATCTACAAGGTCTCCCAAAACAAACAAGACAGACTTCTGTCATAGCACTTGATTACCCACCAGAGGTTAATGGTAAGACCTTACTGCTAAGGATGCCATATGCTGTCAGCACTGATGATGGAGGGACGTAGTTGGAACCAGAAGAGAGCCAGTCCCCAGAGAGCTAGCCCATCTAAAGCTGGAAGGTGATACATGAGCTACTGGGGGACAGTGGCCAACATCTCTCTGAACAACTCAAAGTCTAAATGACTCAGATGCAAACAACCTGACATGATGCTCACACAAGTGCAATAGTGGCACACAACTATGGTGGGTAGCCAGCTGCTCTTGGATTGGCTAACAAATCTGCCTTGTGGATATAAAACCATATCTGGAACTGGGAAACAAATTAGAATCATGTCCAGATAACAATTTTGAGGGTCTACACCCTTTAAATTCTCTCTAAATTAATAATGGTCATCCCATGTAATTGGTGCTGACTTCACTCTCCATTGGAGATTCTGCTTCTCCATATCTAACTTAAAAAATGTTGCTAAAATACTAGAATCTGAAATAACTCCTTTCCTCCCATAAGCTACTTTTGGTCAGGCGTCTTGTCCCAGAAACAAGAAGATAACTACAACATCATGCATGCTTATTAACCAAATCCTGTAGGGCAGCAGAGACTAGGAATTTCAGGGCTCATAAAAACAACAACAACAACAAAATAGCAACAAAAAGGCAAGCTCTAGGATCAGTCAGAATAGGTGGAAGAACAATGGAGGATGACATCCCCTTCAGGCCACAGGTGAGGGCATGCACCTCAGGTGAGTTAATGAGGAACCTTCTGGGTACATACACAGGTATACACCACACACCAGACACATACCACACTATACACAAAATCCTCATCAAAATAATAAGAATATGGAGAGTGTTAGAGGAAGATGTTCAACACTGATAGCTGGCCTCCACACACATGAACATGCACATTCACATACACCCACTAACAGGTGTGCACATGCATGGACACATATGTACACATACAAACAAGCATAACCACATATGTACACCACACACAAAAAAAGCAAAAAAGAAGTATGGCAGCACACACTTGTGGTATCAGTATTGGACAGGTACAGGCAAGAGAGTCATGATTTTGATGCCAGTCTAGCCTACATAGAGTTCCATGTCATCCTCAGTTAAATAGCAAGAATGTGTCTCACAAAGCTAAAAGAGGAAAAAGAAAATGTAGAATTAATATTAATATATTATATACAACACATATATTATATTAATTAACATATAGTAAATATTAAAGTACTTAACAAAAATAGGTATATGATTCATTCTCACTTAGTCTCTGCAATGCAAAGCCCATCTCAAGGTTAATCAATTACTTGACAAATGCTTGACATCCACTCCCATGTAATGATTTGCTAGTAACAAACAGGATACTTCATTTATTAAGCAAACACATTTTTACATCATTAATGATGGCTTATATTTAAATACCATTAACAATTCTTATATTTAATTTTTGATTTACCAGTGATCATTAGCTTATCTACAACAATTAAAAGGAGCTAAGTATGATATTATTTGTCTTCTTTAAACCAGGCTTCTAAAGCAGTTGAACATCAGTGTGTTTATCCCCAGAGTACAAATTAAACTCTATCATCCTTTCCCAGCCATGATATAGCTACCTTTGAGACTTTGAGCCTAAATAAACTCTTTTCTCCCACCAGCTGTTTTGGTTGGGTGTTTTGTCCCATAAATGCAAAGATGACTACAACAGGTGTCTTCCTCAATCTCCAGTTTATTTGCTGAGGCAAGATCTATCACTTGAACCCAGGGCTTAGCTCATTCAGCTAATCTAGCTAGCCAGCTTGTCCCAGGAATCCGTCTCTGCTTGTAGCGCTCTGGGATTACAGACATGCCACCATGCCCACCTGGAATTGACATGAATACTAAGGATGCAAACTCTGCTTCATGCTTGACCCACTGAACCATCTCCTCAGCCCCAACAATTTACTTACTGTCTAAAATATGTTACCTACAGTGATAACTGAAGTATGGTACTCTATCTTTCTCTGAGATTGTTGAGCTGGTGCTAATCATTAACAAAAGTATAAGAAGGTCCCCTCCTTACAATGTCATGAAAGCAATACTGTCACAGAAACTATTCTTCCACATTGAATACAGACTTTCCCTGGATAACAATGTGCAGTCCGATCTCCTGCATGAGTCTGGGCAATAGCAGCAAGCCACAGCTTCCAGAGAGCCATGCTTCATAATGATACAGAGAGAGAGCCAGCTGTGCACAGTGTTGGATGCTAAGCTAGCATGTACAGGAGGCTAGGTAGAGTATCATGTAAGAAGTACAGGGAGCATCTGTACTTGTTTTTGAAAAGTTATCTTTCATTCCCGCACATCATTCAAGAGGAAATGCGGTGCTTACTTCTAACATTCCTGAAGTTAATTGATGCAGGCTAATTTCTTCATTGTGAAAAATTAGAAAAGCTGTACAAAATAAAATAGATATTAAGGAAAGATCTTAGAGGGAGAAAAAGATCTCAGAGAGGATCTCAGAGAGGAACTTCCAGTTAAGATGGTAGAATAGGAGCTACACCGAAAAACAGGGGAAAATAGATTCAAGATTCCACACAATATCCCTTCTCCCAAAGCAAGAAGGTCTGCAAGTAACCAGCAACCCATAACAGTCCCTAGAACTGAAGTGGAAGGAAGGAAAAAGCTAGCAACAACCACACAGCCAGTGTGGTTTTGGCTCCATCAGCTGCTATAGGAAACCCAAGAGAGTGGGTCCAATGTTTGATCTATTCCACCTGCCAGTCAGACTACCCAGGCTAACAAGCACATGGTCAGGGTAGACAGTGGCAGCTGTGAATCAACACAGCTCAACTCAGTCCACAGAATAGGAAAAAAAAAAAACTCAGGACGTTTTCTTTCAGAAAAAAAAACACCTAGTAAATAACCATGCTGCCAATTTCAACCCAAGACAGACTACACCTTAGAGATAGGAGTACCAGGAATAGATGGCCCTTATAATACCACCAGCCCAAATCACCTCAATCTCATTATATAAGGGATCCATGGTTCTGTGAAAAGCAAAGGAAGTCATTTCTGGAGGAAGATAGCATCACATAGACCTTCAAGCTATCCACAGTTATACATAGAGGGTAATTGGGATTTATATAAAAAATGAATATTATGACATGCTGAAAGGTAAGAAAAAAACACACACCTGGGAGAGTCAGATATTGAAGGTCAGGCATAGGCATTTTAAATAATAACTCATCTTTTCAAGAAATAAAAAGATAATTTCCCCACAAAGCAAGGAATAATAAAATTTGATTTGAAATTCTAAAACTAGGGCATATTAACTAAATCTGTGGCTGAGTTAACATCAAATTGTGTGCAAATAAAAACATTGTTAGACAACTGAAAGATGACTCAGGTGCATTTGTGAGATGGGCCACAGAAAAGAGAGAAGTGGAATGCTCACGAACAGCCGGGAAGCATGTGAGACACCATGCAGTGCACACAGCGGGAAGGACAGTTCAGCTGACAGTAGAGCTCTCATCAAGACAATGGAAGCCAGGCGGTAGACAGGAAATCTCTGAAAATGATTATGAGTTGCAGTTTAGACCTAAAATATCCTTCAAATGCCATAGACTAAAGACTTGGTTGCCAGCTAATAGGCTTTAAAGAGGTGGTTGGATCAGAAAGCTCTGATCTCATCAACAGCCCATTGATAACTTCGTAGCCCAAAGGATATGTTAGGAAGTGGGACCTGGCTGGAAGAAGGCATGCTTGCCTCTGATAGTTACGTTTTGTCTCTGGATGTTTGTCTTCTTTGTCTCCCATCTGACCTGAGGTGATAGCTTTGCTTGGCCTCCCCCTTCTGCTGGGCTGTTCTGCCTCATCCCAGACCCAGACTCAGTGGAGCGATAACCATGGATTGAAACTCCCACAAGTGTAAGCCCAAATCAACCTTCCTTCCTTTCCAATAGTTTCTCTCGGGTATTTTGTGACCATGACAAAAAGCTTACTTAACACAATGACATGGACAAAGCAGAACACAATTTGTCAAAACAGATAGAAGAAAAAATTCAGTCTGAGTAGTTACGTGGAGTAGACCAGGGAAGAGGAAACAGACAGAAGGAGAAACAAAGTCTGAATAGTTGTTGGTAATGGAGTAGAGCAGTCAAGAGGTGGCTGTGAGCATTTCCTTTACCTGTTTGCATTAGCCTGTGAACTTCTCTTCAGCATCAAACAAGAGCAAAAGAAGGAAGAAAGATAAAAGGTGACAACTCAAGTTTTCATATAGCTAGAAGACACAAGTAATTCCCAGATGCTAAAATATATGAATTTAATGTCCAACATAGACATGCCATGTGAACAGAGAGATTACACAACCTTGGTCAGGCAGAAAAGGACCCGAAAGAGGCACCCTGGCCCAAAAAAAGATGAAAATTCAAAGTATAGTTACCATTGAATGCATATTGCTTTCATACCTTCATAAAACAAAAAATCCTATGTAAAACCATCATGAATTGGGAACTGCCTTATGATAAATGTAATAAAAATCATTCTTAGCTTATCTGACATAGAAATCTAGTGAATTCTTTTACAATGTTCTTTTTAATTGCATAATCATGTAACCCAAGTTTAACAAGCCCACTGCATGAAGAAAGAAGGACCATGTCTTACCTAACTGTGTACCCCCTAGGACCCAGCAGAGTTCTTGGCACACAATAATAGGTCAATAATCAATCTTTGATTAATAGATAAACAAGAAATACTCCATGAAATATAGCACCTCCCCACACTGGGAAGCTCCAGAACTTCAGATCTTGCTGGGCATGTTCACCCGATTTGTTCCTCATAATCCATTGACTTAGGTGGATAACTTTTGCTCTTACATTAATACCTGATAAGGTATCTAAATATAATTAATTTCCATACTGTAAAAGTGAGTATTTATTTTCAGCATAATTCTAGCCACAATGTTAGAAGACAAAGCCAGATCTTCAATCTGATTTTGAAGAACTTTCAATGTACCACATACTATGCTAGGAGTTTGAGGACAAAGGGAGAAAGAGATGGCCATGTCCTTCTCCAGCAGTCTGAAAGTGAAGGATACAAAACACACTAAATGTAGTGTGGAAGTAACAGAATTGGGGCCTCTAGAGCATCACAAGTTAGTTCAGTAAAGACCATTTTTCTCTTTACAAGTCAGAGAAATTTTCCCTAAGCTGTGCCAGTGTTAGGGGTCTTTTATCATCCTTTCCAAGGTGGATTGATGCTGTGGGGTCTCTGGAGCTCAGTCATTCCCACAGAGAACCTGTCAGCTCACTTGCTTCTTTAGCTGACAGACCTGAAGCAAGCACTGGGAATCAACTTTCCTTGGATTAAAGATTTCTTTTTCTTTTAAGAGGCTGCTAAGCCTATCTTTGAAGTAGGATTCTTCCTGGGATTTATCAAGTCAGGAGCTCTTGGTTGTCTTGTCCTACTTCATAAATCCATATGCAATTTCAAAAAGTGTTAACCTTGGACTTTATCAATGGTGCTAAGACTAGTAGAACATGGCAACAGAATGCAGAAGAAGGAGGGAAGGGTCCCTAAGAATGCAGAGTGAGGGCTGGGGAGGCAGCTAAGTAAGTAAAATGCTTGCCTTGCAAACCTGAGGACCTGAGTTTGATCCCCAATACACATGTAAAACTGCCAGGTGTGGTGGCATGCATCTTTAATCCCAATGCTGGGGAGGAAGAAGCAAGTCTACCTGAATTAGTGAGCTCCAGGCCAACGAGAGACATTGTCTCAAAGAAGCTGGACAGTGTTTCTGAGGAGCAACACTAGTGGTTCTCCTGCATCCAGATGTGTGTGTGTATGCACATGCAAACACACACACTCATACACACACACCTGCTCACAAACGTGCACAAGCACATAAAGAACACAAAGATTTCCATGCTTTCTTGCTATCAGAATGGATGAGAAACTCTGCCCCTGGCAGCCCAGCTACTCACAGAATAGGAAGACTTAAAAAAAACTGGATTTATAATAGAGCATCAGCAGGCATGTCAGTGAATGAGGCCAAGTTGAGGAACTTCAGGAATGAAAAATTAATCAGTTCCTCCAGAGAAGCCATCAGCCAAGACATGGTGAGTTCCAGAGGTGTGAAAGGAGGTTTAGTGTTTTCCTTCTTAGTGAAGGCTCAATGCTGAGAGAAAGAGGAATATGCACAGGCCCAGACCTCTTCTGGTTTCCTGAGATACTGCTTCTCTTCCTTCTATCAATGAAGTTTCCCATTCTTCAAAGTAGGGTGGTTTTACAGGACTAAAATTTATTAAATGTCAAATTTCAATTTAAGTTCAATTTTCTATGTTTTTAATAGAAATGGGAAGGAAAAGCAAAAAGTTGTTTATTTAGCTGGAAAATAAACATAGGTATTTCTTCCTGAATGAAGAATATCTTTTCTAACTATTAATATGAAAAACATTAAAAAGGGCAGGGATGTAATCTGATCGTTATTGCTGACTTATGAACAAATAGAGATTTGTTGAACAAAACCATAAATCTCACTAGTTGAAATTATATTAAGATGTATCATAGTTTTTCTGTCATACTATTTATCATGTATTTTTGGCTTATAGTTTCAAGGGAAGCCATGATGGCAGGGGAAGCATGGCTGGAGTTGCATCATCACACCAGCAGAGAGAGAGAGACTAGAAGTGGAGCACACTTTGCTTCCTAACAACTATCCTTTATTGCCTAAAGGATGCCAGCCAAGGTGAGGGATATTTAAAGTGTATCCTGACTCAACTTAGAAATAAAAGCCCTTCCCAGGGAAAATGCATAGCCCTGGCACTCTAGCATTTCCAAGAGGTAAGATAAAGTCAAAGCATATATTCCTATGGCCATCTATTCCTGCTTCCAAAGGACATGGTTTATCTGCTATCCCTTCTGTACACTGGAGCTTCAGGCACTCTCAGTCCTAGACTAGATGCCCAGGTTCCTCACTCCTAGACTAGGACTTGAACATTAGTTCACAACTGCTTCTCAGCTTCCAGATCCAAACCTGCACTTCCTGAACAAGCTGGCCCTGAGAGGGCTGAACAGATGACATATGTAACAGACCGACAGAGCACTATCATCATCATCATCTTATGTGACAGTGTGTCTTCATATTCATTATTCTTCCATGTGCATGCTCTTTTGGCCCACTTCAGGCTAAAGTGGGTATTAGGGTGGCTCTGCCTGGATCCAATCACACAACTAAATATAGTTCCTGAAGAATCTGATACTCAAATGGGTGACTGGAGGCAATTCACCAAGTTTATATTAGACCATTTTCTATTACCAGGACAAAATATCTGAGACTATGCAGTTTTTATTATAAACAAATTGTGAGAATTAGAACCACAAGAGCAGAGACAGCATTCGACTGACTTCTGGTAAAGTCTTTAAATTCATGGTGGGAAGCAAAAGAGCAAGTAAGTGAGTTCAAAAGGGAGCAAAAATACCAAAATCTCATGATAGCTCAACTTTTTCTAGAAGAAAGACATTAAGCCCTTCCTAAGGGCTCCACCCTCATGATGCAATCTCTTACCACCAGCTTCCTTTACCCAACTCTGTTTTCAACATGTGAACATTTTCTCATTATATTTTTATTGTATTGAAAAATTCAACTTTTTAATTTTTATTTTTTTTAATTTTTTTTAATTTCTTTAATTTTTTTAATTTATTTGAGAGTGACAAACAGAGAGAGGAAGAGGCAGATAGAGAGAGAGAGAGAGAATGGGCGCGCCAGGGCCTCCAGCCACTGCAAACGAACTCCAGATGCGTGCGCCCCCTTGTGCATCTGGCTAACGTGGGTCCTGGGGAAACGAGCCTCGAACCGGGGTCCTTAGGCTTCACAGGCAAGTGCTTAACTGCTAAGCCATCTCTCCAGCCCAGTTTTTTTTATTTTTATTGGAAACTTTAATATATGAACATATAGGAATTTGGTCATGTTCCCATACAAGTATCCTCTTTTGTCCCTTCTCCCCTATCCCTCAACCCCAAGCCACCTTCTTTGAAAGGCAGTCCTTCCTCTGTTTTGTTTCCTCATTCCATTTGTCCTCCTCCATTCTGCATGGCGAAGTGTTGATGGGCTCAGCACTGTGCTGGTCTTGTGGAAGTATTTGTAACCACTGTGGGGTCATGAATGCACAATCAGTACATGTCAGTGTCCCAAAGAATGTCTATGCACCCTGTACCTCTTACATTTCCTCCTCCTCTTCCACAATGTGCCCTGAGCCTTGGCAGGTGTGATAGAAGTCTCTTTTAGTGTTGGGCTCTTGCCTGCCTCCGATTTTCTGCTTTGAAAAGTTTTCAGTCTGCTCAGTATCTGCCTCCACCCCATAGAGAAGGTTCTCTGGCTAGCAGTGAGCATAGTACTCATAAATTCAGCCACTTCTTATGCATTGTTCCATGAGCACTGGTAGATGTGATAGAAGGGACTCATCCAGTGTTAAGCACTGGGCTTTCTTCTTGTCATTTTGGTGAATATTGGGTCTCCAAGGAATTTGCTTCCCTCTGCAAAAAAGAAGGTTGGGAAGCCAGGCCAAATGTGCCAATTGGTTCAATAGTGGCATGTCTGTTTTGGGAAAATCCAACCACTCTTTAATTTAGACTGGAGGCTCGCTGGATGGGAGGAAATACATATGTGGTGCTGAAAACCTAGTCAAGTCTATGGCTGGGAAAGTCATGAACCCTAAGGAAGTAATGCCAGCTGTTGCTTGGCTATATTATGTCCACCAAACTGCCATGTAAGCACTTTAAAAAATATTTATGTCCATATATTAATACTACTCTCATTTTTGGTTAGAGAAGCTCCTCTTTTCATATGGTGGTGATCACTGGGCTGACTCAAAACTCACCATAGTGCTGAGAATTGACAGCGGAGTGCTTAGCACTGATACATCTCTATCACACCTTCCAAGGCTCAGGATCCATTGTGGAAGAGCTGGGGGAAAGAATGTAAGAGCCAAAGGAAGAGTAGGACTCCTTACAATGCCCTCTTCCAGACACAAAATGGCCTTTAGAGTGCCTGATACTACCTACATAAAACCTTCATAATGGGAGTAAAAGATGACGACATCAAAATGAAAGACAGAATAATTGGTAATTGGAAGGGGTAGGGGATTTGATGGAGGGTGGATCTGAGGGGGGAATGAGAGTGGAGGAAGAGAATTGTCATGGTCTTATTGTCTATACTTATGTAAGCTGTCACTAAAAAGTTTTAAAAAAAAGAAGGCTCTCTAGTCAAATGTTAGATCAGCATTAATCAAAGGGTATACACACATACATCTACAAGGCTTTTTAATGGGTACAACATTTTAGTTTAGCCAAGGTACAGTGGAAGCTTCTTCTGGGGTCTTTGACCTTTCAAGCCATAAGCTTTTGACTTGGTTCCCAGAACTTGGTACATTTTCCTTCCTGATTAGGGCTTCATATCCAATCAGAAAGCAGTTGATTAGCTCCATGACTTATGTGTTTCTATTGCTCCCATCAACACAAACTTTGGGGACACATGCCAACCACAGATGAAGGGAATTTTGAGTAAAACACATTGTATGTGTGCATCATACAATTAGGGGACACAGATAATGTGGCAAGCAGGTGAGACCTTCTCTCATCTCTACAGTAAGAAAATAGGAAGATGGCTAGAGATATGGCTCAGTGGTTAAGGATACTTCCTTGCAAAGCCTTTGGGTTCAATTCCCTAAAGCCCACATAAAGCCAGATCCACAAAGTAGTGTATGCTTCTGGAGTTTGTTTGCAGCAGCAAAAGGCTCTGGAGCAGCCTTCCTCTTTCCCACACAAAAAAAATATTAAAAAGAAAATATGACAGTACATTAATTTATGCTGTGTCTATAACAAAAAGCCCATGAGGGGAAAGGAGCACCTGGCTCTCGCAAATTCATTGTCTCATAACTTCAAGTTTCTCTTGGGAAAAATCAGAAAATTCAGAACTCTCCAGTGACTTCAATTCAATGAGTATGTCTCCTAGAAACTGCTGCTTCCTGGGAAAACAGGACATAGCCTCTTCTTGTTCCCTCCCGACTGTATCTATGACAGTGGTTCGCAAGTGTCAGTCTCAGAAACTCTTTTCTCTCTTAGAAAGGGTTGAAAACTCCAAATAATTTTGTTTGTTTGAACATATCTTTCAATATATACCATATTTGAATCTAAATGAGACATTTTAAAGCAGGTATTAAGTTCAAAAAATAAGCCTACCACATTAATACAAAATAAATATTTTATGAATATAATAATATTTACAAAGTTAAAATGTAGATAAAAGAATACCATGGGTTTATATTTTGCAAATCTCTTGTGACTAGATTCTAATATCTACTTTTGTATTCAACCAGCTACAGTACATAATTTTGATTCGTGCTACTGGATTCCATACAGGATTATAAAATCTGTTGTCAGAAAATGGAGGAATACATTCACACCCTACTCAAGTACATGTGGATGTTCTTCTTTAATTATATATTAAAGAACACTGAGTGGTGGTTTTCATGTGCTATGACATAAAAATCTATTGGTCTGACATGTACTAATAGATACTTTTCACCCACACATGATTTTGTAGCATTAGACATTGGCAATTTGAAAAATGTTGGTTCTCTGAGTTATGCAGATCTTCCAAATGTTGATTCATTTTATTTTATAATATCAAAAATGTTCTACTTACTAATATTGCAACTGACCTCATCATAAAAGTCTGCAAGAACTTTCATTTAAGACTAGGTATTATTATTGGCAACAGTGGTGGTTTGAATCAGATGTCTCCCATAAGCTCCAGTGGTTTGAATTTTTGGTCCCCAAGTGGCAGCAATTTGAGAGGTGGGGCCTTACTAGAGGAGGTGTGTTGCTCAGGGTGGGCTTAAGGGTGTTGCAGCCCATATTTCCATTTGCCAGAGCTTAGCTTACTCTCTTGCTGTTTTCTTCCAGCTGCTGTGCAACAAGTAATGTTTAGTCTCTGCTCTACCATCCTTTTCCTGCCATTATGAAGCTTCCCTTTGAGACTACAAGCCAGAATAGTCTTTCATCCCATCAGCTGCTTTTGGCCAAGTGTTTTGTCCCAGCAATGAAACAGTAACTACAACAACAATTACTGCCACTTGTTGTTCTTGAAGTGACAAACTTGTGTGTTCATTTTTTATAAAATGACTACCACATACTCAGTTTTAACTAGCTGTCATTTGTGCTCCAGATGGTCTAACAATGTAGAAAGCTCAGCCCACAAGGCAGTCATGCAAGTGTTTCCCAGAGTCCTAGCACAATGGAGTGCCATGGCTTGTACCAAGGCATCAGGAGTTTTACCTACCACTGTTGTTTGAATATGGCTCACACTGAAGTTTGTTCCCCAGGGTAGCAGTGCTGAAGATGGTGTGATCTTTGAGAGGCCCTGGGTCATGCAGGCTCTGCTGTTCTGGCAGGATTAAGGCAGTCCTCTTGAAAGTAGGTCAGGCAAGAGTTGTAGAAAAGAAAACTCAGCTTCCTCTTGGTTTTTTGCACCATGTGACCTCTTATATAAGTTGTTGTTTGATTTCCTATTGTGCACAGAGCAGCACATGATCCTCACCAAAAGCTGAACATACACTGGCCCCTAATTTTTGTTGTTGTTGTTGTTTTTATTGTCGTCATTATTGTTCTTCAAGTAATGTCTCACTCTAGCCCAGGCCAACCTAGAACTCATTCATTATCCCAGCTGGCTTCACAATCATGGTTATCCTCCTACTTCAGCCTTACAAGTGCTGGGATTAAAGGTATGTGCCACCATGCCAAGCATGGCCCCTGCTTTTGAAGTTCCAGAACTTTGAAAGAAACCTTTCTGCTTTTTAATGTTACAGTGTAAGGGATTCTGTTATTACAGTATAAAATCTACACTTGAGACCAAGAGAGGAGACTGCAATTACCCACTATTGCTTTTAGAAAAAGGTAAATAATTGCTTACATTATTATGAAAAGTAATTTTGACCTCCAAGACCTGTTGAAAGATAACCATAAACCCCACTTTCAGACTGACTAACCCACCATGCTCAGCAGAGAGTCAGAGCCCAGTACATGAGAATTTGATTTTATAGCTCTCCAACTTTGCTGTTTGGGATTGCCCTCTCACACAGTGTGCACCATGAGAACACTCCTTTTACCAAATAGGGCTAGCGTTTTGTTCCATAATTTGGCTTGTGTTGAATAATGCTTCATTTATAAATGCTTATGCCACATGGAAAACCTAAGTCACTACCAACAAACATACACATTGTGCTGCGTAAGAGCATGGCAGGAGATAAAATCCAGTCACGATCCTTCACTCTTTGCCCAGTGCTTGCACATTAAACAGAGAAAAAAGCAGGACATCCTATTAAATGTAGCAACTCTGTTGGGAAAAGAAAGAGCTCTTATGCCTTGAGTTACACAGCCACTTGAGTTTCAAGAATCTGCTGAGCACCAGACACTTGTTCTAAGTACAGAGGATTTAGGGGAACTGAGACCAGAGCCTTGATATCATGAACAAGCACATAGTGAGCAAGCACATAGGCAGGTCATAAAGACAGTTAGATGGTAATTAAACTAAGACAGGGTGATGGTACTGATAGAGTGGGATTGCAGGAGGGAGGTGTTTTTGTAAGGGTAATTATGGAAAACCCTTGAGTAGGTATCATGGGAGACTATAGTCAAAAAAAGTGAGGAGTAGATATGCGTGACAGAAAGTGCTCAGCAGAGAGAAATAAGCCTGATGAAGCCTGCTGTGTCAGAGAAGCTGCCAAGGTGCTTGTATGACTGGACATGTTAAAAGCTATTGAAGATTTTGAGTGATTTTCCCACACAGTTTGATTGCAACTGTTTAGAAGTATGCTTCCCTCCACCTGCCTCCTACAGCTATGGAGACAAAATACAGATGCATTGAAAATGCATTGACTTTTCCTGGCCTCCCAAGTGCAGTGCAGCCTAGCAGCATAACAGCAGTAACTTTCCCCAGGAACATGCCTGCAAGGCTGACTGGGACTGTAGCTTGCTGCCTCTAACCAGAATCACACGATTGACTGCATAGTGCTGGACTGGGAGAAGACCTAAGTTCAGAATTTGTGATCTGTTTTCTACTGTATGTATATTTCTTTCCCATCATGCAGTGAAAAATAAGAAATTGAACTATTGTTAGAGACCATCTTATATATGAATCTGTACCTGGAAGTGGGAATACAAGCAGACAGTCACATGAGTTATATAAGCAGAGAACAAACACATAAGCTACATCAGATTTTTTTTTGGTATTTTATTGTCCACAAGAGTTGATAAGATTGAAAGACTTTCATGTCTTTGTGTGAGTGTGTGAGTGTGTGTGTGTGTGTGTGTGTGTTACACTGAATTAAATTAAGGTTGTTTTCATGAACATAGGATAGGTGTTTATAACATGGGTATTACTTATGGGAGAACAAGTAACTTACCAGTGGCTACATCACTGAAGAAAATGCCTTGCCCTCTCCCACCAACTACTACTAATCATCAATAGGTCCTCAGGGAGGAGTGATACCATGTGAGCCCTGTCTCCCATGATGGTGTTGACAGGATCAATCTTGTGTGGGTCTTGTAATCACAGATGCTGTGACTTCATGAATGCAATGGTCAGGTCATATCTGGAAGGCAGCATACCATCACACTCCTCCCCTTCCTCCTATGCTTACTTTCTTTCCACCTCCCTTTCTCACAATGTTCCCTAAGCCTTGAAGGGTGTGTTACAGATGTCTCATTTATTATTCACCACTCAGCCATCACTTTTCCTCTGCACTTTGATGAGTTACGAGTCTCCCTAGTAGTTGCCACTAACTGCAAAAAGAAGCTGCTCTGACCAAAGCTGACAGCAGCACTAATCTAAAGATTAGTAAAAATAGCTAGAAGGCAGAAACTACTTGAATTACTGTGGATTTGTGACCCAATGTTGGGATTTAGACTGGGAAAGGCAGTTCTGATCCTTTAATCAATATGAGACATTTGGGGGGGGGGGCGGCTTATAGAATAAACACAAAGGAAGCATGATCTTCTCCCCTGCCATTGTGAAGATTAAAAGGGATGTTGTTCTTACAAATGTCATGCACTTTCTCTAGTCCATAGTCCCAAAATGTTCTTGTTGTTGGCTAATGGCCCTGAAGAACACGTCTTGAAGAAATGGAGATTAGGCTGGAAGTAGAGGACAAGCCAGTAGCTTTGGGGGAATTTTTCCTCTCCAGTATTGCCTTCCTATCTGGACTTATAGTACATTTATTCAACTGTGCTTGGAAATGTTTCTTAAGAGCCTGAAACAAACCCAGGCCTGGACCGCTTTTTTTTTTTTTTTTTTTTTTTTTTTGCTTTGCTTTGCTTTGCTTTGCTTTGTTTTGGGTCTGGCACCTTTCATCTCAAATGCTATAGACTGGATGTGTTTAGTTCGTCTGATGAGTATTCTGTTGAAGCAGCTGAGTCACCAAATTACCCTGATTGTATCATTTATGCAGATATAGGAACAATTAAACATTTTGTTCACTCCTTAAAATAGCAATTGAAGATCACTTCGATCCTCCTAGATAATTGCCTTTAATCATGCCTTAAAGAGACAGCACAATTAAACCATGTCTACAATCTGGGAAAATCTGAGTGGAAGAATCTTGAATCGCGTGGGGTTTATTCCTCTCATTTTCCCCAGACCTAACTTACTCCCAATATGAGGTAAGGAAAGATAAGAAAGGAAGAGCCCTAGCAGGTGTCAGGCAGAAGCTGTGAGTGAGGGCTGAAATGAATCACCATGGTGCAGCTTTCAGAAGAAATCAATAAGAAGTAAATAATAGCTTGAAAGATGACAGCCAGTGATGCGCTGTCAGCCATGGGAGGATCACTCAGGAGCATTGGCAGCTCTCCTACACAGAGTGAAGATCAAAGGCTTGGCAGGTCTGAGAAACTCATTGTAATGGTGCTGAATCGCCCTGGCAGCCCAATAGAATTAGGTATCCCCTCCTCTCCTTTTGAGGGAATTTCACCAGAAAAGCATTTCAGAACTAGATTTGTCAGTAGATTCACACTAAATCTGGACTTAGTAGAGTAACTCAGTGCTTATCATTATATAGGTACATCTAGATAGATTTTTGGGCAGATAGGTGGATAAAGGAAAGAAATGGCTGGATGGACAGATAGACAAACAGATTAGCTAAAGAAATAATAGGGAATTGATAGATGGTAGAAAGATATATACATAGGCCAGATGGTTGGATGGATGACAGTTAGATAGTAATTAACCTTTTTTGTTTTTCTGTGTACTAGACAGGATAGAGTGTTTGTGAAAGGAATCAGAGATTACTGGGGATGAGGCAAGGAAATTGTTCTGGGTAAGGACGAGGTTCCATGCATGGTGTAGCTTCTGTGTGTTTTAGCACAATAAAGAATGAGGTTTTGGGCTGGGGAGAAGCTTAGCAGTTAAGGCACTTACCTCAAAAGCCTAAGGACCCAGGTTCAATTCCCCAGTACCCATGTAAGCTAGATGCACAACATGGTGTGTGCATCTAGAGTTTGTTTGCAGTTGCTAGAGGCCCTGGTGCACCCATTCTCTCCCTCTCTATCTGCCTCTTCTCTCTCTCTCTCTCTCTCTCTCTCTCTCTCTCTCTGTCTCTCATAAGTAAGTAAATATCTTGTTAAAATGAGATATGGGCTGGAGAGATTGCTTAGCATTTAAGACGCTTGCCTGCAAAGCCTAAGGACCCAAGTTTGACTCCCTGGACCCCACGTAAACCAGGCGCACATGGTGGCACATATGTCAGGAGTTCATTTGCAGTGGCCAGAAGCTCTGGCAGGCCCATTTGCTCTGCTCTCTCTCTCTCTCTCTTTCTCAAATAAATAAATAAATAAAATTTAAAAGAATGAGGGAGATGTTAATCATAGCATTATTATATTAATAAGTACTTCAGTCCTATAATATGTGTAAGAAACATAGAGTAGAAGTCCCCCTCTGCCACTTTTCCCTGCCTCCACTCCCCGGGCTCCTCCCTCTGCTCACTACTGACAATGCTTGAAATCTGGTGATTATTGCAATCAGCTTCACTTTCACATCACTGGGATGAACTTCCAAACCAGGCACAGTTAATGGAAGGAAGGGATTTATTGAAGATTACAGATCCAGGGGAAGTTCCATAATGGCAGAACACACTGGCCCTCTTTCACAGATCCATGCAGAGAGAAATACTGCCACCAACATCACAAGCAAGCCCACTCCAAGAATCCCAGGTGGAGCTCAAGCACTCTGCATACCTTTTTAGGCTGGAAACCGATGCACTTCTAGTAACATTTTGGGCTAGACCCCAGGATCCACCCCCATTGACACCTCTTCCAGCCAGGTGGCTAGAAATCCAAAAGTTACAGCCTTCACAAAACTTCTGAATCTACTGGGGGCCATCTATCCAAAGTACCACAGTGATTTTCATTGCTTTTTCATCCCTTGTTTTCTTTACTTTTTTTCCATGCATAGTGTACAGTACTTCTTTATAACATATTTCAATATTTAAATTTACTATATCTACATTTTATTTGTCTGGTTTTCACTCATTATTTCACCAATGTGTAGGAAGAAATTATATGATTAAATCACAATTTAGTATCCATTCTTCTGCCCAGACATTAGTTGCTTCCACATTTTAACTCTTTTAAACAATGATGGAGTAGGAATGTTTACCTTATGTGCAGACATATGTTGGTTCAACTCAGGTAGTTTAGTTCTGATCATCATATGAAGGTGACTTCTCTTGGACCTTTCTTTCTAGCTCTGCTCTGAGCTGTGTTCAATTTGAGTGGTGGTGGGAAGTGTTGGGAAAAGTGCTCTTGAGAACTCCCTGTATCCATCTTCACTTTGACACATCTCTATCCATTCATCTGTAAGGAGAATGAAGGGAGTTTTTCAAGGTTAAGTGCTATCCTTGTTTAAGCTGAAAGATTCACAGGATTGACCACATGGAAGTAATAGCAATAGTTCCATATTGTAAGTCAAGGAATACCTAAGAGATAATTCATTATCAATTTTTCTGGGAAAGGAAACCAGATAGGAGACATTTTCTGATAGCATCACAGCTCCTTATCTGCTTAAATTATGAATAACCTGGAGTATTTAAGCAGAGGAACTCTCTCACCTCACCTCCATGCTAGAGGAGTATGGCCTAATATCCTGTAGCCATTTCTGTTACTACAAATTACAAAAAATGTTGTTGATATTTGATCTAGCTAATCAACCTGACAGGCTCCATGTTAATCATATTAAAATATGTCTTCTAATCTTGACAATACCCAAGTATCTATAAGGAAGGTTAAAAAAATCACAATGCTTTGGAGTATTTATTTGCTTAAGAACACACATATCAAGTAGCAAATCCATGAACCACAGGTGAAACTTCCTATGCTGGAAGCATAAGCCTCAATCCTACAGGTTACTGTTGAGTGACTGTGGAGTTAAACCTGGATTAGTTTCAAGTCACTATATTTAGAAGAAAAGAATGTCAACTTCTGAGTAAAATTGAGGATTAAAAGAAATCCCTAGAAAGAAAATAGTCAAGATATTACAAAATAAGTTATTTTACCAAATGAAGGAGACAAGACCTCTAAGTGACCTTACTAAGCCAGGTGAGATCTCTGAGCAGGAAGCAGGTGGAAATCCCTGTGAAATTTCCTGATATGCATGCCCAGCTGATTCAAGGGGTGCCAGCTACCAGAAAGTGCTTTTCCTCACATACACCAGTCCAGCCAGCAAAAGCAGTAGAGAATACAGGAAGGACCTTCTCCCCATACACAGTGACCTTGAAGCTTCAAATGAAGCTCAAGCAGAGTATAGTGACTAATAGACCTGTGGGACCAGCCAGGCAGTCTCATAATCTCCCTTCTCTCACATGCCAACATCAAAAGTTCTGAGAGTTCTACTGAAAGCTAGAGCTCCAATTTGCCCCTTTATCACATAACTCTAGCTGAGCTGATTCAAGCCAAGAGTGCTCCAAGGAGGAATATGGCCCTCAACTCAGCAAAAGTGAGCTAGAAACTGGAACTCCACTGGGTGAATACATACCCCAAACCTGTTCTTCAAATTGTACCTCCCATATCAGAACACTTTGCTTAATGAAAAAATGCAGAGGAGGAATTTAAAACCCATCCCACTGTGGTAGAAATGCTGACTAATGCAGTTTTTTTGTTCGTTTGTTTGCTTTATTTTGTTTTTCAAGGTAGGATCACACTTAACTCAGGCTGACCTGGAATTCACTATGTAGTGTCATGGTGGCCTTGAACTCATGGTAATCCTCCTAGTGTACCTCCCAAGTGCTAGGATTAAAGGCGTATGCCACTGTGCCCATCATAATACAGTATTTTTATTTTTTACTTTAATGTACATTTAAAATACTTTGCCTTTAAACTATATGTTATGGTTAACTTTCATCATTTTTAATATTTTATCTTTCTTTGCCCATTTTAAGCTCCACATTTGCATGCATAAATATATATTGTAATGTATCTGTGTTTGGATATTGTTCAGTGAAGTTAGGATTTGTCCGTATATTTCTTCAAGTAGTCTACAATCAGCCATTCCAGGCTTCTTTTCCCACTCTTCCCACATATAGCATTCCTCTCATTCTAACCTTTTTTCTTCTTTCTCTTTTTTTAATATTTTATTTTTATTTATTTACTTATTACACAGAGAAAGAAGGAGAGAGAGAGAGAGAGAGAGAGAGAATGGGCACACCAGGGCCTCCAGCCACTGCAAAGGTACTCCAGATACAAGCACCCCCCCCCCCTTGTGCATCTGGCTAACATGCATCCTGGGGAATCGAAACTGGGTCCTTTGGCTTGGCAGGTAAATGCTTAACCACTAAGCCATCCCTCCAGCCCTCTTCTTTCTCTTTTTATTATAATGCCTCTTTATTATATCAGATGAGATTGGGCACATTCTGAGTGATATGGCCGTAAACTATTACATTAAAACTATACCCATCCATAGCTTTAACAACCTCTAAAGCCTGTGGACCCCAACATCCCAACCTTTTCCTCCCACATATTGTTCCTATCTTGATCTTTTTCAAAAGTTGGTCTACCACTAAAACCTATCCTCCCCACTTCTAATATTAATAACTAAAAGCCTCATTTATTCCATAACTTCCTTATGTGTTTATCTTACAAAAGTTACTTACATCAAAAGGACCACTGTTCTTAATTGAGTAGCACAACATTTGCATAATAGGCATATCCAGGAATGGTGATCATTCCTGCATTGAATATCTACTCTGGGAGTAAGACAGAGGCCTTACCAGACTCTTTGAATCCCTGAATTGAGGACATAACTTCTGAACTGTGTATCTAAGCTAATAAAAAAGAAATAAAATTACCTCAGATATATAAGTCCCAGTGTAGTCATATAAGAATCATGAAACGTCAAGGCAACATTACGCTCTGAAAATTACCAGTCCCCAGTAATGGCTTCTAATGAGAATGTATCAGATGTAATCCTAGACAGGGAACTCAAAAGAATTCAAAAGTATGGTCAAAAGACTCAGAAGTAGAAAACAAACTGTTGAATAAGTCCTAAGAACACACATACATACATATATACATACACACACAGCTGAATGAAAAATGAAGCCAAGAGAAGATATGAACCAAGGATCCAGTAAAAAGATACAAATACTGAGAAAAACCAAACTCAAGTACTAGAAATGAAAAACACAATAAATCAAAAATTTTAAACACTGTGGAGAGCCTAACTGATAGAATGGATCAAGGAGAAGACAGAATATCTTAACTTGAAAACAAGATGGAGAAGTTGGAATATTCCAGCAACATTAAAGATATTAAGGTATAAGTAAGGCTTTCAAGACAGTAGGGACACTATAAAAAGTTTAAAGCTGAAGGCTGGGCATGCTGGCAAATGCCTTTAATTTCAGCACTTGGAAGGCAGAGGCAGGAGGATCGCCATGAGTTTGAGGCCACCCCAAACCTACATACTGAATTCCAGGTTAGCCTGAAGTAGAGTGAGACCCTACCTTAAAAAACAAACAAAAAAAAAAATTTCAAATCTAAAAAGTCACAGAAAGGAATAAATGACACCTTAGTATGCTTAAACAAGAAAGGAATAAAAACATACTATAAAATCAATAAAAATAACATAAATTAAGGCATATATTTCAAAAGTAACTGAATATAAATAGGCTCAATTCCCACAATCAAAAGACACTGACTAGCTGAATGGATTAGCAGGCAAAGTTAAATTTAAAAGTAATGGAATAAGGAATTTGGCCAAGAAAATCCAAGGAAGAATAGCAGTGAGGCTGTGGTATGGCTTCATTAAGTTGCCCTGATTCAAATCTACAATGAAAGAGAGTAACCCGCAGAGCAGAAATATATGAATAATATAAGTTACCTACAGAAAAAAAACATGACCAAGTTAAAATCATGGGGATGAAGATTTGCCACTTTCCTTAACTAAGTTGATTCTGGCCAGATATTTTTATCCCAACAACAATAAAGTAATTCATTAAAAAATTACAAAACTTGGACTGGAGAGATGGCTCAGCAGGTAAGTGCTTGCCTGTGAAGCCTAAGGACCTCAGTTTGAGGCTCAATTCCCCAGGACCCACGTTAGCCAGATGCACAAAGGGGTGCACGCGTCTGGAATTCGTTTGCAGTGGCTGGAGGTCCTGGTGCATCCATTTTCTCTCTCTCTCTATCTGCCTCTTTCTATCTGTCTGTTGCTCTCAAGTAAATAAATAAAAATAAACTAAAATTTTAAAAAAATTAAAAAACTATTTAATGAAACTAGCATTAACCTTATACCAAAACCAGATAAAAAATAACAAAAAATAAAATGACAGACCAATCTTCTGATGACACACACACATAAATTTTCAATAAATTATTGCAAACAAAATGCAGGAACACATCAAAAAGATTATTGATCATGATCAGGTTGGCTTTTTCCAGAGATGCAGGGATGGTTCAATAAACACAAAGTGATAAATGTAATACATTATATAAATGAGTGCAAAAATGGGAATAAAATTAACATCTCAATAGATGCAGAAAAGGATATTGAGAAAGTTCAACATCCCTTCACATTAAAAGTCCTGGAAAAATAACTGAGAATAGAAGGAATGTATATATGCATGTAGTAAAGGCTATATATGACAAATCTATAGCCAACATTATATTGAATGGAAACGTTCCCACAAAGTTCAGGAAAAAAACAAGAGTTTTCACTCTCTCCACTCCCATTCAACATAATGCTTGAAGTTTCAGCTAAAGCAATAACTTAAGAGAAGTTAATAAAAGGGATGTGAGGAGGTGGTGGCCTTGGCAGTTTCAAGGAGATTTGAGCTCCAGTAAGAATGATCAAGGTTTTTTGCAACAACCATCTGGGGGATCTAGATGAAGTGCAACACTGATGACAGCATTGGGGACCTTAAGAAATTGATCATGGCTCAAACTAGGACCCATTGGTTAAAGATTGTTCGTAAAAAGTGGTACATGACTTTTAAGGACCATGTGTCACTGTGAGACTATGAAATCCATGATGGAATGAACCTGGAGCTTTATTACCAATAGATCAGAATTCTTTCCCCTGCTCTGCTCCCCACCCCCCAGCCACACTGGTATGGATGCTTTTTTTTTTAATTTTTTGCTTTATTTTTATTTATTCATTTGAGAGCAACAGACAGAGAAAGAGGGAGAGAGAGAGAGAATGGGTACGACAGGGCTTCTAGCCACTGCAAACGAACTCCAGACGCATGTGCCCCCTTGTACATCTGACTAACATGGGTCCTGGAGAATCGAGCATCAAACCGGTGTCCTTAGGCTTCACAGGCAAGTGCTTAGCTGTTAAGCCATCTCTCCAGCCCTGGTATGGATGCTTTTAACAGTTCACATGAATAAAAACTTAGATGCTGTTTTGTTGAAAAATAAAAAAATAAATGGGATTTGGATGGGAAAGGGTAAAGTTAAATAAAGTCTCATTATTTGCAGACAATAGGATTTGATATATGAGACACTAAAATCTCCAGAAAACTAGTGATAATAAGCATTTCAGCAAGGTGGCAGAGAACAAAATTAACACACAGAAATCAGTAGCTTTTCTATATAACAAACACTGGCTGAGGAAGAAATCAAGGAAACACTCTCATTCACAATCACCACAAAATACTTTGGAATCAACTTAACCAAATAAGTGAAAGACCTTTATATTAAAAACCTTAAAAAACTTAAGAGAGAAGCTGTAAAAGTTATTAGAAGATTCAAGGACCTTCTATACTCATGGAATGGGAAATGTCAATATTGTAAAAATGGCTACATTACCAAAAGCAATCTATAAACTCAGTGCAATCCCCATGAAAATCCCAGTGTCATTCTTCACAGAAGCAGAAAAACATTAAAATTCATATGGAAGCACATAAGACTCCAGACAGCCAAAGCAGCCAAAACAATCCTGGAAAAAAAGAGTTATCACCGTACCTGATTTCAAATAATACTGTAAAGCCATAGTAATCAAAATAGCATAGTTCTGGCCAAAGAGATCAATGATTTTTGACAAAGTTACCAAAAACATGTATTGGAGAAATGACAGAATCTTCAACAAATGGTTCTGGGAAAAAATGGATTTCTACATGCACAAGAATGAAAGTAGATCCTTTTCCCTCACGCTTCACAAAAATCAGTATCAAATGGATCAAAGGCGTTAACATAAAACCTCAAACTCCAGGTTTCTAGAGAGAAACAATTCAAGATATGGACATAAGTAAAGGACTTTCTTTTTTAATATTTTATTTACTTATTTATTTAAGAGGGAGAGAAAAAGAGGAGAGAGAGAGAGAATAGGTGCACCAGGGACTCTACCACTGCAAATGAACCAGACACTTGCACAACCTTATGCATCTGGCTGATACGGGTACTGGGGAATCTAACCTGGGTCCTTTGGCTTTGAAGGCAAACAGCTTAACTGCCAAGCCATCTCCCCAGCTCAGGTATAGGGCTTTCTGGATAGAACTCTGGTTCATCAGGAAAAAATGCCAACAATGGACAAGTGGGGCCTCATAGACTTAAAAAGCATGTGTACAGAAAAAGAAACTGTTAATTGAGTTAAGAGGTGAACTACAGAATGGGAGAAAAAAATTGTCAGATGTACATCTGACAGAGGATTAATATCTAGAATATACAAAGATCTAAAAAATAAACTAAACATCAAGAAAACCCAACCTAGTTAAAAAAAAAAAAAAACTAGGCTATGGAGCAGAAGAGGTAGTTCTCAAAAGATGAAATATAAATGGTCAATAAAAATCTTTTAAAAAGTGTCCAGTGGGCTGGAGAGATGGCTTAGCGGTTAAGCGCTTGCCTGTGAAGCCTAAGGACCCCAGTTCGAGGCTCGATTCCCCAGGACCCACGTTAGCCAGATGCACAAGGGGGCGCACGCGTCTGGAGTTCGTTTGCAGTGGCTAGAAGCCCTGGCACGCCCATTCTCTCTCTCTCTCTCTCTCTCTCTCTCTCTCTCCTTCTTTCTCTGTCTGTCGCTCTCAAATAAATAAAAATAAACAAAAATTTAAAAAAAAAAAGTGTCCAGTATCCTTACCTATCAGGGAAATACAAATTGAAAGTACTTTGAGATTTCATTTCACCCTAGTCAGAATGGCTGCCATCAAGAAAACATATAACTGTAAGATTCAGGAGTGACCAAGACCCCAGAGCCCACTCTGAGGCAAAGATGGAAGCTTTTATTCCGGAAACACACGAGCTGCCAGGACTGACTCTCAGAGTCGAGCAGCCAACTTGGGATTGTAAACAGTGGACTATATAGAGCTTTTCAGTTGGGGCAAGGTTAGGAAAGAGGAAGTAAAAATAGGTTTCTTTAGGGGAGATCTAAGATAGCCAGAGTGTGATATCAGAACAGTGATCAAGTGACTTACAAGATAAGGGGGCAGGAAATTATGACCTAGGGGGCATTATTAAGCAAGGAAGGGATAATGGCCAGGTGATTCCTTGAAGAGTGTGGATGACCCACTCCCTGGTGTCTGTCACCATCCTGCTCTCTTTGGTGACTGCATTTTGTCCTGACCTAAATATAACAACAAATACTTTCGAGGATGTGGGGGAAGGAGAACCCTGACTCACTGTTGGTGGGAGTGTAAACTGGTGCAGCCACAATGGAAATCAGTGTGGAAGTTGCTCAGAAAGCTCAAAATAGAACGACCATATGACCCAGTTATACCACTCCTGGGCATATACCCCAAAGACTCTATATCCTACCAGTGACTCAAGAGCATCTATGTTCATTGCAGTTCAATTCACAATAACTAGGAAATAGAATAAGTCTAGAAGCCTATCAGCTAATGAGTGGATAGTGAAAATACGATACATATATAAAATTGAATTTTATTTAGCTATAAAGAAAGTTTATGAAATTTTCAGGGAAGTGGATGAAACGTAACATATTATACTAAGTGAAGTAACCCAAGCTCAGGAAGGTAAATGCTGCATATTTTCTCGCATCTGCAGATTCTAGCTTCAAAATTTTACATTTATGTGTCTACATTGAAGAGTGTCTATAGAGACCAGGAATCTAGAAAGAACCACCAAGAGTGGGTGTCAATGGGAGGATGTTAGAATGCAGGCAATATTAAAATATTGGGAGGATACTGGATTTCTTGAGAAAGTCTCTGACTTCCTCCCTGATCCACATGGTTTGTACTAATTCTTGATTCCTTAAGTAGCTTTCTCAAAGCATTTCTATGACCCTGAACCCACAGCAGAGTATCACCTGCTGTAGCCAAAGAACCCTCCAGGTTCCTGGCCTGTGAACCAACGTGCAAACCCACCTCCAGACTGGTAAGGCCCAGGACCCTGCAGCTTTGGAACCACTGTTATTCTTCACCACAGACCCAATGGCCTTTGGAAGTAGTCAACACAACTTATTTCTGGTCACATCAAAAATCTTTTTGCTCTGTCGGGCATTGTGAAGCATGCCTTTAATCCCAGCACTTGGGAGGCAGAGGTAGGTGGAGCACCATGAATTTGGGGTCACCCTGAGACTACATAGTGAATTCCAAGTCAACCTGGGCTAGAGTGAGACCCTACCTCAAAAACTGAAAAAAAAACTAAAAAAAAAATCTTTTTGTTCTAAGGACAATCACTCCAATGCAATTGGTATGTCTCATACAGATATATCACCTGCTATAAGTCTTCCATATGGTATTTTTTCTTTATTTTCTCATTTTCAATGTATACTCTTCTCAACATTGTTATATTTAATCTATATTTCAGTCTAATAACTATTTTGATTACTTCCATATATAAGGAAATATTTCTTATTATACCCAATAATGAATACATTAAGAACCAAATAAGCTGAGCTGTCAAAACATTTCAGTGGGGCTGGGGACATGACTTAATGGTTTAAGGCATTGGCTTGCAAAGCCTGCTGGCCTGGCTCAATTCCCCAGTATGCACATAAGGACAGACACAAAGCTGCACAAGCATCTGTGATCACAACATGCCTATGACAACGACAAGCAGAGCCAGACGAATCCAAAGCTTATGAACCAGCTAGGTTGGTGTCCCTTTGCAGTCTGGCAGTTAATTTGCAGCAGCAAGAGACCTTGTCTCAAAGAAGGTAGAGTACAGACACCTTGTAGTTGTCCTCAGACTTCCACACATGTGTTAAATACATGTACACACACACACCTCTACACACATTAACGAATACTAATATATAATGATTTCAGTGGCATGAGCTAGCCAGGTGTATATCTATGTGTGCGCTCTCCATATTGAATGCCAAGGATAACTGTATTAGTATGTTCCCCAGACAAATCCTAAAGCTTAGTGAAATTGATCAAGTTGAAAATTTATTAAGCTTTTATATTGGGGGTACATACTATACTTGAAAAATATCTATTTGCTTGTGTTTCTGCTTGAAGAAAGGGGACCTAAATAAATCCATCAAGCTGGAATTTAAGCTATGAGACAATCTCTCCACATGGAGCCATTTGGGCTACTAATAGCTATTAGCTGGGAAAATGATGAAGTCATCACAAATACTCTGCTCGGCAAGATCCTCTCTCTGTTATGAGTTTCTAGCCCAGTGTGAATAATTTCACAGCTGCTGTCTCTCATACACTTTCTTCAAGGAACCCAAAGTACTTTAACAATGTTTCCTTATCGATTTTCAGCTTTTTTTTTTTTTTTTTTTTTTTTGATTTTTCGAGGCAGGGTCTCGCTCTAGCTCAAGCTGACCTGAAATTTACTATGTAGTCTCAGGGTGTTCTTGAACACATGGCAATCCTCATACCTCTGCCTCCTGAGTGCTGGGATTAAAGGCATGAGCCACCATGCCTGGCAATTTTCATCTGTTTGATGTTTTTGATATTTTGCTATTTTGAAGGCATCAGAAGCAAGTGGTACTACCAAGATGACTTAAAGTCCATGGAAACCTAGTTCATCTCCCATTGCTTTTAACTCAATATTGGCTCCACCTTGTCCATCACAACATCCTCCCTCCCTTAATCTTAAACACAAAGATCCTTAGCAAAGTAGGACCTGCAGCTCTTTACATGGTGCTAGACTTCTATATACCTTCTGTTTATTCGTTTGTCAAACACATTTGTAAATGTCTGTTGCTTTCATGAGAGAGTTATAATGGTTAAGTATTTTCTGTTTAGAAATAGTTCCCTCACCATTCAGCCTGTGTTTTTTTAAATTATCTCTGTATACAATGAACAATAATAAATGTTCAAACTCAATGAGCAATTTTTGAAAACAAAAATAAAGTAAATGTTGTAGAATTCCAAAAGAAGTGCTTCCTTTGGCTTTATTTAGCTTTATGCATACTTTTATATATGCAATTAAATTTTACTGAAGGTGGAATACAGAACTCTGATTGTGGCTTGTATTAAAGAGAAAAGCCGAGGGGCCAACAGAATGGGTGCTTCACAATCAGCTATTGCTCAGCTGTGCTCTGGCTTCTGTGGTTCCTCCGGAGGGCAGAGTAGGCCTGACCCAGGATAGTCATGCAACCTTTGAAGAAAGCACATCCCCAGTTGTTCTGTGCCCTGCATGTTCAGTTGCAGAACATAGCATCATTGCTAGGCTTCACCCACTGGATGCCAGCAGTATCTCTCCTGAGTCATAGTGATCAAAAATGTCACTAAACTTGCTTAATGTCCTTAATGTCCTCTGCATTGTCCCTGGTTGAGGGCCACTCTGAAGGGTTTCAAAATGTAAATTTCAGGTTGGATAAATGGCTTAGCAGTTAAGGCACTTGCCTGTGAAGTCTAAGGACCCATGTTTGACTCCACAGATACCACATAAGTCAGACACACGAGGTGATGCATGTACAAGATCACACATGTGTACCAGGTAGCATACTCATCTGGAGTTTGATTACAGTGGCTGGAGATCCTGGCATGCCTATCCCCACTCCACCCCCCCCCCACACACACACACACCCTCTCTCTCTCATTCTCTTTCTCTCTCTTTCTCCCATTAAAAAAAAAAAAATAGTCTGTTGGGCTTACCTCAAATTTCTTCCAAGAATTGGCTCTTATTAAATTGTACCAAGAATGCCATTGTTACATATGGAATGAACATAGACTTTGTTTTCAAAACTACTCAACCCTCAAGTGGTTCCAACATCCAAAAGACTCATACATACAATAGTAGAAAATTACATACTCAGTCAAACAGGAATTGCTTTAGACTCCTTTTCCAAGGAAACATATAGATAGCTTTTAAGCTAGATCTCTTGCTTAACTACCTAAAGGTTTGTAGATTAAGAATGTTATTTCCAACAGGGAGTGGTGGCTCATGCCTTTAATCCCAGCACTCAGGAGGCAGAGGAAGGAGGATCGCCATGAGTTCGAAGCCACCCTGAGATTACATAATGAATTCCAGGTCAGTCTGGACTAGAGTGAAACCCTACCTCAAAAAAAAAAAAAAAAAAAAAAAAAGAAAAAGAAAAAGAAAAAAAAAAAAAGAAAGTTCTTTTCCACATAATTGCTGGTGTTATTAAGAACTCATTGGAAAGCTGAGGATGATGGCTTACACCTTTAATCCCAGCACTTGGGAGGCAGAGGTAGAAGGATCACCACAAATTCTAGGCCAGTCTGCAACTACAGAATAAATTCAGGTCACTGTGGGCTAGAGTGAGACCCTACCTCAACCTCACCACCACCAAAGAAAGAAAAGAACTAATTGTAATGAATTTTAAGATGAACATTTTTTTCCTTAAAATGCATTCATGTTATAGGATGGCTGGTTGATGAACCAAACAGATTGACATACCTCATAATCATGTTACCACTACTGATGACCAAATTACAGTTTCCTGGTTAAAGAGTAGGCAAATTTCTTTGCATTTTAATGTCTTTGATTATTGAGGTTATTTTTAAATATAAACCTTTTCAAGTGACAATATATATGGTGTACAAACTGTGCTGCCCTCATTAATCTGCTCTAAGCATTAATTTATCACTTCTTTTCTTTGAAATACTTAGTTCTGGAAAACTTTCAGCACCAGTAAATTTTGTGTTAGTGTAGAAAAACTTACTGTTTATTAAAAAACAACAAAAATAATCATTTTTCAAGAAAAATCACCTGGGAAGACCCTTGTGGCACAAATATTTTGATGTTACTTTAGTAAGAATATATTTCTATGCACAATAGATGAAACAAAATCTTGCAATAAATAATGGGACTAGAGAAAACATTTCTCTAAAATGAAAGAAAGACTATAGGAAGTAGTAAATTGAAACAAAGAGGCTTAAAATAAGGCCTAAAGCAGGTAAATGTTAGTGGCATATAATTACTAGAAAGTAGGGAATTTTAACTTGTATTTCCATTTTAACACATTTTAATTTAGGTAATATTCTACTTCAGTGTGATTTGATGAAAACAATGGCAGATTTACAGAAAAATTGGTACTTTTGTTAGTCTATATTATTTTTAAAAGCTATTGGCTTTATTATGACACATTCATACACATAATGTACCTCATTCATATTTACCTACCTATTACTCTCTCTTGTACCTCTCTCCACATAGACCCCTTTCTATGTTCATAATCTTCTAAAAATGTAGGTTTTTACATATGAGAGAAATGTGATGTTGAGCTTTATGAGTGTTTCTGTTTTTAGTTTAGTTTTTTTAATTTATTTATTAGAAACAGAGAGAGGGAGGAGAGAGAGAGAGAGATTGAGATAGATAGAAAGAGAGAGAGAGAGAGAGAGAGTGGATACCAGGGCCTCTAGCCACTGCAAATGAACTTCAGATGCATGTGCCACCTTGTGCATCTGGCTTACATGGGACCTGGAGAAATGAATCTGGGTCCTTAGGCTTTGCAGGCAAATACCTTAACCACTAAGCCTTCTCTCCAGCTCAAGTCTTTCTTATTTCACTTAACATAATGATTTCACTTCCATCCATTTTCCTGAAAATAAAACATTTTTGTTATTTAGGGCAGAATTAACCTGCATTGTGCAAATATATTCTCCTTGTCCATCCTCCTGTTGTCTGTGATTATTGTGAATAGCATAGTAATAAAGTGCAAGTATCTCTGTGGTATGCTGACTTATAGTCCAGTCCCTTGGGCATATGCTCAGGTACGGTATTGCTGAGTTATACAGTAGTGTTGGTCTGAGTTTTTGAGGAACCTCCATAGTGATTTCTGTAGTGGCTGTACTAATTTACAATTTGTAATGGGCATTCTAGTGCCTTCTAGCTTTTGTGACTAGGAGAGGGTGGGCCATCAGTACATTAGGATTTTTTCAAATTACATAGACTGACTGAAACTGCCTGATATGTAATTTAGTAGCAGAATAAAGCAATATGATATCCAAATACAGGCCACCACCCACCTTATTGTCTAATACCCAGTTCGACTTTTTTTCAAGGGAAACTTCCAGTCCCAGCAAGAGAGCAAGGCTATGAAAGAGGGCCTATGACTTTGCTCTAGCCTTGCCTTCTCTCTACATCCCAATTTCCTTTAAATAAACCCCACAATTTGTGATTCCCAGCTAAATAAAATTAATAATCCATAATTTATCTTTCTTAAATTTTTTATCAGTTCTTTGTAAAATAGGACAGCACCCAAAATTGGGGTGCATAAACTTGGGGGACCCCTCCTGAACTCCAAAATCCTCTATCAGTGGTATCTCCACATATAAGCCAATCCTAACGTCACTTTTCCAAATTTATATTTTAAGCAATTTTAAGTAAATGTTAAATTGTATGGAACACTTCAGAAAATTTCTAAGCATTTAATGAAAGCATATTTTACAACTTAGTCACTTTTTACATGTAAGATATTAGTTTATCTCTTCTTGGTAAGATTTAATGACATAGCCATTTTGTATCACAGAGCAAGCTAACATAGATTTGTATTACCAAAGCATTTTGTTATTTTCATAGTTTTAATATTTCAGCTATCTCTTGTAAATTCTTTTCTCTCCACCCCAGTCTCCAAAATTGACATTTGAAACCACCAGGATCAAACATTTCAACAGCAAAGAAGCTCATAATTACCATTTCAATTAACATTTTGCACAGGCCTGCCTGAGTTAAAGTCCTAATTTTCTTTCAGTCTCAAAGTTCAAATTCTCCAAATTCTTGCATTTTGGCTACCCAAATTTTCAAAGGGAAAGAAAAAAAAAAACAGAAGCAATGGATCTTACATATATTAATGTAGTCCAAATGATGTCCAAAACTCTCATATTCATATACATTTCAAAAAAATGAAGACATACTAATAATTATGATTGTTCTTGTTCAATAAGTTAACAAAATAAAATGCAAAAAAGAAGTTGCCATTTGTTTCCCAGCCTTGACCCATTCTCTGTAAATATAATAAACAGAATGAAAACGAAGAAAGAGAAAGAAGAAAAACGTGACCAAAAGTGTGTTAGTCTGTTATTTTCAGAGCACTAGGGGCAGATTTGTTTTGCTCCATGCTATCTTAGAAACCATCCTCAGTAAGGATGTAAAAGACCAGTCATCTAGAATCTTTGTAAAAGACCAGTCATCTAGAATTCGCCCTAAAGTACAAGATAGTAAAGCCTTAATACTTTCATGGTTACACAGATCATAACAGAGATTTCCTCAATACCCATTTCTCTATCTGAAATGACTCAACATAACCCCAGTGGCTCACACATACACCCTGAAACCATCCCTATCATATGTCAGACACCCAAACAATTTAGAGACCATCAGATGATGTAAAAGCCAAAAATAGTTTACAGAAGAACATCAATCACCAAATGGCAGTCACCAACAATGGTTCAAATGTTGCAGAAATTATTGAATCAATAAGAATAATCAGGCAAAATCCACTTCAGAGAGAGGGAAAGAGCATTTATTCACATGCAGACCTCTGCTGGCTAATGCCAAAATCAACAGAGATGCTCGATATAGACAGTTGTGGAATTATGTACTTTTTACAATCCTTTGTCTGAATTTTCCCATGCTTGAAGGAGAAATTTATGACCTGTGAGTGCAAGCTGAGATTAACTACCAATTGCCATCTCCTAAGATAAGGTGGTTATATATTGTCCGAAAAGAGTCAGGCTAGGAGGCACAGAATTCTTGAAGCTATCATAAACTTTTAATTGTTTGGCATTATCTCCCCAGCTGCAGCCCCAAAAGAAGGGAGTGCAACAACTATCCCTGAAAGTCCAGGTACATTTATATTTTATCTAAACTAATACAGGCTAGAAACACCAGTAACAGGGTATTTCCTCAGGAGTTTCCCCCTTTCTGAAGTCTTGTCTCATCTATAAGAGATTTCAACCTTTATAAATCTGTGTCATGTTCTATTGGATGATAATAAACTCATGGTTGAGAGCATTTGCAACTTGACTGCCTCCAATCTCATGGTGATAAATCTAGTTAGGGGATTCAAGACGTACGGTCCAAATAGTTATCCTAACAGGATCATTGTTAGTGGCCTCTTCAGGGTCATAAACCATTTAGCCCAAGACCAATAGCTGTCCCATGATATTCAGGAATTTTCTAATTCTTCTCTCTTTCTAGCCACCCTGTCTTTTAACCTTTGAACTCCATCCTTAACAATTCCAGATTTGGTTGTATAAAAGCAACATTCCTCATTTAAAAATAGGCAAAGACTTCCTTTGTCAGCTGCAAGCAGATTCAGGCCTCTCAAGTTTGTTTTTTTTTTTTATTGACAATTTCCATAATTGTAAACCATATCCCATGGTAATTCCCTCCCTCCCCCCACTATCCCCTTTGAAATTCCACTCTCCATCATACTCCCTTCCCCTCTCAACCAGTCTCTCTTTTATTTTGATGGTTTTGTGTGGGTGTAAGGTTCAAGAGTGACCAGGACCTTGGAGACCACTCTGAGGCAAAGATGGAAGTTTTTATTCAGGGACAGGTGCTGCTAGGACTGCCTCTCAAGAGCACAGCATTAGACTTTGAGATTACAGATAGTGATCTATATACAGCTCTTCAGTTGGGAGAAGGTGAGAAAGGGAAGGAACTCCTTTGTTCTTTACATTCGGCATAGGGTGTGAGACCAGAAGTTACCAGGTGGGAGATAAGGAGGCAGGGAACCTAGATGTAGAGCACTGTTAGGCAAGGAAGGGATGATGGCTGGATGAATCCTTGAGGAATGTGGATGACTCACTTCCTTATGTCTCTGTTGCCATCCTACTGTCCTTGGTGATTCCATTTTGTCCTGACCTGTCCAGCCTTTTGTTAATGATAAGAGACAAAGGTTAATTTTTTTCATGCTGACTATAAGGGTGATAAGTTTTTATGGGGGGGTGCTGGATAATGTAGTCAATGGGTCTCTCTTCAAGGCAGATGATGAGGAGGCAGCTTCATGGTGGCTAGAGGTGGCAGAGTGGTGAGATCAATAGCGCCAGTGTAGCATGTTGTTATGACATCATAATACCATCCCTGTATTGAGCTGGCTTCAGGGCAGTCACTGGCAGACACCTGCTATGGAGAAGGTGAGGGAGATGGGCTCTGCACACCCATAAGAAGACAGAAGGGATAATAAAAGAGCTTGTTACTCTTGTCAAAATGCCAGGTATAAATGGAGGATGAGCATTCAGAGGTGAGAGATAGAAGGCTTGAGGCAAGAGGAGGCAGAAGGGCATTTTGGGATCAGGGGAAGAGTAGGAACACAAGAGTGTTTAAGTTTGAGAGTGCCCATTGGGGTGGCAGTGTACTTATCCCTGGATGAGATAGGGTAAGGACTGAGGAAGGAGGGGGCCCAAGGAATAGCTCTGATTCTGGCTAAGGCAAGTTGGAGGAGCTGGGGTCAGGGGTAGGTGAAGTTAATCAGGGACAGGCAGAGGCAGAAGACTTGAGTTAATGTTAGAGTCTAATATTGTAAGTCAGCATCAGACAGGGGAACCTATTAGTCTAACTCATTGTTTATATTATAGTTATATTTGTCTCATTGGGTGATTAAGACCATGTAGGCTACAGAATTAACTGTATACTTTGGAGGTCAATAATGGTTCTGTAGAAGATACTTTCAGGGACCTGTGAGGAGTTCTATGACTCCCAGCAGTGTCATATGCTAGGATAAGTCAAGGTCCTGCTGACCAGGTGGCCCTCCCTCTTTTGGGAAGCCTGGAGGACTGATTTTCCTCTGGTATGACTCTCCTGTTGCAGATACACTGACTTGTAATTCATTTATGGCTCTCCACATCCTCTATGATCAAGAAGATAGGTAACTTACCAGAGGCTAGAAGTTCATGTGTCTCATCATCTCCTGTGGCCTTTTGACCCAGGAACAGGAACCAAAATATTGGTTAGCCTCTTAAGTCCAATGTTTCCAATTGATTTTGGCTTCTACATATGGTTATTAATCACACAGAGAGAGTGTACATATCTGATTAGCAAAGTGGTTTAGTTAAAAAGGGTACAGAACATACCTGGTTAGCAAAGCAGATCTGTTTAGAGAATGACACAACAGTTTAAAATCATTCTGATTAATATTTAAGTTTAGTTGTCAGGTGACAGTGTAAGCTATATCTGGGATATAGAAAGCATACACATTCTATCTTTTAAGTATCCCTCAGTTATAAGTATAGACAGAACATTTTAGTAACCCTGAGAAAAAATATTTTTACCAATTATTTTATCAATAACTTTAAGGCAATTGATTTATAGAAATTGTATGGCAGGAAGAAGACAAGACAGTATAAAAACTTAGCATCTGTGTTTGAAAACAACTTTGTCTAATCTGTATTACCAATGCAGGTACCAATTACCCCCCAAACTGGAAGTAGAACAGCAATTTAAAAGATTACTTGTTAGGGGAGGAAACATGTCTTAAGTATCAATATTTCTATAAGCAATGAACTTAAGATAACAGAAATGAGACAATTAAGTGAAACCTTGACTGAGACTGATTGTACATAGCTTAAGAATAAAATAGACTTCTGGTTAAGAGGGGGGCATAGGTACCACGCCAAAGCAGCCTGGGGGGGGGGAGCCAAAAAAAACAGCAAAATACACACTTTTACTAAGAAGTGAGGTGTATAGGAAATTGAAATGGCAGCAGAGAAGTAGGAGAGATCCAGAGCATCCAGAGCCCACACAGGCCGGCAGAAGCGGCTCCAGCAGGGCCGTGTGTGGGACTGCAGGAGCGCACTAGCCAGCCACCAGGCTCTGCTTGAGCTACAGGAAAAGCCAGGTGAGGGGATTTTCCACTCACACCGGAGCTCTCCGCAAACTCAAGAAACGTGAAGGAAAAGGGCAGTGAACAATGGAGGAGCAGATCACAAGGTAGAAGAACACGTGGAACAGCAAGAGAACTAGAGCAGCATCTGCAGCCTCCCCTTCCCCACCACCAGTGCCCAGCTCTGGTGAACAGAGCAGTGGTCCAGGGACCTGGCCACGCCTATTTGAACCAACAGCGGGACCCAAGCACGAGCAGCATAACTGAGACCAAAATCATCCCAAAAGGTAACTGGGATTACACCACAGAATCTCCTCTTTTCAGATGGCAATGACCTTGGGATTACTCAGAAGGTATCATAGTGCTGGAAAGAAGTGACTGGAGTACTGAGTAACATCTCGATCACACCTTCCAAGCCTCAGGGTCTAATTCAGAAGAGGTGGTGGAAAGGATGTAAGAGCCAAAGGAAGGGTAGGACTCCTTACAACATGCTTCCTCCAGACATAAAACGGCCTTGATATCCATGACCTCACAGTGCCTGACACTACCTACACAAGACCATCATAAGAGGAGGAAAAGATCATGACATCAAAATAAAAGAGAGACTGATTGAGATGGGGAGGGGATATGATGGAGAATGGAATTTCAAAGGGGAAAGTGGGGGGAGGGAGGGTGTTACCATGGGATATTTTTTATAGTCATGGAAAATTTTAATAAAAATTGAGAAAATAAAATAAAATAAAAAGAATAAAATAAAACTTGGTCATTGTTGAGTTAAACAAGCCTGATTTTAACATGCATTAGAGACGATATGACAGACACAAAGCGATTTCTTAAATAAGTACCTTTTACCATTGCACAATTTTAAGGTTTATCTAAGGAAATATTTATGACTGTGATATGAAGTTTAAACAAATTATATTAACATTGTTTGTATACAGTGGATTTTTTTAAGACATGGGGAGTTTTTTCAGTTTTTCTAAGAACAAAATCACAATAAGTCACTTTTTATAAGACTTAGATTATAACCTCAGTGATAATCATCTAGCAAAACCAGCATGGACAAAACAAGCACCATCTTAAAATTACAGAGTTTTAGCCAGGCATGGTGATGCATGCTTATTGATAGTCAAACAACACGGATTTGTATAAATCAAATTACAATATTCTGCTATCTGGAAAAATCTGATATTAACAAAAAGTAGAGTTTATATATTTAAGGCACATGAGGCTACAGAGAGTAAACTATGAACAAAAGATCTGCCCAAAATAAACATATAGATTTTGGAACTTTGTTTTTTCTAACTTTCCTGAAACACATTTTTTTTAAATATATAAAAGCAGACTTAAACATTATTTGAAATTTTAGAAAATTTTTACAAATTCAGTATCGAGTACTTCTAAATTTAAACGTAAATCTTGGGGCTATTATCTGTTAGTAGTTCCATAGAAGCATAGAAAGATAAATTAAATGTAAAACAGTTACAAATTTCTTATAAGTGAAGGACTTAGGAACCAGATGGACGCCATGACAGGCTTCAGAATCCTCAGTAGGCCTAAGTTTCTGTTTCCCGGCAAGGTCTAAGTTTTTATTTTCTGATAAGGGTGGGTTTAACAGTTACTGGAAAAACCACAAACTGCTTACGCCATACATTCCTGTAGTCATAGGTAAGTTTAATTCCCCTAGCCCCTGCCTACCAACTTTGCCCGCCAATATCCTAAGCCAATCAGAAGAGTACAAGTGCAGTTAAATGTTTAAATCAACCAATCATGTACCTATCCCCTAGTTCTTTGTTCAAATCCCTATAAAACCCCTACCCTCCTGCTACTCGAGGCTCTTGTACAGATCCACTGCATTGGTGAAGTCAAGAGTCCAAGCTTAAGCAGGAAATAAAGCTCCTTGCCTTTGCATACATGTTTGGTTCTCCTTGGTGGTCACTGGGGGTGCCGAGAACTGGGCATAACAATAAGAAGTCATCATCGTGCTGGGGCCATGATTCTGAGATTCCCTGTGCTTGCAGCCTCCTGGATCTGCAAGACAGGGAAACTAAGAAAGACCTTTCCCCGCCCCCCTAAATTCCAGGGAGAGTTTCCTCAGGGCTATAGGCTGCTTTCTGATCCTGCCATTTTACAACTCTTTAAGAGTAGGAGAATCTTGTATTTATTTATTTACTCATTGCCTATGATCTTAATTACTTTTATTGTTCCTTCTGGGGTCACTCAACAGCAAAAATTGGCTATGCTTTGTAGTACAGTGGGCTTGATGGGAAACACCCCCACAATGAAATGACACTGCTCAGAACAGAAATCATTCTGCAGCCTTAGGGTTGTGATCCCCATACATACACACACATTCATTTTAAGTGCACTTTTCATATAGACTCTAGACAACCATTTCCCCTTCACATATTCACTCATTCATTTATTCAGAACTTGTGCATTCCCATTTTAAACTTCTATTCTATTTACAACTCTGGAGACTAAAATCAAACCTTGTTATCAGACAGGGCATCAGGAGAGGCTGAGGGAGGTGGAGGAGCTGGAGGAGCTGTTAGGGTCAGGTCCTCTATGGCATCAGGTTCAAAAGCATAGGGTGAGGACCAGTATGGGGGAGGGGCTAGAAGGGCCTGGTAAGAAAAGCAGGTAGGGCAGAGAGAAGGCCGTGCACACAGAGTGAAAAATAGGGTATTTACGACCATTTGCCTGTACATTGGCAAAAGTTTTTTAAATCAGTGAGAATTTGGAAATCAAAAGTATCATCTCAGGTCATTTGGACCCATTGCCCAGCTTATGGATGTGGCCAAGCAGAGTTGCAGAGACGCAGAGACAGATAAGATGTAAGGAGACAGGGAAAGAACAAAACAAGGGTGAGAGAAAAATAAACCAGAGCTTAGGCTGGGTTTACACAGAGCACCAATATGACCCCGTGGCCCATTAGGGTGAATGGGGCCTGCACCTCCCATGTGGGCAGAGGCTGAACAGGTTGCAACTGTCAGCTTTTTAGCCTGCTAGTGGGCAAGGAAGGTGACTGTGTTCCTGACAGGAACAGCAGCTGGCCGTGGAAGATGAAAACAGCTGGCAATGGAAGAGCTCAGGAGGGAGAGGGAGAAGAGGGAGGGAGGGGGTGTCCCACATTGGTACGAACGAACCAAAAGGTGCCCCTTAGGGTATGATAAACCAGAGAGCAGACCCGAGGTTTCAAGAGTATGTCTTTCATGATACCTGGGGTTGGGGCCCTGAGGGGTGTAGCCTGGCATGCCAGCACAGCTTCAACAAAGAGGGGTGAACCCTGAGAGCAGGCCAACCCAAAAGGGACACTTACCGAGAAAGAGGGAGGAGACGAGGAAGGGAAGAACAGTGAGGCCGAATTGTGATTGGTGTGAGAGCCTGTATCAGGCAGAGATGGTTCGAGGCCTTCAGAGGGTCAAATGGCAGCTCAGTGGTCCAGTCAGGGAAAAAGAAGTCTGGCCACACAAGAGGGCCATCAGAAGCCTTCCTCTCCAAGTCACGGCACCTTATGTAAGGTTCAGGAGTGACCAAGACCTTGGAGACCACTCTGAGGCAAAGACGGAAGTTTTTACTCCGGGGGGCGGGGAGACATGAGCTGCCAGGACTGACTCTCAAGAGCAGACCACTTGACTTTGAGATTACAGGTAATGAGCGATATAGAGCTCTTCAACTGGGGGACAGTGAGGAAGGGAAAGAACTCCTTTGTTCTTTACATTAGCCATAGTGTGTGAGACCAGAAGTGACCAGGTGGGAGATAAGGAGGCAGGGAACCTAGATGTAGAGCATTGTTAGGCAAGGAAGGGATGATGGCTGGATGAATCCTTGACGAATGTGGATGACCCACTTCCTTGTGTCTCTGTTGCCCTCCTGCTGTCCTTGGTGACTGCATTTTGTCCTGACCTTACAGTAGGTAGGGTGATGCACTGTGACATGGGCCAGAGAATTGAGCTGCTGTTGTAGATCCACCAATGACTCAGCTATTTGGTGTATGTCATCTATGAATTTAACAGACAGGGTATTATAAAAGTGTGCAGAGGCTCCTATCTCTCCAACTCCAGTTCCTATACCTGTTCCAGTACCCATGCCAACTGGTAAGGGGGTAACCTAGATCACCCTTTTTGTTTTATCCTGTGCTTCTACTGGTATGGTAAGTGGCTGGTCTCTAGGCACAATATCTGCCTCAGGGGTTATGTATGCCAGAGGGCAGAGTCCAGCCCATTAAGCTGGCAAACAGAAATAAGCATTTGTCCCACATACAAAGTATAACCCTACCCCAAATAGTTTTGGCTTGCACCAAGACTTGGTTTGATAACAGGGGTCTATATTGATAACATTTTGACATTTTTCCCTAGCAAGCTGTCCAATCTGGGTCCTGTGTCTTGGGCCTGTGCACACCATGGAGCTTTTACAGCCAAGTTCACATATGCTAGCTTAACTCTCTTGGTGGTCCCTGAATCCCAATCATTTCTGGTGACTGCAGCCCTGACTGGGATAGTCATGGGGTAGGGTTTATTTGGAGATAGGCAGAGCCAACAATCTTTTGCTATGTCAGGATTGGTTACATTTAGGAGTTTGGTAGCTGTTATTTATGAATTTAGTGTAGGGATCATTCCCTATAGATTGTGGGGTATAATCCTGCCCTGAGAGAAGGACATGATGGCCTTTCAGAGGCCCTAGGTTGAAAAATGGATGGCAAGTTGGCAAATTGAAAAGCATTGGACTCACTGTCCTTGGCTCTAGAGAGGGATAATTACTAGAAGTATAAAGCCTACAGGGAGAAATTCCAGGGCATTTAGAATGAGTAAGTTGTTAGCAAATAGCAGATTTCTTTAAACTTCCCACATTACTCATTCTAAAATATGGAAGTCAATTCCCTATTTTGGGAACAGACCCGCCCCAAGGTTAGTACACAGGAGGCAGTATTCCATCGCATTGGTATGTACATAGTTCTTGCATGGACACAGGAGATAAGGTAAAGTCAGGCTCTGAGACAGCACAGTTGATGTACCTGCAGGCTGTCGGGGCAAGGGCCCTGTGGCGGCTATAGCTGTAGGTTGGGGGCACGCAGTAGCTAGCTGAGACTGGGTTACAATCTGTGGGGGTCATGTTGCCTCCACCTGGGATTGCTCAGGGGCTGCTGGTAATGCCAGGAACTGTTGCACCAGAGTTAGGGGTACCTGGATACAGGTCCATGAGCCTCCAAATCAGTTCCTAGGAGCCTGCATGTAGACCGTCTTGTGCTTGGTCCCCCAGTCACTGTGCAGGCAGTATTGTATTTTCTGGAAGTTTAGCATGGCTCTAAGCAATATTCCAAGGCTGAGCCAGCTATCCTGCTCAGACTGTGGGGGTCTGGATTCCCTGGGAGAGGCCTGTGTGATGAGCATTCATGTCCACACCTTGGAAGGGGTGGTGTCCTTAATGCCTGGGGACGCTGGTTAGTGCATGAGATAAGCACTAGCTCTGGGGTTAGTGTAATCCAGGCAGGTCTAGCTACTCTAAACTCTATCCCCATGAGAGGTGCGGGTTGTTCTCCCTTTCCCTTATGGTAACAAGTAGCACATGAGGTTTTCATTTGAGAGTGTTGTCGTTTATCGTCACGGAACTCTCTGGGGGTTTTGTTTTGACCAATACATAAACTTTTTTCTAATGCTTGTCACGTTGGGGATAGGACATTGACATGGGGATGGACACCTTTCTAGTTTCCCCAGGCTCCACCGGTCAGGGAGTCTGATTTCTCTCATACCTTTCTGTGGCATTTGTACAACATCATGGGCATCTCCCAGGGCTATATGAATTGATATAACACAAACTGCTATATAAAACAGATAACCCCTCCAATCATGCTTTCTGCTGTTATGTAAAATAGGGCTATAATCTTTCCCTCAGATTCCAATTGAGTGGGGCTACTGCCCCCAGTCTTACTGAGAATACCAGTAACAATAGCATTGTCAGACCCAACTGGATGGAATGACGTCGTACCTGCTTTACTGGGGCATTCCCCCAGGCTTCAGGTGCGCATCGACCAATCGGCTCCCGGTTGTGCCACTGGCGCGGGCCGGCGTGTGGATGCTCAAGCTTCAGCTGTGCTAGACTGACCAGATTCTGGGTGTGGCCAGAGCAGAGCTGCAGATCTCTGGAGCACTCCTTAAGCCTCCACAGGGTGATCCGGAGCGGCTGGTCTGGATGTCTTGGGCCATCCAAGACGCAGTCTCCTCCACTGCTTGGGCCTTCTTTACCCAAGTGTGATGAATCCACGGGGTGATCCCTGCAACTTTAACATAAGGGCCGGTCCAAACCGGCTGGACTGGTTCCTTTTTCCAGTCTTTTACCCAAATGTATCCCCATGCTAGTGGGGGGTGTGCAGTTTCCCAGAGGGATAGGAGCCCTTTCCAGTGTTTTCTGGGTGACTTGGAATAGAGCTTCTCCCAGAGCTTGAAGATGTCTTGATATGGCTAAGTCTCCTATCTCCTGAAGGTCACCCTTCAATTTCTTCATTAGTGGAGGGGGTCTCCCAAAGATAATTTCAAATGGAGAGTACCTAGTGGACCTGGGAGTGCACCTGGTCCTGAGGAGTGCTATCGACAGTAAGTCCACTGTGGTGGTTTGAATAGAATAGATGGCCCCCAATATATTTAGTTGTTTATTTGCTTGTAGTTTGCATCTTTAGCCACCTGGCTGGAGGCAGTCACTGGGTGGATCTTAAAGTGTGGTGGTGGGTTTCAGATTCCAATGTATAGATATGCAAAGTGTGCCTAGCTGGAGTTCCTGAAGTGTGCTCCGGCTTTTGACCTTTAGGCTTTTTTTTCTCTCTCTCTCTGCTTGGGCCTGTGAAAGCAGGCCAGTTTCTTCTGCTTCTCTGGAACTTCCCCTGGATCTGTAAGCTTCAATAAATCCCTTCCTCCATAACTGTGCCTGGTCTGGAAGTTCATCTCAGCGAACCTGAATCTGTCTGCTACAGAACTTGGTACCGAGGAGTGAGGTGAGATGAACCTTACTATGTGGATGTTGATCTTATGGAACCTTTGTTTTGGAGGAACAGGCATGGACTTGGTGCTTGCAACTCAAGATGTCGTCTGGAGTGGTAAGCCAAGTTTTATGCACTATTCTGATGAGAGTCTGAGAATGCTAAGTGCAGACAGCATTGAACTTCAAGGCTTGGCTTATGAGCTTTCTAAGGGGAAGGAAAGACTGAAGAGGACTTTGTTAGAACTGGGCTACTGGCAAAAGGGCTGGCTGCGTCCTGCTGCCCAGGCCCAGAGTGTTTGATCAAGGTTAAATTTGTAATGGACCGATGTGCTTGGCTAGAGATATTGGACTGAAAGATTTAAGATTTTTAAACTGGAAAACCTCAAGCAAGTTAAAATTACAGACACTGAGACTGTTTTTAGGTTACTGAACCTGCTATTGTCAAACACATTAGCAATCTTAAGGAAGATGTTCCAACTGCTTTACATTAAAACAATGGAAAGGATGCCTGAGGAAAGACTATCATAGAAATGCAAACACTTTTGGAAAGAGTTGACCGGAGAAGGAACCTGCTTTTCAAGGCTATGATTTGTTTCGTCCCTGAATTAAGAATATGGCTGTGTCCTGCATACCTGGTATTGGTTTCAGAAGCATGAAAAATGCATGGAGTGGCCGTGAATTGCACATGCTTCCAGGAGCCGCTGCTGAGATGCAGCATGAGGTAGGGCCTGATGCCCTGATAGGCTGAAAGAGCCTTTGGAAAATGTGAAGAGTGGTCATGAATTGCACATGGTTCCAGGAGCTGCTGCTGAGATGTGGCATGAGGCAGGGCATGATGCCCTGATAGGCTGAAAGAGCCTTTGGAAGATGGACCATGGTTTGCATGAAGACCTGAAAATGTTTTGTATATACCAGGACTGTGCAAGGGCTACCATATAGCACACTGTTGGCCTGGGATGGAAGTGTTCCCCAGGTACCCTGCCCAGCTGGAGGGGCCGAATTGAAAAGTCTGGAGACTGTTATTCTCTGGGTATATTGAACTTGAACTGCAAAAGTTTGGTGTGTGTTTGATGGTGGTTGAGTTTGCATTGTTTTAGTCTCTCCTTGCTGTGCCTTATACCAGTTGAAAATGTTTACTCTGTGCCTTTATATGTTAGAAGTGTTTAACTTGTTTGATTTTACAGGTCTTCATATCTTTAATTGGTCAAGACTGTGGGGACCTTTGAAATTGAACTGAGTACAATTTACAATGTGTGATGGTTATAAATCTATTGGGGGCCAGGGGCGGAATGTGGTGGTTTGAATAGAATAGATGGCCCCCAATATATTTAGTTGTTTATTTGCTTGTAGTTTGCATCTTTAGCCACCTGGCTGGAGGCAGTCACTGGGTGGATCTTAAAGTGTGGTGGTGGGTTTCAGATTCCAATGTATAGATATGCAAAGTGTGCCTAGCTGGAGTTCCTGAAGTGTGCTCCGGCTTTTGACCTTTAGGCTTTTTTTTCTCTCTCTCTCTGCTTGGGCCTGTGAAAGCAGGCCAGTTTCTTCTGCTTCTCTGGAACTTCCCCTGGATCTGTAAGCTTCAATAAATCCCTTCCTCCATAACTGTGCCTGGTCTGGAAGTTCATCTCAGCGAACCTGAATCTGTCTGCTACATCCACCCATGGCAATTGGGTTTGATGGGAAAATTAGTCTTAAGAGTCCAATTTGCTCTCTCTACTTTTCCTGGGCTCTGTGGCCCTGTATGCTCCATGGAGCTTCCATTTGATTCCCGGGACTTTTGTCAGTGTCTGGATTATTTCAGCCACAAAGGCAGGTTTGTTGTGTGATAAAGGCGGCAGCCCATATCTCGGAATAATTTCTTTCAGCAAAACCTTAGCTACTGCCAGGCATGGTGGCACACGCCTTTAATTCCAGCACTGGGAAGCAGAGGTAGGAGGACTGCCATGAGTTTGAGGCCACCCTGAGACTACATAGTTAATTCCAGGTCAGCCTGGGCCAGAGTATTGTATATATGTAAGTATAAGAATAGATTAATGGGGGTGAAAAGGCCAAAGTGATGTCAGGGGAAGAGTTTGAGTAAAGGAAAGGTAGAGGGAGGTCTAATGAAAATCTAAGAGGATATAAATAAATCATATCGAAACCTACGTTTTTTGGACAATGAAACACTCAGGAGCCATAGAATGTTACCAGAAAATTTTCAATGCCAGGGATAGGACACCTTCCAGTGAGTTGTTGCCCAGGGAGGTCCCTGATGCCCCCAAAACATTACAGGCATTGCCGAATCCCTTGGTTTCCCACCAGGAATAGATGGTAAGACCTACTGCTGAAGACTCCTCATACTTGGCCTATAAGGCCACTGAGAAATCCTTCTGGAACCGAGCTGATAACCTCCTCCATGTAGACCAGCTGACAGAAAGCTGAAAGAAGCCATTCTGCATGCAGTTCAATGGGAGAGAGAGAAATCACCAGTGAAAATACTCAACAGTGGACACTGAAAGCCTTATAGTTTGCCAGCCAGGCTAAATGAGCCAATGGGTACAATAATGGCACATCTGTGATGGTGGAAACCAACTGCCCTCTAATTGGACTTGAGGCCCACTCCATGGGAGGGAATACATCCCTGATACTGAAAACCTACAACAAGGGTAGTCATGAGCCCTAGGGTGTAACGGCTGCTGGAGTCTGGCTAAATGTATATACTATGCTCATCAAACTGCCCAGTAAGCACTTCTCTTAATGTTCATACCCATATATTAACACTACTCTCACTTTTGGTAAAGAACCTTCTCTTTTCAGATGGCAGTGACCTTGGGATGACTCAGAAGGCATCATGGTGCTGGGAAGAAGTGACAGAGGAGTGCTCAGCACTGCAATATCTCTATCATACATTGTAAGGCTCAGGGTCCATTGCGGAAGAGGTGGCAGAAAGAATGTAAGAGCCAAAGGAAGCGTAGGACTCCTTACAACGTGCTCCTCCAGGCACAAAATGGCCTGGATATCCATGACCTCACAGTGCCTGCCACTACCTACACAAGACCATCATAATAGGGGGAAAAGATCAAGACATCAAAATAAAAGAGAGACCGATTGAGAGGGGGAAGGGATATGATGAAGAATGGAGTTTCAAAGGGGAAAGTCGGGGGAGGGAGGGCATTACCATGGGATATTGTTTACAATAATAGCAGTTGTTAATAAAAAATAAATTAATTAAAAATAAATGAATAAATAAAAACCGTAGCTATTTCCCTAGCTCATTCTGTGCATGTTGGGAAAGCTTCTATCCACTCTGAGTATGTGCATATTAGCACAATCAAATGCCGGTATCTCCTGCAAGGTTTGACTTCTGTTAAATCTACTTCCAGGTCCTCAAAGGTTGAAGTTCCAGTCATTTGCACCCCAGGATCTGTGTGAAGCCCTTGACTGGCATTATTTTTGGCACAAGCCACACATCTGGTGCTGATCTGTGTGCACAGAGTGGGGAGCCTAGGGATGAAGTAATATGGTTTCAACAGATTTTGTAACACTGTTTTTCTCAGATGTGTCAGTTCATCATACTGTCTCACTAGCTGTGTTGCTATTGCTGTAAGAATAAACAGCCTCTTACCTGGGAGCTTCCACCAGCCATTCTTTTCTCTTATTCCCTCCTCCTCCTCTAATGCCCATTGACTTTCCTCCTTTGTATGTAGAGGTAAGGGAGGCAGTTCCAGGGCTATAAGGATTTTGTAAATGGGCTCTGGATTAGCCATCAAGTTTGGCCGCTTGGCAGCTTTTTTAGCAGTTTGGTCAGCCAGGCTATTACGCTTGCTGATCTGGTCTGCCCCTTTTTGGTGACTTTACAATGTATTACTGACATTTGGGCTGGCCTCCACACTGCCTCCAATAGTTGAGGGATTCCCTCTTTGTTTTTAATTTCTTTTCCCCCAGCAGTCAAAAGTCCCCTTTCCTTGTATATAGCCCCATGCCCATGCAATGTAACAAAAGCAGATTTTGGGTCAGTGTATATGTTGACTCGCTTTGCTTCCACCAACTTTAATGCTTGGATGAGGGCCCAGAGCTCAGCTTATTGGGTTGACCAGCCCTGCAAAAGGGCTCCAGCCCTCTATACCGCATCTGTTGTAGCTATTGCATAACCCACCTTTCCTTGCCCCTCCTGGACATAGCTGCTTCCATTTGTGAACAGTTCAGCTCTGGATTTTAGAGTGGGGTATCAGATAAATCTGGTCTGCTGGAGTAGACTTCTTCCATTACTTCCTCACAGTCACAGTCTGGTCTGGTCTAGCAATCTCAGTGGGTAGAAAAATAGCTGGATTTATAGTCCTTATTGTCTCAAGTTGGACCCACAGGTTTTCAAAGAGCAGTCCTTGGTAGTGGGTCATCCTGGTGCTAGTCAGCCACACATGCCCTTGGCTGTTCATCAAAACTGTGACAGCATGAGGGACCTTCACATTTAGATTCTGTCCCAGTGTAAGCTTGTCAGCTTCCCTGACCAGAGTCACAGTAGCTGCTAAAGCTCGGAGGCAAGGTGGCCATCCTGAGGCTACCAGATATAGTTTCTTTAACAAGTAAGCAACTGGATGTTTCCAAGGTCCAATCCTTTGGGTGAGAAGTCCAGTGCCCTGTGATTCCTCTCACACACTTAAAGTTCAAAGTCCGTGGTCACATCTGGCAAGCCCAATGCTGGGGCCCTAGTTAACAGTCCCTTTATTTCCTTAAAAGGCCTTTCTTGTTCCAGTCCCCAGTCCAGAGCACCCTTGTTTGGCCCAGCTATTGCCTCTTACACTGACCGAGCACTTGCATAGCCTGGGATCCAGATGCAGCAGAAACCGGCTACTCTGAGGAATTCTTGCAGCTCTTTCTTAGTTCTTGGTTGGGGAGAAATTGAGCAGATTGTTTCTTTTCTTTCAGTGTCCTAGGTACTTTACCTCCTGTAAGCATATTTGGGGCTTTTCCCATGACATCTTGTACCCAGGGTTTGAGAGAAGTGCTAAGAGGGTTTGGTTTCTTCCCAGCAGTCCTCTTGAGCAGGGCTAGCCAGCAGCAAATCATCTATATACTGGAGCAGGGTGCAATTCAAAGCCTGTCCTGGAAATGCAGTGAGGTCTGCAGCTAGCTCTTCCTTGAACAAGGTGGGTGAAGTTGGGAACCCTGCAGTAGCCTGGTCCAGGTCAGCGGAGTTCCTCTCCCTGTAATTGGATCTTCACATTCAAAGGCAAATAGAGGCTGGCTTATGGGTGCTAACCAGAAGCAGAAGATGGCATCTTTAATATCCAAACACATAAACCAACTAGCATGGGCAGGTAATAGGTTCAGAAGGGTGTATGGGTTGGGGACTACAGGGTTAGTAGTTATAACTGCCCTATTGTCCACTCAGAGATCCTGGACTGGCCAGTAGTCATCCCCTCCAGGTTTCTTTACCAGTGATAGTGGTGTGTTTGATGGGGATTTACATTCAGTCAGGACCTCAGCATCACACAGATGCTAGATGTGATTTCCTGTCCCCAGATGAGCTGAGACAATAGTCTCAGTCTGACTGGCTTGGCTCCTGGTTTCAAGTCCACCACAATAGGTTCATGGTTCCTACCAGTCCTTGAACCCCTTCTCTGGCCCACACATCAGAAAATTCCTCTAGGAACCTGGCAGGGTTGGTTTGGACTTCATGTGTAGTATAAAGGCACCGTTCATCTTCCTTCACTACGGTTACAGCCATCGTCAAGCCTGGTCTACTGTTCAGAGATAGGATGGCTGGCCTGTCCAGTGAGAAGCTGATCTGAGCCCCGAGTTTAGTTAATATGTCTCTCCCCTGGATGGGAAGAGGGCACTCCGGAGAATACAGGCATTCACACAGTGGCCTCCTAACTGGCAAGTTCAAGTTCTGCAGATGGGCCGCTTAATTCGAATTCCAGTTGTCCCAGTGATTGTGGTTGTTAGGTCTGTTAGGGGCGCCACTGGCACTGTCACCACTGAAAGTTCAGGGCCACTATCTACCGAAAAGGTTATTGGATGGCACCCTAGGTTCATTGTGACCATTGGCTTCCCCCCCAGGGCCCAAGATCAGGGAGCTGGGTCTGTCCTATTCCTGGTCACTGCCTACAAGTCCAAACACCTGGAAGTTAGGTTTCTGGTAACAGCTCCTGGTTTGAAGGTGGGTGTCTGTTTATGGTCCCTTCCTCATTTTCTCCCATTGGGGACATTTGTTTTTCCAGTGGCCTGTCTTCCTACAGTAAGCACACTGGTCCTGTTTAAGCATCAGCCTCTTTCTGTTTCCCTGTTTCTATGGAAGCCTATTTACTTGTGTTGGATCTTGTCTAGCTATGGCTGCTTCCATATCTTGTCATTTCTTTTCTTCTGCTTTTTTCTCAGCTTCTTTCTCACCGTTTACAAAAACCTTATTTGCCACCTCTGTTAGTTGTGTAATTGTCATTGCAGCAAATCCATGCAATTTTTCTAGCTTGCATCGTGTATCAGGTTGAGCCTGCATGATGAACGCAGTGACAATCATTCACTGGCTTTTAGGGCTTCTGGACTGAAGGGTGTGTATACCCAGAAGTTTCATGTAATCTCTGATAGGAAATACACATGTGGTAGACTCACATATCAGAGGAAACTCATACATGTAATTAAAGTGAGAATTAACCTAAAGCATAAAACAGAGGCAAGCAGAAAATTACCCAGGCCAAGAAACAGTGCTCTGCTCTCCCCCACTCCAACCAGCATGGGTGTGGGTGGGTGGAGAGCCAGACTTACCTGTATCCAGGCAAAGATCACAGTGCAGAGAGAGTGGGCAGAGACATCAAAGAAAGCTGGAAACAGCATGAACAAGCCTTTATAGTTGATTGGCTATATATTCGTTCATCAGATTCAGGTATGTAAGGGGAAGACATTTGCAGATTCAAAGGGCAGTCCACCTAGGTAGTGTCTTAAACTGCGGAGGCAACATGGGGCACCACAACTGTTCTGGATAAATCTGAATCAGACCCAGTTCCATTCCTGCCAAGGTGGGGTACCATCTTCTGGGTCTCCTTTGGGCTCCTGTCCCTAACCAAAACTGCCTCAGAGCTAGTTTTCTCCTGAGTCTCCTTCAGTCTGTTAGCCAAAGAAAAGGGCATGAGTATCTTTTTAGACTATCTTCCTTCCTGCCATCACAGCTAGTCCTGACATCTCTGCTACAGGAAAGTAACAAGTGGGTAAATCTTAAAGCTTCTTCCACTTTTCCAAATGGACTTAATGCCTGTGGAAGTATGAGTTGAAGTCATTAATTAACCTGAAGGAAAATTCACATTTGGCTCATCCTGAGAACCTATCCTCTGAATATTTTATTGAATTAAGGTTACAATTTTAAAGATGAGCCTGAATAAAAACTCTTTTTTCAAAATCTTTTCCATTTGTCCCTATAAAATCATCACCAATCCAAGACTACTCTATCCAAAATAGTTCTGTCTATAGCATGGTATTGATCTGCATATTCTGAAAACTGCATTTCCCAGCAGAATAGAAATTGTGTATGTGAAAAAGAAATGGGGAGGAAGCAAGAAAGTCATTAGACCCAATGTAAGTCTGACCTCACCTAATGGAGAAAGGGAAGGAGAGAGGATTAAATAAAAGCCTCCATATCACCACAGGGCACCTACAGCAAGTCCCTAGAGAGTCCTTGAATGAAGCAGCCAAATGGGGGATTCAGTTTCTCCCAGGATCACATATGTTTCAGCACTCCACAGAACTTAATCATGACTACCAGCAGCCCCAGGGTGGGGTGGCCTCCAGCAAACAGTGATGGCTTCCATTGGTGGCAGCTAGCCTCATTAGTAGGCCACTTCCATTGAAAGGAATTCTGAGAGAGCTTTGAAGCTCTGCAGTCTGAAACCACCAGTGTGTCCTGGAAGATGGTGTGTGATGTAGGCATATATACACACACACTTCATGGAGGCCTGGGGATTTAACACTGAAATATTCTAACTAAATCCCCACCCCAGAAACTGCCACAGTCCTTCAAATTACCTTCCTTTTGAAGCAGCAGAGAATTAAATGCACACATTTACATAAGTTAATGAGACTTAAAAGGATGGACTCAAGGACTAGATCAATGTGTCTTCATACTGACATAGTAATTGTTCATGCTTTCACTTTCTGAGTATCACTGGCATTGTAGTACAAACAGGGTAGTGAGGTTAAAAAGAAATGGCTGCGACCCACACTTGTCATAACTAATAGATACTATAAAGAGTACCAACTCTTTCCAATGAGAGATAAATTGTACTTGTGGATCCTCCAGAAATTCCATGTTATTTTTCTCATGCAGTTCTATGGATTCAGTATAATCTCAATCAATTTCCCAGAAGGCTTACTTATAAATATAGATAAACTGATGTTATAATTTATATTTCCTTTGCCTAAGAGGATTTAAAGGCCCCAAAACAGGTTCTCATGAAACAAAAAGGAAAATCAGAGAACTTGCACCACATGACTTCCACATTACTCCAAAGCTCCAGGGAAGAGCACACTGGTGCAAGCAAGGACAGACAAGCAAGTCACTGAGGTTTGCATGTGGTTGTCCAGTTAGTCTGTCCTTTTCTGAAAGAGAATCTTTTCTCCTTGGAACTGCTTCTTTAACCTTTGTCACAAATCTTGCCTCAACTGTGTTCTTGCTCTATTCCATTGTCATTATTTTACTTCCTTTGTTATTAATTACATGTTTTAGAAATAAAAGCTAGGTCAAGTTCATTTATAAGTCAGGAGTATTGTTTAGGTTATTATTACCTATACTTGCATCTGCCTACTTGCCTCTGTTACTAAGAGTCTTTCTTGTTTAAAGGAGGTAGAGTTTCATGCTGTGGCCCAGGCTGGCCAAAAATTCCCTATGTAACCCAGGCTGGTCTCCAGAGTGCTGGGATTATAGCATGAGCTAGCATACCTGGCTGACTCAAGAAAGAATAGTGATGTCTCCATTCATATTTGTGGTTTCGCCTATTTTCTTTGTATTGTAAGAATTTTTGTTCCAAGTGTTTTGAAGCTCTCTCATTCAATGAATCCAAATTTATGATTTCTATAAATTCCTGGGGAATTAACCTTCTTCTCCTTGTACAGCTAATCATAATTGTCAGCTTAAATGGATCAGGAATCAAGGAAGAGACCTGCCTCTGGGCATGTATGAGAGGGTATTTCCTGGGAGGTTTAACTGAGGTGGGGAAGGTCCTCTCCAAGACTGAGTGACACTTTCTAGCAGCAGCAGCCCACACATAAAGAGATCTGAGGGAAAAGCAGTGTTTTCCCTGACCACCTTTGTGTTTCTTGCTGGTAAATTCATCTATCTGGTTGCTACCATCCATCACTGACATTGGAACCTGGGTTCTTCAGCCTTCCAATATGGACTGAAGACCAATGATTTTCTAGGAATTCTCCAGGTCTTCAGTGCTACATTGGGACTACTGAGGAAACCAGCCTTGTGGACTGGACAACTACTGGGTTCTCAGCCTATCTAGCATGCTGACAGCCATTGTTGGACTACCAGACCTGTATCAGGTAAACCAATCTAACTTTCACCTTCATAATATATATTCATTCTTTTGGTTCTGTTCCTTTAAATTATACTGACTAATATACTTCTTAATAATGTCCATCTTTATAAATGTATTTTTCGTTCTGAGGTCTACTTGATCTCATATTAGTATAACTATTTCAGCATTGTATTGATTAATGTCTGTGCCACATATATTTTCAACCTTTTCTCCACTCCTTTACATTTGAATTGATTCTTATAGACAGTGAAAATTTCAGCCTTGTTTCTTTTTTTTATTGAGGTAGGGTTTCACTCTAGCCTAGGTTGACTTGAAACTCACTCTGTATCCCCAGGCTGGCTTCTAACTCATGGCAATGTAAACATCTTTACCCCCCCCCCCTCATTTTAAAAACGATTTTCTTTATGTGTACAATTTGGGGTTGATAGTTGCTTGTTTTCTTTAAGCATGTTCAAGAGGTCTCAAAGTCACACAATTTCTTTTTTATTTTTTAACCATTTTTTTCTTTATTAGTCATGTACATACTCCATGTGTAAATAGCACATGTTGGAAACATCCTTACCCTCATCCCTATCCCCCCCTCCGGAGGGACCCTCCTCACTGGGGATGCCAGTTATCCCCTTGGGGATTGTGGGTCAGGCATTGTGGGAGTAGCCATCAGTTTCAGAGAAGAGACACTGTCTCTATGCATAATGTCCGAACTTGTGGATCTAACAATCTTTCCACCACCACTTCTGTGGATTTCTTTGAGCCATGTTGGGTTCGTTTTAGGTCTACTTCAGTGATAAGGTCTTGGGAGCCTCTGTGTCTCTGGATCTCTGCTTTGGTAGGACTTGAGTGTTCTCTGTGTCTATCTGCTTTACCCTTGTGCTGATACCAGGTCCACCAAGAAAGCAGCACTCTTGCTCATTTCCCCAATTACTCTATTGTTTCAGCTGGGGCCTTGGATAGGTGCAATGGGCTGATTCTCTCCTCAGGTTCTGTGTCCATCTGACAAAGAGAAGCAGATTCTCTAACAGAGAGTGAAGTCAGCACCTGATAACTGCAATAACCATTATTAGTTTAGAGAGAATTTAATAGGTGTAGGTCCTCTTGTAGCCTAAGATTGGTGGGAGCTTCATATTGGAGAGCAAACTCATTTTGGTTATCATTCTGAGCTGTTTTTCAGTTCCAGCTATGGATGCCATTCCACTGAGTGGATCCGCTAGTCAATCCAAGAGCAGTTGATTACCCACAATGGCTCTGTGCCACTATTAAACTTGGGTGAACATCACATCAGGTTGTTTGCTGCTGAGTAGCTTAGACCACAAGTTGCTTGGACAGATGTTAGCCATTATCCCCCAGTAGCTCATGTAGCACCCTCTGGCATTAAACAAGCTAACTGTCTGGGGACTGAGTCTCTTACAGATTCCAGCCAGGTCTCTCCATATTCTGTACCATCAGCATTTGGTATCTTTGGCAGTAGGGTCTTACCATTAACCTTTGCTGCTTAATCAAGCGGTCTGACAGAAGTCCATCTTCTTTTGGGAAACCTTGTAAGTCTCTCTGATCAACAGCTCACTGTGGATGTTAATCCCATCATGGTGCTGGGACTTACAGGCCAGCACCAAGGAAAAAGAGGGAAGAAACAGATAGGGAATATAAAAGAAAAAGAGAAGAGAGAAGAGAGAGAGAGAGAGAGAGAGAGAGAGAGAGAGAGAGAGAGAGAAACAGGGGAAATTTAAGGTTAGTCTTCATCATACCCTCTCCAGGGCCCTATGATTCAGGTGTTCCCTCTAAGGACCTGATGAAGGTTCAACCTTTCAGTCTGTCTTTCAGGAAATAGTTCCATCTGGGTCCAGTTTTGTGTCCCCCCCCCCACACTACCACCCTTACCCTCCCCTTCAGACCCACCCTCCCTACTGTCAGGTCCTTGAGATACCTATTAGGTATGTCAGCATTTCGTGCAGATCCAGGTTAGGAGCCACAGATGAGTGAGACCATGTGACGATCATCTTTCTGTGATTGGATGAGTTCACTGAGAATGATCTGTTCCAAGTTCGACTATTTTTCTTCAAACTACATTGTGTCACTTTTTCTTCTTACTGCTGTGTAGAATTCTATTGTGTAGATATACAAAATCTTGGTTATCTATATATAAAATCTTGGTTATCTATTCATCTAATGGTGGACATTTGGGTTGATTCCAGTTCTTAGCTATTATGAATTGAGTAGCTATAAACATGGTTGAGCAAATCTCTCTGAGACATGGAGCTTTTAGGGTAGAAGCCCAGCAAGGGAATAACTTGGTCTGTTGGCAACTCTATAGTCAACCATTTTAGGAGCCTCCGATTTGATTTCCATAGTGGTTGTGCCATCTTACATTCCCAACAACAGTGAATGAGGTTTCCTATTTCTTCGCATCCTTGCCAACATTTGTTTTCATTTGATTTTTAAATGTGTGCTATCTTTACTGGGATAAGGTAGAATCTCATAGTTGTTTTAATTTGCATTTCCCTGATGGTTAGGGATATTGAACATTTTCTTAAGTGTGTGTTTGCCATTTGTATTTCTTCCTCTGAGAACTCCCTGTTCAGTTTACTCACTTTGTGAGTGGGTTGTTTGAATTTTTATTGTTTAGGTTTTTGAGTTCTTTGTAGATTCCAGAAATTAGGCTCTGTCAGTTGTATAGTCAGCAAAATTTTTCTCCCATTCTGTGAGTAGTCTATTGGCTCTAGTTATTGTATGTTTGTCTGGGAAAAAAACATTTCAGCTTCATGAAATCCCAATGGATAGGTGATTGTGTAAGTTCTGAGCTACTAAGGTTTTGTTCAGGAAGTCTTTTCCCACTCCAATATAATGGAAAGTTCTTTCTATATTTTCTTCCAGTAGTCACAGCTTCTGGTCTTATATTGAGGTCTTCGATCCATTTGGATTTGATTTTTGTGCATAGTGAGATGTGTGGATCTAGTTTCATTTTTCTGCATACAGTTATCCAGTTTGTCCAGCTCCATCTGTTGAAGATGCTGTCTTTTTTCCAGTCTATATTGTTAAGGACTTTGTTGAATATCAAATAGCTGTAGTTACTTGAACCAAAGTTCAGAACGTCTATTCTGTTGCACTGGTCTATAATCCTCTGTTTATACCAGTACCATGTTGTTATTGTTACTAAGGCTTTGTAATATAGTTTGATATCAGGCATTGCAATACTTCCAGAGGTGTTTCTTTTTCTGAGGATGTGCTTGGATATCCAAGGCCTTCTGCCATTCCATATGAATTGTGAGATCATTTTTTTCTATCTCTGTGAAGAAAGATGTTGGGATTTTTATTGGTATTGCATTAAATCTACATATTGCTTTTGGTAAGATTGCCATTTTCACAATGTTAATTCTGCCTATGCAGCAGCATAGGAGTTCTTTCCATTTACTCAAGTCCTCCTCAATTTCTTTCTTGACTGTTTGCACATTTTTATTATATAAGCCTTTCATATCCTTGGTTAATGTTATCCCAAGGGATTTTATTTTATTTCATTGTTGCTATTAAAAATGGGACAATTTTGCTAATTTCTTCCTCTGTATATTTGTCTTTTGCATGTAGAAAGGGTACTGATTTTTGTGCAATGATTTTGTATCTTGCTAATTTGCTGAAAGAATTAAACACCTATAAGAGTTTTGAGATGGAGGTTCTTGGGCCACTTATGTATACAATCCTGTCATCTTTGAATAGGGCTAACTTAACTTCTTCCCTTCCAATTTCTATCCATTTTATTTCTTTCTCCTGTCTTATTGCTTGAGATAGGACTTCTAGTACTATGTTGGAAGAGCAGAGGTGAGAATGGACACCTCTGTCTTGTTCCTGATCTCAATGGGAATTCCTTTGGTCTTTCCCCATTAAGTATTATTTAGGCTTGAGGTGCTTTATATATAACCTTTTTTATGTTGAGATATAAACCATCCATGCCTATATGCTCCAATGTTTTGATCATGAAGTAATGTTGCATTTTGTTGAAGGCCTTTTTGCATCTATTGAAGTTATCATGTGGTTTTTGTGTTTAAGCTTATTTATGTGGTATATTACATTGACAGATTTACCTATGTTGAACCAAACCTGCATTCTTGGGATAAAGCCTACTTGATCAAGGTGGATAATGCTTTTGATGCATTGTTGAATTCAGTTTGTGAGGATTTTTGTTCAGGATCTTTGCGTTTAAGTTCATCAGGGAAATAGGCCTATAGTTTTCTTTTCTTGTGGCATCTCTGCCTGGCTTTGGTATTGGGGTGATACTAGCTTCATAAAAGGAGCTAGGGAGCTTTCCCGGTTCACCAAATATGTGACACAGTTTGATAAAATTTCATTGCAGTTCTTCTATGAAGGTTTGATAGAATTTAGCTGAGAAGCCATCTGATCCTGGATTCTTCTTTTGGGGGAGGATTTTTATTATCTTTTCAATCATGACGGGTGTGATAGGTTTGGTTAGGAGATTAATCTACTCTGAGTTTAGCTTTGGTAAGTGGTATGCATCCAGGAAATCATCCATTTTCTCCATATTATCCAATTTTGTGGAGGAGAGGTTTTTGAAATAAGTCCTGATGATTCTTCCAATTTCACTTATGTCTGCTTTGATCTCTCCTTTCTTATGTCTAATTTTGTTAATTTGAATCATTTCTTTTTTCCCTTTATCAAATTGGCTAGGGGTTTATCAATTCTGTTTATTTTTTAAAGAACCAGCCCTTTGTTTCATCAGTTTTCTTAGTTGTTTTTTTGGTTTTTTGTTGTTGTTGTTGTTTTCTTTCTTCTTTCTTTCTTTCTTCTTTCTTTCTTTCTTCTTTCTTTCTTTAGTTTCCAGTTCATTGATTTCTGCTCTTATCTTGATTATTTCTTTCCATCTGGAGCTTTTTGGGTTGGATTCTTCTTGTTTCTCCAATGCCTTTAGATGGATGGTTAGGTTATTGATTTGGGAGCTCTCCATCTTTGTTATGAAGGCATTTAGGGCTATGAATTTTCCCCTAAGGGTTGCTTTCATTGTGTCCCATAAGTTTTGAGTTCTCAATGTCATTCAATTCTAGAAATTTTGCAATTTCACTTTTTCTTTCATCCACTACCCATTTATTGTTTAATAGTGTGTTGTTCAGTTTCCAGGAGCTGGTGGGATTCCTGGCACATCTTTTGTTCTTAGCAATACAGCATTTTGTTGTTAGCAATACAGCATTGTGATCTGATATCATGCAGGGAATTATGTCAATCTTCCTAAATATATGGAGGCAGGCTTTGTGACCCAGTATATGATCTTTTAGAGACGGTTCCATGGACTGCTGAGAAGAATGTATATTCTGTTGATTTGTGGTAGAATGTTCTGTAGATGTCTTTTAGGTCTAATTGATCTATTGTGTTGTTGGACTGTCTTATTTCCCTGTTAATTTTATGTTTGGTTGATCTATCTATTGCTGATAGTGGAGTATTGAAGTCCCTAACTATGGTGGTGTTGGTGTTTGTTTCTGTGTTGTTGTCAAGTAGTTTTTCTTTTATGAATTGTGGTGCACCTCTGTTTGATGCACAAAGATTGATGATTTTGATATCCTCTAGTTGGATCATTCCCTTCATGAGTAAGAAGTGGCCTTCTTTGTCTTTTTTGATTAATTTTGTTTGAAGTCTATTTTATCTGAAATTATTATAGCAACATCTGCTTGTTTCTTATTTCCATTTGCTTGGAACATCATTTTCTACCCTTTCATCCAGAGGAGGTACCTGTCTTTAGTGGTGAGGTGGGTTTCTTGAAGACAGCAGATTGAAGGGTCTAATTTTCTGATCCACCCTGTTAGCTTATGTCTCTTGATGGGTGAATTAAGGCAATTAATGTTTAGGGTAATAGCTGTGACGTTAGATTTAATCCCTGCCATATTGTGGTGGTTTATGTGGTTTGGTATTTTCTTGGACTTTTTAATTTTTGTGCCTTCTCTGAGTTTGGTTATTGTGATCTGTTTTGTTTATTAAGAATTGGGGGCTGGAGAGATGGCTTAGCGGTTAAGCACTTGCCTGTGAAGCCTAAGGACCCCGGTTCGAGGCTTGACTCCCCAGGACCCAGATGCACAAGGGGGCGCACGCGTCTGGAGTTCGTTTGCAGTGGCTGGAGGCCCTGGCGCGCCCATTCCCTCTCCCTCTCTCTATCTGCCTCTTTCTCTCTGTCTGTCGCTCTCAAATAAATAAATAAAAATAACAAAAAAAATTTTAAAAAAAAAAAAGAATTGGACTAAGCTTGGTCAAATGGGCCTGGAGGTGATATGTGCTATAGAGCCTTAGAAGGTATTTCCTCAACCAGACCCATAAAAAGGCAAGTTAAAGTTTCTCCTCATTTCTAGCCATCCTGGTCATGTCTGGATGCTATAATGTCTGTTGCCAGCTCTTACCCTGTTAAAACAATGTTGGGGTGTAGTATTAGGATGAAACCTAGGCAGATGATGACACAGTGACAAGACAGAGACACCTGGAACCTAACAAAATCAGGGAGCCATGTCAGGGCTTTGCTCTTTCTCAGGATTTCCAGGGATTTTGACATTCATTGTCTCTTGCTTTAGGTCCATTGATTTGAGATTATTTGCATACAAAATTTTCATATCTGATCTCTCCTAGCTGTCCTGTGGGTTCCATCTTCCCTTCCAACATGCCCATATCGCTGATAACAGTGAGACAAATACTCCCTGTTGGGGAGCCAACACCACTGATCAAGCCAGCACCAGCTCCAGGAGGGCCAACAGCACCTAAGCCAGGAGAATTTCTGGCTTTGTTTTTCTAGCCTGGGCAACAAGCCCAGCAGAGCAGTGCAACATCAAGCTAATGAGATTCGGTAACCTGAGAGTTCTCAAGTCAGCCCCTGTCTTTTGTGGACTTGAAATATTTCTACCTGAGAGGCCAACTTGAATAATTTAAAGATATTTAGAGGATAGCAATTTAGTAACCTACAAAGTACTAACATAATTCTTCAGTCAGTTCTATAGATCAAAGCAATATACAAAGGAGGAGAAAATAGAAGTGTGAGGTACTGCCTTTCCAAGGAAGAACTAATAACCCAACAAGGAAGGCAGATGAAGGAGCAGCTCCAGTTTCAAGCAGAAAGCACTTCATGCTGTAATACTAGTGTAAGGCTAGCATTGTGAAAGGCCAGTGGATGACTGAATGCAGCAGAGAAGTGGGGAGGATTTTGCAGAGTATTTTGGTGAGCCAGCAAGAGGTAACCAGGACAAGTGAGAGTGTAGTTTCAGCATCCAGCAGGCTCCACATGACCTAGCAGCTCAGCATGGAGGAGACCACATCTGTGTAGAGTGGAAAACGTGGACAGAAAGTAGAAAAGCCTCATTCCAAGGAGCCTCGAGGCCTTGAAGCCCACAGGCAACACTTTAGGTTTCTATTAGTAGGCAACACTGAGGCACTTTGAGCCTGGAACTCTGTGATCTGTTCCTTCCTTTTCTGGGAGAAGGGGAAAGCTATAAAACATTTTCACAGGATTAATGAAGCTGAGACTATATTTAAGGTTTCAGTAATGGATAATCCATTGAGATTTGAAAAGAAAAAAAGAAAAGGAATAATATTTGTTTGAATAAAAAAGCTATTAGAGATAGGTGTGCCTATAATCCTGGCACTTGAAGGCTGAAGCAGGAGAACAGAATTTGAGGCCAGGCTAAGCTACATAGTGATATCCTGTTCCATAAAAAGAAGTAAGAGGTATGATGGGGTGGCTCTCTCCTTAGGATCTACATCTATCTGAAAAAGAGAAGCAGATTCTCCAACGGAGAGTAAGTTAGCACCAGGACAAATGAGATAACCCTTACTTTTTTTATAGAGAATTTAATAGGTGTAGGCCCTCCAAAGGGCCCCAGCTGAAACTAAGCAAAATTGGCAAAACAAGCAAGGGTGCTGTTTTCCTGATGAACAGATACCAAACAAGGGGGAAGGAGATCAACAAAGAGAAAAATCAACTCCTACCACATCAGAGAGCCAGAGCCTCAGAGGCCCCCAACACCTCATCACTGAGCAGACCAAAAATGAACCCAACATGGCTCAGGGAAATTTTGCGGAAGAGGGGGCGGAAAGAATGTCAGAGCCACATGTTGGGTCATGATATGCAGAGACATTTATCTTACCCATAACTGTGGGCTAACCCCACAATGCATGGCCCATATACCTCAACAAGGAGGGGCCAAGGGGAGGGTGTAGGTCACAGATGAGTCTAATAATGGTACCAAACTGACTGCATTTGTGAATACAAACTAACTAATAAAGAAAGAAAAAGAAAAAAAGTAAGAGAAGTAGGAGGTGGAAGAGCAGGACAAAGTTAAAGAGGAAAGGAAAAGGAAAAAGAGAAAGGAAAGGAAAAGGAAGGGAAAAAGAAGAAAGAAGGCAAGACAAAGAAAGACAAGCTTTCAGATGAGAGAAGCCCTTATGAATAAATCAGTGCAAACAATTAGTACATAGTGTCAAGGGTACAGAAAGGTCAGGCACATGCAAACTGAAAACAAATCATGGATATGAAGATGGAAAGGGATATGTGACTTTTCCTAGACCTCACCCACTTCTTGGAACAGTTTGCACTGCTGTATTTTACAAGCACTAGTTACCAGTACTTATAAAATGCAGAAGCATGTTTTGAAAAGTAAAATGCATTCCCTTGACACCTCAAACTGAAGAAAATCATCCAGGGGAACACATAGTGTGACAGCCCTTTTAGCCCTTTAGAGTATTTTTGTAATAAACAGGTATTTGTCTAGTAAAATAACCTTATGCTCCCATCCTAAAGTTTACTTTTTTAAGTTAAGATTATCTGGCTTTATTAGAAAATAGAACACCAGTGTCCCAACCATTATAAGTTGGCCCTTTTGTATTAATGGCAAGATATACCTGATGGAAGATACTGCTAGCTGGCAGGAGAAGAGCATCCGCCAGTCTAGTACCAGGACCTCCAGGAGAGGAGCCAGAAACAGGGAAGTGGGGGCCAAAACATTCTCCTGACCTTTCCAGAATTATTGGGGTGGGAGGGTCTAGTCCTGGATGCTTATTCAAAGTCAGGTTTGTCCTTGATTTCAAAGCTGCCATCTGTAACTGAAATATGGACTGCTCTAAAGATGACTCAGGGTCTGGAGAGATGGCTTAGTGGCTAAGACGTTTGCCTGCAAAGCCAAAGGACCCATGTTCGATTCCCCAGGACCTTTGTGAGCAAGATGCACAAGGTGGTGCATGCATCTGGAGTTCATTTGCAGCAGCTGGAGGCCCTGGCATGCCCATCTCTCTATCTACCTCTTTCTTTCTCTCAAATAAAAAAAAATTTAAATAATTAAAAAGATGACTCAGGCTTTATTTCCACTTCAAGCCCACATTAGAGAATGTCTGTCAGCTCAGGCTGCTATAACAGAGTATCATAGACTGGCTGACTCAGAAATAACAGAAATTCTAGAAGTCTAAGACTAAGGTGTGAGTAGATTAGGTGTCTGCTGAAGCCCAGAAATGACCATTTCCTGTTTCACTACAGTCTTCTCACAGTGTCTCCATGGCAGAAGGGATAAGGGAGCTATCTGGATGTCTTTTCTAAGGACAGAGTCACATTCATGAGGACTCCTCATTCATAACTTAATAATTTCCCAAAGGTTCTATCTCCTAATAACATTACCTTGTGAACTAGATCTCAACACCTATATTTCAGATACATAATATATAAACATTCAGTCACCCTTAGGAATATCTAACATTCCAATAGCTCAGCCCCAAATCTGAAAAAGAATATCTGAAGACCACAGTTTGAGTGAGAAGATCAAGCTGCACTTAGAAAGGACTGGGTGTATTCTGCAAACCCAGAAGCAGCAAGAGTGGCCTGCTCAAAGGCCCAGCTGGCACATTCCCCATAATTGTTCATGAAACATGTACAATGATTCTGGCGCAGTTCGAATGGAAAGGAGTTAAAACTGACTTTTGGTGGAATTCCTTGATTAACAGTAGGCACTCTGCAACAGAAGATTCTCAGAGGTCAACAGGAGAAGTTCTCAGGACAAAGGAGATTCCTTACTTTTGTAGCCTTGTAAATAGAAGTGCCCTAGCTGTTGACAAAGCCTTGCTATGCAAGGGCATAACTTGGACTTCTAGTGTTAGAGGCTAGGAGACAGCACTGGATAGGTTGAAAAATCATAAATCAGAGTTCTACTGGTCCTACTATCCCACACTGGCTGCCAGCCTTCTCTCTCTCTGTGTTCTTGGGATGAGAAAGAACCATGCGGAGTGGGAAGGATGGTTACTTGTCTCTGAAGGACTAGCATCTATCCTTTTAAAGGAACATGCCTATTACCTAACAACATCCTCCTGAAAAGTTCTGTGAATACCACATCTTACTGTATCAAAATTGATGTAAAATGCACTATAAATAACTACTATGTGTATAGCAATGCTGAAGCTGAACAACTATCTTCATATGTTATTTTGATTACTGTCTGCATCAACCCCCATGAGGTGGGTGGTCTAAACCCTAGTGTCCAGATGAGAAAACTGAAGCTCTCAGAGCTTGGATGGATGAGTCACACACCTTTGTATCCTCATGAGTGTATCTCTCCGTCAGCAGCAAGCATTAAAGGAGCCAGGAAAGGCTGCAGGGCACCAAATTCTGTTGTTGAAGAGCTATCAACGTACATGTGAAAAGATGAGTGGCAAAGCAAGATGGTACATTATGGGAAGGAAGCAAGAGCTGCTGAAGCTCAGGGAAGGAGGAGAGTACACTGAGGGAAATGAGGCAGACAGCCCTGGGGAGTTAGGACTCCAGAGGCCTTTGAAGGATATATGAGATACGGATCCAGAGAACATGGGAGGAGGAATTGCAGGATGCCTGGCTGACAAGTGAAAGACCCAGAAACTAAACTGACACCATGAAGGGATTCAGTAGGGCCCTGCCCTGGCTAGGCTTAAGTTTCAGGTTCCCTGCTTAAGCAGAAGGCAACTGCCCTGACATATGGTCAGGAAAGATATCTGCCCAAGGGCCTAACTCACCCCTAGACATGCCCAGGACATGCCTGAGACCTGTCCCTTCTGCCTTTCTGCCCAAGCCAAGCGAAAGCATACCAATGTTATGGCTGCTTGCTTAGCCAATCACAATGGAGATTACCTCTTCTGCCTGGAGTTCCCCTAGCTCCCGCCCCCAACTTTGCCGGCCAAAATCCCAAGCCAATCAGAAGAGTACAAGTGCAGTTACTGTTTAAATCAACCAATCATGTACCCATCTCCTTCTTCTATGTTCAAATCCCTATAAATACCCTACCCTCCCACTACTCGGGGCTCTTGTACAGATCCACTGTGTTGGGGAAGTCAAGAGACAGAGCTTAAGCCTGAAATATAGCTCCTTGCCCTTGCATATGTGTTTGGTTCTCCTTGGTGGTCACTGGGGGTGCCGAGACCTGGGCATAACAACAAGCAGTCATGTCCTCCAATGAAATCATGGGTTTTCTCTCTTGGTCTCACCTGAGATGTTGAATATCCCTTTGTCTTGTATCCAGATTGTATTATGCTACTCACCCTCTGTCAGTGCACTGTAGTTGCAGTCAACAGATCTACTGTCACAGTGTGCAGTGCTTGTGTTCAAATAACCCTTTCATAGCAGCCTAGTGCTGTGTCATAATGCATATGTCACCTCCTCACTTTATCTCACATAGGCGCAGTGTTCCACCATCACAGGCAGAAGAGTGAGTGAGGGGCAATGTTCCTGAGGGAAAGAACATGTTAGTGTAACTTGTACCATAGTACATTGTTATAATTGCTCTACTTCATTACCTACTGTCAATCTGTTCCTGTGCCTAATTTATAAAGTAAACTTTATCATCAACATTGATGAATAGGAAGAAACAACAAATAAAACATTTGACACTATCCTATTAGAAGTCTCAGGATGTATCACTCATGAACAAAGAGAATCTGTGTGTGTGTATGTGTGTGTGCATGTGAGACATTTTACATTTCTATCCATACATACACAGAAAGAGGAGAAAGAGGGCATGGAAACCATCATTTTCCATATAAGTGCATTTTTTTAGCCAACTTCAGCTTAAGTATCAAAATATTTTTGGTTAAAGCCATTTTGATGGAAATATTTCCAAAATGAGATAATCCCTATAAAGCATGTAGCACAGACCATGACACACAGCATTAAATAAATGTTAGTCATTTTTTAAATTAATTAAACATCATGTAATTGCCTTCTAGGGAAGCAGAGTATACTTTAACTTCTCTTGAGAGTCCAAGGTCATCATAAACATTAATTATGTAGTGGATCTGTGAGCATAAGGACATCCTGAGAGTGATCAGGAATTCCATGATTTTGCCTACATATAAAACAGCTCCAGATATGAGGCATAACTAATGCTGTGACTGGCCGTCCATTCAGCTACCCTCCCTGGCAGTCTGCTCAACCACCCTCCCTTGCTGTCAAGCTGCCACTTCTAATGCTTGTGTCTGCCTCAGCCATCTCAACCTCTCTCTTAATCTTCTACAACTAACTATCTTAAGTTGAGACACAGAGCTCTTTCAATGTTAGGAATATATACTAACCTGGACCCACGTATTTAACCACCCTCAGACTCCTATTTGCCCAGAACATCATGAAGTTTCCAGATGTAAAGTCTATGAGTGTAGCCAGGTGTGGTCTTATTCACTTATAATCTCCACACTCAGGAGACTGAGGAAGGAGGATTGCAAGCTTGTGAGCAGCCTGGGCTACATAGTGAGATTTCATCTCAAAAAATAAAATAAAATAAACTGCATGAGTCTATTAAATGGTTCAATAAAACTCAAGATGAGAGTCAGGGACCTCCAGTATTTTGGAGTTTGAAGTTCTATTTTGCATATTTCCTTAGGGAAATGAAAATTGGCCCAACTTTTAAACCCTTGTCTCATTCTATCATATTTTCAAAGCAAAGAAAAATACCCACAAAGGCAGAGGTCTAGAGCAGCACACCATAGTGATAGTGCTGGTTTCCAATAGATCTAGGGCTATGCACAATCAAATATGACTCAGCTATGTTCTTCATCTATGATGGGCCTTGCCCTTCTCCATGGAAAGATGGACCAGAACAGCAGAGGAAGACCAAGGACCTGATGGAGAAAAGAGTCAGGGTCAGAGGATTTGATCCACAGGGTCCAACGTGATCAGTTGTGTGAACCTCTCTCCATGAAAGTTCCTGTATTCATACATGTGGAATCACAGTATTTGCCTGGAAGGATTGTGATATGGATTTTGTAAAGAAAAAAAAAAAAACACCCATGTTAGATTGCTAGGGTTGTCATTTCAAAGTGCCACACAGCCTGGAGGCCTAGCAGGCATCTGTAGTCTCTCAGTTTAGGAGGATGGAATTCCAAGGTCAAGGTGTAAACAGGTTTGGTTTTTCTTTGACCATCTCCTTGTGTTCTCACGTGGCTTTATCTCAGTGTGAACATCTCTTTATGTGTCCAAATTTCCTCTTCTTACAAGGAAACAGATTGCACTAGGTTCTTTTGCCAACAACTTTTAACTTAATTACCTGGTTTAAGATCTTATATCCAAATACAGTCATACCTGAAGTACTGGAGATTAAGACAAGTCAGTTTCAGAATGCAACCCAGTCTATAAGACTCGATATGCAAATGCTTTGTAAATTCCTTCCACATGGAACTTATGGTTGCTGGGTACCTGGGGGCACTGGGAGACACTGACCAGCAAGTTCATAATGGATGTTCTGTGGCTTGCAGAGAATGTCACTGTGGTTTGCCTCCCCAAAGCTAGTAGCACTGTATATGATCATTTTGTGCCCCACAGCTAACCTTATAGCTGCTTGCCTTCAGCAATGATGTCCTGAGAATCTGCCTTGCATTCAGGCATGAGCTGGGGAGCCTGAGAGCTGCAGGTGTGCCGCTTTCTGTGTCTGCTCTGCTAAAACTGAGCCAGTGCGTCACGTGGAGACCTCCTCCTGCTGCTAACCTTGTCTTCAGCATGCCCAGGGCACAGGGCTCCTCACAAGCAGATGTTCCTTAGTATTTCTAACAGTCCTCGGAGAACCTTATTGTGAAGCTCAGAAAAATGTGATCCTCTACCTAGTGCCAGACCACTCAAAACTGCAACTTTAGGACTTGAACGCAGGTCTTGTGTTGTAGTCCATTGCTTTTCTCCTCAGAGGCATGGTGTCATTTATTCTGATGGGCAGGCCAGCAGTTACACACTTGAGTATCATATGCATGCACGTTCACTATTGACTGTCTTTGGAAACTCTGTTCATGGTTCAGTGGATAATTTGAGGTTTGGTGACATAGACCTCACAGTTCATATACTATAAGGCCAACTTATGGTAGTACCAACAAATTAGGGAGTTATACAAGCATAGGAACAAACAAGAAAATAAAAATAGAGACAAGAGGCTGGAGAGATGGCTTAGTGGTTAAGGCACTTGCCTGCAAAGTCAAAGGACCTCAGTTCGATTCCCCAGTACCCACGTAAGCCAGATGCACAAGGTGATACATGCATCTGGCGTTCCCTTGCAGTGGCTGGGAGCCCTGGCACACCCATTCTCTCTCTCTCTCTCTCTCTCTCTCTCTCCCTCTCCTTCTTTTCCTCTCTCAAATTTAAATAAAAATAAAAATAGGGCTGGAGAGATATCTAGTGGTTGAGGTGTTTGCCTGCGAATCCAAAGTTTAACTCTCCAGGACCCATGCAAGCCAGATGCAACAAGGGGGCACACGCATCTGGAGTTCATCTGCAGTGGCTGGAGGCCCTGGCTTATGCATTTTTCTCTATCTCTCTCTCTCTCAAATAAATAAAATATGTATTAAAAACAAATAAATAAAAATAGAGACAAGAATCATGTCGAACAATCACTTAGTACGTTGCAATGCCGCCCTTTCCCTTCACTAAGTATAACCTCTCACCTTAGACTGAATACCCTTATTTCACACCAGAATGAACACTCTCATCACAAACTGAACACCCACAGCCCAGACCAAACACCTTTATTTCACACCAGACTGAACACCCTTACACAATATTGAAATTGCCTTTGCAGTTTTCCATACAAGAGTAAAATAAGGTCACCCCAAATTTCAACTATCACTAGGAATACAAAACTTGATTTTTTTCTTCATATTTAAAAATAATTATTTGGGTCTGAGAAATGTTTTCTGTAGTAGGTAAAATTGAAATTTTCTTGACATCTTATCACCAGTTTTTTCCAGTGTGCCCCTACACGCTGGAAGGTATTTCTACATGTTCTGTGCTCTCATGTAAATGCTTAGGATGTTTTCTCTACATCTAGCTAGAGATTCACAGAGTGGTGATGGAATTTGTCATGATCATGCACACATAACAAAGGATGATGCTGACACTTTATCTAACCATAATCTGTGGCTATGTCTGATGTGAGAACAAGACAGAAAGTGGAAGAAATGGGTCCTTTAAATCTAGTTTTTAACACTGAGTTCTGAGAGGGCTGTAAAATTCTGTCCACACCTATAGAAACTCAGCTTTCCACTTGGGCTCAATCACCTTACAGGGAAACTTAGAAAAACCCTACTCCTTTAATTTAAAATCACATAAGTCAACATTCCTCCCCGTGCATCTTGATGGTTTTCCTATTCATTTTGGGCCAGTTCACCTGCTAATATTCTGAACACAAATCTGTCAAGTTGAAAGCAAGTGTTGCCTCCTATGTTTGTTTTTCCTTTTGTTCTATTTGGGAGTTGGTTGGTCTATTGGTCAGGGTTCTCTAGAGGCACAGAACTGCTAAAATGAATTATTTAAAAAAGGGAATTTATTGGATTAGTTTACAGTAGTCCAATAGCAGTTGCAGGCCCGAGAATCAAGGAACCTGGTAGCTGCTCAGTCCATGTGGCCAGATGCCTCAGAAGTCCCCATCCCACACTGCAAATGGTGCCAGAAGGCCTGGAGGCTTCCTGAGGAGCTGCTGGGTTTTGATCCACCCGGGTCTTCAGTTGATGCTGGTCTTCAGTCCATTCTGGTCTTCAATCCATGCTCTTAGAGGGCTCCCCACCCACTGCCCGCTCTGGCGGAAGGGCTCACTCTGGAGGAAGGATTCCCTCCTTCAGTTAATCCTTCCTGGAAGCAACCTTGGAGACCCGAAAGGGATTTCTGTGGGTTACTAAACAGATCAACTTGACAACACCTTAACTATCACAGTTGGTTAATTCTGAGCAAATCTTAAGAACTGAATATGAGTGTTCTGTACCCTTGATCCAAATACCTTCCATAGGACCCACCTCCCACACAACTCCTTTGGGGTGAAGCTTCAACATGAGTTCCTGTAAGGATAAACTATATTCAAAGCATTCATTAAAACATAAAGCTATTAAATCTCCAAGTGAAAAACTCATAGAAAACATTTACAACAAAACTAGGGACAAGGTATACTCACAAATCTCTCAAAAACAAATGAGTGAGCTGGAGAGATGGCTTACCAGTTAAGGCACTTGCCTGCAAAGTCAAATGACCCAGCTTTGATTCCCGAGGACCCACATAAGCCAGATGCACAAGGTGGTGTACGTGTCTGGAGTTTGTTTGCAGTAACTGGAGTTCTACTACACCTATTCTCTCTCTCTCTCTCTCTCTCTCTATCTATCTATCTATCTCTTTCTCTCTCTATCTGCTCCTCTCTCTCAAATAAATAAAATTAAAAATATTGCTTTTAAAAAGCAAATGGATAAAGACAAAGCATTAATATTCATAAAACTGTCCATAAGGGCTAGGCGTGGTGGCGCATGCCTTTAATCCCAACATTCAGGAGGCAGAGGTAGGTATATTGCCATGAGTTTGAGGCCATCCTGAGACTACATAGTGAATTCCAGGTCAGCCTGGGCTAAAGTGAGACCCTACCTTGAAAAAAAAAACTGTCCATAAAGAAGCAGAGGTAAGCCAACTCAAGTACACAGACTAAACTCCTGGGTAGGGATGACTTCCAGACTAAAAATATTTCTCCTAAAATAGTTTTATTCATTTATTTGTAATTAGAAGGAGAGATAGCACAACTGGATACACTGGGGTCCCTTGCTACTGCACATGAACTCTGGATGTATGTACTACTTTGCGCACCTGGCTTTATGTGGGTTCTGGGGAATTTAACCCAAGATAGCAGACTTTGCAGGCAAGCATCTTTAATCACTGAGCTATCTCCCCAATCATAGAAATGCTTTCTTAGTTTCTAATTAAATGCCTACAACTATTTGCCTTTGTCTTCACACTTTGGAATGCACAATTGTGTTTTTGTTGTCTAGAAAGATCCTAGGAAAATTAAAACCTGCTTATCTTCAACCCTGAACTTGTTTCACATTTCAACATTGTCTCACCTTCTTCTCCATATTCTTTCAGATTGTGTTCTTTAAAACTCAAATCCTGAGGAAAGACTATTATTGCAATTGCTTCTTCTGGAAAACTCTGATGATTTCTACTGCCCATCAAAGTGCTATATATTGATTAAAAATGAAACTATCAGGCTGGAGAGATGGCTTATCAGTTAAGGCACTTGTCTGCAAAGCCTAAGAATGCATGTTCAAATCTCCAGGTCCCACATAGCCAGATGCATAGTGACCAAACACTCAATGTTGCACATGCACACAAGAGGGCCCACATGTCTGGAGTTTTTTCACAGTGGCTGAAGGCCCTGGTATGCCAATTTTTCCTCTCTCTCTCTCTCTCTTTCTCTTACTCAGAAATAAATAACAAGAAAATGAGACTATCATTAAAGAAAACCAAGGAGTCCTTCCTGACTAACCCTGAGACACAGCACACCTTCAACCCAGTGATTATAGATATAAAAACTGAGGCGGCAAGCACAAACTCTCAGGCAGAAGATTAAGTGGAAGAAGATAGGCACGAGGGAGGGGGACAGCACTGATGGAAGGGTATTTGAGCTCTCAACAGATACAGAACAGACCTGTTACTAGGCTGTTGGACAGGTAAGAAGTTGTTTTTGTTAATCATAGCATGACACATTAAATAAATCTCTTCCTTGAAGCTAAAGAAATGTTCCCATGTAAAATACAGATCAGTGGTCAATTTGTCCTTGGACACATCATGGTGCACCCCTGTACCTGGTGGAGTTTCTCTCTTATGATAGGATAAGGGGATGAGGGGCAGGTGCATTCTATATTAAGGAAATGAGAGCCCATTCTCTCCTGTCCTCATAAGAATCCTTATTTCTATTTAACTTCCAGACCATCCCTTGTGCAAGATGTCTCAGGTTGACACCCCTCTCCCACAAATGTTCTCAAATGCCTCATTCCCACTTATTAAGTTCCCCTTGTTAACCTTAAGGTTTTGAACCAATAAGGTTTTGTCCAATAAGGCAAGACAGTCTTGGAGAGGTTTTCTCTTTGGAATCACCCATTGTGTCCATAACATCCTGTGAAGGATACCACTGGAAGACAGTGCTGGTGGCAAACTCTGACAATTTCTACTGTCCATCAAAGTACTATATATTGATTCAAAATAATTAGACTATCATTAAAGAAAAACAAGGAGTACTTCCTAACTAATCCTGAGACATAGCACGGAGGAAACTTCCAACAGCTTTCCCTTAAAAAAAAATAGAGCTTTTAAGGTATGTAATATTAAAAGCAAAATTATTTCTAAGTGATCCAAAGCTCAGAGCACATTTTCATCAGCCCATTCTCATTGTAATTAGTACTTTAAAGGAGAAAGAAGAGCAAGATATTATGCAAACTTGCTTGACCAAATATAGTTTACAAAGTTGTCTTCCCATGTCAATGGAAATATATAATACTGATTTGTAATTAAAGCAAGTAGACAGTGGACCATCTTTTCCAAACAGCTTTAGAGCCTACTTTGCATGATAAATAAATTTCAGCTCTCTTCCTAGAAAATCATGAAGTGGGTATTAAAGATGGGCCATTAACAGATTTGGGAGGGTATGGGTCTTGAGTTTTCACTTCTAAAATTAACTGATATTACTCTGTGTCTATGATCTACTTAAAATGTTTAAAATTAATTGAGCTTTTAAGAGTGAACAAATTTATAGAAGATCAAAGTGACTATTTAAAAGAAAGAAATCAGCATCTGCATTTGATGGCAACAGTTTGCAAAAGCAGATTTTGGGAGTCATGCTGTGTTGCAGTCAGGTTCACATTGCTGGCAGAAATCACCCAACCAAGCTCAGCTTGTAGGGGGAAAAAGGGTGGTTTATTTTGGCTTGCAGACTCAGGGGAAGCTCCATGATGGCAGGGGAAAATAATTGCATGAGCAGAGGTGGACATCACCTTCTCAACAACATTGGGTGGACAATAGCAACTGGAATGTGTGCCAAATGCTGGCAAGGGGAAACTAGCTATAACACCCATAAGCCCACCCCCAAGAACACATTGCCTCTAGGAGGTATTAATCCCCAAATACCCATCAGCTGGGAACCTAGCATTCAGAACACCTAAGTTTATGGGGGACACCTGAATCAAACTACCATATGCTGGTATGCATCTGAAGGCTGCCTTTTACTTTGTGATGGGCAGTTAATTACTGAACACACACCAGAGAAACCATGCTCTTCAGCCAAAAATGCAACTCCATAAAATAACAAGGTGAGAAGGTGATTTTTCTATATAATGCATGTCCCTGGAGTCCAGTGGTCAATAAGTACTTACTCAGCATCCATGACAACTGCTGACAATCACATTAAAGATGATAACCTACCACCTTGCTCATCAAACACCTCAATTTCAAGGACGGATAATATCATACATCAGAAAGAAATTATAGTTCATGCTTTTCATGATGCAAAGGAACCCAAGAGGAAGAGCTCTACGCAAAACCTGTGAGACCCCTCACTTTGCTCTGCCCTCACTAACACAGGCAAGGACACACAGACCTCCCCCAGGATGGGCAAGATTGGCAGGCAGCCCCCACATAGAAAGAGGTCTAAGGAAAAAGCAGTGCTTCTTGCTTGCCTGCTTTGGCTGCTTGCTGGTGAATATGTCTATCCCATTGTCACTGCTGCTCTACTGGCACCATGCTTTGCTGTAGTGCATCCTTCTTGGACATCGGAACACAGCTTCTTTAGCTTTCCTACATGGACTGAAGACCAGAAGCTTTCCACAAATCCTCCAGACATTCAGTGACAGGTTGGGTCTGCTGAGGTATATAGCCTTGTGACTGAGCTGGCTACTTCATTTTCAGCCTTCTCAACACGCAGACAGACATTGTGGGCGTGTGCAGCCTCTGTCATATAAGTCAATCTAATTAATCCCCGTTTGGAATATATATTCATTCTACTTGTCCTGTTCCTCTAGAGAACACTGACTAGTGAAATATCCCTAGTATTGTGTCAAGTAGTATCTGTCTGAGCTTAATGCCTGCAGTCCTTGTCTGGCTTGTGGAGGCCTCACCCATGCTGTAGGCTCTAGCCCTACTCAGTTCTTTTATCATTTAGTGCCTCTTGTCTTGAGTGAAACATACTGCATTATAACCAGTGTCTTGCCCATTCCTACTCCACACTCCCACAGTAATGCACTTATGAAAGCCAATTGGAAGTAGAGGTATGGACTAAGATCTTCAGTATCTTTTGTTTTGTTTGTTTCATAGACAATTTGAGTATAGAAAGTTTCAGGGGTAGCCCCTTTGATCAATGCTCCTCTTACTCTTTGTTAAAGAACCTACTTTTTTTTGAGGTAGGGTCTTGCTCTATCCCAGGCTGATCTGGAATTTAGTACATAATCTCAGCATGGCCTTCAGCTCACTGCAATCCTCCTACTTCTGCCTCCCAAGTGCTGGGATTAAAGGCATGCACCACCATGCTCAGTGAGAATCTACTTTTTATAGATGGTGAATACCCAGGAGACCCAAGACCCACCCAAATGATGAGAATAAAAATCAGAGTGCCTATCACAGGAGGAGCCATCTCTATCATACCCACCAGGACCTAGGCAACATCACAGAGGAAGTGGTAAATTAAATATGAGCAGTGTTCTCACTGCTGGCCTGAGAACCTCTTCCAGGAAGATTGTTGTAGATTGAGGAGATGCAAAACTCATCAAAGTGGAAATTAAGAACCTTTTGAGAGCACAAGACAAAAGGAGACTTCTAACATGCTTTACAATTCTAAGAGAACATTGCAGAAGACGGGATGGAAATATTTTTTTAATTTAATTTTATTTAGTTATTTACAAGCAGAGTGAGACAGAGCTAGAGAGAAGAGAGACAGACACAGAGAGAATGGGCATGTCAGGGTCTCCAGCCACTGCAAATGAACTCAAGTTGCATGTACCTCCTTGTGTATCTGGCTTACATGGGCTCTGGGGAATTGAACCTGTGTCCTTTGGCTTCACAGGCAAGAGCCTTAACTGCTAAGCCATCTCTCCAGCCTGGATGGAAAGAATTTAAGAGCCAAAGAGTGGGAACTTGTACTCTGAGGCACTATTCCCTATAAGAACCAACTGGCACATTCATGTCCCCACAGTTACTACCCATACCTCACAGGGGAGAGCCCTCAGTGAAATGGGCTGAGACAGAGGCCGAAAAGGATAACTGGATGGGAATATGGCTAATTTGCAAAATGTTCAATTTCTAAAGTTCTCAATAAAAATGTAAAAACCTGGGTGGGAGAAATGGCTCAGTGATTAAAGCTTAAAGGCTTGCCTCAGAAGCCCAACAACCATTATTCAATTCCCCAGAATCCATGTAAAGCCAGGTGTACAAGGCGTCACATTCATCTAGAGTTTGTTTGTAGTGGTTAGAGAACCTGGTGCACCTATATTCTCAATCTCTTTACCCCCTCTCACCTTGAAAATAAATAAATATTAAAATATTAGCAGTTAAGGTGTTTGCCTGCAAAGCCAAAGGATCCAGGTTTGGTTCCCCAGGACCCATGTTAGCCAGATGCACAAGAGGGCACACACGTCTAGAGTTTGTTTGCAGTGGCTGGAGGCCATTGCATGCCCATTCTCTCCTCTCTCTCTCTCTCTCTCTCTCTCTCTCTCTCTCTCTCTCTCTCTCTTTCTCTGCCAAATAAATAAACAAACTACAGTTACCTCATCTTTGACAAAGAGGTAAAAAATGCACACTGGAGAGAAGACAGCATATCCAACAAACTGTGCTGGAGAAATTGGGTAACCACATGTAGAAGAATGAAATTAGGCATACTTCTCTCACCTGCACAAAAGACAACTCCAAATGGATAAAGGACCTCAATATATGACCTGAAACAGTAAAAAAAAAAAATGTAGAAGAAACAATAGTACAGTCTGTGATATAGGCATAGGGAAAGACTTCCTGAATAAGACCCCAGTAACCAGGAAATTAGATCAACACTCAACCACTAGGACCTCATGAAGCTAAAAAGCTATGTACAAACAGGCGAAACCATCATCAGAGTCAATAGACATCCCACATAAGGGAGAAAATGGTTACCAGCTATACCTCTGACAAATGTCTAATATATAAAATCTACAAAGAACTTAAAAAACTAAATAATAAAAAACAACATAATCAACAATAGGGTAGAGAAATGAACAGAGAATTCTCAAAGAAAGAAATATAGTTGGCTATTACACCCTTAAGGAGATGTTCAACATCTTTAGTCGTCAGAGAAATGCAGATAAAAATGACTTTGAGATTTCATCTCACTCCAGTCAGGATGACATACATCAGAAAGTCAAACAACAACTGCTGGTGAGGCTATGGGACAAGATGAACTCTTACGCACTGCTTGTGGGTGTGCAAGCTGGTATAGCCACTGTGGAAATCAGTATGGAGACTCCTGAAAGAGATGAAAATAGACCTACCATTTGAGCCAGCTGTACTACTCCTGAGCATATACCCTAAGGACTCCACTCTTTACCACAGAGATAATTGCTCAACCATGTTTGTTGCTGCTCTATTCTCAATAGATGGGGACTGGAATCAACCCAGATGCCCATCAACTGATGAACGAGTAATAAAGATGTGGTGGCATAGACACAATGGAATTTTACACAGTGGTAAGAAAAGTGAAATAATGAAATTTGAAGGAAAATGGATGGAGTTGGAAAAAAATTGTTCTAAGCAAGTTCAAACAGGCACAGAAAGACAAGCACCATACATACTCTCTCATATGAGGTTCCTAACCAAATCAAATGGAGAGGAATGAAAATGGAAGTTAACACCAGAAAATATAGGTATAAAAATAGAACAAAACCATGAGAGAAAAATGGGGTGGGGAAAGAGGAGGGGTTTCTAGACAGGTTGGGGGAGAGATGGAATGTTGAGGTAGGAGAGGATTGGAGGAGTAGGTGGTAGGAAGGGTGACAGGGAATTAAACAAAAATTAAGACAGTGCTAGGAATCAGTTCCATGGAAACTGTCATTCTGACTAGTATTGTACAATGTATAACCACAATTACAGGGAAGCAGGGAACATTCTGGACAGAGGGTGGAAAGGCTTAACTTGACAACCATGGACTCTTGCTGGTAAATATAAGGCCCAGAATTGGGCTACCCTCCCCCACACACACCTACCCACAGTGAGCTATTGGCCAGAGAGACCCATGAGGTCCCAAAATCAATGTGGGCCATTGCCAAAACAATTGGTTGCCTGCCAGAGAAAAAAGATAAGACCATATTGCTGAAGACATTATAGGCTGCAGTCAGAAGACATCAGAATACCATGCTGGAACCAAAGAGGAAACTAGCTCCCTCCCAGCTAGCCCTCATAGTACTGGAGAGCCCTGTTGGAGCTGCTGGAGGACAAAGGCCATCAACAATATGAATAAGCAGGGGACCTGCGGACTATGAAATCAACCAGCCAGACAAGAAATAAACACTTGTGCAATAGCAGCATGTAGCCTCTGGAGGTATCCAACGGTTCTCTCATTGGCCACCAGACATGCTTAGTGGGAAGGAACCCATATCTGGTACCGGAAACCAAGTCAGAGTCTCATGACCAGGAAAGAGTGTTCAGCACACCAAAAATCTCCTAAACAACTTTGCAAATCCCCTTTAACCCAAATTACTCTCATACCTGGTTAGAAAATCTGTTTATTTTACAGATGGCAGAGAAAATGGAGGTCATCTTTGATCAATCAATAAGGCAGGAAGACAACCAACTTCCCACCATGAGACTTTCCATCTCTACTGCATCTGCCAGGGCCCAGGAGAAACTGCAGAGGAAGCAACATCATGAATACTGCTCTTACTGCTAGCCTGACAACCAGCCCCAGGCTGATGGTGACAGACATGTAGAAAGCTCAAAACCTATAAAAACAGAAATGCAGAGACTACAAGTAACTCAACACTAGATCAGACTGTCAACAATACTGCCATAGCTCAGGGAATCTTGTGGGTGGGCAGAAAGATTGTAAGAGCCACAGAGCCAGGTAGGAACATCCCGAGGCTTGATCCCCTGCAACCCCATAAAGACTGATTAAGGCATTCATGACTCCTCAGTGATTACCATAACCTCACTGAGGAGGGCCCACAGGGTACTGGAGTTGGGGCAAGGGGATAATAGTAAGTAACCTGTTATAATACATAAGAAATAAAATATTAAAAAAATTAAAAACAAAAAGAAAAGAAAGCTTTAGGGATAGCACTATAGATTTAAAGTTCATCTAATTTTGTAATAATTAATTAAAATAAATTTATTTATTATTTTAACTATACTACACGTTATAAAACATACACAATCATATACTCATTTAATAATATTAATTTATATACTTCAGTTTTCTCAGTTTTATATTAACTTTTTGTTTTGTTTTGTTTTTTTGCGGTAGCATCTTGCTCTCGCCCAGACTGACCTGGAATTCACTATGTAGTCTTAGGCTAGCCTTGAACTCACAGTGATCCACCTACCTTGGTCTCCTGAGTGCTGGGATTAAAGTTGCATGCACCATATCTGGCTGGTAATACTTTTGCCAACTGTCTTTTCTTTCTTTCTTTCTTTTTATTTTTAAAAGAGTTCTCAGGTGACCTCTATTAAGACCCAAAAGTGAAAGTATGATTTTGTTTTTTATTGTTATTTTGTGTGTGTGTTTATGTGCGCATGCATGTGTGTGTTTTGGTGTGTGCATTTCACAGTGCATGTGTGGAGGTCAGAGGACACCCGTGGGACCTTGCCTTCTACCTTCTTGAGATAGTCTTTCTTGTTTGCCACTCTGAACACCAGACTAGCTGCTCTACAACCTTTGGGATTCCCCTGACTCTATCTCCCATTGCTGTATGCACCCCAGTGGATTCCAATGAGCCACCAACTTGATAACCTCTGCTTAGATTAACTAGATAGCTAGCTCTCAAATTAGTACACAAAGGAGTTCATTTGACAGGACGTACACCAGAAGCAAGTAAACTGCCCTTAATAGAAAATGTAGGGGATTTAGGTAATTATGCCAGCATAAAATTCTTCCTAATTTTTTTTTTTTTTTTTTACTTTAGAACCTAATCATGAGGCTGTGTATAGGATTGAGAACATCAACTTTGAAATTAGATATGCTGGCTTGAAGCACCGGTTTGCTTATCAACTACCTGACTTCTAGAAACATTTTGTAAAATTTGACTTTTACTCTGGTAGAATAAGGCAAAAATTAAATAAAGTCGTTGACAAATCCCACCATGGTTCTAAAATCTATCAGCTGCTTGGATCATTCTAAATAAAATCTTAATAAACCATAATCCCCATCACTGTTACTATCCTTAGTCCTCCTATGAAGTAAATCTCAAAAAATCAGGTAATAGAGAAGCCATCTGCGATGCTTAAGTTTTGTATCAACTTGATCTCCTTAGGAATCCACAAACATTCCTCATAAGTGGGTCTCTGAGGTTGCTTCCAGGGAGGATTAAATAAGGAGGAATCCTTCCTTCAGGGTGAGCCCTTCTTCCAGAGTGGGCAGCCCCTGGGGGGGGGGGGCTTTATCTAAGGAAGCTCTGGGAAGAAAAGTATCCCTTCTTCCCACAAGACTGCTGCTTGCTGCTCCTTGCTTTCCAGTGTAGGCTGAAGACTAGCGTGGACTGAAGAACAGTGGATCTGCAGGAAGCCTCTAGGCCTTCAGTGCTGGATTGGGACTGCTGAGGAATCCAGCCTTGTGGACTGAGCAGCCACTGGGTTTCTTGACTCTCAGGCCTGCAAACTGCTATTGTTGGACTGCTATAAGCAAATCCAAAAAATTCCCTTTAATACAATTCATTCTATTGGTTCTGTTCCTCCAGAGAACACTGACATACAGATTGTGATACCAGTAGTGGTTCTAGAGAAACAGAATTGTAAGGACGGACTTTCCTAGTGGGCTTGGTGCTCTGTGGAGTTGGTTCTCCAACTTCAATGCCACTAAAGGTTCTACTGGTACTAAAGAGAACACTAATAATCCATGCTGTGAACTATTTAAAGAACTCCATGTGATAGATGTATTTGGTGATCCTGAGTCATATCTTTTGAAGAGCAAGGAATTTAGTGACTCCTTATCTAAAACTTTTGAATATCTGTGGAAAAGTAAGACAAATGATGATGTTGGTTGGTCACGTCTAGCATCTCTGCATAAACTATTGAGGGAAAAGCAGAAGCTCAGAAAGGACATTTCCAAGCTTAAGACCCACACATATAATCTGAAGGTTTCTAAGGGAGCCCTGGAGAAGGGTCTCCTCTCTAGCCAGAACGAAGCTCAAATTACAAAAAACCAAACCTAAGCTCTCATTGTTAATATTGGCTAACTTGCAACATAAGCTCAATTCCCAGCCTCACAGGCTATCAGAAGTTAAAGTGAGGACAGTGGTTGGAAAAGAGTGGTACCCTATGACTTGGGATGGGGATGTGTGGGGAAGACCCTGAAGAATCTGGGGACATTGAACTCTCAGATTCTGAAGAAGTTCCTTTGCCTGAGAATGTGACCTCCCCTCCCTTAGCAGCAGTTGCATCCCCATCCCCACACCCTGAAGTATTGCCCTCTCCACCCTTGCCTGAGAATACTCCTTCGTTGTCTGAGGAACCAGCAATGACCCTCCCTGCAGGAGATGCTCATACTCCTTACTGCCCACCCATCTTGGCCTCTAGGCCTATAACAAGATGTAAAGGCTCCCAAAGGTAAGATAGAAGGCATGACACAAGAAGAGGTGATGTATACCCCTAAAGAACTTCAGGAACTTTCTAACTTGTACAGGCAGAAGCTTGGGGAATATGTATGGATAATAACCTCCTGTCTGCTCTGTATTTGGTAAAGCTTTTCTGTAGGCTGTCTCTTCACTCTGGTGACTGTTTCATTTGTGCAGAAGCCTTTTAATTTTATGGATCACTTTTTGTCAATTCTTGGTATAAACTTCTATGCTGTTAGTGCGCATTTCAGAAAGTCCTTTAATATGCCTATGGCATGATGGGATTCACCTGTGTTTTCCTCTAATAGGTTCAAAGTTTCAGTTATAACTTTTAGGCCTAAGATTCATTTTGAATTGGTTTTGGTGCAGAGTGAGATAGGAATATAGTTTCATACTTTCATGGATAATCACCCAGTATTTGCATGTAAGTTTTGTTGTGCCTTGAAATTTATGCATTAGTTCATTATCAAGTCTGTGGTAGAATGTAATTTCTAAAGCTACTCAGTGTTGTTGCCTGAGTTAGTGCAGTTCTTTTTGTTTAGAAATTCAGTACCCTTGAGCTCAAAAAAATTGCAATGAACCTTTGCCATTAGTGAGTGATTGAACTTACCACTGTACAGTTGGGCAAATCAGGCGATGGTAAGGTTGAGTGGGAATTCTTCTGCCTTCTGAAGGGATTAAGCTGATAAAGATAAATTAAATGGGAGAAATGGTAAACAAATTAACTAACATGCATAGCCTGTTTTCTATAGGGATGGAAAGTATAGGAAATGCCAAAGAATCAGTAAATAGTTTTTAAGTTAATTCATAAGGCTTGCATTTACACAGTAGTTTGGGACAAGTGTATCTGGCTTGCAGACAATACTTTTTAAATAATTCTCTATGTAATCAAAATAGAGGACAAGTGTGTGACTGTGTGTATGTGTGTATGTGTGTGTGTGTGTGTGTGTGAAATGTTTGATAGCATCATACTTGAGGACTTGATCATACTAATCTGACGGCAAACTGATAAATCTGAGGACTGTTAGCGTGATGCATCTTACACCTGTGAGTATCTTCTTGCATCTGCTGCTAAATTGCAGCCTATATTTTTGCAACATATGCTGTTTGTGACAGTCCTTATCAAGTGATGTGACACATTTTAAAATAGGTATCTTCTTCCTTAATAAAAACAGTTGTCAGTATCACAAATACTCGATTTTTTTTGTATAATGCCTTTTGTGTTTGTTTCTGAAAGCAGAAAAAGAAAATAATAAAGCAGGGAGAAAATTATTAGCAAAGTCCAGAGTTAACAAACCCATCACAGGAACGATGTCACTCAGGGTTTTAGTTACTTTCTCATTGCTGAGACAAAATACCTGACCAAAAATAGTCTAATGGAGGAAGTGTGTATTTCACTTTACAGTTCAAATTATAGTCCGTGATGGTGGGGACAGGGTGAGGCAGTAGCTTATATTATCTAGTCAAATTCAGTCCATGGTGAGGAAGCTGAGAGTGATGAATACTGCTACTCAGCCAGATATCTGTTTCCCATAGTCCAGGACCCAGTTTATGGAATGGTGCCAGGCACAATTAAAGTGGGTCTTCCCACCTCAATTAACCTAATCTAGATAATCCTCCACAGACATGCCAGAGACCAACCTAATCTAAATCACCCCTCACAGGTGATTCTATGTCCTGTCAAGTTGGCAATCAATATAAACCTCCACACCAAGGTCAGCTAAAAATGCTAATTTCTAGAGATTATTCTCAATGAAGCATTAGCCCAAATATATGGAAAACACCCCTTCTACATAGTTATTGTTCCATTTATTTATTGTGTATTATTGTTTTAAGTGACAGCTAAAACAATAAAATCCCTAATAATCATTAACGAAAATGGTAGTGACTAATGTTTATTGAGTGTCCATTCAGTGACAGGGCCTGCATTGTTCCATGTTTTTCTCCCAATCCCACAGCAATATTGAAAGCCATACTATTCAATCTATTTTACAGAAAAAGTTTCCAGTAGGCTGAGTTACATGTCCAGAGCTACATCACTTGGGGCTCAGAGTTGGAATTTGGTTCAATTAATGTCAAATATGAAAACAGTACCATTTATCACCTTATCTTGCTATGTGACTGTGGTCGATCCTTTGTTAGGGCAATACATCAATCTTTACTACATGAAAGATTGTTCTAAATTACTAAAGGAACCTAAAGCATATTTTCTGATGCTAGCATGAATATAAATATCTCTCCATGAACAGAAGAAGACAAAGAATTTGGTAATCAGAAAAATCCTTGAAAGTTGTAGGCTGTCACCAATATAGTCAGGTTTCACACCTGTGCAACAAGAATATTTAAGAAGAATAAAGGAAGAATATGACTGGGCTAGAGAGATGGCTTAGCGGTTAAGCACTTCCCTATGAAGCCTAAGGACCCTGGTTCGAGGCTCGATTCCTCAGGACCCATGTTATCCAGATGCACAAAGGAGTGAACGCATCTGGAGTACGTTTGCAGTGGCTGGAGGCCCTGGCACATCCATTCTCTCTCTCCCTCTCTCTATCTGCCTCTTTCTCTCTCTCAAATAAATAAATGAAAATAAACAAAAAATTTAAAAGGAAGAGTATGACATTGGACTTTAAATAGTGCATATGACTACTCAATTCTATAGGTATTCATTTATTCATATCTTATAATACAAATATTGTATTTACAGGCCATTATGTTCCTTAAGATGAATTTATAAGTAACAGTTCACAGCTATTGGAGTGGAAAGCTATGTAATGTATCACATAGACCCTTACTTCTTCTCTAGTTTTGCCCTCACTCTTATCACCTCAAATCCCAAAGTCAAGGATCACCACTATTACAAAAAATTATTTCAAAGGATTTTTTTTGAGATTTCAACAGACTCCTTAGGAAAGACCTTGGTAAATATTTTGATGTTACTTTTTAAAAATATATGTTTAATACAGTAGGAAAGTAACTATTCAAAGCAAGTTAACATTGCTGTTACCTAATTATGGCCTTAAGAAGCATAGGCTCCTTGAACTTAATAATAGTCAGATAGGCAGTAAGAGGAGCCTTTTTAAAAACTGTGGTAAAATATAAGCAACATGAAATTAGCATTTTTAATCATTTCTTCTTTTTCTTCTCTTTTTTTCCAGTTTGAAACCATATTTTATTTTTTGCATACTTAGAAATATTCAGTAACTATATTATTTTTAAGCAGAAAACTCCTTTACTTTCTTATATCTTTAGCACAAATTCTTTTTGACTTAAAAATGATATATTAACTTTTTATGAAAGTGAAGACTATACTTTCTATTTGTGTAACTTAGAAGTCTAAAAGCACAGGACATTTTCAGAAGAGCCAATTTACCCACTTATGATAATCTTTGCAATATTAGAATATAACTAGGTCACATATGGTTCAGCTGGTCAGAGTTGTCTTAAGAGCATACAACGAAAAATTTTAAATACACAAACACAAACAAAAAATAACATTGGCCAGTTCAAATCCAAGTATATATGGTGAGTTTTTAAAGGGTCTTAAAGCATGCCCCATTAGCACATAGCTTGTTCTTATTTATGTAACAGATACATTTGCTTGATGTATACAAGTTAGAATATGAATAAACATGACTTCAGAAATGTGTTTAGAATTTAGATCATTTTCTTTATCAATACAGAAGGATAGAAAAAGCAGAGGTGGAGGTATGGTTGCAGCATGTAAGAGCTGAACAAGATAATGACTTTCATTGTACCAATTACTCCAAAATGAATAACCAGGGCTCTCATCTACCTTATAGTCCATGTTGGATCAAGCTGTTAATTCCTTACATGCATACCAAATATATCAACTCTTCAAATTACGAAGTACAAGATAAACTCTAATTGCAATAGGTATTTCCCAATTATACCTACTACCAAAGGGAACCTCTCATGTACAATGTCTTGATATAGCAAGATCTCTGAGTGAAAGTTGAATATATATATTTTTTAATGTGTAGCCCAGGCTGGCCTCAAACTCCTGATCCTCCTGCCTCTGCCTCTTCAGCAATACCCTACAATTTTTACATACATATGATGCATTTTGGTCATAATCCCTTCCCATTACTTCCTACTGTCCCATCCCACTCCCTTCTAGTGGATCCCCTCTTCTTCCCAAGTAGTCCCTATTCTACTTTGATATGTGTATATGCGTGTGTCCTACTGAGTTTAATTAGAGTTTTCTACATGAGCATGGATGCAGGATTGTTTACCAGAGCATGTGCAAGTTACCATTGGCAACATCACTGCAAAAAAATAAAATAAATAAAAAATGTCTTCCACTCCCCCAGCAGCCATATATATCCTCAGGGAGGGATGATGGGTCTATATATTCTTCCTTTTTTTTTTTTTTTTGTCAAGGTAGGATCTCAGGTCAATCTGGAATTCACTATGTAGTCTCAGGGTGGTCTCGAATTCATGTTATCTTCCTACCTCTGCTCCTGAGTGCTAGGATTAAAGGCGTGTGCCACCACACTGGGCTTCCTCCATCTTTTTTTTTTTTTTTTTTTTTTTTTTTGGTTTTCTCGAGGTAGGTTCTCACTCTAGACCAGCTTGACCTGGAATTCACTATGTAGTCTCAGAGTGGCCTCAAACTCATGGTGATCCTCCTACCTCTGCTTCCCGAGTGCTGGGATTAAAGGTGTGCGCCACCACACCCGGCTCTTCCATCATTTTTAAACCTCATTTTAAGTGGACAGTTCAGTGGCATTAAATACATTCACAGTATTGTGTGGCCAGATTTCTTTTCACTATTCCATTGGCGAGTAATGCTGTACCCATTAAACACTAACTCTCCATGTATTCCTACACAAACCACTGACAACCACCATTCTGCTTTCTGTCTCTAGGCTCCTCACACAAATAGAACCAGACAGTACTTGTTCTCCAGTGGCTGGTGTTATTGCAGTTTGGATCATGTCTTTGAGGCATGTATGCTGTAGCATCTCCCAGAATTTTGAGGCTGGGAAATATTCCACTGTATATTTTTTCCACAGTTTGTTCATCTATCCAACTAACTCTTCTTGAGTATTTGGGTGATATTACTTTATTTTAGTGTTATGTATAAATTCAACTGGAGATATTTCTTTTGAAGCTCAAATTTGCTCCAAGCAAACTGGGAATTCATATGTAGCTTCTTGTAGTATGTGAAGGATCAAGGCCTATGCTTTCCTGAGCTCTTATTTCATGAGTGCATTCTGCTTCCCTCAATCCCGTGTATTAAACTCAGCACGCTGTGCTTTAGAATGAACAAACTAACACCTACTCTCACTGTTTGTGCTTTGCTTCTCCTTCTCCACTTTGTCTTTCATTCTGTTAAAATGTTTTAGTTCTGTCCCACTGACAAACACTTCCTCCATGTCCATCTTGAGGTCTGCAAGCTACCTATGATGGAGATTTGCTACTGTCACAGGATCTCAACTTTTGCATTATGTTGGTAATTTAAAAAAAAAGTCAGGGCTGGAGGGATGGCTTAGCACTTAGGGCATTTGCCTGCAAAGCCAAAGGACCTCGTTTTGATTCCCCAGGACCCATATTTGCCAGATGCACAAGGTGGCACATGCGTCTGGAGTTCTTTACAGTGGCTGGAGGCCCTGGCATGCCCATTCTCTCTCTCTTTCTCTCCCTCCCTCTTTCTCTGTCAAATAAATAAAAATAAAACATTAAAAAAATTTTTGTCAGGCTGCATGTGATGTGTGATATTAAAGTAACTGTAGGAAATAAACTGTACCGCATAGGAGTAATCAGGGTTTCCAGCAGGGGGGTGGGGGATGGGAGAGCAAATCTGGGAAGAGAGAGACAGGAGGAGGGGATGAACGAATGGTGAGCTGACCAAAGTCTCTCAAGTGCCACTGCTACAACTGTGTCCTGAAACCGAATAGCTTGGCAAACAGGTGATAAATGGTGTGTGTTGGGTGGAGGGGCATTTCTCTGTTAGCTAAGGGTTGAGAGGCTATGGCACCCTCACAGTGCCAGCAACTTCACCCCACGGGGCTCTTACAAGAACTCAATGTGATAACAGGTGAAGAGACCTGGCCTCCCAGTACTTGGCAGATAGTTGAAGTTTAATAAATGTGTGTGCATGTGCACGTGTGTATGGAGACCAGAAGTTGGCATTGAGTATCTTCTTCAATCACTCTCTACCTTAGTTATCATGTCAAGGTCTTTGTACTTAAATGTGGAGTTCACTGATTCAGCTAGTCTAGTCTACCTAGCCATGTTGCAAGGGAATCCCATTTGTACTCCCCATATAGTGGGATTACAGGCTGGCCACTTCACCCACCCAGCATTTATGTGGGTGCTGGGAATCCAAACTCTGATCCTCATTTTTTGTTTTAATTATTTTATTTTATTTTTAAAAGATTTTATTTTTATTTATTTGCTTATTTGAGACACACAGAGAGGGAGAGGGAGACAGAGAGAGAGAGAATGGGCACACCAGGGTCTCTATCCACTGCAAATGAACTCCAGATGCATATGCCACCATGTGCATCTGGCTTACATGGGACCTGGAGAATCAAACCTGGATCCTTAGGCTTCACAGGCATGCGCCTTAACTCTAAGCCATTTCTCCAGCCCATTTTATTTTATTTGTGTGTATGTGTGTGTGGGGGGGGGGGTAGAAAGAGAGAATTGATGTGCTAGGGTCTTTTAAAGGCATGAGCCACCACTCTCAGCTTAATTTATTTCTTAGTTAGCTGAAGTATCAAAAGTATTGCCTTATAACTAGCCAGTTCCTAAAGATGTTGTGGTAGTTTGATTCAGGTGTCCCCCATAAAGTCATGTGTTCTGGATGCTAGGTCCCCAGGTGGTAGCAATTTGAGAATTGGAGCCTTGCTGGAGGCATTGTATTGTTGGGGATGGGCTTATAGGTGTTATAACTAGCTTTCTCTTCCCAGTGTTTGCACACTCTGCTGTTGTCCACCCAGTGTTGGCCAGGAGCCTCTGCTCATGCTCTGTTTCTCCCTGCTATCATGAAGTTTCCCCTCAAGTCTCTAAGCTAAAATATATCCTTTCCTCCTACAAGCTCTTTTGGTCAGATGCTTTGTGCCAGTAATGAGAAGGTATCTGCAATAGATGTTATCAGATCCATTGAAGAATGAAGGAGCCATCTGGGAGTGGTGGTGCATGCTTTTAACCCCAGCACTCAGGAGACAGAAGTAGGAGGATCACCATGAGTTCAAGGCCACCCTGAGACTACATAGTGAATTCCAGGTCAGCCTGACCTAGAGTGAAACCCTACTCCAAAAAAACAAAAAACAAACAAACAAAAAAAGAATATGAAGGAGCTGATAGCAAGACAAGGTGCCCAGAACTGCTGTGGAGGCAGGACGGGAGAGGGAAGATAGGGAACCAAGGAACAAAGAGGAGCTGCCTGGGTCAAGGCTTTGCAGAAGAGCTGGAGGGCCTCTTTGTTCCTCCCTTCCCTCAGACATTCTTTTTTAAGCTTATGTTTTTTGGCATGTATATGTGGTTTTGCATATATGGACACATGTGTGTGGGGTATGTATGTATGTACATGTGTGCATACATATGTGGAGGCCAGAGGTAGATGTCAATTGCTATCCATCTTACTAAGGCATGGTTTCTCCCTTGAACCCAGAGCTGGCTGAGTCAGCTACTCTAGCAAACCAACTTTCACTAGGGATCCTCTGTCTCTGCCTCCTAAGCACTAGGATTAGAGACAAACACACCTCCTGTTTATGTGGGCACTGGGGATCTGAACTCTGGTTCAGCTAATGCTTTGCCCCAGGCCCTAGCAGACCTTCTGCCTTGCACTGGACATGTACTGTTACTGAATCTTCAACTCTGGCTGGAGGTGAGGAGGAAACCAGGGTCTTGGGATACTAACAGCCTTCTGTGTGGCAATAATGACAGCAGCAATTGTACAAAGGGTTTCATTATGATGTTTATCATGCATATGGTATTTCCATACAAGAGTGTCTGGCAGCAGGAAAATCACTCAGTAAGGAAAATTGGGTTTAAGGAGGTTTGTACAGAAAATTTTGGCATATTCAAATTGATAAGTACTGTTCAACGAAACCCTGCCTACAACCTAATACACTTGAATTCACATAGAGGGTAGTTGTTCCTGGTAGGGTATGTGTCAACAAAATCTTCTCTCCAATTTCTCCTTCTCACCTCTAGTCTAAAAGGCACAGAACCATAAAACGGGAGGACTCTGAATCCCATCCGTAAAAGTTACTACTATTTTCAAAATCCTTAGATTTGAGCTGGAGAGCACTTGCTTCACAAGCATGAAGGCCTGAGAGGTCTTCCCTGGTTCTGAGTTGGATTCCCATCAGCTGGAACCCACATCAACAGCTGACAATAGCCATGAGCACTTGTACCTCCAGTCCTGTAAGAAGCAGAGACTGGAGGGTTGCTGTGGCTCACTAGTCACCCAGCCTGACTGAAAACTGGCAGCTCTGGCTTCAGTAAGACTACCTCTCAATGAAACAAAGCTGAACAGTGATGGAGGAGGCCAGGAGGACCCTGGATATTGTCCTTTGGCTCCTTCACATACGTGCATGGGGTGCATGCATCTGCACACACACATGTATATAACACACACCACATCACAATACTACACACATAGACACATACAAAATTTTTTTCTTAGATTTAACCCAAACTCTAAATGACAATGATGAGGAAATGAAGATAACTGATTTGTCCAAGTAGGTCTGTAGGAGTTCAGCTCCCATGTTAGGCGTTTCGTCACTGGAGTCTTCTTGGCTACTTCAGAGGCAGTTTGCTGGCCTTGCAAGGATTATCTCATGACTGTCCTTAGGAGAACCACTCTGCTGGTCTCTTCAATGATTCTCTATGTGTAATGAAGTGCAATGGGGTAGATAATATCAGAATCACAGCTTTTGTGTGTTGGCGTATTCATTATTTTCTTGAAATGTTTTTATGAAGCTTAGTGGTTAAGTTTAGCAAGTAGCCTTGGGCTGCAAGGAGTCAGATATTACCCCCTCCTCACTGAGACTTCTCCCAGAGGCTGAAGATCAGTAGCTCACCCTCACTTTGGAAGCTTGGCTTAACATAGATCTGTGGGGGCCAGCCTTGTCTTTTCTTCTCTACAGCCAAGCTCTCTGTGGACCCAATTGTGAGCCTGATGCCTGTGGACTTTTTGACAAATAATGTTTATGACAGGCATTCGATAAATGCTTATCAGAAATTAATTGAGGCTGGGTGGTTGTGCAAATCTATAATCCAAGCCCTGGGGAAACTAAGTCAGGAGGATTCCGAATTGGAGGTCAGCATGAAGCACATAATGAAACCCCTGTTCCCACAACAACAAAACAAAGAAATGAATGCAGGAATCTCCCATGCCATCAGTACAGTATCTCAATACATCCAACAAAAAGATCACAGAGAAACAAGATGAAGTGTTCAGGGTTTTTCTCTAAGCAAACAGGTCCATTTCATTTTCCCTTTTCCTTGTTTACCTTAAAATTTTATTAGCATGCAATTGTACAAAGGGTTTCATTATGATGTTTATCATGCATATATACTTTGATCACCCAATTGCCCTCTCTTCTCGCTCCTCTTTCTACACCTCTTATAGTCCCGCTTTTTATTTTCTTCCCTCCACCCTCAATTCTATGAGGAAGCATGTAGCATTTGTCTTTGGGGCTTGTCCTAAATTCGTATGATTAGCATTACTTTCATAATAATAAAACTTTTATCTTTAAAAGAAAACCCTGGCCGTGTTTGGGGAGTTTGTCGTTTTCGCTGGCTTTTTCTATCTTAATAAGCCAAGAGAACAGCTCAAGAAAGCCAGGCAGCTTTCTGAGGAGGCATTCACAGAGCTCCAAAGGAACGCCAAACTTGGCATAAATAAGTGCTTCGTTTCATGGCAACCGAGGAGTGCCGGGCACGTGCCAACCGCTGAGCTGAGTTCGAGCACTCAGTGGCCAGGATCTACCCCTGCAGGCTGCGAGCCCACCTTGGCTACACTACACCAACCCGCTGCATGCAGCGCCGGTACACTGTCATGCGCATGCGCGCCCTCGTCCTGCGAGCCCTCATAGCTACATTCTGGGAAAACCTCTGAGCAGAGCCGGCCGACGTCACTGCGCCGGGAGGAGGGCAGGAGGAGGGGGCGGTGCGGGGAGAGGGCGGAGCCGGGGGCGGAGCCGCGCGTGCGCAGTGGCCCTACGGCAGGAAGCACGGCGCGGGGGCGGGGCGCGCGGGCGGCCGGGGCGGGGCTCTCGGGCCGCCGCCGCCGCTCATTGTGCAGCAGGCGGGCCGGCGCGGCGGTATCCTGGGGCCAGGGTGCTTCCCGGGCATGGTGAGCAAGGGGCTGGTGCGCCTGGTATCTGCTGTCCACCGCAGGAGGATGAAGCTGCTGCTGGGCATCGCTCTGCTCGCCTACGCTGCCTGTGAGTGTGCGCCGCGGCGGGCGGCGGGAGCCCGTTCATTGCGCGCTGCGGCGGGGACAGGGGCTGCGGGCCGGCCGGGCGCCGGGCAGTGCGGGGCGTCGGAGGGGCCTGGAGCCCGAGTCCTCCCCCCGACCAGGCCTGCCGGGCGGTACCTGCACTTCCTGCTTCCACCCCGTCCACTCTCGCGGCGAAGCCACCGGCCAACTTGGTTGCAGACCCGCCGCCGCGTGGGCCTGGCTCCGGGACCCGGCGGCGGGCAGAGGGGCCTTCGCCCGTGGCGCGGTGGCCGAGGTCCCCGAGCAGAGCGGTGGGGACACCGCGGTCCCGCGCCGGGTCGAGCTGGACTCGGCCGCTTCCTTGTTATCCACATCGCCCCTGGAGCGAGCCCGAGTGCGGCCGGGGCTTCCGTGCAGTGCGGCACGCGGACAGCCGCGGCCTCGCCGTCCGGTTGGTTAAGTGGGATAAAAATACTGGGGCCATTGGCAGGGTCCCTGCTCCGACTACTGATCCGCAGGAAAATGTAACTCTGGGGAAGACAAATGTTGTCACCCCCTCCCCCCGGCCCCGTGGCTTCGTGCTGGTGTAAAGGCGCACGGGGGTACTCCCGTGCTCGGTGTCCCTACAGTCTCCGCGGTCCGTGTCCGAGCCCCGGGAAAGACGACACGGGGACCCGGCGGGGCGTGCCCACGGCTTTGGTGTGTGCGCTTGTTTGGTCCTCACAGCCTGCTACCTGAAAAGGGGGCCAGAAAGCCACTGCAGAGGTAGCTGGGACACCCGTCTGCTTCTTAGGGGAGGAAAAAGATGCCCCTTTTTGCTTTTGTTGATGTGCTGTGGGAATATACTTTCAGCTATTAATATTTTCCCAAGTACCAAAATTGGACTATAAATAGCTCTCAGCATGAGCTCCTTTTGAATCTTGGCCATCAAGACTGACTCTTGTTGAAATGAAACCTGCCAAGTGTTTGAGTTTCCTAGGTCTGATTCCTAGATGAGTAGGTACTCAGGAGAAGTGACTTCAGGTGATAAAGGAGTTGCCCAGACCCAGAGGAGTACGACTCAGCTTGTCTGCTGCTGTCCAGCTGTTCCAGGAGGCGGAGCGGGCAAGCTCCAGGAGGGCTTTGGTTGCTAGGAGAAGTTTCAGGTCAGGATCGCTTAGTAGATGTGAGGAGTTTTGCAAGGAAGGACGGGCTGTCTTGAAGTACACGTGATCAGTTTTGAAGAAAGCCAAGATCCAAGTAACTTTTTTTGTGTGTGGCAGTAATAAAAATGCCTGTTTGCTGAGTGCCTAACTAACTATGCATGTTCAGGTGTGATTCTTAAATGCCCTTGCTTTATTTCAATAACCCTAGGAAAGGAGTACTATGTATGATCCTTCCGATTTTAAGTGTGAAAAATTCCGTTCAAGAAAGATTAGAAACTACACGAATTTAGTGCAGATGGCAGAATATGGGGAGCTAGTATTCAAGTCCGGAAAAGTGAAGGGCTACAACTAGAGAGCAGCAGGTCACTAAGGTGAGAGATAGGGGTTTAGAATTTATAAGGTACAGAATTTATGGAGCCATAGCAAGTTTTCACCGGTCATTCACTTGACTAGGAAATCTCCCCTAGTGGTCTTCTCCATTGTCTGTTGCAGAGTGCAAAAAACACAATGGCACGGAGGCTAGATGCAGTACCAGTGCAGTGGTCCTCAGTGTGCATCAGATTCAAATAGGTGAAGTTTCTGATTCTGTAGGTCTGAGATGTGACCTGAAAAATGTGCATTTCTAATAGGTTCTCCTGTGATGCTATGGTGGTCTGAGGACTTTGTTTTTCCCTCCTGTTTTCACCAAGGCTGGCCTCAAACTCTCCTCAGTCCTCACACACCTTTGAGAATCACTGGCCTAGAAAGAGATGAGCATGAATTGGATGACCATACAAATAAGGTTAAATTACAAACTGCTGTGAAGGAAGGGAATGCTCAAAACAGGTCAGGGGGCTGAAGAGTGGCTTAGCAGTTAAGGTGCTTGCCTGCAAAGCCTAAGGACCCAGGTTTGATTCCCCAGTACCCACGGAAAGCCAGATGCACAAAGTGGCACATGCATCTGGAGTTTGTTTGCTATGGCTTAGAGGCCCATTCTGTCTCCCTCCCCACCCCCTGCTCTTTCTCTCTCTCAAATTAAAAAAAAAAAAAAAAAGTCAGAGACTCTCAGATGAGAGCAATCAGGGATGTTCATTACCCCAGCAACCCAGATGTGAACTGAGAATGAAGAATGTGTAGGAGTTAACGTAGGCAGGCATAGGAGGAGATGTGTTGGATAGAAGGGTGCAGAGTTCCTGTGGTAGTGGAAATCAAGAAGTGTTTTCTGAATGCAGAGGAGAGGTCTAAGTGGAGCATGAAATCACAGAAGAGTGGTGAGGCTGCCCAAGGAGGTCTCGGTCCAGCTTAGGAAATAGGTTATTATTGTAGCCATGAGGATTTTAAGGCTAGGTTGAGGCAGTATTAATAGAGAATGATGATGGTAGGTCTGAGCTGTTTTGCAGGAAAAATGGTATGGGACTTATAGTGATGCCTGTGATACCTAGTTTTTGCGTCTCCTTATTAATATTCCTGTCCTCCTGTCAGTAATCAAATACCACCCCTGTTTAACAAAACTGTCCATACTCTCAGTTATATTGCCTTCACCATTTAGTCTGCCTTGCAGAAATCCCCTCCTTGTTCTGCCAGCCAAGCCCAAGTCCTGCTGAGGCCTTCTCTTCGTCTCTGCTGTCTACCTTGCTGTCATGTGACTTCTGGGTGTACATATAAACCACAAGCTCACTCAACATTGCACTTTCTTTCTTTCCCATATACATGTTTTTCTCTCTCTCTGGTGTCCAACTCTTGAGTATTCAGTGTTTTGGCCCACATAGTCCTTAAGTCATTGCTATTAGCACATTGGAAGAGTTCAGTAACTACTGAAAGGAATGAATTGAAATTCATGCCAACCTACCATGTAGCTAGTAGGCAGAGGACCAGCATGCCTAACCCTAGTTTTTTTTTTTTTTTTTTCTTTTGAGAGAGGAAGGGAGAGAGAGAATTGGCACGCCAGGGCCTCAGCCATTGCAATCGAACCCCAGACACTTGCACCACCTAGTGGGTATGTACAACCTTGTGCTTGCCTCACTTTTGTTTGTCTGGCTTATGTGGGATCTGGAGACTCAAACATGAGTCCTTAGGCTTCACAAGCAAGTGCCTTAACTGCTAAGCCATCTCTCTAGCCACGTAGTGTTTTTTTTTTATATGTGTGTATGTGGTATGCAACATGTGTTTGTATGTACGTGTTCACATGTGTCTGGATACATGGGCATGTAGAGGTCGAAAGTCATCATCTGGGGTCTGCCTCTCTTGCCCTCCACCTTATTTATTGAAAACAGGGTCTGTCACTGAACCCAGAGTTCACTAGTCCAGGTAGTTTAGCTAACCAGCCTGTTCAGGGATCACTTCGCCTGTTCTGCCTCCTAAATGCTAGATTACAGGCATGATTACATGCCTGCCATTTGTGTGGGTGCTGGGGTTCCAGACTCAGGCCCTCCTATTTGTGACTTGTGCTGCAAGCACTTTACCCACTGAGCTATCTTGTCATCCCTGTTTTTTATCCTTTAACATGTATATAATTTAAAAAGTCCAATGAGTCTGTGCAAGGTTTGTAGTTGGATAGCCTCTGCAGGGTTTATTAGGCTCAACAGCCTCCCCTGTACCCAGCAGCAAGCACTTTAGTCTTGGTTCATAAGTTTGACTTTTTGATATGAATAGGCTTTTTATTTTTCAGTTGCAGCAGCTTAATCATGCCAGGTGGACAGAGGCTCCCCAATCCAGAGATGACCGACAGCTCTGCTCTTCTGTCACAGTGATCCTGGAATCAAAAGCACAACAACAAAAATAGCCTAAAGAATTAAAAAAAAAATCTGATATTTGGTGGGTTTATGGAGCCATTACTTTGTTACCTCCAGCTCTTAAAAACTCAAATTGTATAATCCAGTAATATACAAACTTTTTCATGTGTCTTGTGTTTCCCCATAATGACTTTTTAGCCGGAAACCTTCATTTCCGTCATTGTGCTGAAAAGGAAAGACGTAGAACCTGAGAACCCTTCAAAGAATGTTCTATGTGCATTAGCTTTGCACTTAGGATCACAGACTTTCAACTTCTCCGAGGTTGGGACTTTTTAACATTTTTATGTGTATTTATTTATTTGGGAGAGAGAGAATGGGCATGCCAGGCCCACCAGCCACTGCAAATGAACTCCAGATGCATGTGCCACCTTGTGCACTTGACTTACACGGGTCCTGAGAATTTGAACCTGGTTCCTTTGGTTATGCAGGCAAGTGCCTCAATGGTTAAGCCATCTCTACAGCCCTGGGATTTTTATCTCTTAAAGTAACCGGTGCCCACATGATATGTCACTGTTCTGGCAAAACAACTCAGGAATCTCTTCCTGGCCAGCTTCCATGGAAGATAACGCAGTGGGTTTAGACATAGGCTTGACACCAGCGGATGCTAGGGGGAGAAGAGATCAAAAACTAAGTGTCATCAGCATGTGTCCAGGCTTACCTGAGTGACTCTGTCAGGCTGTGCTGATTCCTAGGACCCTCTCCGTGCCTCCTTCCTAGCAGCCTGGGGGTTGGAGGCCGGACCTGGGAATTGTTTTGAACTTTTGACATTTCAAAAATTAGCAACCTATCTTTTGCTTTTTTTTTTTCTATTAGAAGAAATCAGCAAACACAGAAAACTCTGCCTACATTTACCAATTACATTTTGCCATATTTGCACTTTCTCATTTTTACAGGTGTATTTGACATGTATTTTTTTATGTTCAAGTATTTGAAAGTTGGGTCATAATACCTTTCCTAAAGTACTTTTACAGATATTTCTTGAGTATTCCTAAGGTATTAACTATTTTTACATCCTGGAATTCAATATGCCATCTAAAATATAGTCCATGTTTATTCTTCCAATTATACTGTAAATATTTTTTTGTAGGCTTTCTGGTTGTTTCGTGTTTTTATTTTTATTTTTTAATCAAGAACCCAGTCAGAGTTTATGTGTTGTTTTTTATTTTGTTGCTATGTCTCTTAGTTTCTTGAACTATAATAGCCTCATCTACATACATAGCATATGTATTTGGATCCGTACAACATTTGCCCTTTTTTTAAGCCTATACCAGTTCTGTGCAGTACCTCTATTTTGGATTTATCTGATTGTTTCATTATGACTCACATACAGAACAGTGGTAGAGTGGTTGTCTATTATGCATGATCCTTAGGACCCCCCCCCCCAATTTTTTTATAATTAATTCTTGTTAATTGGTATCAAGTGATGCAAAATGTTGAGTTGACTATAATGTTGACTTTGTGAAGTTTGATGGGCTGGAACGGATGGCTTTCATGTTGCTTTTTTAAAAAATGTTTTTCCCATATACATTGTGGTGGTGCCCTGAAATAAAGGTAGTGATTCTTGGAGCCATTTACCCAAGAGCAAGCCCACTGCTTTCTGTTGCTGCTACTGTACTCATCTGGTGTAGTTATTGAATAGGAAAAACAGCAATACACCCAGGTGTCGTGGTGCATGCCTTTAATGCCAGCACTTCAAGAGGCTAAGGTAGGATTATTGCTCTGAGTTCAAGGCCAGCCTGAGAGACTACATAGTGAATTCCGAGTCAGCCTGGGCTAGAGCAAGACCCTACCTTGGGGGTAGCAATGCATGAGCAAGGAATGAGCAATATGTGAGTAAGGGACAAAAACCTTAGCCTTCAAAAATTACTCAAAAGTTTACTCAAAGACTTAAGGGCAGGACACATGAATGAACTCTGTTGACCTAGATAAAACACACACACACACACACACCATTTTCTATTTACATATATTACCATTCTAAGCCCACCTGTTGCTTTCAACTTTCCTGTGGGCAGTCCATTGCTTTCAACTGTCTGCTGCTTTTAGTGAAGTGGTCACTATATCTTACATGTACATGCGCATTGTTTTGGACCAAGAGTATAACCAGGTAAAACAAGGAACATGGCTGAAGGTCACATCTACATGTCCAACATTCCTTGGCAATATTGATTATGTAGGTTGTTCAGGGGCATAGGCAATATAAGGCATAGGAAACCTGGTTACATTGTTTTAAGCCATCTGAGTACTTGGTTGTAAACAATTACAGAACATAAGTCAAACTTAGTTACAGGATCAAAACAAGCTTGACAGAAAAGCATCCTATAGAAATAGTCCCAGAAAAATTATTTGTAAGGTCCCGAAGAAGTATTCTCACAGTTCATCCCATAGCCCATTTGTGGGGTGATTTATGAGACTATATATATGCATTTAGCTTACACTGATGGTCCCTTCCTGCATGAGATTTCATACTGCGGATTGAAAATGGAGATTTTCTAATGTCATTTTTCTGCGAAAGAACTTTCCCTCCTTTCTTTCTTTCTTTCTTTCTTTCTTTTTTTTTTTTTTTTTTTTTTTTTTTTTGATTTTTTTGAGGTAGGGTCTCACTCTAGCCCAGGCTGACCTGGAATTCACTATGGAGTCCCAGGGTGGCCTTGAACTCACGGTGATCCTCCTACCTCTGCCTCCTGAGTGCTGGGATTAAAGGCATGCGCCACCATGCCCGACTACCCTCCTTTCTTTTTCTTTCCTTTCTTTTTCCTTATTCTCTGTGTTAGTTTTCTAAGGTGGCTATGATGAGTTAGACCAAGCTAGATGGCTTTAGAACAAGATAAATTTATTCCTTATTTTCCAAGCCAGCATTGTGAAGTCCAGGTTGGTAGGGCTGAGCTCCACTGTGAGGCTCTTGTGGGTGCAGGTATGCCTGGCTTGTGCCTTGGTCACGGCAGCCTCTTCCTCTGAGATTACAGGTCGTTCTCATCTTCTAACTGCAGAATCTGTCCTGAGTATTTTTAGGAGTATATTTGTTGCTGGGTTTAGGGTCCACCTGATGGTCCAGAATGATCTTTGTCTCCAGATCTTAATAACCTATGTAAAAACTCTTTCCAGGTCAGTTCACACAGGGTCTAGGAATGAGAATGAGAACATATCTTAAGGTCTTTCAGTGGTCTTTATCACAATTTGTTTTCTCTTACTAAACTTTGTTTTCGTGTACCCTAGTCTTTGATCATTGTGATTCTAGATGCTTGGGGCTCATCTGTTCTTCCCTCACCCCAAACTTGGAATGGAGCCATGTCTCCAAGGATCCCTGGCTCTTTACATTAGAGAGTGTTGTTTGGCTTTCAAACATTTGGAGTCCTGGCTGTTGTGCTCATTACTGGGCTTTTAGCCCTGCCCGTGGGTGTAGCCAGGAAATATACCTATCTTTTCCAAGCATGAGTTTTTACTAACACCCCCAATGTAAATCTTAATATGGCAGATTTTTCCCTACCTCTTCCCATTATGTGAAAATCTTGTGGCCGCTCTCAGTGTATTTACTCATTTGTTCTATACTGCCTTACAGATAAAATAGTGGGGGGATGGCCCAGTAGATAAAGCACTTCCCTCAAGTGGGAGGACCAGAGTTCAGATCCCAAGAAGCCACATACATGTCAGCTGGGCATGGCAACCATCCCTGTGCTCTGGAGGCAGAGATGGGGTCACTGGGACAAGCTAGGTAGCTAGACTAGCCTAATCTGTAAGCTCTGGGTTTAAGTGAACTCTTGTTTCAACAAGTAAGCAATGGAGGAAGACACTAAGACACTTAAATGTCAGTCTGTGCCCTTACATGCACTCACACCAGTGCCTGTATGCCAGTTTATGGCTCATGCGTGCCCACACACAAGCATGCATGTCCTAAAAAAGAAAAATTAACACTAATGATATCTTAAATTATGATTTTTCAGCTTTACAGTATTACTAAAAGCTGTTCAAATTCAGTAAAAACTAGACTTTAAAATTTGAATTTGGATCTTTTCCTGGGATAGCAGTGTGCAAGTCCTGTCCTCTCATGATGCCAGGCAGCAGCAAAGTATCCCTGCTCCTGCAGCCCCACCCATGGTCATGGGCGGGGAGCGCCGGGGAGTCTGGCACACTCAGTGTGCTGCTCTGTTGAGCCAGGATTTGCAGGGGGCCAGGTGCAGTCAGGGCAGTTTTGATTGAGGATTTTCAGTTTGTGGTGTGTTACTGCCCCAAATCGAGTCACTACACTAAAACCACTCCAGACAGCAAACTCAGGAAATGCAGGGTTTCCTTGTAGTTACTTTTATCGTAGACTGTATTGCATTAAGGATAGTCACTTGGAATGTTGTATTAAAAATTAGCAGATGGGCACTTGCCTGTAAAGCCTAAGTACCCTGGTTCGAGGCTCGATTCCCCAGGATCCACATTAGCCAGATGTACAAGGGGGTGCACATGCACACGTCTGGAGTTTGTTTGCAGTGGCTGGAGGCCCTGGTATGCCCATTCTCTTTCTCTTTCTTTCTCTCTCTCTCTGTCATGCTCAAATAAATAAATAAAAATGAACAAAAAAACTTATAAAAAATTAGTAGAAATTGGGCTGGAGAGATGGCTTAGCGGTTCAGCGCTTGCCTGTGAAGCCTAAGGACCCCTGGTTCGAGGCTTGATTCCCCAGAACCCACGTTAGCCAGATGCACAAGGGGCACACACGTCTGGAATTCGTTTGCAGTGGCTGGAAGCCCTGGCGTGCCCATTCTCTCTCTCTCTATCTGCCTCTTTCTGACTCTGTCTGTCACTTTCAAATAAATAAGTAAAAATAAACAAAAATTTTAAAAAAATTAGTGGAAATAATAGTTTCCTACTCTTGATTCAAGTTAGGCTCATTTTTCTTTGTTTATGTTCAGTTCTAAAGTTTGCTGCTTTCTTTTTAACATACGTCAGCTATTTATGTGGTTCAAAGGCAGACTGTCAATAGTCTCACTCACGTGTCTTCTACTGCTGCCTGTCATCTGGTTTCCTTTACTAGCCCAGTTATACATCTTGTGTTTTTTGCAAATAGATACGTATCTGTGCTTTTTTGTGCATGCTTTCTTGTCCAGGTCCAGGTAGTGTGTAATGCAGACTATTTTGCATGTCTTCTTTTCCTAGCTATAACTGTGTATCAGTTTTTAATGGCTGTCTAATAATCCTGTGAGCTGTGTTGCATTTTATTTGACTGGTCTGCTAAGGAAGGGCATTGGAATGATTCCAGAGTTTCACCATGACCAGTGCTGCTTCTTTAGTGGATAGATTTCTGCACAGGCTGCTACCAGCCACATGTGAGTTGCCCAGCTCTGCCACTCCATGCAAATATTTTCTTTGCATTTCTGACATGACTGTATATGTAAGACACCCGAGAGACTCCATCCCAAAACTCCTGAAGGTGATTAACTCCTATAGCAAAGTAGCAGGATACAAAATCAATGCACAAAAATCAGTAGCCTTTCTATATGCAAATGACAAAGATATAGAGAAAGAAATAAGGGATATGGTCCCATTTTCAATAGCAACAAAAAAAAATAGAATACCTTGGAATAACGTTAACCAAGGAAGTGAAAGATCTATACAATGCAAACATAAAAACACTCAAAAAAGAAATTGAGGAGGATTTGAGAAAATGGAAAGACCTCCCATGCTCCTGGATAGGCAGAATTAACATTGTGAAGGTGGCAATCCTACCAAAGGCAATATATAGATTTAATGCAATTCCAATTAAAATCCCTACAGTGTTCTTCACAGAGATAGAAAAAATGAGCTCAAATTTCATATGGAAAGGCAGAAGGCATCGCATATCCAAACATATAATCAGCAAAAGAAATACCTCTGAAGGCATCACTATACCTGATCTAATGCTATATTACAAAGCCAAAGCCATAGTAATAAAAACAGCATGGTACTGGCATAAAAACAGGAGTATACACCAATGGAATAGACTTGAGGACCCGGACTTTGGGTCAAGCAACTATAGCTACTTGATATTCGACAAAGGCCCGAACAATATAGGCTGGAAAAAAGACAGCATCTTCAACAAATGGTGCTGGACAAACTGGATAACCATATGCAGGAAACTGAAACTTGATCCACACATTTCGCCATGCACTACACTCAAGTCCAAATGGATCAAAGACCTCAATATAAGACCAGAAACTCGACTACTACCAGAAGAAAATTTAGGAAGTACCTTCCACGATATAGGAATGGAAAAAGACTTCCTGAACAAAACCCCATTAGCTCACGATCTTAAACAGTCACTCAACTAATGGGATCTCATGAAGCTGAAGAGTTTCTTTACAGACAAGCATACAATAAGCAAAGCCAATAGATTACCCACAGAATGGGAGAAAATATTTGTTGGTTATCCAACTGATAGAGGCCTAATCTCTAGAATCTACAAAGAACTCAAAAATCTAAACAGTAAGAAGTCAAACACCCCACTCACAAGATTGGGCAAAGAGCTGAACAGGCAGTTCACAGAGGAAGAAATACAAATGGCAAACACACACTTAAGAAAATGTTCATCATCCCTAATCATCAGGGAAATGCAAATTAAAACAGCTATGAAATTCCACCTTACCCCAATAAGGATAGCAAACATCAAAAAATCAAATGAAAATAAATGCTGGTGAGGATGTGGAGAAGTAGGAACACTCATCAACTGTTGGTGGAAATGTAAGATGGTACAACCACTTCGGAAAGCAATATGGAGACTCCTAAAAAAGCTGACTATAGAGATACCAACAGACCCAGTTATTCCCTTACTGGGCATCTTCCCGAAAACCTTCAAACCACAGTCCAAAGAGATATGCTCAACCATGTTTGTAGCGGCTCAATTTGTAATAGCTAAGAGCTAGAATCAACCCAGATGTCCATCACTAGAAGAATGGATAACTAAGATGTGGTATATCTACACAATGGAATTCTATACAGAATTAAGAAAAAATGACACAATGAAATTTGAAGAAAAATGGTTGCTTTTCTGAATTCTAACTCACTTCCTTTCCCACTTTTTCATATACCCTCCAGGATGCTAAGCCCGCCTGCCCTGACACTCTAAGTGAGCACTCGCTTTCTTGTGCACAAGCATGTGCCCTCCTCCCCTTTTCTCTCTCAACCTTCCTTATGCAATTGCCACTCACCACTAAGTCTTTAGACCTCTTGAGTTTTTAACTCAAAGTAACTTTCCCTTTTCCTGCTTTCTCTTCTTTAGATGCCAGCCAAAGACTTTGAGTTTGCACTTGTCCTGCTACTGAGCATTTGTACTCTGATGAGCTCCCTCCCAGTGTAGCTGCATATACACCTCCACTGCTCAGTGTGCCTGCCTTCCGGGATCCTAATTCATCAGGCCCGACTGACTTGCTTCCCCTTGTGCTGAGAATTACAGCCTGCTTGTCCTGCTGTTTTTCTCTCAGATGCTTCTACAATAGTCTGTGAGCTTCCCACTGGGTCCATTAATAACAATAATAATAATATTATTATTTTATCAACAAGGTAAGAACCCACAAAAGGGAACCCTGGTTCCTCAGTATAACACTGGTTTTCACACTAGAGATATGGTGAATATTTACAAATATATGTATTTTTAATATTACAATACCAGTTTTCATAGCAGTGACATGGTGAACATTTGCAAATATATATATGCACACACACATATATATAATTTCATATATATATATATATATATATATATATACACACACATATATACATATAATTTTTATTTTGAGAGAGAGAGAGAAAAAGAGGCAGAGAGTGAAGAATGGGTACTCCAGGACCTGAGCCTGAACGACTGAACTCCAGACGTGTGTGCCCCTTGTGGCACATGCGACATTGTATGCTTGAGTCACTGTGCATCTGGCTATGTGGGACTTGGAGATTTGAACCTAAGTTCTTAGGCTTTGCAGGCAAGCACCTTAACTGCTTAGCCAACTCTCCAGCCCCAAATATACATGTTTTCTAATATTCTTATTTATATGAGAGCAAGAAGTTAAAAAAGGCAGACAGAAAGAGTGAGTATGGGCAGGCCAGGGACTCCTGCTACTGGAAACAAACTCCAGACGCATGTGCCACTTTGTGCATTGGGCTTACACGGGTACTAGGGAATCTAAACCTGGGCCATCAAGATTCGCAATCAAGCTACCATCAATTGTGGGCTATAAGAGGGCCTATACCTATTAAATTCTCTATAAAAAAAAGTAAGGGTTATCTCATTTGTCCTGGTGCTAACTTACTCTCCGTTGGAGAATCTGCTTCTCTTTTTCAGATAGATGTAGATCTTAAGGAGAAAGCCACCCCACCATACCTCAGAAGGGCCCCAGCTGAAACTAAGAAAAATTGGCGAAACAAGCAAGGGTGCTGTTTTCCTGGTGAACCAGGTACCAGCACAAGGGTGAAGGAGATCAACACAGAAAAATCAGCTCCTACCACATCAGAGAGCCAGAGCCTCAGAGGCCCCCAACACCTCATCACTGAAGCAGACCAAAAATGAACCCAACATGGCTCAGGGAAATTTTGCGGAAGAGGGGGCGGAAAGAATGTCAGAGCCACATGTTGGGTCATGATATGCAGAGACATTTATCTTACCCATAACTGAGGGCTAACTCCACAATGCATGACCCATATACCTCAACAAGGATGGGCCAAGGGGAGGGGTAAGTCACGGTTGGGCCTAATAATGGTACCAAACTGACTGTATTTGCTGATTACAAAACTAATTAATAAAAAAATAATAAAATAAATAAAAAAAAAGAATTCAGAAAAGCAGGCCAGCTGAGCAGTGAAACCCTGTGAGTGTCTGCATGGAGGTAAGGCTCCAGGGGTTATGAGTATATTGCTCGTTAAAGGAAGTTATTCCTGTTAAAGTAGTTAAGGTCAGAGCCTGTGCTCTTGTGCCCTGGCAGTCCTAACAAACCGGACTTATTTTAATTTGTTAGCCAATTAAAAGAGCAAAATTAATACAGAAAAGCTGAAGGAGGAGATTTATTCAGTGTGGCCACATTGAGCAGAGGGACAAAGAGATATAGTGACTCTCCTTGCCCCCACCAAATCTGTCTTAAGTTTTAGAATTGGTCTGTAGAGATACTTTCACATGTTCTCTAGGCTTTCTCTGCATGAAATGTATGTTTATTTTGTCAATGTTGAGATTGATGGGCTTGTTTTGCTATTGTAAATGTTAGCATATAATTCATTTTGTTGTAAAGTTTATGAAATTGGTTATTGGAGGATGTGGGAATTTGGAAACAGGTTCAGGATGAAGTTCAAGGACCATTATTTTGTTGGAGTTTGAGAGAGAGACAAGGCAGGCAGGCTGAAAGTCTTGGCAGCTGCCAGGAGGAGCGAGATAGAGAAGAGAAAGGAAGCCAGGCCTGTTAAGTTGAGGTCCAAGCCACCAGGCAGGCTCAGTGACAGAAGTCTGCATGCAGCTGCATGGAGAAGAGAGGTCTTCAGATAGTGAGAGTGCCCAGAGTGGTGACAGATATACTCAGGACTTTGGCTGGTATCCGAATGGGTAAGATTGCCACTGGATTTTGCCTCTGATCCCAATGTGGCCATATTGAATAATTTCTGCTCCTCCTATTAATTTGTCTCTTTTAGTTGGCTTATTGAAGACCAAGCCTGGTTTGTTAGGGCTGCCCATGCATAGACTCTGCCCCTAACTCCTTTATCTTTCCTCCCAGCTTTTTTTTTTCCCTCAATTTTTATTAATATTTTCCATGATTATAAAAAATATCCCATGGTAATACCCTCCCTCCCCCCACTTTCCCTTGTGAAATTGCATTCTCCATCATATCCCCTCTCCATCTCAATCAGCCTCCCAGCTTCTTAACACATCCTCAGGTATATAAGCTTTTGTGAGGCAGGGTCACCTTCCCAGGTGGTTGATAGGGAGGGCTCTTTGGATTGATTTGGGGGGGGGGGTCCCACAGCATGTTTCTGTAATCTTACAATCTTTTGGGAGGTATAGAGTGCCCTGTTCCCACCCAGAGTCATCTAGAACAGATCTCATGACTCTGGCCTCCAAGCCTGCCAATGCTAATAATGCCTGTGTAGCTCCTTAACAACCCTGATAATTTTAATTTGCATTTCTGTTATTGAATGAGCCTTAGCAGTTTTTTAAATGTTTGACAGCAACTAACATCTTTTTCTGTGAACTGGTTATCCTTTTTTTTTTTTTTTTTTGAGGCAAGCCCAACAGCTCTGGCCTTTTATTTTTTTCTTATGGGAGAGAGAACTGGCACACCAGGGCCTCCAGCCACTGTAATTGAACTCCACACACATGCACTACCTTGTGCACATGTGCAGCCTTGTGTGCTTGTATCCCATTGTGCATCTGGCTTACGTGGGACCTGGAGAGTTGAACATGGGTCCTTAGGCTTTGCACGTAAGTGCCTTAACTGCTAAGCCATCTCTCCAGTCCTTAACTGTTTATTGTTGTGTTCATTTACTACTGACTTTTTGATGCACTTTTCTCCTCATTTATGGGACCTCTACATTGGGATCTCAGTGGTGCTTTGTGATGTAAATTGCATTTTCCCAAGCCTGGTATGATAGAATTCAAAATGTATTTTATTCTGGGTTTCTGGCACACTGTTAGTATCCTTGGAATTTCCTGAGTAACTTGCCATTCCTAATGAAAGGGTCCTTTCTTATCACACCTGAACTTGTGATAAAGATAGGACGAAAGTAGGGCTAGAGGGATGGCTTAGCGGTTAAAGCACTTGCCAGCAAAGCCAAAGGACTCAGGTTTGATCCCCCAGGACCCATATAAGCCAGATGGACATGGTGTCACATGCATCTGGAGTTCATTCACAGTGGCTGGAGGCCCTGATAGGCCTGTTCTCCCTCTCTACCTGCCTCTCTCTCTCTTTCAAAACAACAACAACAAAAAAAGATATATCTAAAAAAAGATATGTCTAAAGTGGGACCTGTACTTAGCCCAGGTCTTGGTATCAGAATGGATAATTGTTGGGCATCCAAGTTGGTGTGTGCAAAATAAGATTATGAAGAGTGGACCATTTGTATATTTGATATAAGAAGTGTCCTTGGGTAGAAGCGGGTCTGAGAATCTCCATTTTCAATAATTTTCCTATTTCCCATGTTCATCTTAAGGACCTAATCAAGGTACGGTGCCTAGTACCACAGGGAAATAGGCTGCAGACTTTGCAGGGGCGGGCAAGCTCAATGCCAGGTGTGTGGTGAGGGCAGGGAGCAGATGGATTGGGTTTTATCGCTGCCTGTGTCCTGTAGTTCCCTATGTTGCAATGCTCATCTCCAAGGTGCTGGCATGAAGGAGCAGGGCCTTGTGGGGTGACTGGGTCGTGGGGTGGAAGCCCTCATGAATAGGGCTAATGCCCCAGAGGGCTGCCTTGCTGCTTCCACCATGTGACCACATGGCAAGAAGGTGTCATCCATCCATGAAGCAGCACATGAGTCCTCACCAGACACAAGTCAGCTTGTTCTTGTCCTTGCCAGCCTCAGAACTAGAGAAACGCAGTTCTGTTGTTTGGAAGTCATGCGTCCTGTGGCATTTTGTCACAGCAACCTGAGCCGGTTCAGACAAGGAATCAGTGTCTGTGGAGTTGCAAAGCGCTCAGGGATCAAATAGGTGAGGCCAGTTGCAGGATTCTGTGTGCACCCAGCCCACACTCATGCCTCGGTCACGGTTCTTTTCTTGCTTCACGTTCTTCAAGTGTGATGGGCTTAAGAATATCTGAGAGGGACCCTGAGGGATAAATATGTGCATGGGGGCAGGAGGGTGACTTAGGTTGACTCTTTTCCTGAAAGGGTTGTTTCACTCATCCTGCTTCAAGCTACTCTGGAACTTGATGTTACAAATGGAATTTCTGTGTTCTCCTATGCTTTCTAAGAATGAATATGTATTTAAAAGTGCTGTGTGGAACTGGCAGAATATATGTAAAGAAACAATAGCTTTAACTGATGAGTCACAAGGGAAGCCAAGACAACCTTCAGGCACTGGAGTTGTGACTTCCCAGGCAGGAAGAAGTCATGTCTGAGAAGTGAATTTGAAATTTATGGTCAGTTTCCTTTTGACTTCCTAAGTTCAGCTATTTTAAGTCGCTTTAAACTAAATAAACGGTGAACTAGAGCAACAACAGAAAACATGTGGACTTCTTCACATGGTTTTCTTCAGAGGGAGTCTGAATGTGTTAGAAAAGGAAAACAGTTTTGTCAGGGTGGTGGGATCTTGGTGTGCTATTCATAGTGTCTTTGAACATTGTTGTAGTACTTTCAGAAGTTGAAAACAGAACATGCCAGTTCTCATTGACACAGACACTGTAGGTGCCTGGTCTGAAGTTGTGTTTCTGTCAGCAGCAGCAGCAGACTGGGGTTGTGGGATGGCTCAGCTGTGATCCAGTGAAGGAAGCAGATTGGAGTGGTGGGTAGCTCTTGTACAGGGGTCCTTGTAAATGGAACTTTCACCAAAACTCGCCTGTCAAAATCTTCTCTTCCTTCCTTTGAGTTTTCTTTGCTGTTGTATAGAACTTAATTTTAAGTCCCAGCTCCCTTTCTCTGTGCTTCTAATTAAAGACAGAGTGCCGTGAAGCTGCTCCTCCCCCCACACCAAGGCTTCCTCAGGCCTCGCTTGCCTGTGTTCCCTCCCCAACCCTGCCCTGGTACAGGTGCAGCAGGAGAAATGGCTCACTGGGCCACCCTGCTATCCTGCAGTGAGGAGTTGGAGGAGAGGATGTCTTCCATTGTAAAGACGGGGAGACTGAGGCACGCTGTGGTTAAATACTCTGCCTGGTCTAGTTTGGCTGGAGAGATTCTGTGCTGTGTCATTCAGGGACCTATGGAGCCCCAAAGCTGAATTGTCCCTTCTGGCTGTATGCAGGCTTTGCTTGCCTGCCTCCCTCCCTCCCCATCTCTGTGTAGTGTGCATGGTGGTGTGTATATGCATTTGCATGTGTGTGGGCACACACATGTGTGCATGTGGAGGCCAGAGGTCAGTGTTGGGTGGACGTCTTCCTCAGTTCTCTCTGCTCTTTGAGGCAGGGTCTCTTGCTAAACTTAGAGCTCAACTAATTCAGCTAGACTAGCTGGCAGTGAGCCCCAGGGATTCCCTGTCTGCTTTCCCAGTTCTGGGGTTATGGGTGTGCACCACCATGCCCAGCATTTTACATGAAGGCTGGGGATGTGAACTCAGTGCCTCATGTTTGCTAAGCAAGCATTTTACCCACCGACCCATCTTCCCAGAGCACGTCCTTCTTCACCCCATTTTTAGGCATATGGTTTAGTAGTGCTAAGTATATTGACATTGTCTTGCACCAATTTCCAAAGCGTGTTCATCTTCCCTAACTACGGTGGGCACCTGGTAAATAGCCCCCCCCCCAACATCTCTCTCCTCAGCCCTAGGCAGTCACTATCCTACCTTCTCTCTATGATGTTGATCATAGTGGGAGCCTCATATTAGTAGATTTACAGTGTGTGTGTTTGTGCACGCACATACCTGCACATGCCGGTGCCTGGCTTATTACTTAGGATAATATCTTTAAGGAAGGCTCATCCATGTTGTAGCACATATTGGAAGCTTCTTCCTAAAGCTAAGGAGTATTCTGCTTCTTTGTATTACACAGTTCAGATCATCCTTTCATCTGACCATGGGTGCTTAGGTTGTGTCTACCTTGAGACTTGGATAATTATGCTACATTATTAGGTATACAAATATTAGGTATGCAAATATCTTACGACCCTGCTTTCACTTTTTTTTTTGGCGGGGGGGGGGGTTTACATACCAAATATATATGGCAGATTCCTCTGACCAAGCGGTAGCAGTTTCTCTAGCAGCTGGTGCACTGTGTTTGCGGGACCACAGTCATCTAGACATAGTGCAAGCATTGCATCTCCTGCACCTGCTCTGTTGCCAGAGAGAGGGGAGAGAAAGAGGACTTGGTTTCTGCTACGAATGTCAGGAGCTAAGTATTAGGTGAGAAGTAAACTCTCCTTTCTTTCTTTCACCTCTCCAATTCTAACATGTATCTGGCATGGTTCAGAGAATTCTGCCATATTTCTTCTTTGGCATTTGCTAGTTAGACAGAGGGAAGGTATGGTGGTTTGATTCCAGTGTCCCTCATAAACTTGTGTTTTGAGTGTTTAGGTTCCCAACTGATGGCAATTTGGGAATTGAATCCTCCTGAAGGAAATGTATTGTTGGGGGAGGGCTTATTGGTATTATAGCCAGTTTCCCCTTGCCAGCGTTTGGCACACTGTCCTGTTCCTGTTGTCCACCTGATGTTGGCCAGAAGGTGGTGTCCACCCTTTGCTCAAGCCATTGCCATCATGGAGCTTCTTCTTGGGTCTGTAAGTCAGAATAAACCTTTTTTCCCCCTCACAAGCTGCTCTTGGTTGGGTGTTTTCTGCCAGCAATGCAAACCTCACTGCAACAGAAGGTAAATCTAAGGACCTGTGGCAATATTTTCTCCCAAAAAATGGAAGATCACATATATTCTACTAAAGCTACCAATTTAGTAGCATTAAGTCTTAGTTTTCTGATAGAAATGGGATCATTTCATTGCACTGTTTGCAAGAAAAGGACAATGTCCTCCCTAGCCTGCCCAGCATCCAACAAGTAGGTCTGTGGGAAAAGTCATTAGAGCATCACCATTCCCATGGCCCTGGTACCAGCAGAGCTCCACATGCATCAGGACCTCATCTTTCAAGCATGCAAACTCCCTGTTCCTCTCCTGTGGCCTATCACAGAAGGAAACAAGACAGCAGCACCCAGCATTGCACAGATTAAGCCACTCAAGCACAAGCTGTCTGGGTGCTTACTGCTGAAAACAGCCACAAGCACCACAGAGCTGCAAAAGCTGCTTTTCCACCTGCATGTCAACACCAGATGAGGCTTGAAGTAACACTGGTGAATCTGGTCTTAGAGTGCCTACAGCAAGACGTATGAGTGTGGGGATGGTTAAGAGTTAGGAGGAAAGTCAAGTTACTCAGTTGGTAGCTTCAGGGCAAGTGTATTTCATGCTCATGAATTCTAAAGTGGAAATTATCAGCTAAGCAGACCCAGACACTGATGAAAATGACACGTAAAGTTCCATGATGTCTTTTGTATGGACGCTGTGATTAAAGAACAAGAGGGGGAGATGTGCACATGCTAAGGATGAGCACAGAAGGCAAAGGAGAAGGAACAGTGGGTGTGGCCTCAGAGCCAATTGTGCTGCTTCATGTCTGAAGCTTTGTTGTAGTTGATACTGGATCTTGAAGGGGAAAGCTTATAAGAAATTTGTTGGAAATAAGCCACAAAAAAGTAAAAATTTACATGAAAGAAATCACAAGTTTTCTGGGAGCCAAGTGATCTGCCTAAATGGGGAGATGTGCTGTTTCTGAATGGTAAGACGTATGCATAGATTATCAGTAATGCCATTTTCATCCTTATATTTCCACCTTTTCTACACTGTGCATCTTATTTTCCTATTTGCACGTTACCTTGAAATTTTTAAATGGAGCCTTACAAATTTGGATGGTTTATGTAAGCCTTTTAATTCTGCATTCAAAATGGGCAAAAGAAACAGAATGCGGGATTGGAGTCTAGGAGGACACCCTCTGAACCAAGTGCTCAGGGGTACAGTTCACATGTGACCTCAGCCCATGACTATGGCCATCAGTGAGCTGCATCCCAACTGAGAGGGTGTTCCTGGCTGTGAAAATGGCAGTTAAATTTCAACGTGAATTTTTGTTTTCCCCGAGGTAGGCTCTCACTCTATCTAGCTCAGGCCGACCTGGAATTCACTCTGTATTCTCAGGGTGGCCTTGAACTCACAGTGATCCTCCTACCTCTGCCTCCCTAGTGCTGGGATTAAAGGCATGCACCACCATGCCCAGGTTCAATGTGAATTTTGGAGGGACATTCCAACCATAGCAGTAGGACTGCTTGAAGTGAACCTGCAGGATGGTAAGTCTCTGATAAGAGCACACTGGCAGGAGTTTGATGGGGGAGTAGGGGCTATAGGGCAGCCCCTTCCCTTGAGGCTTGGCTCTAGAGGACCTCAGGCAGGGAGGGCTGTGTTTAAGGCATGCAGAACAGAGCTTGTCAGTTGCTAGAGCCTGCTTTTAGTCACCTTTTCAAGGGGGCTCAGTTTCCATCTTGGGTGGCCACTCATTAAGCCAGGCTTGTCTACCAAGATGGAGGAACCTCAGGTGACTATAGATGAGGACATAGGCTTGTCCATTCAGTGAGGCTGTCTGGTGGCTCCCGGTGCCTGGCTTTCAGTGTCTGCATTCTGTCTACAATGGAAAGGGGGAAGCTCTGAACCTCTGAGACAGCCCCTGCTTTGGTATCTCACTTGAACCTTTGGGTTAGTTGCACCCAAAGTTCACAGCGGTACTTACTGTAGGAATAATGCAAGTTCTCTTCTGCTTTGACAAAAGATTTTAGTAGGACTACCTTACCTGAAAGTTTGTTTCGCGTGAATCAGGTGTTTGCTCGTTCTCAGAGTCCTTGCATTGCTTAAGTCAGGTCAGCCAGGTGCATCTTTCCTGGAGCGGCTGATGTTTTGTTCATGGGTGGTGAGGAGAAGGAGAGGTGCTGTCAGCTCAGCAGTAGCTTGGTTTACTCAGCTGTCAGGGCCTCCTTGGGCCTGCAGATTAGACCCTCCTGTTGTATGCAGATAGCCAGCTTGTGTGAAGGGGGCTCTGATGAGGAGCAGGGTAGCACTGGCAGAGGATGCTGTGGGGAGGAATGCTGCTCACATCCTGCTTCTTTTGATGCCTCTTACTGGGGTATCAGAGCATGTGCAGGTTAAAGGAGGGCGGTGGACCCAGCTCTGGTTTTGATTCATGTTTTGTCACATAATCTACTTGTGCATTGTGTCCGTGGTCTTTGTGGGCTCGGGGTGTGGACGAGGGGTGGCTCTTTCTTGTTTCCCAAGTCTGGAACCTTAGTGGGGTGAAATCTAACAATAGGCAGGACTCCCCTGCATGTGGCTTCTTGACTGTCTCCTGAGGGGCAGAGAGCACTGACTGTTACGATGGACCACATGCCACCTTGTCCACCTTGGTGTATCAGACTTTCACCATGACCCTGGTTTCCCAGAGTGAGTGTTCCAGCACCTGGCTAGCTGTGGACAGCTTCACAAGTTAAACAACACAAGCCCAGGAAGTCCAGAAGGAGGAAGCAGAGACACCCCCCTTAGGGGAGACTGTCAGAAATTTTGGAAAGCTTTAAAAATGCCACCTTGAATGCCCTTGTGTATAAAAAATGACAGTGTAGAGCTTTTGAGGGAACTTGTAGCAGATACAGTTCTAGGTCAGGCAAGATATTTTGGTTCCGTGAGCATCCTCAGAGGACATAGAAAATGGACATGCATATATAAGGTGTGTGTGAAGCTAAGAAATTTTGTATTTAGACTTAGTCTCATCCCTGTGATGTTTCATTATGTATGTACAAATACTCAAAAAGTCTGAAATTCAAAATCCTAAATACCTCTGGTCCCAAGCATTTTGAGTAAGAGATAAACATCTATGTAGATGAATGTATTGAAGAATAAAAAATTTCAGGGTAAAGGGGCTGGGACGATGAGGATGGTGGGTAAAGTTCTTGCTGTGCAAGTATGAGGCACTGAGTTTGGATCCGCAGCACACACACAGTGTCCAGCATGGCGACATGCCTGTAATTCTAGCACTGGGCAGGTAGAATTAGATCCTTAGGGATTTTGACTAGTCTAGCCATATCCACGAGTCCTATATTCAGTGAGAGACCCTGTCTCAAATATAATGGTGGAGAGCAACTGAGAAAGTCATTTAAGGTCACCCTCTGGCCTCTACATGCATGTGCATGCATGTGCTCCCACACAATATGCAGACATATATGCATGGCACACACAAGAGAGGAGGAGGCAGTGCCAGTGGAAGTGTTCTACAGATAGTTCAGAAGATCTCTTCGAGGATGGAGCTTTTCAGTTGAGGCCTGGATGTACTGAGGGAGAGAAGCAGATAGAGGAATCTTGTGAGAAGAGCAAGTGCAAAAGCCCTGGGACAGGGCCGGCTGTGGCCACTTGAAGGAAGTACTTAGGCAAGAGGACTTGAGCATATAGGGGAAACAGGTGAGGAAAGGTGGTATTATTAGCAAAGACTTTAACATACATGGAAGCCCAGACCATGGCACCAACTTTTTGCAGACAGAAAATACTTTGTTGCACAGCAAGATCAGGAGCTGGAGGTCTGCCTACCTATGTGAACCTTTGTTTATAGGAGGGAGAGAGAACTTGCTCATTGGTTCTTAAGATGAGAAGAGGGGAGCATGCTTCCTGCTGCGGGGTACCTTCTTTGCACGGCTTGTGATAGAATTGCAGGAGCCACCCAGCATTGCCTACTCATGTCTATTCTTGAAAGCCTGCTTCCAGACCATACCAACCTGTGGAGAAAGGCCTGGTGGCTTTTCTGGGAGACAGTTTAAGTACTTTTGTTGTGTGAGAAAGGTCTAGACCTTATTAACCCGCCTGAGTTGTATCAAGGCCTCATATGGCCAGGGACACATACACAGTGCCAGTGTACAGACTGTGATGCAGTAGGTGCTGGGTGCAGGCAGAGAAGGCCAGCCCTAGCTCCCGTCATTGTTTCTGTGCTCAGGGCTGCGTGACTTAGAACCCTTGGCTGCCAGAGGTCAGGCAGCAAGTGCTGGGCTTTAACATGGGGTCTCATTTAACTGTTGATATTTTAAAGGAGACATGTTATGTTATGCTGTGACTGAGCTTTTTTACTGCTGTTTTGTGGCATGCCATTTCTCCCTCTACTCATCCTGCCCTGGCCTGGGCAGCATGAACTGATAAATTCCCCGGCTTCTGGCTGGTGGTGGATGCTTCCTTCCCTGCAGAAGCAGGCCCTGCCATTTACTTCCCATGATCCCAGAAGAGACCCTTTCTGCTCACTGGTGACCGCTCAGCCTTCAGGGAGCCCTGCTTTCTGGGAGTCCTCCCTGCACATCATGCTGCATGTTGGAATCAGCTTCCACATTGCCCCTGGGAAGTCAAAGGAGTTGTGTTCAGGGTCTTCCTCTGGGGTCCACGGGCCTTTTGTTGAATGAATTCCTGGTGGAGGTGTGAGGAAGTAGATTAGGAGCCAGGAAGGGGCCCTGGTGCCATCTCTATTGTTTGATGCTTCTGAGGAGCAGCTGGCTGGTCTCAGGGACCCTGACATGAGGCAGGCAGTGTGTCCATATCCATGTGGTACAGGAGAGCTCCTTCCTTAAGTCCTGTTTCTTCCTGTGACTAGTGCATACAGAAGTGTGTGTGCTTTCAGAGTGTTTGTTGAAACGTGTCAAAGCATGTTACAGCCACTAAACATGGACAGGAGTGCAGTGGAAGAGAGTGTCTGACAGGTCATTATAGCAGGGCTGTAACAGGGCCGTTGGAGTGTTCACACTGGGCTCCCTGCAACAGCAACATTCAGAGCCTTGGGATCCAGCCCAGTTCTGAAATCACTGCCTCTTGAAACCTCAAGCTTTTATGACTTTTTGTTAGCCATTTTTTTAGGGGGGGGGTCTTGAACACATTTGAAGTCGTTTTTCTCTCTCTCTCTCTCTCTTTCTTTCTTTCAAGGTAGGGTCTCACTCTACCTCAGGCTGACCTGGAATTCACTATTTCACTATGTAGTCTTAGGGCAGCCTTGAACTAACAGCGATCCTCCTACCTCTTCCTGTGATTAAAAGCATGCGCCACCACACCCAGCTGCATTGAAGAATTTTTGAAAGCAGAGGGCACTTGGGTTTGCTCCATGGAATTGTGAGAATTGCTCACAATTCCATGAAGACCCACGGATTTCATATTGAGAAACTGTTGTAAAAGGATTTATTTGGAGGTCGCTGATCAGTATTTAAAACATCAAATCAAACTATAGAGATGGGGAGAGTGTTAGCATTTTTCTTTGTTGGGGAGGTCCTCATTTCTAATTGCATCTTTGATGCTCAGTATTTTCCCTAATGAAAATGTATATTTGGTATGTTTTCTTGAACTAGATTTTTCTGCACACCACAAGGTTTAAATGCATACATAATGAAAATTGTGAGACTGAAATAGCATAGTTTGTGTACAAAGTATTTTTAAAATTTATATTTGAAGTTAGAGTCAATGAAAATAACTTGAAACCTGTGTAAGGAAATATTATTTTTAACTGTATTAACAAGTGAACACTTTTTTTCTTTCTTCCAGTCTTGTTTATCTCTGTGTGCATGTATGCATGTGTGGATGCTAGAGGACAACCTTGGGACTTGGTCCTCGCCTTCCACCTTGTTTGAGGCAGGGTCTTGCTCACTGCAGTGTGTGCTAGCAGCTGGACTGCGAGGTTTTCTCCTCTGTTTCCACCTCTCAGCCGTGTGAGGGTTCAGCTGTGTGCAGACTTTAAATGGGGGCTGGGAATTCAAACTTCAGTCATCAGCCTTGAGCAGCAAGTGCTTTTACCCACTAAACCATTTCCCCAGCCCTGTGCTGTCGTCATGACAGGCAGGCCGTAGGTTTGCTTACACAGCATCACCTCACACATGTGAGGAACACAGCCCTACCACATTGCAGTGGTTGTGGTAGCACTGGCTCTTACCTCACTCGGTGATAGGAATTTTTTAGCTCAGTTATAATCTTTGTGGGACCAACATCCTTCATGTGGCCTGCCTTGATAAAAGAGTTGCTGTGTGGCCCATAGTAATACTTTGTTTTCTTGGTACTGACAGCCTGGTGTTATGTGTCATAGATTTCATTCAGCTTAATGTAGCTTCAGGTTTTATAGAGAACATGTTAGTAATGAGTGCTTGTCCATGGGAGGAACTGTAAGACTGGTCAAAATCACTCAGAACAGGTTGTAAAGCTCTAAAAAGCAAGATTGATTTTTTTTTTTTTGGTATAGGTAGATATTTATTTATTTTTGAGGCAAGCCCAAGAGACTGGCTATTTTTTTATGCATGTGCACAAAAGAGAGAAATTAAAGGAGACAGAGGGAGAATTTGCGCACCCATGACCTTCAGCCACTGCAATTGAACTCCAGATGTATGTACCCCCTTGTGTGCCTATGCAACATTGCACACTTGCATCCCTGTGTGTCTGGCTTACATGGGACCTGGAGAGTCAAACATGAGACACAAGTCCCTGACATCCTCTCAGTTCATTGTAGTGCTGGGTGGTGTGTGCTGGGTGTTGTAAAGCTGAACAGGAAGGAGTTCATTTTCAGAGAGGCCTTCTTGCTGTAAGGCACCAACTAGAACAAAGCATGAGGGAGCCCTGTGAAGACACAGGTCACCAGTGTCCTAGAGCAGGATGGGAGGTTGAGTGCATACATGTGCTGGGCAGTACTGGGGGAAGTGTGCTTCTGGTCCCAGAACTCCTGTCAAAAATCCAGAGGGACCCATGTGGGGAGTGGTTTAGGGAGGGTGTAGTTTGATGAGCAGAAATTTGGGGATTTTTTGAGGGAACTGCTATAGGGAGAAGGAAGGACAGCAGGGAAGGGAACCTTCAAATGCAATGGCAATTGCATGTGTTCCACACATATGCATGTGTACCCTACACACATACATACCTCCTCCCCCCCCCCCACAGTGTGCATGAAACTAAGTTTTATGGTATATAATTTCTCACCTGAGTTATTCTGTCAAGGGACAAAATGTCTACTTTGGGGACATTTCAGATACCAGTTTTGGATTAGGGATATGCTGCATGATTATGTGTTGAGCTTGACTATGGTAAGATGTCACCTTTGGTTCAGGGCTGATTCTGCCTGGGGACAGCTGTCCTCAAGCATATGGTAGATAGCCTGCTCATCAGGTGCTCGTAACCAGGCAGGGAGAGCAGCTGACAAGTACCTGTCATGGAGGGAGGTGGGTGGAAGGTCACAACTTCAGGCCATGAT